>VBSM01001044.1:12206755-12222376 GCA_008086735.1 Cheirogaleus medius | reverse complement strand
AAAAAAAAAAAAACAAAAAAAAAACTATATTCTTGGGTTTAGTTGCAGACTTGCAACAATTTGTTATGTAAAACATAAGCACTGTTAGTCACTTAAGCTAAGGAATTTAGAGACATTTGTTGTATCTTAATTTTTTTTTTTTGCAGTCACCTTAGTAATTTGTCATAAGGTGGCCAATAAATTTCTTATTATACATCTGTTTGCATAATTGGCAACAACTATACCCAGGAAACTCTAAGTCTATGGGAAGCAGGAAATTCTTTTTTTTTTTTCTTCCTTCCCTCCCTTGGGTATCATAGGAAGCAGGAAATTCTTTACGTTGGGGTGGATATTTGGACCACGTGGCCAAAAAAGCAAAGTCTCTCATTTAGTATTTATTTAGGCATCTGCATGCATCTTTGATCTGGAAGGTCTGAACTAATTCCATCCCTCAAAATTGGCCCTTACAGTGTCACAGGCTCACCTCTTCTGCAATAGTCCCTGGAACCAGAGGAGGATGCTTGTAGTTTTAACTGCAGTGCATTAGCAATGGAGAACAGGTTGGGGCCAGCAGGACTGAATAGTTTTTAAATCCTGGAGATACCAGGTAAACTTTGCTATTTACTTAATACTTAACTCTGAAAAACAAAGCAAAAAGAATCAGTAATGTTTTAAATAAAAATATTTTAGTTCTTTCCATGACTTTTTCTTAAGGAAGCAAATCTTGGACTGTAGCTGATTATAAACTGTTGTTTGAGAAGAATCAAAGTAAAATAATAATTGTCTGTGGATGACAAAAGTCTTAGAATAGTCATGGTTAAAAACACAAAGGACATTTGGTTATTTCTGTGACATGTGGCAATTTAACATAATTATAATTATTGATAACATATACCAAGATATATTAGAATTTTAGGACTCTCATACAGTTTTGGAACAGATATTCATAATATATTTATACACATATAACCCCAAAAAAGTTAAACACAATTTCATATTTGACAATGCTTTCTATATGGTTTTAATATACCAAATAAGTCTAATAAGCTTCTCTTGGATTTTTAGTGGCTCTATTATTAAAAAGCTAGTTTGAAGTTAAAAGGACTGGATTTAGAATTTTGTTTCTAGGAAGTCTGTCAAATGTTAAAGGTTTAAAACATTTGTTCAAAATAGAATCACAAGTCACCATAAAATAATGGTCATGTCTTTAACCAACAGTGATAGTCATCAAAAGACTTTCAAAGCAATACAGGAAGTTATATGGGGGTAAACCTTAACTCAGGGGTCTCCATACAATGTAACAATAATAGAAATAAAGTGCACAATAAATGTAAGGCTCTTGAATCATCCTGAAACCATTCCCCCAACCCCAGTCCATGGAAAAATTGTCTTGTCTCCCATGAAAACAGTCCCTGGTGCCAAAAAGACTGGGGACTGCTTCCTAAACCCTTTTAAAGTTTAGATTTTATAGTTAGCCAAAAACCTAATAAAGAAGACAGAGGAATTATCTTGATAAAGCATAAAATCTGTTACTTTTAGGCCGATAACCCAAAATGTAAAGAAAAACCTTTAGTAGTGAGATTACTTTTCTAATTTTGGGTTTTTGTGTGTGTGTGATTGTGTGTGTGTGTGTGTGTGTGTGTTTAGATAACTTGGAAGTTAAAACCTGATGAAAAAGGCACTTGAATTAATCCAACATAGCAAGAGTATGTCCAGGGTCATGAATGTATGGTATATTATAGAGGAATATGGGCCGGGCACGGTGGCTCACGCCTGTAATCCTAGCACTCCGGGAGGCTGAGGCGGGCGGATCGCTCAAGGTCTGGAGTTCGAAACCAGTCTGAGACTGAGGCAGGAGGATTGCTTGAGCCCAGGAGTTTGAGGTTGCTGTGAGCTAGGCTGATGCCATGGCACCCTAGCCCAGGCAACAGAGTGAGACTCTGTCTCAAAAAAAAAAAAAAAAAAAAAAAAAAAAAAAAAAGAATATGAATAAGAAAAACTAGTACCCTGCACAGAGGAATAAATAACCCTTAGCAACAGCATGAAAAGTTTTCTGACCATATTATTATAAATAATTTAGACATATCAATAAAGACCAAGAGTATAACATTAAGTTATATTAGAAGAAAACATTGTTTTCTTAAACCTTTAAGATAAAACATTCTAATGTCAGGCTATCGCCTGGGCAACATAGCAAGACCCCATCCCTACAAAAAATTTAAAAACTAGCCAAGTATGGTGGTGTGCACCTATAGTCCCAGCTACTCAGGAGGCTGAGGCAGGAGGATTGCTTGAGCCCAGGAGTTCGAGGCTGCAGTGAGCTATGATCTTGTCACTGTACTACAGCCTGGGCAACATAGAGAGACCCTGTCTCTAAAAAAATAAATAAATAAAATAAAGGGAACTTTGAAAATATTTTAAAAACTAGAAGGAAGAAAATGTTATTCTATATCCCACCATTTAAATATCGTCACTTTTACCACTTTAATGGAATTCCTTACAGTCTTTTTTCCCTTCATGGGTAGTTTTTCTTTTTTAATATGTAAGAAGGAGCATAAGGAGGTATGAAAAGCCCTGAGCTGTAGCTTCTACCTGCACCTTCTAGCCACCGTGGTATATAAAAAAAAGGAAGTATGGAAAGGGTGGGTTTTAATATCAGAGAGACTTGGGATAAAATCCTGGCTCTGTCACTTTTTTTCAGATAGCATTTATTGAGCAGGGTGTGAAATGCTTCATCTGTCTGTATTAACTCATCCAATCTTCATAGCAAACCCTATGAAGCCTCACTTCTGTTCCAGGGAGACTAAGGCACAGAAAGGCCAAATAACTTGCCCAAAGCCACATGTAGTATTAATGAGGGGTAGATGAGGGAGGCTGAGGCGGGAGGATTGCTTGAGGTCAGAAGTCCAAGACCAGCCTGAGCAAGAGCGAGACCCCGTCTCTACTAAAAAAAAAAAGAAAGAAATTAGCCGGACAACTAAAAATATATATAGAAAAAATTAGCCAGGCATGGTGGTGCATGCCTGTAGTCCCAGCTACTTGGGAGGCTGAGGCAGGAGGATTGCTTGAGACCAGAAGTTTGAGGTTGCTGTGAGCTAGGCTGACACCATGGCACTCTAGCCTGGGCAACAGAGCGAGACTCTGTCTCAAAATAATAATAATAATAAATGGCAGATGCAAGAGTTAAATCCAGTGGTCTGAGTCTGAAGCCCACAAGCTCAACCCCTATACGACCTGTCTCCCACTCTTCATTGCCTGAACTTGACGGAGTTAATAAACCTCTCTGCAAAGTGCAAACAATCTTCAGAGTTGTTGTACGTGTTAGCAATCATGTATGTCAAGTACCTGGAGGGAACGCAGTAGGCATCTCAACAAATGTTGAGTTGTTTCAGGCAAGTTAAATCTGAGGTGAGGATACAACTACAAGATGAAGTCAGAATTGCAAGTGCCATAAAGCCCAGTGTTTTAGGCACTGAAGCAGTGGCATTGGCCTGCCGGGCTCCAGTCCCTCCTCTGCCACTCAACTGCTGTATGACCTAACAAGTTAGCTTACCTGTCTGAGCCTGTTTGCTCATTTGTAAAATGGGGATAAAAATAGTACCTTCCTTGGTGTGTTTGGAGTATGGGGTAATGTGTAGGAAGTGCTTAGGAACATGGTTTGGGCATTATCAGTGCTATTAATAGTACATGCAGGTTCTTGTAATGATATGTATCATGGATGTAATGATAAATTTATGATAATGTATTAATAATATTACCATAAGGTAATATTCCCCTATATTAGGAGTCTTGTATGGATAAGCTATGAGGGAAGGCAGGGATCAAATCACAACAAAACTTCCCAGTAATTGCAAAGTCATTTGCTTCATTCCTAACATACCATCACCGCTCTATGTCCTACAGTGTGCCAGAGGTTGTGGAAAAACCCTGAAAATCCAGGGAAGGGTAGACAGACCCCAGAGACCCACCTCAACACCCATAATGTGGGCTGCTGGGGGATGCGGCAGTTCAGCAAAGGAAAATGATCCAAGGGTTGGCTATAGGACCACTAGGTAAAGCTGCTCTAGGTGAGAAAATGGGTTGGGGTTTGTTAAGCCATCACTAAAAGGTTTGCAATCTCTATTTTGGGAGAGCATTAATAGGACCAATCTAGCTGTGTAGGGAATGGTCATTTAAGAGTTCTTCACTCAGGAAGAGCGATGAGCTTGGCTTCAAGAAGTCCATGGTTTTGTGAAGGGCATTAAGACAGCTATTTGGTGAAGTGGAACCTCTAAGCTTTCAAGGATGACATTTCATTGGAAGAGAGTGGCCAGGAAGGACCCCCCCCCCCTTCATGGGAGAGAAGAAACCTAAGCTCCAAGGTGTGGGCAACAGATCGGAAGGAAAACGTCAATACAAGATGAGGAAGGGCCTCAAACAAAAGGGAACCACTGTGAGTCAAGCATGGGAGGCTGGACTCCGGGAGTCGCCTCCGTTTCTCACTCCGGCAGCAAGGAGGGCTTCCCACAGCTGGCGAGGGCGGCGACACCGGGGCAGACATCCCGGATTCTAGTGATCGCAGATGCAGCTTCTGGGTTCTTTTCCCGCCACGGAAAGAAGTGATTTCCCGAGGGGAAATCGACAACCGACGTCCAGATCATTTGCATGCGGCTTTCCCGCATTTCTCCTTCCTCCGCGCTTCCCAAGCGTCTCAGAATGCTGGCCTCAACCGGAAAGGGAGGCCGGAGGCAGCCGCCCCAGAGCGCCGGACCCTCGCTCGGCCAACTTCGCTGCAGCGTCCCAGCCGTGTCCTGGCCTCCGGGATCCCCGAGGCACTAATGGGGCGCGGGGCCCATTCGCGAAGCTGGACCCGGAGGAGCCCGCGAGCCCCTCGGGGGACCAGACTGCCGGGCGGGGTCAGAGACCGCAGGGCGGGCAGCCGCGCCGGGGAGGACCAGCCGAGGCGCACCGGGCGTGGGCGGGGCCGACGGCGCAGAGGTTAATGTCTGCCCCGCCCCGACCGCACTGACTCAGTTTCACCAGAAACTAGGGGGAGGAAGAGGCAGATCCCCAGCGCACAGAGCACCCGGGCGGAAGCTACGGCCCAGGCCGCGCTGGAAGCCGGGACCGGAACCTCAGCAGGCCGGGCCCCACCCCACTCACCTGCTCAGGTAACACGGGCCCCGGAGCGTGAGGCCGAGGCGGAGGCGCAGCGGGCTGGTAGCATGTTTGGCCCTTTGTTCTGCGCTCGTGCGTGTGTCCGGGTACGTGAGCTCCTTACGGGTCCGTCTGCCCGTCCATCTGGCGGCCCGGTCACCGGAGTGTGCGCGGGAGGGTCGTGCCCGCGGCCCGCACTTCACTCCGGGGTCCCTGTGCTCCCTCCACCCCCCACTTCCTCCCGGCGGCCCGCCTCCTTCGAAGTCCGCCCGGCTGATCAGGTGCGTCTCCTCCTCTTCCCTCCCCTCTCAGGTCTCAAGCACCTCCGGAACCCAGAGGCCCGCACTGTGAAGGTGACCCTCGTGGGGAGGAGAGCGACGGCCCGCGGGAGGACGATGGCCTGTCTCGTCCTGGCCCGCCTCCTTGCCGTCGCCGTGTGGCTCCTGTGTGCTCTCGGCCTCCAGGGCTCCGAGGCCGGGCCGCCCCCGGACCCCCCCGGGCTGCCCGCTGGAGCCTCCTGCCTGGAACGCTTTACCGCCGGGGTGCCTGCCTTCGTGCTGGACACCACGGCCTCGGTCAGCAACGGGGCCACCTTCCTGGAGTCCCCCAAGGTGCGCCGTGGCTGGGACTGCGTCCGCGCCTGCTGCGCCATCCAGAATTGCAACCTGGCGCTGGTAGAGCTGCAGCCCGACCGCGGGGAGGACGCCATCGCCGCCTGCTTCCTCATGAACTGCCTCTACGAGCAGAACTTCGTGTGCAAGTTCGCGCCCAGGAAGGGCTTCATCAACTACCTCACGCGGGATGTTTATCGCTCCTACCGCGATCTGCGGACCCAAGGCTTTGGGGGTAAGGAGGAGGGTGCGGGGATGGATGGATTTAGAGAAACTCAGAAAAGGGGCTAGTTATGGGGTCCTGGGGGAGGCGAGCATCAGAAAGGAGTTAAGGAGGAGAGTCCACTTCCACCCCAAGTCCTCCTTAAAAGTAGGCAGTATAAACAGTACAGAAAAGAGTGGGGACGTGAGTGGAAATGGGTGACATCCTAGAGCCAAGACTCTGGCTCCTGAATTCAGGGTGGTTGGAGGTGATGGGCTGGTGCTCACTTGGAGGCCTCCTGCTCTGGGCTGTGTGAACTGGACAGGGGAGGCAGCCCCCAGGATCCCAGACCCCTGGCACTGACAGGCTGAGTAAGAGAGTGAGCTGTCTGGATGAAGCCTGGCCACTAGAAAGGCACCCTAGCCATGCACTGACCTGAGCACCTTGATTGAGGTCCTGTCGAGTAGCTTGGCCACAGTCTCCTTTACTGGCTGGACTTGGGACTGGTTAGCATCTCTCTGTGCCCTGGGAACAGACTGACCTTTTTTGGTGGCCCGGGAAAATTGTCAGACCCCAGAGACTAAAGAACAGGCCCAGTCTGCACTTGCCCCAAACGGAGAGGGGCGGTGTTGTGGGCACAGTATCCTAGAGACTCTGGGGTGCGGGGTGAGGAGGGTTGCTGGGTGAGTCAGCCTGTTGTTATTTATACCTGGTAGGGAAGGGATGTCAGCTGTCCAGGCAGGTGTGTGTGCCTGTGCGTGTGAGCTAGACAGGGCTCTCCCTGCTTAGGATCTGGTAGCCAAGCCTTGTTTACTTCCAGGGATAAGGGCAAAGTAGGGGCCAGGGCTCTTCCTCTTTCGTCCTGGGTCTGAACAGTCAGCCAGGATCAGGGTCAATTCAGGGTTCCTTCCCCATTCTCTCTACTGCTGTTCTGGCTAGGTGGGGCTCCAGGGCAGGGGCGGGTCATACTGATAACCTCTGTTAGCACTCTGCAGTTTACTGAGTGCTGTGCCACACATCCTCTCACTTAGGTCTCATGACAACAATCTCCAAAAAGGGTGCTGTTAGTAGTTATCCCAATTTTTAGATTAGGAAACAGACTCTCATGTTAAATAATTTGACCAGGATAACACTGCCCATAAATGGTAGGCCTGGGATGCACCCCAGAGGGGGGGACCTCCAAAAGTCTTGTGCTGTTTTGCACACAAGACCACCTTTCTGATAGAAACCTATCACTCTGACCCAAGACAATTCAGTGGATAACAGAACCCGAGATGAGGGAGTCCAGGGGCCAGGACTAGGCTGGGGCCAAGTCTGGGGGTGGTCTCCATTTCTGGAAAGTGGAGAAAGGGCTTTCCTCTCCAGCCCTTTCCTGGGCTAGTCTCTCTGTCAGGCTAAGGGTCCTCGCTTCTCCCTGTCCTTACAGTAGCTCTCTTGGGTCTCTGAGGAGAGGTGAGATGACGATTCTGGGGGAAGGGGGCACATCTGTGGGCCAGGATGGGCCACCGAGTCCCACTGGAACAGGGATAGAGCCTGTTCCACAAGGAAGTAGCAGAAAGTGTAGGTGGTGATGACTCCTATTGACCTGAGCTGCCTGTGCCCTTCCTGCACTGACAGAGGCCCCATGGGAGTCCTACTCCAGGGCCAGAGACTGAAGTCTGGTCAGGAGCTGAGCTGGACTGGGGCCACATGGTCTTGGGACCAGCCTTCCTCATCTGGAAACCCCCAGGACTGCCCTGCTTGGCACAAGTTAGGGTGGAGTGGGGATTTCCTGGGGCATTTAGGGAGCTAGGTAGGGCTTGGACTGAACGTGAGCTCCAGGCCATTCCTAGGGTGCTGGGATACTTTGGGAAGTAGGGAAAGCTGTGTGTGTGTCAAGGGGCCTATTCTCAGCTGAGTCTAGCTGGAGAGGTTGGAGTTGGGTAAGGACAGAGTAAAGCCATTAAGGGCCTCCTGGAAACCAGGTGGACTAAGCAGGCAAGGTGGGGTGGGTGCTCTTTAATTCTAAACCTTTGATTCTTCTATTGGATAGAGACATCCTCCTCAGGGTGGGTTTGTTCCCGTTTTCCTCCACGTGACCAGGCCAAGCCAGTCCAGATTCCTGCAGCAAGGGGCCTCGAAGCTGGCTCTTCCTCCTCTCCCCTTCTCTTGCCCTCCCCTTCCTCCTATGGAGGAGTGGCTTAGGAGGTGGAGTCTTAGAAGGTGGAGATGTCCTGAGGCCTGGCAGCTGGGGAAGGGCTGGTTTATTGCCACTCTAGCCCTTTGCTCTCTTGGGGATGGGAAGAAGGGAGTGGTAGGGCTGGGCACCTGCCCTTGGTCCTGGGGGCTGAGGCTTGGAGAGGACAGAGTTGTGTGGGGGTGAGACTCAGCCCTGATTCAGCCCAAGGTCTAATGTATCCCTCTGCCTGCTGCTTCCACCCTCGGGGCCCAGTGGGGTTCCCTATATCTCTCTGTCTTCTTTCCCCTTTTCCAACAGCTGATTATTTTCTGCAAAATGCAAGGAGGTAGGAACATCATCCCCCAGCTCGATACCCACTTGGCTTTGTCTCTCAGGGTCCTCTCCTGGTTGCCAGGGCCTAGCCCTGGGCTGGGGAGTTGCTTCTAGACAGCCACTTTCCATCCTGTTCTCCCTGTCTTACTTCCCCTACATCCCCGAATCCAGTTCCCCCTTTTTATCGTCATTGTAGGCCTCTGCACCATTTGACATGTTTCTCTGTTAAATCTCTCCCTTCCTATCCTTTTTGCTGTCAGTGTGTGTCCTGGTCTTCTCACCTCTGTGACCACTTCTGTGAGTCCCCCATTGGCTCTGCTTTCTCTGCCTCATCAAGGAGGGATCCCTGTGACTCAGCCCCACCCCAGCTGTTCTTATCTCTTTCTCTTCTCTACTTCCTTTGCACTCTTACACTTGGAATACCCTCTGTAGAGTCTCCGGAGGACGGTTTGGCAATATCTATCAAAACTGTAGTTGTGCATAACAAGTCCCCTTGTAGGAATTCATCTTGACACAATTCCACTTGTAGGAATTCCTCTTGTGGCTGTACTTAGACATGTGTAAAACAGCTTACCAGCCAATTATTCACTGTAGCATTGTTTACAGTAACGAAGAATTGGAAACAATCTCAATGTCTGTCAACACATCCTATAATTGAATACTGTGATGCTGTTTCATTATAGTAATAATAAACCCTACGGCAGCATGGTTTAGTTCTTAGTAGAGAGAGAGGGAGAGAGAAAGAAAGAGAGAGAATCTAAATCAGGAAGCTGGTAGGGACTGGTTAAATAAATTATAAATTGTGATACATTCATACAATGAATACTATACAATAATAACAAAAATAGGAAACTTTATGTTGCTATGGAATGATTTTTCAGTATATATTAAGGTAAAAACAAGATGAATAACTTGCATGCTTGTGAATTCAAATGCTATCTCCATATTCTCGCTCTCTCTCCGTCTCTCTCTCACACACACACAGACACACACATGCGTGTGTAAAAGAGGATGCCTTTGGGTGAGGAACTCATGCAGCTAAGGAGAAGAGGGGACTAAATTTTCACTAACTTTTTGTGCCTTTTCAATTTTATATCATGTACATGTATTACTTAAACTGAAAAAACAAAACTCAAGATTATAAAAGTAATCAGAATCACACCTCTAAGCAGGTGGATGATGCAGGATAACATTTTGGAGAGAGTCTGAGCTGTGGAGTCAAAACAGACCTGGCAAATCCCAGCTCTGCCGTTTAGAAGCTGGGCAAGTCATTGAACCTTTGTGCTGTCAACTTTCTCATCTGAAAAGAGGGCGAGAATGTAGGTGTGGCAGGGTTGTTATGAAGGTAGATGATAGAGACTGGGGTCAACAAACTTTTTCTGTAATGGTCTAAATAGCAAGTATGTTAGGCTTTGTGGACCATAAGTCACTGTTGCAACTACTCAACTCTGCCGTTGTTACACGGAAGTAGCTGTGCACAATGTGTAAACAAATAGGCAAGGCTGTGTTCCAATTTACGAACACAAATTTGAATTTCTTGTACTTTTCACATGTTACAAAAGATTATTCTCCTTTTGGTTTTTTTCATCTATTTAAAAATAATATGGCGGGGCATGATGGCTCACACCTGTAATCCCAGCACTTTGGGAGGCCAAGGCGGGAGGATCACTTGAGGCCAGTTTGTGACTAGCCTGGGCAACATAGTGAGACTCCCGTCTCTAAAAAGAGATTAAAAAATTAGCCAGGCATGGTGGCATGCACCTGTAGTCTTCAGCTACTTGGGAGGATTGCTTGAACCCGGGAGTTTGAGGCTATAGTGAGCTATGATTGTGCCATTGCACTCCATCCTGGGTGAAGAGTGAGAGGCTATCTCTAAAAAAAAAATAAATAAATAATAAGGCTCACGCCTATAATCCTAAGGCCGAGGTGGGCGGATCCTTTGAGCTCAGGAGTTCAAGACCAGCCTGAGCAAGAGTGAGACCCCGTCTCTACTAAACATAGAAAGAAATTAATTGGCCAACTAAAATATATAAAAAAATTAGCCGGGCATGGTGGTACATGCCTGTAGTCCCAGCTACTTGGGAGACTGAGGCAGAAGGATCGCTTGAGCCCAGGAATTTAAGGTTGCTGTGAGCTAGGCTGACGCCACGGCACTCTAGACAGGACAACAGAGTGAGACTGTATCAAATAAATAAATAATATAAGAGATGGTGGGCTGGATTTGGCCTGCAGGCCACAGTTTGCCAACCCCTGGTATAGATGATAAAGGTAAAGTACCTAGTACCTAGCACCTAGCACACCTAGCGTGCTGTGCAGCATACACGAACAGAGTGGCATCTTTGTTAATAATATGCCTCCTGATTGATCTCCGACCCTGGCCTCTCTGGAGCTCCCATGCCCATCTCCCACTGCCTGCTGGTCTTGACGTCCTTCCCTCCCTCAAATTCCACTTCTCTGTGACTGAACTCACGTGTTCCCTCTAAATCTGGTTTCCCTTATGCCTGTGCCCTGAGTTCCCAGAGTCTGGCAGGGGGAGCCTGAAGTGTCTGGCCGGCATTGTATCTCATATCCTGCTTTTCGTTCCCTTGGCTGCCCCGGGATTCAGGCCGCTTCTGTCGAATCTGCCCTGAACTGCTGCACTGGTCCGCCCGCCAGCCTCCTCGCTCCACAGAAATAAACAGATGGGAAACAGCTGCCGGCCGAGCTCGGGCGTGCCCCTGCTGCCCAGGCCCTGGGCCCCTCCCCTAGGACTCTTGGATCCCCATCACGTGTCTAGGAGGTCAATGTCTGGTGCAGCCAGGCCCTCCAGGAATCTGCTCCACTGCTTGTGGCCAGTGTCTGTTCCCTTCCTGTACTACCCGTTGTTTAATATTTGAATGTCACTCCTGCTGTGTCCAGGCCCCCTGGCCTGGTATCCAGGGTGCTTTGAGGTCTACCCCAGCCCAGCTGGTCTCCTTACTGTCTACCTAACTAGCCTTGCAAATTCCTAATTCCTTGCTTTGGTTTCTCATGTTTTCTACTGTCAATAGCACCCCACATTCTTCCTCATAATCAAACAAATAAAAACAAAAACAATCAAAAAACCCTTGCTCCCTTCTCCAGAAAGCCTCCCCGTATTCCCCTAGCCTGCCGTGGCTCCCTTCTCTGAATATCGCCTGCCTTATCTTATACACATGTTGCTTCATGTTGTTGGCTCTTATCTCCCTATGTTGCTTCATGTTGCTGCCTGTTAATCTGCCCAGCTGGGCTGTACTCCCCTTGAGGGGAGTGTATTCACTGCCGGTGTCTACTGCAACAAATTACTGCAAACTGGTTGGCTTAAAACAATGGGAATTTATTCTCTCACGGTTCTGTAGGCCAGAAGTCCAAAATCAAGGTGTCCACAGGGACATGCTCCCTCCGAAGACTCTGAGGGAAAATTCTTCCTGGTCTCTTCCAGCTTCTAGTGGCTCCAGGTGTACCTTGGCTTGTGTTACTCCATTCTCTGCCTCTGTCTTCACATGGCCTTCTCGTCTGTCTTTCATTCTGTCTTCCTTCTCCTCTTCTGTTTCTTTTTTCCCTTTTTTGGAGACAATCTTACTCTGTCACTCAGGCTAGAGTGCAATGGTGTTAGCCTAGCTCACAGCAACCTCAAACTCCTGGGCTCAAGGGATCCTCTTGTCTCAGCCTTCCGAGTAGCTGGGACTACTGGTGTGTACCACCACACCCAGTTAATTTTTTTCTTTTAGTAGAGACAGGGGTCTTGCTCTTGCTCAGGCTGGTCTTGAACTCCTGAGCTCAAGTGATCCTCCCACCTCGGCCTCCTAGAGTGCTGGGATGACAAGTGTGAGCCACTGCACCCAGCCTCCTCTCCTGTTTCTTATAAAGATACTTGTCATTGGATTTAGGGCCTAACCAGCTAATCCAGGACAATCTTATCTGGAGATCCTTTGCTTAATTACTTCTGCAAAGACCCTTTTTCCAAATCAGTCGCATTCATGGGTTCCAGGGGTTAGATGTGGACATGTCTTTTGAGGGGGCCACCATTCACCCAGCTATAGGTAGGAACCCTGCTTTGTGCCTGGCTTCCTTCCCCAGCCAGCCCTGCCCCTGAAATGGAAGAAGCCTCAGGCACAGGCACTGTCAGGTCAAGGGAGGGTGCCGTTCCCTCGGACCCCTCATAACTGGAGACAGAGTCTGCCTGAGGTGCCAGAGGCACCCTCTTCCCCTGGCCACTCGTCCTGGGGCAACAAGGCTTGCTACATTGTTTCCCTGGGGACTCTGTGCTTAAGGCCTCTGTCCAGCTGGGCTTCTCAGTAGCAATCTGGACAGTGGAGTGAGGGGTAATGGGTTTTAATCACACGTTTCCTTATTTGGCTTTTAAAAAATAATTGTTAGTTTAACTTTTTAAAGCAATTAGCCCAAGTACCTGGTTATTGTAGAAAATAGGAACAAGCCCACCCCCTCAAATATATATCTATGTATGTTTTTTTCCCTAAATGAGATCAGATGGCACATGCTGTTCAGTAATTTGCTTCAGAAAGAGGGTTTTACAACATAAAAATGTCTTCAGTATACCAGAGACATAATGTGTGACTAGACAGTGAGAAGCTGGTTTTGTCATGAGCTCCCACTTGTACCCCATGCAGGCTGCCAAGTCCCAAGTAGGTCTAGGTGTGGCCCATACTGTCATGGCCCCACTTCACCCCGGGAGGTACCTGGTCCATTCAGTGAGAGTTGACCTTACCTCACCTTTCCCCCAGGGTCCCGGATCCCCAAGGCCTGGGCGGGCATAGACTTGAAGGTACAGCCCCAGGAACCCCTGGTGCTGAAGGATGTGGACCACACAGATTGGCACCTACTGCAAGGTGACACAGACGTCAGGGTAGAGGTGAGACACTGGGCTGACTCCTTGACCCCCCCAGCCTCCTGGAACCTCTTTCTGGGGCCACAGGCCAACCAGCGGTTCCAGATGGGGTGGGAGAGAAGCTGAGGGTGCATCTAATACCAAGTCCCTCTGCTCCCCCTAGGGCATTCCGGGATGGCTGAGAGGGCCTGGGGTGGCCTGAGGGCATCAGGGGGTGCCCAAGCCTAATGGCCACTCCTGTGTGTAGAGGAAAGATGCGGACCAGGTCGAGCTGTGGGGACTCAAGGAAGGCACCTACCTGTTCCGGCTGACAGTGACTGACTCAGACCACCCGGAGGACACAGCCAACATCACCGTCACAGTGCTGTCTGCCAAGCAGACAGAAGGTGAGGGAGAGGTGGGGAGGCAGTGCCTGGAGCTACCCCCTCTGCAGATTGGCCCCACAGGCCCCCTCACAAGCTCTTCTCCTGTAGACTATTGCCTCGCATCCAACAAGGTGGGCCGCTGCCGGGGCTCCTTTCCCCGCTGGTACTACGACCCCACGGAACAGATGTGCAAGAGCTTCACCTATGGAGGTTGCTCCGGCAACAAGAACAACTACCTTCGGGAAGAGGAGTGTATGCTAGCCTGCCGGGATGTGCAAGGTGGGCCTTTGAGAGGCAGCTTTTCCCCAGGGTGGGTGGTCTCTCCTCCCTGGTAAGGGAGATGGGTACCCCCAGTCATCTTGTCCCTGCTGGAGCCTGACCATGCTTTCTCTCACTTCTCTGTTCTCTCTCTCCCAGGCCCCTCCATGGAAAGGCATCATCCAGGTGGGCTTTACTCTTTTCCCTATTCCCCTCACCTCTGCCAGGTCTCCAGCCCATCCATCCCCTGGCCAACCTGCCTTGGCCCAACCCATTCCTCCTCCCATAGTATATGGAAGGACCACAAATAACCCCACCTCTCCCAGCCCAGCATCTTCCTGTAGAGATCTGCCCAGTCCACTCGCAGGAGCAGTCGGGTTGGTGGAAAGGGAATGGGGGCCGTGTCATGATGCCATGCGTGTCAGGGTAGAGAGAGCGAGGTAGATGATGGGCCCTTGGCACTTGCTCTGTGCTTGAGCCTGACTTCACCCCCACTCCGTCCCACCCCGACCCAGTGTGCTCTGGTACCTGTCACTCCACTCAGTTCCGCTGCAACGATGGATGCTGCATCGACAGTTTCCTAGAGTGTGACAACACCCCTGACTGCCCCGACGCCTCTGATGAGACCACCTGTGAAAAATGTGAGGCCGGGGGGATGGAGGGAGTGGGCAGCAGATTCGGAGGCCCTGATGCGCAAGGGCCCAGGGGCGCAGGGCAGAGCCTCTGACCTTTCATCTCTGCAGATGCCAGTGGCTTTGACGAGCTCCAGAGCATCCGTTTCCGCAGTGACAAAGGTAAGATCCTCCCTAGATCCCCTGGGTCAGGGCAGATGCTAGCACTGCCATCCTCACTCATTTGATCCAGCAGTGCCTGTGGGGCCTGCTGTGTGTGCCAGGTTGTGGGCACAAAGAGCCAGGGTGGGCTCCCCAGTTCTCCAGATGAGTGGCCTGTTGCCCAGCTGGCTCCTGGGCTGTCTTCTGTGGCTCTGTGTTTTCCAAGCATCACTCATTCTCTGAACAGCTTCATAACCTTAGCCATGCCCATCACATATCACCGAGATGTTATTTACTTAATAAAGTACTTTTTTTTGTTTTGAGACAGAGTCTCGCTCTGTTGCCCAGACTAGAGTGCTGTGGTGTCAGCCTAGCTCATGGTAACCTCAAACTCCTGGGCTCAAGCAATCCTCCTGCTTCAGCCTCCTGAGCAGCTGGGACTACAGGCATGAGCCACTACGCCTGGCTAATATTTTTCGATTTTTTAGTTGTCCGGCTAATTTCTTTCTATATTTAGTAGAGACGGGGTCTTGCTCTTGCTGAGGCTGGTCTCGAACTCCTGACCTCAAGTGATCCTCCCGCCTCGGCCTTCCAGAGTGCTAGGATTACAGGCGTGAGCTACCATGCCCGGCCAATCAAGTACTTTTTTAAACTTAATAATTGAAATGGAAATTTCACATCACTACCATAAATGGGAAGCCACTATTACTTGCCATACATTGAAAATAATGATAAAAATAAATATAGTAAAGCAATGTTAATAAATTTTAGCTGGATATTGTTGCCTGCCAAGGCTCAGACTCTGAGGCCCATCCTATTTGTTAAAAAGGTAAACCTCCCTGTTTAGAAAACCGAGACCTTGACACAGTCAGAAAAGGTGAAAGAAGATTGAAAAAGAGGCTGGGTATGGTGGCTCACGCCTGTAATCCTAGCACCCTGGGAGGCTGAGGCAGGAGGATT
>VBSM01001044.1:12159621-12171746 GCA_008086735.1 Cheirogaleus medius | reverse complement strand
AAAAAAAAAACAAAACAAAAAAAACCCATAATTATATATTTGACTATATAATAATTGCTGTTATGACAAAATAAAAACTCACTATACATTAGGTCAACACAAAAGACGGTGGGAAAATAATGTTTGTTTCACATATGACTAAGGATTTATATCCCTGTTCCTTAAAAAGCCCTTACAAATTAGTAAGAAAAAGACGATTCAGTAGAAAAGAGAGGGCAAAAAATATAAACAAGCAATTCACAGAATAAGAACTTAAAATTTCCAGTGAACACATGAAAATATTTTGAACCTCTAGGAAAGGAAATACAAATTGAAATAACAGTAAGATACCATCTGTCTTAACCCCATCAGATTGGCAAAAATTAAAACAGTAATAAACAGTGCTGGTGAAGATGCAGGGAAAGGAACTGTCACTCACTGCTGGTGAGAGAGTAAATTGCCACCATCTTTTGGTAAAGTAATCTGGCAATGTCTACTAAAATTTAAAATATCTATAACTTTGATCCAGCAATTCCACTTTAGGGAACATATACTGTAGAAAGAAAAGTTTGCAGGTATATAAACACAATAATATTGATAGCAGCATTATTGTGGTAGAAAAAACTGGACCCAAACTGAAGGCCCATCCTTAAGAAAATAATGATTAAATTATGGTTCAGTCACAAAACAGAATGTTATACAGTTATTAAAATAATGAGAGATATATCTGTTGACTAGTGGAATGTTCATGAAATATTGTTAATTGAGAAAAGCAAAGCAAGTTACAAATGAAGACATATATAATATGAAGGCATTTTTGTAATAACAGCAAAAAAAGCACTCTATTTATGTTATGAGTATGAAAAAGATGTTAACATCAGTTTTCTCAGTTGGGAATGATGGGTGTGAGAAGAAAATCATTAACTTGTTCTTTATACATCTCTGCATTTATTTATTTATTTATTTTCTCTTTTGAGACAGAGTCTCACTCTGTTGCCAGGTTAGAGTGCTGTGGCATCAGCCTAGCTCACAGCAACCTCAAACTCCTGGGCTCAAGCAATCCTCCTGCCTCAGCCTCTCAAGTAGCTGGGACTACAGGCATACGCCACCCTGCCCAGCTAATTTTTTCTATTTTTTAGTAGAGACAGGGTCTCGCTCTTGCTCAGGCTGATCTTGAACTCCTGAGCTCAAAGGATCCACCCACCTCAGCCTCCCAGAGTGCTAGGATTACAGGTATGAGCCACCGAGGCTGGCCTTTTTTTTTTTAGACAGAGTTTCACTCTGTCGCCCGGATAGAGTGGAATGGCTTGATCATAGCTCACTGCAACCTCGTATTCCTGGGCTCAAGCCATCCTCCTGCCTCAGCCTCTCAAGTAGCAGGGACTACAGGCATGCGCCACCATGCCCAGCTAATTTTTTCTATTTTTTAGTAGAGGCGGGGTCTTGCTCTTGTTCAGGCTGGTCTTGAACTCCTGACCTCAAGCAATCCTCCCACCTTGGCTTCCCAGAGTGCTAGGATTACAGGTGTGAGCCACCTTGCCCAGCTGCATTGATTGTTTAGTTAGAATAAGCAGTCTACAGCCATACCACCCTGAACGCGCCCGATCTCGTCTGATTTTGGAAGCTAAGTGGGGTCGGTCCTGGTTAGTACTTGGATGGGAGAATAAGCATATAATTTGGAAATAATTTAATAAGGAAAATATAATTTAAATAGTAGTACCCTTCAAGGTTATTGTGAAGATTAATTGAGATAATACTAGATTGATTAAGCTCTTGGCATGGTGCTTGCTTGGTATTTAAAAAGTGCTCAGTAACCATTAGCTACTATTTGTTCTTCCCTTCTTGCCCCAGCAATCTGGGAGAGCCCTGCCTGTCTTCCCAGATATGCTAGAGATCTTTTGAGCAGAGGAGAAAAACTTCTCCTTAGTGACTTCTCAAAATGAGGTGGGGGAGAGTTCTCAGAGCTGAGGGTTCTTTGTTTTTTGTTGTTGTTTTTGTTTTTGAGACTCTGTTGCCCGGGCTAGAGTGCTGTGGCGTCAGCCTAGCTCACAGCAATCTCAAACTCCTGGGCTCTAACGATCTGTCTGCCTCAGCCTCCCTAGTAGCTGGGACTACAGGCATGCACCACCATGCCCGGCTAATATTTTTTCTATATATATATTTTTAGTTGTCCAACTAATTTCTTTCTATTTTTTTTAGTAGAGACGGGGTCTCGCTCTTGCTCAGGCTGGTCTCAAACTTCTGAGCTCAAACGATCCACTCTCCTCAGCTTCCCAGAGTGCTAGGATTACAGGTGTGAGCCACCGCACCTGACTTGTATTCAGAATTTTATGTAGTATGTGTAGATTTCAGGGAAGAAAGGCTGTGGCTTTCATTAGATTATTAACGAGGTCCATGATCTGCAAAAGCATCTTCCCTTCTCTAGAGTGATACTATGACTCTTGCCTCCACAGCATTGACTTGGGAAAGGCAAATGAACCCAACCATGTGGAGCTGGGGCGCAAGGATGATGCCAAAGTTCACAAGATGTTCCTGGACCATACTGGTAAGTGGTGGTGATCTAAGGAAGGGGCTTGTGGGTTAGTCACTGCCCGGGTGGGTGGGCTCTGAGGGTGCTGGGGACCGGGAGGAGACTAAAGGTGGGAATGGCAGCATCCACTAGAGTGCCATGCTCTCCCCACTCCAGGCTCTCACCTGCTGATTGCTCTGAGCAGCACCGAGGTCCTCTATGTGAACCGAAATGGACAGAAGGTACGGCCACTGGCACGCTGGAAGGGGCAGCTAGTGGAGAGTGTGGGTTGGAACAAGGCACTGGGCACCGAGAGCAGCACAGGCCCCATCCTGGTTGGGACTGCCCAAGGCCAGATCTTCGAAGCAGAGCTCTCAGCCAGCGAGGGTGGGCTTTTTGGCCCTGCCCCAGATCTCTACTTCCGCCCACTGTACGTGCTAAATGAAGAAGGGGGTCCAGCGCCTGTGTGCTCTCTTGAGGCCGAGCGGGGCCCTGATGGACGTGGCTTTGTTATTGCCACCACTCGGCAGCGCCTGTTCCAGTTCATAGGTCGTGCAGCAGAGGGGGCTGAGGCCCAGGGTTTCTCAGGGCTCTTTGCAGCCTACACGGACCACCCACCCCCATTCCGTGAGTTTCCCAGCAACCTGGGCTACAGCGAGCTGGCCTTCTACACCCCCAAGCTGCGCTCTGCACCCCGGGCCTTTGCCTGGATGATGGGGGATGGCGTGTTGTATGGCGCATTGGACTGCGGGCGTCCTGACTCCCTGCTCAGTGAGGAGCGAGTCTGGGAGTACCCAGAGGGGGTAGGTCCTGGGGCCAGCCCGCCCCTAGCCATCGTCTTGACCCAGTTCCACTTCCTGCTGCTGCTGGCAGACCGAGTGGAGGCGGTGTGCACACTGACCGGGCAGGTGGTGCTGCGGGATCACTTCCTGGAGAAGTTTGGGCCACTGAAGCACATGGTGAAGGACTCCTCCACAGGCCAGCTGTGGGCCTACACTGAGCGGGCTGTCTTCCGCTACCACGTGCAGCGGGAGGCCCGGGATGTCTGGCGCACCTACCTGGACATGAACCGCTTCGATCTGGCCAAAGAGTATTGTCGAGAGCGGCCTGATTGCCTGGACACAGTCCTGGCCCGGGAGGCTGATTTCTGCTTTCGCCAGCGTCGATACCTGGAGAGCGCCCGCTGCTACGCCCTGACCCAGAGCTACTTTGAGGAGATTGCTCTCAAGTTCCTGGAGGCCCGACAGGAGGAGGCTCTGGCTGAGTTTCTACAGCGAAAACTGGCCAGTTTGAAGCCAGCTGAGCGTACGCAGGCCACACTGCTGACCACCTGGCTGACAGAGCTCTACCTGAGCCGGCTCGGCGCTCTGCAGGGTGACCCAGAGGCCCTGACCCTCTATCGGGAAACACGGGAACGCTTCCGTGCCTTCCTCAGCAGCCCCCGCCACAAGGAGTGGCTCTTTGCCAGCCGGGCCTCTATCCATGAGCTGCTTGCCAGCCACGGGGACACCGAGCACATGGTGTACTTTGCTGTGATCATGCAGGACTACGAGCGGGTGGTGGCGTACCACTGTCAGCACGAGGCCTACGAAGAGGCCCTGGCTGTGCTTGCCCGCCACCGCGACCCCCAGCTCTTCTACAAGTTCTCACCTATCCTCATCCGTCACATCCCCCGCCAGCTGGTAGATGCCTGGATCGAGCTGGGCAGCCGGCTGGATGCCCGGCAGCTCATCCCTGCCCTGGTGAACTACAGCCAGGGTGGTGAGGCCCAGCAGGTGAGCCAGGCCATCCGATACATGGAGTTCTGTGTGAACGTGCTGGGGGAGACCGAGCAGGCCATTCACAACTACCTGCTGTCTCTGTATGCCCGCGGCCAGCCGGCCTCGCTGCTGGCCTACCTCGAGCAGGCTGGGGCCAGCCCACACCGGGTGCATTACGACCTCAAGTATGCTCTGCGGCTCTGTGCTGAGCACGGACACCATCGTGCTTGTGTCCACGTCTACAAGGTCCTGGAGCTGTACGAGGAGGCTGTGGACCTGGCCCTGCAGGTAAGCTGGCGAGTCCTGACCCCAGCCAGGAGAGGGACCCAGAGAGCAGTAGCTTTAGATGCTGAAAGGGGCGGGTACTGGGGGGGCCATGGCAATGGGGTGCTGCTTCCCTTGCAGAGAGGTGCTGTAGTGTAGAGGTTAAGAACACACACTCTGGAATCAAAGTTTGGGTTTTGGCTCTGCCACTCACTAAGCTATGTGACATTGGGCTAGTTTTTGAACCTCTCTGTGCCTCAGGTTATTCAGCCACAAAATGGGGGCAATGTTATAGTACTTTTACCTAAGAGGGTTTTAAGTAAAGTACTGTGTATGAAAAGCTGGGCAGCCGGCTGGTGCCTGGAACGGCCCAGAACGGTGCCTGGAACATACATGCTAGCAGAAGGGGAAGGCGGATTGGAGAAAGGAAGGTGCTAAGTTACATTTCTCAAATCATGAATTGTCACCTGCCTTAGGATCACATAAAGTGCTGTGTAACATGAAAATGCCTAGGCCTGAACCCAGGTCTTACTGAGCCAGAATGTCTGAGGATGGGGCTCAAAACTCTATTTTGAATATGTTCCCCAAGTGATTTTTAACTTCACTAAAATGGGAGCCCTGCTGCTATTAATATAAGTAGCGTTTACATAGCTGTGATAGGGACAGGCCCGCTACTGATACAGGTTCCCATCCTGGCCCCCTTGCCTCCACGAGTGCTGGGAACTCTGCCTTGGGGACTCTTTCCCGGCATCTGTCTCTCCCATACCCTCCGTTGTAAGTGGGAAGGGGCTCGACCCTAACACCACGCTTTCCCCACAGGTGGACGTGGACTTGGCCAAGCAGTGTGCAGACCTGCCTGAGGAGGATGAGGAACTGCGCAAGAAGCTGTGGCTAAAGATCGCACGGCATGTGGTGCAGGAGGAAGAAGACGTGCAGACGGCCATGGCCTGCCTGGCTAGCTGCCCCCTGCTCAAGATCGAGGATGTGTTGCCCTTCTTTCCTGATTTTGTCACCATCGACCACTTCAAGGAGGCGATCTGCAGCTCGCTTAAGGCCTACAACCAGCACATCCAGGAGCTGCAGCGGGAGATGGAAGAGGCCACAGCCAGTGCCCAGCGCATCCGGCGAGACCTGCAGGAGCTGCGGGGCCGCTACGGCACTGTGGAGCCCCAGGACAAATGTGCCACCTGCGACTTCCCCCTGCTCAACCGCCCTTTTTACCTCTTCCTCTGTGGCCACATGTTCCACGCTGACTGCCTGCTGCAGGCCGTGCGACCTGGACTGCCTGCCTACAAGCAGGCCCGGCTTGAGGAGCTGCAGCGAAAGCTGGGGGCTGCCCCACCCCCAGCCAAGGGCTCTGCCCGGGCCAAGGAGGCCGAGGGTGGGGCTGCCGCTGGGGGGCCCAGCCGGGAACAGCTCAAGGCTGACCTCGATGAACTGGTGGCCGCTGAGTGCGTGTATTGTGGGGAGCTGATGATCCGCTCTATTGACCGGCCCTTCATTGACCCCCAGCGCTATGAAGAGGAGCATCTCAGTTGGCTGTAGGAGGGTGTCACCCCTGATGAGTGGGCAGGCAGTGGGGAGCAGCTACGTGACCCCTCTTGGGAAGGCCATCCCCTACTCTGTGCTCATTTGTCTTTGGTTGCTGGACTATGACCACACTGGGGGGAGGAGAATGATAGCTGTCATCCGTGAGGTGTCAGGTATGAGTGTACTCTGCCAGCTCATGCTGTTCTGACCTTCCTTAGAGCCCCTGTTATACCAGGCCATCCGCCTGTCTCCCAGTAGAGCCCCTTAGCCTAGGGAAGTCAGAAGTCTGAGCCCATTACCTCGCCCCTGCATCTAGCACCTGTTTTGTCCTTGTTCACCTTCTAGCATTTCTAGAGTAAGAGGACTGTTCTTTCTGTTCACTCTTTGGTCTCTGGACCTCTAGCTCTTCTTCCTCAGAGGAAGCCTTTTCTTCTGTCTGCCCCAGGTGTCCCAGAAATGAAAAGGGCAACCCTCCAAATCCTGGGCATTGTGTGGGAAAGGTGGTGCTAATGGTGGGCATGCTCTTGTGCACAGTCTGGGGCTCCTGTGTGAGAGGTGCCCTGGGGCCAAGGGCCTCATGGAGGACAGTGGGTGATGGTGACAGGGGTGGAGAGCATTAAACTGTCTTGTACTGCGTCGGTGGCTCTGGAGTTGATAGCTTTGTGTTGATGCTGGACTGAGCGGTGTGTGAGTGATCTCCAGGCAGGGTTGGGATGCCACAGGGCGCTGCTGGGCTCACACATGCCTTCACTCCTTGGCACATGGTCCTTTATCTAGAGATGAGGCAAGATGATCTTGATCTTGACAGATTCTGCTCACTTCGTTGTCCCCCCCATCCTCTCTGACTCCAGGGCTGGGAGGGTGGGGATTACAGGCCCCTACCTAAATCGTGGAGCAGGAGCTGTTCTTCCCTTTGGCCAGCAGGTGGTGCTGCTCCATGCAGAATCCTTCACACTTGGGCAGCCCAGGGCACTGACTTCTCAAGTCACTCTCCAGTGACTTGAGTACTTTCTCAGTCTAGTTCCTCCCTACTCGTCCCAAGAATTTTCTGAGAGTCTGCACTGCCTTAGCATGATTTTAAGCCCCTCATTCTTTCTTCCTCCGCTAGCCCTTATGCATGCTAGATTGTGCTTGTCCTTCCCTGCCAGCTTGGATACTGCCTTACCAGCCTCTGCCGGCTTGGATATTGCCCTGCCACTGTCTAGCATTTAACTGCAATATAGAGGTCCAATGTGGAGGTCAGACTGCCACTGCCCCTATCCACGGCATTTGGCAGATATGTTTTCTCCTCAGCCTGCTCCTGTAACCGCTCTTCCCCTAGATTATGCTTTAGTGTGGCTAGAGGCTGAGTCCTACGGAGTCCTGGAGTGGGGCCTTCCTGTGATATCTGCTGAGCCCTTTGCCCCAGGGCGAGTGTTTACTGCACTGCACTGCCTGGCTCTGGGTGTGATCTATCAGCTGGTCCAGATTGGAACAAAATAACAAGTGAGTGTTGCTGGAGTCAGGCTGGGGTCAGGCCCACCTGGCTGGTCACTGTAGGCTTCTCTCCTCCAGCCTAATCCTCTGCCCAAAACTTTATCTCCTGTAGTCCTGGTTGAATCTTGCTGCTGAAGTCCCTAACCACTAGAACAACAGCATGTCTCCATGGCCCCTGCCAACTGAGAAAGCTGGAAGCTGCCCAGCTTTGATGACCCTCAGGATCCCCAGCTTCCACCAGAAGCAAGAGTGGAAGCAAATGTGGGGGATGGGGTCCCATTGAGTAGAGGACATCCTAATCCTGTTCTCTTTGCACTGTTCCAGGAAGATTTGGGGGACTCCTGCTTCCTCTCCCCATATGGCCTAAGCTCCCTTCACACCTAGACATAATCAGATAAGGGCTCAGGGGTCCCTGTTCCCCACCGTCAGTGAGTACTGAGTATAAAAGCTTGGTGGTCACTTGCTTACTTAGATAAAACAGCCTGGGGCTTCTATCTTGCACATAATGGGTGCCTAAAATGTTAAACAAACACTGCCCTCTTGCTCTCTGCTCCCAGAGAGCTTGGCTAAAGCAGCCTGGGACACCCCTGCCCTTCTGTCTTCTCCTAAGCCAACCCATCTGGTCCGAGGCTGCTTCCTCTTTCCTGGGAAAAGGCCACAGGCTTCCCTGGCACGGACAGAATGGGGTTCCGGTGAGTCAGGGCAACGGGAAGCCACTGCTCTCAGATCCCTGGAAACCAAGCAAGGCCTGGTGGAGAGCAGAGAGAAGGCCCTCAGGGCTTTGGCCCTAAGCCTGGGGGAGGGGGCAGAAGGGAGTGGGGTGGGGGAGCAGCTGCGTGGGCAGGGGCCAAGATGAATGAGCTGCTCCTGGAGGTCACTGGAAATAGGAGGAGTGGCTACAGGCAGTGACGCTGGGACCAGGGCAGGAGGCCTGTAAACAAGGAAGCCACCTGGGGGAGACGCTGGGCGGCCACTGGTCCTGGGGAGCAGGTGCTTCCTGAGGCCCGCCCTTGAGAGGGCCCTGCGGGGCCGACCTGCCGAGTCGGCAGCAGGCACTAGGGGGCGCCATCTACTGGCTTCCTGAACACTCTGCTCCCTACGGGAGCTCCGGGGGGTGTGGCCACTAGAGGGTGTGTCGGCCCAGAGTCCCAGGCCCCGCTGGCCCGCGCGCCCGCCCTCTCTCCCCGCCTGCCTTCTGTCCCCAAGGCGGCCTGGCCAAGGGCACCAGCCCTGGCAGAGAGGGCGCGGAGCTCAGCCTGGCCAGCCCGAGTGTGAGATTATTCTCCTGGGACCACCAATTCTCATAATTCCTGCTCCTCCCCTCAAGGCTCGCGTCGCAGGCCGGGGGGTCTGGCACCAACCCCATTGGTTGGGAAGGGGCTCCGAGGCCACCAGGCTCCCCGCTGCCCTTGGCGCTGCCCCCTGGCGCCAGGAAAACAAAAGGTTAGGGGCCCAGAGGGAGTTATCTGGCCCCACCACCACCGGGTGGGGGAGGGGGCCGGGAGGGGGCACACCTCCTCTCCACTCTCCCAGCTCTACTGATTCTTCGAGACACTTTCACAGGCGGAAATTCCCAGAGGTCAGAGGAGGGAAACGGTTAATTCCTTTTATTCAATGGGTACCCCTTATACGCCTCCCCCCAACTTCCTCCCTCCACTTCCCGCCCCGCCCCTGTGTGAACAGGAAGTGGAGAGGAAAAGGCTCTGAGCAGAGCAGCTGGGAGCAGGAGGCAGGGAGTGGGCGGCAGGCTTGGTGCCAGCCCTGCCCCTCATGGTTACTTGCTGGAGAGCCAGGCTGACTGTGGCCTGGGAAAGAACCTGCAGCCCCACTGGCGAGTGGCAGTAGAACTGGGGAGCTGCCCAGTGTTCAACCCAAGTTGCCCCAACCTGCTCCCAGGTCAGAGGCTGCTGTCCTGAGGGTGCAAGGCATCCTCTGCCTGAGCCGCAGCTGCCCTTGCCACCGCAGCCCTACCCCCCTCGGCTGGGCATCCCGAGGCTGGCAGGCATCTCTTCAGGCAGCCGCCAGTCCTGGCACTGGCTCCACCACTCAGCCCCTTGGCCCTGCCAGTCCTTTGAAGCTCATGCGGCGCTTCCTGTTTGGGGCGGGCGATGCCAGGGCCCCTCCCCCACTATTGTTCTGTAGAGACCATAGGTCCATCTGTTGCCCCATGGTGGGGCCCCTAGGCAGTGCCACACGGGAGCAGCACCACAAAGGACCCTGCTGGCGGCTTTGCTTCTGTGGGACGAGGCTGAGCCCCACAGCAGGTTGAAGGTGAATGGTGATCAGAAGCAGGCCTGGACTGGGCAGTGAGATACAAGGAGGATGCTAGAAAGTTCTGTGGTTGAGCAGCTGGAGCCCTCTGCTTTCTCTTTCACCTGGAGCATGGAGATGATAATATTCAGGGAGCTATGCATGCTGAAGCCACCAGGAGAGGGACACTATTCTCATGCTCAGATTCCAAAAGGGAAAACTGAGGCAGAGAGGTAAACTTTGGTCTAGGATGGCTAATAAAACGGGCGTAAAATAAGTAGGGCTCTCCTTTCCATGGAATTGGCCCCCACTCTGAATGCCCCATGACTGGTGCTTTCCTCTCCCCGAGCAGCTTAGTCTTTGCTCAGCTTTCGCCTTATAGTAGCCCTTGAGCTGAGCAGTCAGGAACCATACCATGAGGTTGTGGGAGGTTGGGTGGCCCTAAATTGGCAACCAGCGTCCACTGAGAACAAGCCAGGGCAGAAAAAGGGAAAGGGGCACTGGTCTGGACCCCAGGATCTGCTGCTCCCAGTTCCCAGGCTGCTGTGGCTAAAGGGTCAGTTTGTCTTTCCCTGGTACAGAGGCAGGTGCCTGATCTCACAGCTCTGGCCCTCGATCTGCTCCCTCCCTGGCATCTCCACAGAGCTAGAAGCCCAGAAATGGTCTACCCTACTTACTTCCCTCAGCAGATCTTGTGGCTTTTCTCCCTAGCCCAGCACCTGAACTGTTCACAGCTCCCAGAAGGCCAGAGCTTCAGAAACTTCAAGTAGAGACCCTAGAGTGCTGTGGAACCATTGTTTAAATAAAAACTTTCGTGAATGACCAGTATCTGAAATTGATATGCTGAGCTTCTCTGGTGGAAGCTGGGCTGGGGGAGCCCACGCCCCCATTCACTCGGCCTGTCCTTTCCTCCCCAATCCCAATCCCTGTGGGATGCCAGGATGCCCAAGAACCCAGTCTGAAAACCACTGAGCTGCCCATCCCACCTCCTGATTTTACAGATGTTGAATCTAAAAGGAGAAATTGGTGGCTGACAGGTGGCTCTATCCAGGATCCATAGGGTTCAGCACCAGTCTGGCAGCAATCCCCTGCTGCTGTGAGCCCAACACTGTCCTGGGCTCCTCATGGCACTCGCTCCCATCTCCAGCCAAAGTGGGCTGAACTAATGGACAAGGAGGTGCTCTGGAGAGAGCAAGTGCAAGTCTCTGCCATGCCATTTACCAGGTGTCAGGCTTATCACACCCTTGGAACCTTGATTTCTTCACCTCTAAGATGTGACTAACTGTGGCAGACCTTGAGAGGCTATGCTTGGGCGGGAGCAGTGCGGCACATCCGTCAGGGTAGCCCAGTGCCTGGTGCCTGAGCAATTCCAGGTCCCTGGCCTCATCCCCTTTACTCTGAGCCTGATTCCTGTAGGCCTGGGAGCCTGGAGACCTCTCCCTGCTTGTCCCTCGCAAACTCCTCTGATCTCCAGGAATCAGAGGGAACTAGAAAAAAAGGGGCTTCGTTGAGGTGTTCTATCTGGTTTCTTGAATGATGGTGATTCTAGGGAAGAGAGGTTCAGAGTGAGAATGAGAGAGGAAGCCCTCAAGCATGTAGAATATGGTCACAGGTGGGACAAGAGTGCTGCCTTGGGTTGGGGGTCCTGGTTTCCCAGAGAAGAGAGGGCACTACTCCAGCTCCAGGAGACTGGGCAGACATCACTCTGGACACTGACCAGGCATAGCTCCTCTGCCAACCTGCCCTCACGGGCCAGCCCAGAGCTTGCACAACAGTCTGCCTGGCTGGCACTCCCCTGGGAGGCTCAGGAAGTCCCCCTTGTCCTCCCATTGACCTTTGACCTATTGGGCCTGGAGCGGGCCAGAATTCCAGGCAGATGTCCGCTCTTTTACCTTCTGTTCCTAGCCATTTCCCTGGAACTCAGAGATGCCCCAAACCCCCACCTTACAGCCCATCCTTTCCCATGCTCTCAGGTACGGACCAGCTGGAGCCTCCACTGGAGTAGCTCCCTACATGAGCCAGTGACGATGCTCAGCCACAGCCAGCAGGACACTTGGAATGTGGCTGTCTGAAGGGCCAAGCTTTACAGGGCTGTCCCCGCCACCCCCAACAAGTGATCCTGACTCCAGACATCTTCCCAGGTGTCCTGCCCGACTATATCCCTGTCCCAAACCCCAGCAGGTGAAGCAGGAATAGCAGACGGAGCCTTCTTTCCTCCTCTAAACAGCCAAAGTTGCTACTTGATACTGTTCCACATTAAACCGTGCTGCGCCTCACGACACTGCGTTTCACAATCAAATAATTCCCTTTGGTTTTCTAGTGGAATTTTTGCTTTTATTTTTTAGAGTTTCTGGCTT
>VBSM01001044.1:12093091-12118611 GCA_008086735.1 Cheirogaleus medius | reverse complement strand
TTTTCTTGCTTTTGAGTTTATTCTGAATTTCCCTTAAAGACACAAACTTTTTTCCTAATAGCACTTATTATAACTGTAAAATAGCACATGATCATAGTAGCAGATTTGGAAAATACAGAATGGTATAAAGAATTTTAAAATAATTCATGTCATAATTCCACCATCCAGGAAAGTTTACTTCCTTCTAGCCCTCCCTCTTTGTGCCCCACTTTTCACCTAAGAGTATATTCTGTGCATTTTCCTATGACATCAAATATTCTTGAAAATATTTTTTTTTTTTTTGGAGACAGAGTCTCACTCTGTTGCCCGGGCTAGAGTGCCATGGCGTCAGCCTAGCTCACAGCAACCTCAAACTCCTGGGCTCAAGCGATCCTTCTGCCTCAGCCTCCCGAGTAGCTGGGACTACAGGCATGCGCCACCATGCCCGGCTAATTTTTTTTCTATATATTTTTAATTGGCCAATTAATTTCTTACTCTTTTTAGTAGAGATGGGGTCTCCCTCTTGCTCAGGCTGGTTTCAAACTCCTGACCTTGAGCGATCCTCCTGCCTTGGCCTCCTAGAGTTCTAGGATTATAGGCGTGAGCCACCGAGGGCAGCCCTGAAAATATTTTTAGTGGCCACGTAATTATTCCATTACACAGGTATACAAAAATTTACTTAACCAATCCTATAGGAGGCATTCGGATTGTTACAGTTTCTTGCTAGGTTCAGTTATGCTGCCACGAACCTTTCATGTGAGTTGTGTATAACAGAAACTCCAGCTGAAACGGGTGTGAGTAAATAGGAGTTATTGGTGAAGCTCAAACATGAGAGGAAGGGAGCTTTGGGCAGGGCTCAGCCAGGCTCCTGCCCCATTTCCCTGCATCTCCTTCGCTTTTACCCTTCTAGTTGGCAGCGGCACCCTCGGCTTGGCACCTCTCCAGCCCCTGGGGTAATAAGCTTTTCTGGTCCTGACCACTAGAGTGGCCCCTGAATTGCTCTGATCAGGCCACCTGATGCAAGGATAGCTATCAGGGAGGGAAACTAGCCCTGACAGCCTTGGGCCTAGGTTCCCTGCCCATCCTTAAGCAGGTGATGATGGCAAGGTGTGTGACAGTGTCGGTTGCAGGATGCGGGAAGGGAAGAAAATGCTGTGTGGACAGCCAAGGAACACGCTCTGCAGCCTGGCAACTCAGAGTGGGTCTGTAGACCTGCAGCCTCCAGATCACCTGGGAGCTTACTGGAAATGCAGGAATCTAGGTGCCCCCCCCCAAACCTACTGAATTAGACTCAGCATTTTATAAGCACCCCAGGAGATTGTACGTTAAAGTTGAGACACCCTGCCCTTTTGCAGGATCCCTGAAGGTAGAATGGCTGAATCAAACAGCATGGATTTTTTTTTTTTTTACATAATTATTTTTATCTTTAATGTCCAGAGTGTGTAATATAAGGGCCAGAATTCCTCCCAGACTCAATTTTTTATAAATTCTCAATTGGCTAGTGGGGCCAGTAGGGATACTTCTCCTTGTCTAATTTGGTTTCCGGGAAGGCTTCATTCAAGTCAATGGTCATCTGATCAAATGGAATTATGTTCCTCATCTTCTCCAGCTCTTTCTCATATTCCTCAATCCTGGCCTTTGAGAGAGACACAAACTCGGCACAGGTTTTCACATCCTCCTTTTCTCAGCATCCACTAGGGCAGTGTATTTATCCTCTGGTACAGGAACCTTCAGGGCATTAAACTTCTTCTCAAAGTCATCCACCAAGCCTGCCTTGGCCACATTGGCCTTGTAGTAAGCCCAGTCAATAGTTGGTGGATTCTCAGGTAGAACAGCCAACCTGGAGGTGAGAGTCTCGTTCCAAGATTTCAGGGAATTAGCAATAGCCTTTTGGTTTCGGGGTATGATCTCTCCAAAAGCTATCCAGTCAATGGCTTTTAGAGCAAGTTTTCGCCCAGCCATCTTGGGATCCTTCACCGACCCCGACGGCCCAGAGTCCGCAGCAGCAAGTCAACAGCATGGATTTTTAAAAAATTCTTTTTTTTTTTTTTTTTTTTGAGACAGAGTCTTACTTTGTTGCCCAGGCTAGGGTGAGTGCCGTGGCGTCAGCCTAGCTCACAGCAACCTCAAGCTCCTGGGCTCAAGCAATCCTTCTGCCTCAGCCTCCCGAGTAGCTGGGACTACAGGCATGCGCCACCATGCCCAGCTAATTTTTTCTATATATTATTAGTTGGCCAATTAATGTATTTCTATTTTTAGTAGAGACGGGGTCTCGCTCTTGGTCAGGCTGGTTTCGAACTCCTGACCTTGAGCTATCCACCCGCCTCGGCCTCCCAGAGTGCTAGGATTACAGGCGTGAGCCACCGCGCCCGGCCTTAAAAAATTCTTGATACATATTGTCAAATTGTCCTATAAACATTCTATCACTTTTCATTCCCACCCTGGGATCTGGGTGTTTGAGACCTTATGCAATTTGGGGAAGCCCACTTTAAGAAAAAGAATAAAAAATTAAGTATAAAGGTGAATATTTAGAATAATAAAAGAAAATTGAATGATACCTCAAGAATCATAAAATAACATTATTAGTTTTAATTATCAATAGGTTGAAACATATGAAACTGCTGTCAACGGAAAAAAGCCAAACTCTGTAAAATAATTTTAAAGAGATTTATTCTGTGCCAAATTTGAGGACCATGACCTGGAGCCACTGCCAAGAGGCCTTGGACAAGTGGACTCAATGTGACTGGGTTACAGTTTGGTTTTGAGACAGGGGTTACAGGTAAAGCCATCAATCAATACGTGGGAGGCATACATTGGTTTGGCCCAAAAAGGTGGGACATCTGGAAGCGGGGTGGGGGGGCTTACAGGTTATAGGTGGGTTTAAAGATTCTTTGGATTGTAATTGGTTAAAGACATGAAGCTCTGTCTAAAGGCTTGGAATGTTTTAACATAAGGAGCTGTTATCAGAGATAAGCCACCTGCCATAGATTTGTTGTGTAAATTGAGGACCTGCAGGTTTCTCTTGCATACCCTTAGGCCTGTTAATGGGTTACAAAGGAAGTCCCCAAGAAGGGAGGGAGGCATGATAAGGCATGTCTGACTTCCCTCCTCCTGGCAGGCAATTTTGCTTTAGGATATTCCTTCGGCCATGAGGGGGTCCATTCAGTCAGCTGGTGGGGGGCGGTGAGCCTTAAAATTTATTTTACTTCACACTGCCATATTTGTAAATAAAAAATGGTCACATATGGTCAAAGAGCAATTTCATTTTGTTCAACCTACTTTTCCCCTACATTTTTGGCTGCATATTCTTTTTTCCTTAACTTCATTGAAATACAATTCACATACAATTTACCTGTTAAAATGTACAATTCAGTGTGCAGCTATCACCACAATCAGTTTTCGAACATTTTCATTAACCAAAAAGAAACCCCATACTGTATCCCTACTGTTACCACCCAATCCCCCCATCCTTATGTAACCATGAATCTACTTTTTGTTTCTATAGATTTGCCTATTCTGGACATTTCATAATCATGTAACATGTGGTCTTTTGTGTCTGGCTTCTGGCCTTTGAGATCACTCCTTTCATTTTCCTTGCTCCCACTAAAGTCTGATTACATTTACTTACATTGCCTTCAGACTGAATTCCAAGAGTGAGCATGTCTACTGCCTAGACCCCTTGGCAGAGCTATTTCTAGGTGTGTAAGTTCATCAATACATTTTTTGTGTGTTTTTAGGAATAAAATAAAAATCAACAAATTTTATTGAACAGATTCAAACCAGAACACACCTATCCAAGAACACTTTATTTACCCAGAACTCAGGTTCTGGGGTCCAGGCAGGAGCATGCACTGTAGCTCAGTTGCTTAATTCCTAGGAAGCTCCAGAGTTTCCCCTTTGTAGTTCTTTGGTTGAGAAAGTCTGAGTTAGGTAAAATGGTTTCCAAACCCCCAAGAATCTGGGCTGAGGGCAAACCAAGACTGCTGAAGGCTAACTGCACTGACAATCCACTGGATTCCAACTCTCCCCCTTCCCTGCCTCCTACCGCTCTCCTCAGAAAGTCCCAGGCAAGAGGCACCATTTCTTCATGGGTGCAAGACATGGAGCTGCCTGAGGTTTTCCGGGACCCCTCACCTGGGAAATGGGAGGGGAGCCCCTTTCCTCTTCTCTGGCAGCCATGAATAGCTGTGGGGCCTCTGACGCAGAGTGGGGATTTGTGCTCCGGGCTCCCGTGGTGGAGGGTAAGACATTCTGGGCTGCTGCTGGGCATTCTTTCCCAGAGAGCTGCTTCTGCGGGCCACAGGCTAGGCAAGCTTAGAAAATTCCCTTCTCCTACAACTTGAACCTGTGTTCCTGCTTTCCTCTTCCCTGAGGCTGCTGCAGCCCAATCCCCAGTACTAATCAGACACAAGAGAGGCCACTCCGCCCTTGGGCAAGCATTCATTCTCAGCTTTGGATCCCAGGACAAAGAAATCTCAAACGGCAGGGAGCAGAGGCCCAGGCCCTGCAGGCACTCACAGATACACCTCTGCCAGTCTTTTTGCAAGAAATTCTTAGCTCCCTGGGAGGAGGAAGATAAGAGTCAGGGAGCCTCTCACTCAGGACTCACTGGAGGTGCCAGGAACTGTAGACTTGGGACTCTGAGAACTGTGAAATATTTCTTAAGCTTTTGTAACTCCCCATGTACAGTACTGTTTTTACCTGGTGTCCCTGTTTTGAAGAGCAAGAAAACCCTTAATTTAGAAAAAAAGGAAGGTGCTCATTTTTGGCAGCAGTTTGGTGAAAACCAGGATTATCCCCCCCAGCAGCTTGCTATGGGGAGGGAAACTGGAGCGAGAGAGTGGGTGGTAGCAATTTTGAAGAGGAAAGGGAAGCCAGCTAAGTCCCAGGACCTGAAGCAAGAAAGAAATGGGAACACAGGAACAGACGCGGGGCCTGGTGATAAGGGAGGTACCCTGCTTCCTCAGAGTCCCTAACAACCAGGAAGTGGGCCTCAAGCATGTCTTCCCTCCTCCTTCCCTCTTCCTCCCACCTGCTCTTACACTCAGTCCTGGGGACTGTCACTGGAAATCAGCATCTCCATAGCCTGATCCTGGTGCTATTTGCCCTAGATACTTCCTGGGTGGCAAATGGTGGGTCATTTCCAGAGGGCTGAAATAGCCCAAGCTCCTGCTACAGTCCTCAGGAGTCTCTGCCCCAGGCAGATACTTTTCTTAGCATCATTTGCTACCATATGGCAAGTGACTGGGCACACAGTTTCAAGCCAGATGCTGTGTTCTCTAGAAGACAACATGCACCACCCACCCCTTCCACATCTAATGGTTTGAATGTCATCACGAAGATGGCTGAATTGGGCAGCCAGCACTAACCATAGCTGCTCCCAAATCGCAGGGATTCCCCACACCCTAGCAGTCTCAGAGAAGCATGGGAGAGCAGCCAAATGTCTCCATGCCCCTGAGAAGGGCTCAGGAATTAGTTAAGGAGGCTGACTGACCTGGAAGGAGTGTGCTGGTCATGCTAAGAGGACACCCTGCAAAGGAAACAGTGAGTCCAGGGATCACAGATGCTCTAGGGAATGACAGCAATCAAAGACAGGTTGCATTTTGGTAGAGGCCACAAAGGAGGGAGACAGTAGCAAATCAGAGAACTTCTCTCAAACTTAACATGCTCAACAGAGGCACCAGCCAGGAGAGGAGGATGGAGAAAATCATGAACTGGCAGTTTTAAAATGAGGAAAAAATAAAACAAAAAAAAACAAAACCTAAGAAAACATGGACTGAATTTTCCTGGAATGCTAGGATTTCATTTTCTGTCATCAGGTGAATTAAGGTGAGCAATAGAAAAAATAAAGCAGTATTTCCTGCACAGGGCTTCCTGGCTGTGGTGGGGGCATACAGGCGAAGATTAGAGTTTCTTGTGACTGGCAAGGCTGGAATGTACTCTAGGGCCTTGTGAGTCCAGGTGTGTCTGAGGACTAGCAGCTCAGCCTTCACCTGGGATCTGGTCAGAAATTTAGTCTTGGCCAGGCGCGGTGGCTCACGCCTGTAATCCTAGCACTCTGGGAGGCTGAGGCAGTAGGATCACTTGAGGTCGGGAGTTCAAGAACAGCCTCAGCAAGAGGAAGACCTCGTCCCTACTAAAAATAGAAAGAAATTAGCTGGACAACTAAAAGTAGAAAAAACTAGCCAGGCATGGTGGTGCATACCTGTAGTCTCAGCAACTCAGGAGGCTGAGACTGGAGGATCGCCTGAGCCCAGGAGTTTGAGGTTGCTGTGAGCTCGGCTGATGCCATGGCATTCTTGCCCTGGGCAACAGATCGAGACTGTGTCTCCAAAAAAAAGAAGAAATAAAACAAATTTATTCTCAAGTCACACCCTAGACCTTAGGAAACAAACCTGCATTTTAAGATCCTAAGGTGATTCATATACATATTAAAGTTTGAGAGGCACTGCCTTAAAGGATGATTCAGAAGGTTTCAAATTATTTATCTTTAAATACAAAAATCTTTACATAGCAGGTAAAGACAGAGCTGCTCAGTTCTGATGTTGGTTAGTTTGGTGTGAGGCCTTGGTCAAGTTGAGCAGCAGAGTATCTGATAATGCTTCTTGAGATCAACAAAATGAAGAAAGGCTGACCCTTGTGACTGCAGGTCACAAGCAATAGCTGCCCAGGAGCCGGCCCACCCTGATCAACAGTGTGCAGGGTGAGCATGGCTAGGGAGGCCACAGCCAGCACACTTGGGAACAGCACGAGCCCTGCTCACAGATGACGCAAGAGCCTATCGTGTTTCGCTCAGAGAAACACTGGCTGCCAGTCCCAGTTGATCACTGAGCTGTTTTCCAAGTCTGGATGTCTTTTGAATCCCTAGGAACATATTTCACTGTTTTCTTTCATGATTCTTATGAGTACACTAACTTGGAGAACACTATGTCAGTGTTACGATTACCACTATGTAACTTTGCTTAATGGTGGGCCAGGCCAGGCTGCCCATGCCTAGGTCCTGAGTCATGAAGAGCCCACACCCAAAGGCCTTGGGCCGCTTCATGCCAGCCACTTGGTCAAGCCTCCTCTCTGATGGCTGGAGGCAAATTCCTAAGTTTAATTCATTCAGCCACCGAGGAAACACAGCCACCCCCTCGTCCCACCCCTGTCCTCTCTGTCACAGGAACAACGCTAGGGCTCTGCCTTCCCTTTGTCCCGCCACATGCACCAAGGGCCCTACTTTGCCTCCAAGGAGAAGCAGCTGCAAAGACCACAGACACCCCAATTTACATAAAATTATCTCACTCCATTTTATTTAAGATTTTTTTATCCAGTTAGTAAAAGAAAGATGTGTCTCTCTTTATACATATGTACAAGTTCAGTTATAAAAATAGACAGCACATTCAAAGAGAAAAAAGGCTTGGCATTTTTCTGATTCCCTCTAAATAGCATCTGTACACAGGAGTCTGGGTTTGGGTAGGGGAATCTTAATGATTTAAATTAAATGATTCCCCTACAACCCTTCCTCCCAAAAAAAAGTTTTAAAAATCAATCTGTCTAAACTCAATTCCGCGATTTTCAGGTGTGCAAATTAGAGGCTGGCCCGCCTGGAAGCACCTGCTCCACCAGGGACATCAGGCAGGCCGGCAGAAACACCTCCCATGCAAACACCACCCCTCTGCCTGTGCTGGAGGGTGCAAGCTCAGGCCCGTGGGCCTGGGGCTGGGAGGGCCGGTGCCCAGCTTGCCCTCTCTCTCCACCCTCTCTCCCTCACTCCTGCTTGTCCCTTCCTTTCTCAGTGCAATACAGACAGTGCATACAGCCAAGCAGGGGGCTGAAGGGCAGGGGCAGGGAAACTGTGCATTCAGGATGGACAAAGGGGAGTCTACAAGAGGGGCAGTGAGGATGTCCTGCTGATTGAGGTGGCTCCTGGTCTCTTTACTGGCTTCTAGGAGTCCCTTGGGTGGGAGCTGCTGCTACTGTTGCTGGTAGGACCTGAAGGTTCTCTGGTGTGAACCATGCAGGGCAGGGGAGGCTATGCTGGGAACACGACCGCCTGTGGGTACGCTTCCTCTAGCCTCTGTCATCCTTATCAGCCACTACCTTCTCTCGCAATCACTACTGTCTTCAACGATGACACTCTGGCAAATAGTGTTTGGAGACCTGGGGAGGTGCCCAAAGGCTGTGGATGCCAGGTACACAATCTCCTCCCTTCCTAACCTTACAGGAAATCATCACAACCTCAAGAGAAGTCTCCACCATGGAAGGCTCTTCACAGTACCTGCGGAGCCTTTGCAAGGGACGTGGCCAGAGCCAAAGAGTGGAATGAGGATGGAGACAGTGCGCCTGAGCATCTAAAGGGGGCTATCATGTCAGGCCCTTTCCTGGTAAGAGGTTTAAGACTTGGCTATACAGTTCATCTGAGATGCTGTGGGGCTGATCCCTGTCCTGGGCCTTCCTCCTATAGGCACCTCAGACATTCCTTTTGAGACACAGGTGATGAAAGTGCTCACACCAACCACCCACCCATTCTTCCCTTGCCACACTGGACATCTCTGCCCTCTGACTCAGGATGTTAAGATGCTGCACTAGGCAAGCCATCCAAAGACGATCTGCAGGCCAGGACTCTAGACCTTGGTTTGGTTGAAGGAAGTCGGAGGGTCCAGATGGTTACCGTCCTCCAGACGGATTGGTGCCTTTGCCCTGTTTCCGGACCAGGGAGTCTGAGGCTAGGCTGCTGGTCATGTGGAGGTTCTTGGGGGTCCCAGGAACATTATTTCCTTTGCCCAAAGGGGAACTCAAAGGAGAAGAGGCGCTTGAAGGTCCAAAGTCAGCAAGGCCAGCAGGCCGAACAAGGGATGTCTGCAGAGGGCTGCTGGCGGAGATGCCTGTGGGGATGGAGAAAGAGACAAGAGTGTAAGCACCAGTCCTGCGTGAGCTTCCTTGGAGCCTGTGGTCTTGGTAACCACAGCCCAGGTTGGAGGACAGGTGGTAGAGAATCCCTCCCTGCTACTCCTTGCCAACCTCTTCCTGGCATGTGTGCTTGCTTCGTCCTATCAACTATCTTTTCAGAAAGGGGGATGGGGTTTTAAGAAAAAATGACATCTGCCTGGCCCTCTCCATATTACTTCATCCAGAGAGTCAAATGTTCATCTTGGCATTCTGGACAGTGCACACACAATTTGGGACACCAAGGCTGCAGGGTGAGAGCTGTAACTTAACAGGCACCAATGTGTTTTTCTTTTCTTTTTTCTTAGGACATCACTTGTGATTAGCGGTTTCCTTCTTAATTTCATAGAAGATGTTTCCTACTCCCCAGTAAGCCTGCCCAGAGGGCATAAGGCTGCCCACTTTCTACCCCGTGTCTATACTCATGCAGTTCTGCCGTGGCCATGGCCACTCCTGCTCTCCGAGCTATACCACTGCAAGAACGCAGTTCAAATCCCTCATCTTTAGTGATGACTCCCTGGGCAACAGTGAACGTTCCTTTTTTCTAGTATGAGCCAGCCAAATCTACTTATGTTGCCTAAGATGATTCTTCAACTATTTCTTGTGTAAAAGAATGCTACGTGCTTGGTGGGTGGACATGCCTCTCTCCTCATCCACAGTGGAACTGCGGGTAACCTCTAAACCTCTCCCTTCCCATTCCAGTTGCCAAGCATGGCTGATTTTTCTCCTGCTGCTGTACCCTCTTTGTCTCCTTCCCCTCCTGCCCCCTTTTCAGTCAGGTTCCTAGGAGAAACCCTGGTGAGTGTCATGCTCGGCCCCATCTATGGGTGAGACCCTGCAACAGCAGCCTTGACTACTGGCATGATTGTTGCTCTCCAAGGATGTGATGAGTTGGCAAAGGGTTAAGAAACACTGGGCTAGGCTGTTATAATTCTTATTTCCTGGATGAACCAATAATGTAAGCTGAGATTCCTGTAGTAGGAGAAAGGGGAGGTAAAGTAACATTTACTGAGCACTTACTACAGGCCAAGCACTTTCTATTTGAGAATGCCTTTACTTGCTACAGTAATTGATACTAAGCTCACATTTTGAATGGGGAGACAGGTCTGTAAACAGGCTCTCCCTTTCTCACTATGCTCAGATGTCCCATATTCCATGGCTACCATCATTGTTTATATATCACGGTCACAATAGCCACTTCTCTTCTCAAACTGTCTGCAGGCCCTTGTTGTACACCTGCTAAGGTCCTGTCCATCAGGCCTCACCGTGTCTTTCCAGCCTTGACACCCCTTGCTTCTCTTCACTGCAACCTGGCTGACCTGCTTGGTGACCCCACTGCCTCTGTCACCAGTTGAAATCCTTCCTCATCCTTTTCCTTTTTGAATTGCAGCTTGGCAACCTTATCAGCAGATCCATGGTTCCTCCCCCTCCTGACCTACAACCGCAGCCAAGCCTCCCCTTTCCACGCATCTGTATGCTGCCGTGTATGGCTATTGAACACACTGCACACACGGCTTCCCCTTCTCATTTCCACAGTATGCGCAGGAGCAGGGTCCATGCATTATATTTCATATTCCTATGCATACAGCAGGTGCTTAATACCTAAGGTGATGGATCATCGCATAGCTGGATGAAGGTTAATTATGTTAGTGTGGATTACTGAAATGTACCTCAGAAAAAACCTAGGAAGAAAAATAAAATTGATTTTCAAAAGGAGGAAAAACTCTGAATGTCTAAAGCAGCACAGCCCACAATTCAGCACTCTTTTCACAGCGACTTCCAATTCAAAGGTGGCACTGTACCAAGTCATGAGGTCAAGGGGAGAATCAAGACTGCTCAATGCAAAGAAGCAGAACCTCAATCTGGGCTCTGGGAAGGAACTTCCTGGCCTAAGACTTTTTCCCATGTTCTACCTGGCAGAATGAGTCTAAAGCCACCCAGGGCCTCCGCACCTTTAGACACGTTGTACCCGTACGCAGCATAGGCAGCTGCAGAGGCCGCCGCAGCCCCTGCTTTGGCTCCTGCCATCGCGGCGGCACTGCCCGCCGTGGACTTCCGGCTTCGGCCCTTCCCCGCTCCTTTGGCTGTGCTTCCTGAACCTTTGGGGCGGCCTCGGCTTCGGGCTGAGTGACCACGTCCTGCAGCTGGCATTTCCTGAATGGAAATTCCTGTGGGAACAAATCGGCCAAGAGGAAAAAAATGAATCTCTTCAAAACGTTAACATAATCTTTCCCTGACAGGGGAAGCTGGCTCTCAGGGTGTTGTTTAAGGACCCCTGAGGAGGTCTATGTCTCCATGCAATGGCTAGGCCACTGAGTCACACAGAGTTGCTAAGAGTTCTAAACAGTTAAAGCATCCTTACTCCTCACACCACTTTTTATTGTAAAGAGTGGTCCTGTTACTCCCGGAACTTCTTCTTTAAACTAGTCTGTTACTAACTGAACCTCAGGGATTTATTACTTAGGATTTATATGCACATTTATATTCACATTATAATGTGCTCCTGTCTTGAAGAGTCAACTGTTGATCCCAAGTTTTAAACTTACAACGCCCCAAGAAAGAGCAGCAACACTGGTCCCCAACAACAAACTGAGGAAAGGCGCAGACAAGCTTACTTTAATTAAAAACTAGACAAGGATGACTGGAAAACAAACAAGTTTTAAATCTTTATAAAGTTCTTATTTTGCTTTCTCTAAACCTTCTCTTTCTTTCACTTGACAGGGCTATTGAAAGAATAAGCCTATAAAAATCTTTTTGCTCCATTCCACTCTTCTCTAAAGAAAAGAAAATGCCACAATTCTAGAAGGAATCAGGACCTTACCCACCACCACTCCAATGCTGGGCAGTGGACCAGGTCCAAGATGAAAGACACAGTAGCAGGACTTACCGTTTACGGTGTCTGAGACAGAGCCAGTTATGGATGCAGGAGAGTTGGTGGCTCGAGACTGAGGGGCTGAGGAGGCTGGGTCATCCACGATGACCAGCATGTCGCTGCTGCTCTCGTCAGGGGGAATGGAACCGGTGTGCAGCTCACTGCTGATGGAGATCTAGAAAAGGAAGGGTTGAGATCACTGCTACTCCCAGTACCCACTGCCCATGGCCTCGCACCTATATAAGAACATGTATCACAGATGAGGCTAGATCCACCTTTTCTGGCTCCCAAGAAGCCAACCTGTCCCCTTTTGCTTTTCTCCATATGGATCTCATATGCAACCCTTTTCTATTAAGGCAGGAAGACTCCAGGAGAACCGAAGCTGCCCAGCAGAGTGTCCCTAGTATAAGGTCAGGACACAGTCCCCACTGCCTCACCTCACTGAAAGGGCTGGGCATGGCCGAGTCCACGCTAATGAAGGAGTCATCCCCGTCAGCAGAGAGGTTGGAGTTATCAGCCGAGGGAACAAATGGGATCACCAGGTTCACACCTTCTTTTCTCCTCTTCCCATCCAATTCATCTTCCTTTTTCTTCTGGGAACACAGATTGGGAAAAAACAGAAAAAGTATAAGGATGCACTCTCAAGAGAAAGTGGGATTAAGGAAGAAAAGAATGACAGAGCTTGTATTTTTTACTTTATAAACGTCTCAATTAGCATATTTTTTCATCTTTTTTTTTTCTTTTTTATTTCAGCATATTATAGGGGTACAAATGTTTAGGTTACGTATATTGCTCTGAGTCAGAGCTTCAAGTGTGTCCATCCCCCAGACAGTGCATACCGCACCCATTAGGTGTGTATATCCAATTAGCATATTTTTAAGGAATAAAAACCTCATAAGGAAGAACGGATGGCTTAATGAGAGTTCATGTGTATTTTATAAGACCCCATTTCTACAAAATATAGAAAAATTAGCCGGGCATGGTGGCACGGACCTGTAGTCCCAGCTACTCAGGAGGCTGAGGCAGGAGGATTGCTTGAGCCCAAGAGTTTGAGGTTGCAGTGAGCTCTGATGATGCCACTGCACTCTAGCCCAGGCGACAGAGCAAGACCCTGTCTCAAAAAAAAAAAAAAAAAAAAAAATCAAGCCCAATCCTGGTAGGGCAAGGGGTGTGGCCAGCCTCTGGTACATCTAGGCTACATCACTTATGGGGGCTGAATGAATGTAGTTTCACAAAAGACTGCAGTGCTGTCAACATATTTTCTGCACATCTGTTTTTTTAAAAGACTTTATTTTTTTAGAGCAGTTTCATAGCAATTTCATAGCAAAATGGAGAGCATGCATATCTACTTTTTCTCTGCACGTTTTAAATATGCAAGAGGAAGATGAAGAGCCTTATTCTCAAGCAATAATGGAGTTCTTTTGTCACTATTTCCTCAAATTACACGTAAACTCTTATGGGTTGAGTGGCTGAGCTACACTAAGCAGTTCTAAATCAAGTTCAGTAGGGCTCTGTCACAGTTTGGGGACCTGAAATCATAGAATGAGCTTGGATACATGTGGGAATCTCATTCACCCAATGTACCACTGCATTTTTATCTACACCTATAATATGGTTAATATGCCATGTCTCTGTGCAGTTTATAGTACCATTGGGCATTTATTCTGTGCTTAGAGCAGAGATAGTATATGATGCAAACTATTAAACCCTACACTGTTCTATGTGAGAAAACCATCTTTTCTTCTTTGATATTATTTCTGAATATTAAAGCTATTTTATTTTAAACAGTAGTAAGTAATGGGTTAGATATTTGAGAGTAGAATCATAAAAGAGCCTGGGGAAATGGGTAGAGATGGCAGCACAGGCTAGAAGCATTTTTTTTTTTTGAGACACAGTCTTGCTTTGTTGCCCCAGCTAGTGTACAGTGGCATCCTCATAGCTCACTGCAACCTAAAACTCCTGGGCTCAAGCAATCCTCCCACCTCAGCCTCAGTAGCTGGGACTATAAGTATGTACCACTATGCCTAGATAATTTTTTAAATTTTGTATAGAAGGGGTCTCACTCTTGCTCAGGCTGGTCTCAAACTCCTGGCCTCAAGCAGTCCTCCTACCTTGGCCTCCCAGAGTGCTGGGATTACAGGTATAAACCACCACACCTGACCGGATTTTGATTCTTCATTCATAGGATTTTTCAACTTTGTAAATGACATGAGTACTGGGGGCAACCGTTAGGCTAGAAACAGTTTTGCTTAGAGGAGGTCTAATTGAGGATGTTGCAACAGGAACAGCTGGTACATCTCCTGGAAGATGATGATATAATACAGACAGGCGCTTAAGGCAGCTGACCATCAAGGCCATACAGGCAAAGGGTCATGAGGTCCAATACAAGTGTGGGCAAAGGGAAGAAGCTGACCTCCATTTAAAAGCAGAACCAGTCTAAACATGTAACACATAGTAGGTTTCAGGTAAACCAAACAGGCCAGGGAAATGGGGCATGAACAAGGATGGGATCTGAGGGACCAGAGCTATGGAGATACTTGAAGCTCAGGTGACTATCTTCTTTAAGATTAGGAGCCCAACCAGGGCTGGTGAAGAGGGGTAGGGTACTATAACCCAAAGGTAAGCCAAACCCACTAGAACAAGTTAGCACTCTCAAGAAGATAATAAAATGGTACCAAACCACAGCCTGCAGGCATAATATGTCTGGAACCTAGTCAGAGCTAATGGGCTGACCCCTGAAACAAGAATAAGTCCTGATGGCCTCACTTCCAAATTACATGTCAATAAAGACCAGGGATAAGAATTACTGATGTAATACTTTAGTAAAAACAGCAAGATAGAGAGAAATGTATAAAAATGACATTCCACTTTGTAGGTAGCCTGGTAGGCTCAAGCAGGAAAAGTCAGAAAGGAGACAAAAGGCAGCTCAAGTCTTTGGAGTGAATTGGATAAAAAGAGATGAACAGACTGGCCAGAGATTTATTTTTTCAGTGGTAGGAGACACTGAATGATACACTAGCAGAATTATGGTAGAAAGGATTAGATCTCATGATCTCTTAGGCCCTTTCTAAGATTTTATGGAATCTAATAATATATGTAAATAATATCCATCTTACCCATGTGCTTTGTAACACCCTGAAAAATGGTTTCCATAATTAAACTGTGATGACTGAAAGGGGGTGTGTAGGGAGTACTTATTTACCAAGGCTGCATTTCTCCTGATCAAACATAAGTCAGCCCAGAATTGCAACTAATCACACACAGCTGAAGCTGGCTACCAACCAATAACCAAGATAACAAGCCATGTACCCCAAAGCCTTTTCTGTAAGCATTCCATGCCCCAACAGCCAAGCCCAGGCTGAACATACCTTCTCTGCATACTTTTCCCTCTTACGCTTGCGCTCTTTCACTCGGTTGCTTTCCTCCTGCTGCCGTTTCTCTTCCTGTCGCAGTCTCACTACCAAGAAAATAAAAAAAAGATCTGATGAAGTACTTGTGGAAATCAAGATCTTCGTTCTCTGAAATTAAGGTGGCCATGTCCTCTGATGTTTATGTTCTAAGATATGATTTCTATCTAAGGCAGATAACCGGTAGTTTTCTAACGTAGAGAAAGAATAGAGTTCTTGGATTCCTAATAGGTTTTGTGTTTAAACTGAGATTCCATTTAATTATTATGGGCCTTTTCTTGCCTTGTCTTTCCCCTTTTTTATTTTCAGCCTTTTACTATCTCTGCTTTGCACAGATAGAGTATAGTTACAGAGTTCTGAAAGGCTTCTAGAAGGTGCTGGCAAATGTGAACTTGTTTTCTGGATGTGATGCTGTGGAAGTTCTCAGAGGCTCACAGGATAAATCCAAACTCAGTGTTCTTAAAAGCCAGAGATGCACAGGAGAAGGGTCTGTATGGCTACAGCAGTGTGCTGCTCCAACTTCTCCACACAGTGTTTCTGCTGAGGAGTCAGGTATAGCCTTCCTTGAGCAAACTAAAAGTTATGTGAAGTCATACTTACTTTTAAAACACAAATTTTGCCTTTTCTACAACACATTCTTATTTGGGTTTTCATATAAAATATTAATATAAAAATGTTTCCCCAAATACAGCCTTTGGCTTTGCCTACCCTTGGCACATAGTCAAGTAACCCTTCCATTCTAGCTACGTGGGGCTAGAGAAAAGTGCACGTGAAGCAGTTTAGAGTACATACGTTTCTTCTCCAACTCTTCATCGTCTAGAAGAAGACTAACCACCTCTTTGGGTTTCAAGGTATCTGGTTTGAAGTTCCCACCTGAAATCACCATCCGCTGAATCTACACCAAGACAGATCAAAACATCACCTCTTGGCATCCATTCCCTTATGACAAATATCCAGAAAGAAGTAAACATCTTTTCAACTCACTCCCTATTTCTTTCCTGTTCACCTGATTGGCTCATCCAGATTATAAGTCCAACAGAAAGGACATTGAGAACTTCATTGCTTGAGACTGCTAATCGATAGCTAGAAAGTCCAATAATATTGAATCAGGATGAAAAAAACCAAAAATAACTAGCAAATTTGGCATACAACCCAGGCAGATAAGCTGAGAGCTCAAAAATGTCAATCCTCCTTCCTCTGAATGTGAGAGGCCATTACTGGCATCAGTCTCACATGAACAACAGCCAAATCTGGGCTGTGGATACCCTCTGGTGGAAAGGGAATGAGGCACGGCCGGGGCAGTCGAGACTGCTGTTGCACAGGACCTGATTTTATTTTCTATTCAGAAGAAATTGTAGCGTCTCCATGACCAGTGAAAGGCAAGAGAGTCTCAGTCTAGTCATTGTGACTGGACTCTCTATTCTCTCCACCAGCACCGTAATTCCTCTCCCTTGTGCTTACCTCACTCTTCTCCTTGGCTCTCTGCAGAATACGTTCTTCAATGGTGCCTTTACAGATGAGCCGGTACACGGTAACCTGCTTTGTCTGCCCCAAACGGTGGGCCCTGTCCATGGCCTGCTGGTCCACAGTGGGATTCCAGTCGCTATCATAGAAAATCACCTATACAGGCAGGATGAGAATATAGCAAAGACTGAAGCACTCTTAGAGTAGATAAGAAATTCAGACAGCAGCTGAGCCACTGTCTGTCTTCACCTCTCTGGTGTCACCAGGGTCATATTTCTTTTTAACATTAAGATGAGAAGATACATCTACTCATAATACTAACCATTCCTTCACATCTCTTGAGCAAAAGAGACATGCTCCTGGCTTTTTTCAGTTTTCATTAAAAAGAGGGAGTATGGCTGGGCACAGTGGCTCATGCCTATAATACCAGCACTTTGGGAGGCTGAGGAGGAAAGCTAGCTTAAGGCCAGTTCAAGACCAGCCTGAGCAACATAGTGAGGCCCCCATCTCTACAAAAAGCAAAAAAATAAAATTAGCTAGGCATGGTGGCCCACCCTTGTAGCCCTAGCTACCTGGGAGGCTGAGGCAGGAGGATAACTTGAGCCCAGGAGCTCAAGGTCACGGTAAACTGTGATGGTGCCACTGCACTCCAGCCTGGGCAATAGAGGGAGATCCTGTCTTTAAAAAAAATAGGAAGAAAAGACGCCAGGCACGGTGGCTTACACCTGTAATCCTAGCACTCTGGGAGGCTGAGGTGGAATGATAGCTTGAGCTCAGGAGTTCAAAACCAGCCTGAGCAAGAGTGAGACCCATCTCTACTAAAAATAGAAAAAATGAGCTGGGCATGGTGGCACATGCCTGTAGTCCCAGCTACTCGGGAGTCTGAGGCAGTAGGATCACTTAAACCTAGGAGTTTGGGGTGGCTGTGAGCCAAGCTAATGCCCAGGCAATAGAGTGAGACCGTCTCAAAAAGAAAAAAAAAAAAAGGAGCAGCAATGATATTAATAGTTAACGTTTAGTGCAGTCATCGTTCTAAGTGGATGAAACTAATTTAAATCCTACAATCACCATGATTTATGTACAATTAAGAAACTCCCATTTTACAGATGAGGAGAATGAGGCACAGAAGAATTAGAGAATTTACCAAAGATCACACGGCCTACAGTGGTGGGCCTAGGATGTAAGAGATGGGAGAAAGCTTTCTCCTTAAGACTGAAGCTACCTTGGAAACAGACAAATAACATGGTCTTCCTGGCATTCTCAGACTCACATAAATAAGGTCATTGCCTGTCGCACCAATTCCAAGGATGGAATGTTGAACAGGTTCCCTAAAAGCTACTTCTAGTTTGCTGAATAAACAAATAACAAAAAAATGTACTACCACCAAGTGGTCCTAAAACCAACAGACTCCTGAGTCTTTGAGGCTACTATCCAACACAGGAGACCTCCTGAAAGAATCCCAGTTCAAAATGGCCCTCATCTCCCACATGTGCTCCTTGATATCCAATCAAAAGTCACCAAACCCAGCCCGTGCTTCTTCAGAAATGAACCTGTCCTTTCTACAGTCCTACTGTCACCATTCTGGACCAGGCCCTCACCACCTACGTCTAGATCACTAGTGCTCTGTTACATCAGCGGGCTTCCTAGATCTCAGTCTCCTTCTTCTTCCGTCTGTCTTGGATACCACTGCAGACCACTCCATCTTTGCTCGTTATGCTGTAACAAACCAAGTCCAAACTCCCCTAAATAATCATGCCCTGCTACAAAGAGCCAACTTCATTTCCTATTCTTTCCTAACACAAACATACCCCTTCTCTTTAGTCAGATGGGTCTCTTCAGTGTTCCTCACTTACATTACGTTTGTTTGTACTTCTTTTTGCTCAAGTTGTTTCTCTAAACTGGAATTCCTCAACATTTCTTTATTGGTCCTTTTAGGCTCAGTTCAAGCTTTCAGCAAGTCCTCCCTGATTTCTCTTGCCTATAACGTTTCCTTTTCTTATCCCTATTTATTATTTCCCCTGAATTCTTATTAGAAATAATAATGGCTAAAATTTGTTCAGTACTTAACTATGTGCCTAGGACTAGTGTGCCTACATATCTTACTGGATTCTCACAAAAACCCTATGTGTCTATCTTCCATTTTACAAACAAGGAAGAGACTGGACTGAGATCACAGTGAGTGGCTGGGTTGGGGACTGATCTAATAGTCTCCTTCCACAACTTACACTAGCAACAATACTCTGCATTGCCTACCTATCTTGGTCCAAGTCCCCACTTAATATGTTCTATGGGTATCCAATTATTTCATGTATACTATTTTAAAAAGTGAGTCACCTTTTTAAAACTGTTTCTCTATGACACTTTTCCCATTGCTTAACATTAGTCCTATGAAATTTATTTGCTTTCTAATTTAAAGATGGAGCCAATTCTGCTATCCTCTGCATAATTCAGACCTTGGGTGAAGATGGACAAAAGGCACATCAGTGTTTTCAATGCTCTTGCTTCTACTAATAAGAACCCTACTGGCTCTTTCTTATGGTGTCCTTTTGGTCTTGCTTCTCTATGAGGGATAATCCCTTAATTTTTAGCATAGGTTAGAATCCTTGGGGTGAAAATTGCAAACTGCTGGCCAAAGAACAGTCATGGTGAAAGCTTATTGTTAAATCCACAGCATCCCACAGATCTAAGATTTGGAAGTATACAGTGCCTGTCACTTATAGAAGAACACAGCAAACCTGACCATAGGACATTTTGGAGTTTCAAACAGGACATGTAAAATTTTAGAAAACTGAGTTTAAACTTTCAGGGAGAACAAAGGAAAGGATGACAGAGTTAACAAAAAGTAGGCCTCCAGTTGGACCAGGGGGTAACATTACTTGCCCAAAGTACCTAAAATGACTACTTATGTGGAAATTGAGGGCTGATGTCATACCAAAAGACAGTACCTTGAGCGGTCCAAGCCTGAGCCTGTGGTTCAGCATGAATTCATAACGAGGAGGCCTATGTCATGAATCATTTCATACCTACTGCCTTAACATTTACATTTTTCCCTAGAAGTCTCAGTGGCAACGAAACCTGATTAACTCTGGTTCTTTTGAGCTCACAAACAATAAGAAGATTTAAGTCCAAAGAGATAGGTTTACAATTTAATTTTTAAAAAAATCATATTTACCCTGTCTCTACAAAAAATAGAAAAATTAGCCGGGCGTGGTGGCATGTGCCTGTAGTCTCAGCTACTCAGGAGGCTGAGGCAGAAGGACTGCTTGAGCCCAGGAGTTTGAGGTTGTAGTGAGCTATGTTCATGTCATAGCATTCTAGCCAGGGTGACAGAGCGAGACACTGTCTAAAATAAACAAACCAAAACAACAACAACAAAAATCCCAATTTAATGGCTATTTATCCTTTAAATGGATTAAAAGAGGTGGGGAATTTGGGAGGAAAAGAGAATAAAATAAGATTCTATTTAGAAAAATAATTACACAGGAAAAAAATGAAATACATATAAGCTAATAGGATAAAAACAAGAGAGAAGTAAAGGTTAAGAACAAGGGTAAGAAAACTAAAAACCAAGACAGATGTATGGTTATCATCCTATTTGACAACCAAACACTAAATTCACCACGACATGACCCGAGGGGAGGGCTGGGGAAACAATACTCCACAATGGGTTAGAGATGACACCTATATTTAGCAATCAGGTCTATAGAGCTCAGTGAGACATCCTAGAGAAAAACAAGTAACAATTAAAGGTCTAGAACAACTGACTTAACTAGGAAAGAGTAAAGCAAGTAAATCCACAAAGCGTGGCCCAGCAATGACTAAGGGGAAATATATTAATAGTCAGCACCTTCATGCAGTTGTAAACATCAAGCTGGGCGGGCACAGGGGCGGGAGGTGAGAGTGGAGATGGGTGGAGGGGCCTGGCTATATAGGTCAATGAGGAAGAGTTTTAGGGGACAAGCGAATGAAATGGAAAACAGGAAAATTTCTAGAGGAACAACCGGAAAAAGTTGGACCAACATTGGAGGGTGGAGCCTTTTTCTCCCAGGAGAATGGGGGGAAGTTCAGTCCCTTAGGGGGAGGGGGAGACTAAAAGCTGACCCATGGGACAAAGGACTTCTCACATTGCTACTAAGGAACAAAAGCTTCTTCCTCATTCTCTTTACATGTAACCATATAAAACAGGTCTGACACAGAAATAAAAACAAACGAGGCAGTTTATAACAACTCCTCACTAAACAGAGTCAAATGCAAAGATAACTCTACTCCAGGAAGAATACACAAACAAAAATCAACACAGACAGTAAGGGGCAGCTGCCATTCATCATCTGCTAAAATCATGTTTTACTAACAGAGCGGGCCAGAAAGACTGCCACTGTTAACAAATACATGTTTACATATGCATTCTCAATCACAAGACGTTTAACTTCTTCCTTGTCCATAAATGATTCTGGGGATCTCCCAAAACTAAATAAATCTCAGGGCAAAGGAAAAATGCCAGACAAGCAGCTAAACCTATTGTTCCTCTAACACACACACACAAACACACACACACCCACCCACCCATAACTTGAGTTTATACAAGGCATAAATTAGGAATTAATTTCAATCTTGCTGTCCTATTTTTATAAGGAATATTCTAGGAGCTTCTAATTTACAAGTGACCCCTAGGCCCTTCCTCCTTGCAAAATTAAAGTGTAAATTATTTTAGAATTCAGAGCTTCTCTCTAGAAAAAAGAATTACTACTTCTATTCCTCTAGCTATGAGTTAGGGGCCTATGCCTACTTTTGAGGCTTTGTGTCTGGCAGAACTTCTTACCCCCACAGGGCAAACTATATGAACCCTGTAAACATGATGCCGATCTCCCCCTTCAAATGTGCTTATGTTTTTGACCATTCAAATGAACAACTAGAAAACTTATTCCTTAAGAAACCACAAACCAAACCTGAGATAGGCAAGCTAAGAAGGAAGGAAATATATTTTAACGTAATGAACTTATGCCAGACCTCCCCAGGTGACTTCATCTAGTCTGATGGTCTTAAATATCCTCTACAACCTGATGATTCCAAAATACATTTTTGGCCCTAATCTTCCTGCTGAACTTGATCCTGCTGCCTGGGTGACATTGTCACTTAATGTCTGACACCTCCTAACTGATCTTTCTGCTTCTACTTTTCTCCCTATAGTGTTCCATTTCCCCCCCTTTCCAAACAGAACCCAGAGGAATACATCTAAAACCCAGGCCAGATTAGCCAGATGTGGTGGCATGCACCTATAGTCCCAGTTACTAGGGACTGAAGCAGGAGGATTGTTTGAGCCCAGGAGTTTGGGGTACAGTGAGCTATGATGGCGCAACTGCACTCAGGCCTAGGTGACAGAGTGAGAGACCCCTGTCTCAAAAACAAACAAAAAGAACCAATCCAGATCATGTTACTCCTCTGTTCAAATTCTTCCAGTTGGAGTCCCATATCAAAGTCCTTACCATGGCCTACTAAGATCCTACACGATCTGCTTCTGCAACACCCATCTCATAACACTCTCCCTCTCATGGATTCTGTTCCACCTACTCTGGGCTCCTTGCTGTTGCTTGATTATGTCAAGCATGTTCTCACCTCAGGGCTTTCCACTTATCTCCTCTGCCTGGAACGCTCTTCTTTCTGCCAAATACATGCTTGGCTTGCTTCCTAACTTTCTTCAGATATTGGCTCAGATGTCTCCTTATCATACAAATTTTACCAACTCATATAAAACAGCACCCCCTGATTACTCCACCACTCCTCATCTGCTATATTTTTCTTCACAGTATTCGTATTATTTTTTTCCATTTGTTTATACTCTGTCTCCCTCCCACTTCCCACTAGAAATGTAATTTCTAGTGACTAGGAGGACAGAAATGGAACTTTGTTTCACTGCATGCTGAATTCCTAGAGCCTAAAACAATGCTGCGCCCTTGGTGGATACTTATTAAACGTTTGCTGAATGAATGAATGAATGAACAAATTACCAAACTGTTCCAGGCACCAGAAATATAGACTTATGATACTTCCTTCCATCGATGAGCTCAAAGTCTAGTACATAAAATAATTACTTACAATACAGTATGATTAACTTGAGTTGGGGGGGGGGCCTAGGAAGGAATGTTGATACCAGAATGGCATTATAAAGAGAAAACAGAAGCTTACTATGTGGACGAGGAGGCTCACAGGAGGACAATCTAGGCTGAAGGAACAGTTTATACAACAGTGTGATATGGCATGGTGTGTTCAGGAAATTGCAAGTCAATCATTATTTCTGGAACAAATATTTTAGAAGGGAAAGTGGTATGGCAATTAGGCTGGAAAGGCCACAAGTGAAAAGCCTTATATGCCATGCAAAGCTTACACTTTATTCCATAAATGATGGAGAATCTCTGAAGAGCTTTAAGCAAAGAAGGAGAGTATAAACAAACTAATGGAGTAGCATCATAGCAAAGAATACATTTGGATTAGCAAGTATAGAGCTGGGAACTGAGACTGGAGTCCAAAAGATCAGCTAAGAGAACGTGATGAATCTTGTACTCACATGGAGAATATGACTATGCTGGAATTGTATGAAATGCTTAAAAAACAGAGCAAGAACCAAGAAGAACAAGGAAAAAGGCAAGTTTCTACTACTTGACATGGCACCAAGTGAACTACTATATCAGTGAATCCATAAGAATACCTCCTACCACCACGTGACAGCCTTCCTATAAGATGACAGAAGCCAATCATGTGTATCTATCCAGCTACGCCTCCAGCGAATCTCAGGCCCTGAAGCCCTGCTTAACTGACGGAAGAGGTTTGAATGCCAAGAAAGGCACAGCTCAGTCCCATGACTGATATTACAGAATCTATAATTTCAGATAAATAATATTATAAAATCTGTTTTTCATTCTTGAAGGCAGGCAGTGTTCTATGGCATATTAAGGAGAAAGAGTCGACATAACATAAGAGTGGAGACTGGGAAACAAGGGGGATATGGTTTCAGCTTTGCTGCTGTGTCTATTCAAGCCTCCACAACTCTGTACCTCATTTCTCCATAGCCCTCCTGAGTTAGCATCTTCCTCATACTTGTGAGGATTTCGATGCTCCGTATTTCACAGAGAGGCATCACAACAGTCACATTAAATGCCATTTTTAGAGGCATGTCTTTTGTAAAATGATTTCCAATTTATGCATTTTTAAATCTCAAGGTTCTGCAGTTGTTATTTTATTTATTTATTTTTTTAGTTCGGTCTCCATAGACACTGTCAAAAATTGCCGATGCCGACTATATTTCAAGTTGTCATGGTGGGGTATTGAGAAAAGTTTTCAATTAGCAATAACTGCGCCTCTGATAAACCTCATTGGCTACAATACTGCCACTGTGCAAAGCTTGCAACTGTTATTAAATATATTTGAACACTTGAGCCCGGGAGTTTGAGGCTGCAGTGAGCTATGCTCATGTCACCGCACTTCTGCCTGGGTGACAATGTAAGACCCCTGTATCTTTAAAAAAATGAATAAATAAAAAATAAATTAACTAACTAAATAAATTTGAATATCCTGGGAATAATTCTGAGATTCAAAAGTAATGTTCTTTTCTTCTCCCTTTCATACACTGAAGTATTCCTATAAGGAGACCGGGTATAAAAGGACAGATAATTTGTTAAGATGTCTTTTTTATCTTTGAAATTACCAATTTTGTTGCTCTCTAATCACCTTTTCAAGTTTAGGATACAAAAAATATGAATTTTTCCATTAATGGAATAATGCATGAGAGTAACAAAACAATCCTTTCTGATTTGTTCAACTACATTAATAGCTCCTAAAACAAATCTGACTGATTTTTTTTTCCAGTCTGTTTTCACTGATGTATTCCAAGTATCAGACATATACGAGGCATTCATAAAATAGTTGTTGAATGAATGTGTAAAAAACTTATTCAAAGAAAATGGATCAAAAAGTCCCAGAGGAAAGCTAAAAGCTTCAGTTCCAGTGAAAGCACAACTATAGTCTGTTTTTCTTAAAAGAGACAGGGTCTTGTTCTGTTGCCCAGGCTGGAGTGCAGTGGTGCAAGCACAGTTCACTGCAACCTTGAACTCCTGGCCTCAAGCGACCCTCCTGCTTCAGCTTCCCAAAGTGCTGGGATTACAGGCGTGAGCCACCACACCTGGTGCAACTACAGTCTGTTAACACAACAAAAGGGAAAGAAATAGAAATAAAAAGTATGTGCCAACAAAGCAAAGGGTAAAACAAACTGAATGGTATTTACAGCAGAAAACCTGTACCTCCAATGTACAGTGGTCTCATTACTTACTGTATCTGCAGCCGTGAGATTGATACCCAGTCCTCCAGCTCGTGTGCTTAACAGGAACACAAAGATGTCATTCCTGCAGAAAAGGGAGGGATATGTTAAGAGGAAAAACTGAAAAGGAAAAATGGCATGTAGCAAGAGAGATCTATGAATATATAACATAGCGTCTAGGACACTGTACAAAGCTGCTCTGTTGCTAAAATCAAAGGACGGATATCATCTTCTAATTTCCAGATAAACTTCTGCTGCCCACTAATGTCTGACTGATAGGCAATACAAACATAAACATCTAGTAAACATAACAGAAAAATATGTTACCACAGAAATACAGAACTCTCTCTAGCTAACAGTCATATTTTTAATAAGTCAAACCATTCTTAATTCATACAGAGGGCCAAATAAAACAGTATTTCCTGGTTTCCCCCAAGAATCATGACTTCCAATAGCTTGGAAACTAATAACTACTATTTCTTTTTAGACAGAGTCTCACTCTGTCACCAGGGCTAGAGTGCTGTGGCATCAGCCTAGCTCACAGCAACCTCAAACTCCT
>VBSM01001044.1:12082053-12092991 GCA_008086735.1 Cheirogaleus medius | reverse complement strand
CGTGAGCCACCACGCCCGGCCCAGGCTGTGACTTTTTGTTGTTTTTTTTTTTTTAGAGACAGGGTCTCACTCTCCAGGGCTAGAGTGCAATGGTATGATGGTAGCTCACTGCAACTTCAAACTCCTGGTCTCAAGCGATCCTTCTGCATCAGCCTCCGAAAGTGCTAGGACTAACAGGTGTAAGCCACTGTGCCTGGCCCCAAGTCATGACTTTTCCATACTAAATCAAATTTTGGATCAATACATGAAGATAGACTAAAGTACTTTGGGATGAATGCCAACACTGCCCTTACAAAGAAATAATTAGATATAGTTTTCTCAGTTTCCTTCTATATCCTACGTTCTTTTAAAGAAACTATGTGAATTATAAATAAACCAGTAGGTGCCAATGTCACTCATTTAGGCAGTAAATATTTACTGATATCTTCTAGGAATAAGGTCCATACCAGACCACAAAGTATAGGCTTCTGAGTGTAAGTTTATCTGTGTACACATAGAAATCGGGGCTCACTTTTAGCCCAGTTCTTACAGATAACAAAAATATATCTTAATATTATCTTGCAATTTCATGCTCCTGCCACCCTAGGTTATTTTCCAGAACATTTCTAAGAGAAAGGGACTGCATTATACTGGTGAACAAACTCGACAATCCTCTAAGTTAAGCTGCTAACCCCTTTTCTTCATGTCTATAGTGATGAATACAACTATTCATTTAGATCAGTGTTATTTAAATTGCAGTTCATATCTATCATGAAATCAGTTTGGGGGATCTAGACTGCATTAAAGCAATAAATTAATAAAGGAATAAAAGAGATTAGAAAATATTCGAATGCATCACAGGTCATAAAGGTAAGTACTGTTTTGTCAAGTTTCAGATATGGTATAGAGGTACTAAATCACAATGTAAAATGATTTTATTCTGTGGGTTCCAGTGGGGGGAAAAAAAAAGAAACATACTGACATCAGGATGCTCCTATCCCTCAGGCTATTCTTCACTGGTAAAGTCACTTGACTGCTGAAAGTCTGTTTCCTGGACTATAAAATGAAGATTTTACAGTTGAAGTGACTAACTGATGACATATCAGTGTCAAACATGATATGTGATCAGTGAAGGAACTATTTTGAAATAAGCATCCTGGTTAATCACTAAGCTGGGTAGATTTTAGTAGAAATCTGTTCATTATTTTTATTCAATTAAACACAACTTTCCTAGAGGCAGGCATGGATAACAGAATATGTCTGCAGGCCTCTCTTACCTCATGATTCCAAAAGCTTTGTGTTCCCAGGAAAAGTTCTACAAGTCTATCATTGAATTTTTTTTTTTTTTTTTTTTGAGACAGAGTCTTACTCTGTTGCCCGGGCTAGAGTGCCGTGGCATCAGCCTCGCTCACAGCAACCTCAAACTCCTGGGCTCAGGCGATCCTTCTGCCTCAGCCTCCCAAGTAGCTGGGACTACAGGCATGCGCCACCATGCCCGGCTAATTTTTTCTATATTTTAGTTGGCCAATTAATTTCTTTCTATTTTTTAGTAGAGATGGGGTCTTGCTCTTGCTCAGGCTGGTTTCGAACTCCTGAGCTCAAACGATCCGCCCACCTCGGCCTCCCAGAGAGCTAGGATTACAGGCGTGAGCCACCGCGCCCGGCCTCTATCATTGAATTTTATCATGAAGTTTAATATTTCATAATTTTACTTATTTGATTTATGTCATCTTTTGTGATTAAACCATACAGTGCAAACCAAAAAGTTGAAGGGTGCCAAACACATTTTGATTTAAATGGAAGCATGGTACCTCACAGGCCCACAGAAGAATATTTAACCACAAGAAGTCTTCTAATGAAAACTGATTGAGTTTCTTTGTTTTTTGTTTTTGGTAGAGAGGGGAGATCTTGCTCTTGCTCAGGCTAGTCTTGAACTCCTGGCCTCAATGGATTCTCCTACCTTGGCCTCCCAAAGTGCTAGGATTACAAGTTTGAGCCACCACAGCAGGCCCTGATTGAACTTTCTGGGCTGTACTAGTCTCTAAAGAATAATCCATCCTTCCCACCCTGGCAGTGAGAAGATTGCTTTTGTTCCATATATCTTCCCTCCTGCTTTGGTAGGTACAGAGGCAGGGGGTCAGAAGCTTTTTTTGTGATACCTGTGTGAGAGCTGATGGAGCCACACAATGGCTGGAGGTTTTTTTTGTTAATTTCTGAAGGAGCCCAGAATCTGAGCATGGGGTAGGGGTAGAAGAATGGGTAAGGGACAGTGAGGGAGGTAGAAGGCAGTTGAGAAATACAATAAAAGAAAGGACAGAAGCAGAAAGACGGGTCATTTCCATAGTTTGGACAGCCAAAGAGCTGAGTGTCCAGATGTGGTAAGCACTTATAAATAGGGAATATATACAGAACAATATTAGTGAAAGAAATGTAGGCAAAAATAAATTAGTAGAAAAACTTAGAAATATAATGGCTTCTTCTGGATATCAATTATGTATTAAGAAAATACCTCCTGATGATGAGGTACCTGGTATGTAGCAAGGTTTGGCTACATTCAATGTAATTTTATCATCTTATAATGGAAAGAACAGATTATAGAAATCTTGCATTCTTATAATCAAATAAATTAGTTCATATGCTGGATTATTTATAAACAAAAACATCTAAATCAAACTGCTAACAAGTTCCTTTCTACTGAATAAATCTAGTATTTGGGCCAGGTGTGGGGCTCATGCATGTAATGCTAGCACTCTGGGAGGCCGAGGCAGGAGGATCAATTGAGCTCAGGAGTTCAAGACCAGCCTGAGCAAGAGCGAGACTCTGTCACTAATAAAAAAATAGAAAAAATTAGCTGAGCAACTAAAATAGAAACAAAAAATCAGCCAGGTGTGGTGACGAGCACCTGTAGTCCCAGCTACTCAGGAAGCTGAGATAGGAGGATTGATGAGCTTGAGCTCAGGAGTTTGAGGTTGCTGTGAGCTAGGCTGATGCCATGGTGCTCTAGCCCAGGCAATAGAACAAGACTCTGTCTCAAAAAAAAAATCTAGTATCCGGTTGGGCACAGTGGTTCATGCCTGTAATCCCAGCCCTTTGGGAGGTCCAGGCGGGAGGGTCACTTAAGCCCAGGAACTTGAGACCAGCCTGGGCAACACAGTGAGACATCCATCTCTACCAAAAAAAAAAAAAAAAATTAGCCAGGTAGGGTGGCACATGCCTATAGTCCCAGCTACTTGGGAGGCTGAGGTAGGAGGACCACTTGAGCCCAGGAGTTCGAGGTTACAGTGAGCTATGATCAGGACACTGTATGCAGCAGCCTGGCAACAGAGAGAAACCCTGTCTCAAAATAAAATAAAATAAAATAAAATAAATCTAGTATTGATAATGTGAATTAATGTTTTAGGGGCTTTGACTAAACAGATGAAAAAATACCAGAAGGCTGGGAGGGGAGTGGAGGGGATGGGTAAATTCATACCTAATGGGTACAGCATGCTGTGTGGGGGATGGGCACATTTATAGCTCCAACTCAGGTGGTGCAAAGGCAATATATGTAACCTAACCATTTGTAGCCCAATAATATTCTGGAAAAACAAAACAAAATAAAACAAACACACACAAACCCAGAAGGCAAGATAGTGGTTTGGGTGCCCTCTAGGGGGCTGAAAAGGAATCTCAACCTAGAGTCTCTGTTGGAACAGGCCTTAAGAGACCAAGTTCTCGGTAGTCTGTAGAGTAGCTTATGAAACCGTATAGCAAAGACATGTGTAGGTCTTGCTCTCTCTTTTTTAATGATCCGCTGAGGCCTTGCTGCACCAAAATACCAAAATAGTGCTGATAGCTATAAAGGCTTGTTGAATGACTAAAAAAGAACCACAATTAAACATGACACTAGAGCTCTATAATACTCTCATCAAGAAAAAAGCCCACGTGGTAGTCACTTTTTCTCTTGTTTTCCAAAAAGTTACCCTGAGTGGTCAGATAATGGGGTGGGGAACCATTTGGTTAAGGTCATGGTGTAGGAGGAAGGGAAGCAAAGGCCAAGGCACCATAGAGCAAAGACCTTGTGAATGGTTTCTAGGATCACGCACTGGTCACATGTTCTGAATGTTGCCCAGTCAGGACATCCTGGCCAAACAGTCTTTAGTCTCAGTCAGACTTTTTCCTGGAAGGATCCCTCATAAATAAATCTTGTATGAAGGGAATGTAAATGGCTTTTTATAGGAGCTCTTGTTTACTCTGGCTGACCTTTGAGTCACAGGGCTTTCCAGTTGAAACTATAATTTTTTCTTTTGATGTATTTCATTAATAATATGAAAATATTTGGCAAGGAATGCTTTTTTGTTTTCAAAAACACCTGTCTTTTTCTCTATATTGGCCTACTGCAGCCACTCAAATTTTAAGTTGCACTGTACTGTTTTCTCCCCATTTGGAGGGGTCAGCTTGACAAGTTTCTGGTCAGCACAGGCACAGTTCAGATTCTGTACAAGTAGATTATTTCTGAGCCATAATTCCAACTCTAAGCATCTAGCTTATAATGTAGGCAGGGATCAAAAAGGAGACTTTAATTTCTTCATTTTGCCTAATTTTAGACAGAAGGTATTAAAACAATGGTTATCCAACTTTTCTGTGGTATATATAACCAGTGTAATGGAATTTTGGTCATAAAAATGATTGTAAAGACTTTTAAATGATATGTGAAAATATCATGATATAATGTGAAGTAGAAGAGATCAGGGACACAAAATCCTATTTATAATATGCCATGGACAATGTAAATACAACCATAATACATACACTTAATTTTTTATTTATTTATTTATTTATTTTGAGGCAGAGTCTTACTTTGTTGCCTGGGCTAGAGTGCTGTGGCTTCAGCTTAGCTCACAGCAACCTCAAACTCCTGGGCTCAAGCAATCCTACTGCCTCAGCCTCCCGAGTAGCTGGGACTACAGGCACGCGCCACCATGCCCGGCTCATTTTTTCTATATATTTTTAGTTGGCCAATTAATTTATTTCTATTTTTTAGTAGAGACGGGGTCTCGCTCTTGATCAGGCTGGTTTTGAACTCCTGACCTTGAGCGATCCGCCCGCCTCGGCCTCCCAGAGTGCTAGGATTACAGGCGTGAGCCACCGCGCCCGGCCATACACTTAAGACTAGAGGAATATATCAAAATGTTAATAGTAGTGGGATAGTGGATGATTTTTATTTTCATCTTTAAATATTTTTCAAATTTTTCTCAGTAGGTATTTCATTGTAATATATATGGACCCCAATTCTTACTGAAAAAACAAAACATTATCATTAACAAGATCCTCATTCATGACATCAAATATACTAGTGCAAAATAATGTAAATAGTACTAGGTGAAATACCTATTACTTAACAGCTCTTGTCATAACACACAATGCATGCCACCCCATACCAATGTGCCCATACCACAGATGCACTGGCATAACTGGAGAGAATACAGACACTCTGGGAAAACACAGTCTATGGATCTTGCATATAAGATTCTTGTCAATTGGAGGTCTTAGGCTGGAGTAGGTAAGGACATGGTAAAATACAACTCGCTGATTTCAGAATAAAAAAAAGATGAAGATCACCGACATGCTTTTTTCTCTTTTTACCATAACAATGTGGTGGGTTAAGTGGCATTGCTGTGCTTATTCGTGTTTCAAATAATCAGTTTTAGGATCTGCGGATAACTTCTGCTATCCACACATTGCTCCAAGGTAGCAAACCGAAATAGGTTCAAAGCAGATCTTCCCCTCCATTGTTGGTCAAACAGCTACTTGCAATTCTGGTGTATAGTTTTAACTTAGGAGTTATTGGCCTAATGGGGTACACACTGTAAACAAAAACATCAGGATATTTCTCCTTATCTGTGCTCCATTGTAAAAAATAGCATAATAGCAAATATTCTTAGTCAGAGAGCATTCTTTTTTGAATTATGGATATGTTTTGTACTAATTTTACATCTGAATTACACCATGCTTTAAAACTGAAATGCTTTAAAACAAATTAAAAATTGTAATATAAATACAAAAGGCTATGTACTTAAATTTCTCCCCAAGAATTCAAAAGTTAAATATTAACAGGCCACAAAATTAAAGGGCAGAAAGTCAAAATTGTTCTGATTTTCAAACATTAAGATCTACTTTATTCCTCAGTTTTCCAGGTCTAAGGAAGAAAATTAAGATGGAGTTCAGCAGACCTGTCAATAGCGGAGCTTGGCTTTCTCTTCGGAGAGAGGAGTAACAAGACTCTGCTTACTACAAAGAGAACATGCACTCAGGATAATTATGGCTCTATAAACCATCAGCATTCAGCAGGCAGTATTTGAAATTTCATAGGCTCATTAGCAGGTGGGAGAGATACTGTGGCTGAGAGCTGCCAGCTGAATAGACTGCACACAACTGTCATTTGTCATATTGCACCGTACTGCTACTACTATGCAAGAAGGAAAGCAGGAAAAAGGTACTTTTCCTTAAACTTATGCAAAATGATACACAGAAATAAACTAAAAATCAACTCTAAGTCAATACCCAGAAATGGCTATTGTTAACAATTAGGAATATAGCCTTACAGACTTTTTTCTACGTACCTATTATTCATTGAATATGATCTGGGTTCATACTCAGATATCTCTCTCTCTCTCAGATACATAGATTTGAATCACTTTAAGGAGATTTAGCAATTTAGCAACCTCTTAAAATGGTAGGAATTATATCACGATTGTTTAATAACGTGGATGTCTTGGCATTTCTTTTAAACCCGCCATTTCAAGCACTACAGAAAAATAAAAACAAGAATTTTTATAATTCCCATTAATATTACCTGTTCTGAAAATCAGCAACCATGTCCCGCCTCTCCGAGATCTTGGATGAGCCATCAAGCCTCATGTAGGTGTGCTTCCTATAAACCATATATTCCTGCCAATCAGGGAAAAAGAATATAATAAGTCTGATGCAAATTACTGTATTCTAATTCTCACAAACATCTAGTCACCTTCCACCTCCCTCATCCATACTAGGGGCAAGACATTATATCTAGAATGGGGAGAAAGCAACCCCCAAAGCACAGGAACTTAACTCGTAAATAAGTTTACGGCCAGTGTTTGAAAATCCAGGGCAACCCAAAGATTATAATCACTCTCATTTTCAATTTGGAACCTAATCTTATTCCTGTAGATTTCTGTAGCTTTCATGAAAAAAAAAAAAAAAAAGAAAGAAGCAGAAATCTGCAAACCAGAATGTCTTTTCAGTCATCAATCAGATGTTTTTCACAGCTATGAAAATATCCAGTTTTCTTTCAGTGAGCAACATTCACCCTAATGTATTTCCCCCCAGCAAATCCTTGCTGACAAAGTCCTTGAATTTATAGCCTGAGCTTCCTTCTCCCATCAGAGCATGCATCACTGTTAAGCAAGGGCTAAGCATCAGAGTGAAACAGAAGACAAGCTAATTTTCCATGGCAGAGAATGTTCTTGACATCATCTATAAGAGGAATTACAACTTTTAAAAATAGAGAGGAGACGTCAAGAGATTCAATGGAGAGAATGTCTCTCCATTTTATAGAGTTGCAATTCCCTTCAGTTATGTCCAAATGAAGAATGATTTCCTCTTTTGTTACCTTTGATTATACTACAAAAGTCCATTTATAGAACTATTATCAAAAGCTCAACACAGCTGCCTATTTATAAGAAAAACCATGATATAGTTAACTCTGGTTCTAAAATAACTCTATTGAAAAAGACTAATCATTTGTACATTTGGGAAATATTTGTGTTAATTAGTTTTCTGTGGTCAAATGTTCTTATATTGCAATATTTTCACTTGTAGCTCTTATGCTTGGCTGGAATTTGAGCACCAAGGTTGCTGTAGTTTGGTATGGCTGGTGCAGCGTATGTGGCAGCCTATTCTTCAAGCAAGTGAACACCAAGAATATGGCAGAGGTCTCCTGCTTGGGTACCTGTGAGGTGAAGCTGGTTAACAAAGCAGACAAGCTCACTGACACCACATCTTCATTGTGTTTTATGGGTTTTTTTGTTTTTGAGACAGGGTCTCGCTCTATCAGCTGGGCTGGAGTGCGGTGATGTACATAGTTGATTGCATCCTCAAACTCCTGGGCTCAAGTGATCCTTCTGCCTCACCCTTCTGAGTAGCTACGACTACAGGCATGTGCCACTAAGCGCAGCTAATTTTTTTGTTTTTAGATTTTGTAGAGATGGGATCATGCTTATGTTGCCCAGCCTGTCTTGAACTCTTGGCCTCAAACAATCCATCTGCCTTGGCCTCTCAAAATCCGTGGTTACAGGGATGAGCCACAGTGCTTGGCCCCTTAAGGGCTTTTTTTTTTTTTTTTTTTTTTGAGACAGAGTCTCACTCTGTTGCCCGGGTTAGACTGAGTGCCGTGGCATCAGCCTCCTCACAGCAACCTCAAACTCCTGGGCTCAAGCAATCCTACTGCCTCAGCCTCCCAAGTAGCTGGGACTACAGGCATGTGCCACCATGCCCGGCTCATTTTTTCTATATATTTTTAGTTGGCCAATTAATTGCTTTCTATATTTATAGTAGAGACGGGGTCTCCCTTAAGGGCTTTAATAATCAAAGAGGGATGGAAAATATTCATTCAAAGTGAGCTTCAAGTTCACACTTAGTGGTATAGCCCTAAAACAGGACTGAATTAATGGTAGAAAACCAGGGGGTGTTTTGGACAAGAAGGAATTCAGGAAAGAAGGTGAAAATGATAGCATGATGATGGTCTTTAGAGGCTTGTTATGTACCTTGGCAGCTAATCTAATCAGGCAATGTTGCAGGCTGGAACATCAAAATAACTAGACTATATCAAGATAGCTTATAGAGAGCCATCCATGCCATAGATTTGGATTTTAACAAAAAGGTAGGCTTCCTGCACAAGTACCCATTTTGCCTTTTAAACCAGAACTTCTAGATTCATGAAAACACTGATGAATGAATCTTCTTGTAAATTTTGCTATTCCCATATTTATATATCAAGGTTACCACAACACCAAGGATATTAATCCTAGACCATAATCAAACCAACCCTAATTACAGACAGCCTGTTACTCAGACAACAGAAGTGAATTTCTCCTTTTTACTGCTTCAAGCCTTAGCTTTCCCACCCAGGGGAGTAGTGGGATTTCAGAGGCTTTAGATAAGTTTAGATTCTATTTCAATAAATTTTCTTCAAAATAACAAGTAAATGGATATGGAAAAATCTGTAAAAGCTGAATAGAGCAATGTCTATATCCTTATGCTATAGGAAAAAAACCTAAAAGATAAACACTGGGCTGAAAAGCAATTCAATATGTCTTTCATTCACAAATTCTAACTATTCCAAAGCTATTCTAGGTATCTTTCTAAAATTCCAAGCTGTTTAGAATAAGATAAATGTTCATTTGTAAAGAAATCCTTAATTTTTTCTAACTGTAAATTTTAAGAATTGTACCCACTTCCATTCTTGGTTCAGTTTTCACAAGATCTAAAAAATCTAATGTTTCAGTATATAATTCTATGCTGTTTGATATGCACCTGCACCTCCTCTTGGCTACTTGGGAGACTGAGGCAGGATATCACCTGAGCTCTGAAGTTCGAGACCAGCCTAGGCAACACAGTAAAACTCTATCTCCTAAAAAATAAATTCTAACAACAAATGATATTATGGTACTCACAGCACTTCTCTTGGAAATTTATTTTAAAAATCTCAAAAAAAACCAAAACAACTCTACTTACCAATTTCTACACCAAAAGATTTTCTAAGATCGATCTGTCTGTCTGTCTGTCTATCTATCTATCTATCTATATTTTTTTTGGAGACAGGATCTCACTCTATCTATCTATCTATCTATCTATCTATCTATCTATATTTTTTTTGGAGACAGGATCTCACTCTGTTGTCCAGGCCAAAGTACAGTGGCATCATCATAGCTCACTGCAACCTCACTCTCCTATCTCAAGCAGTTTTCCTGCCTTCACCTTCTGAGTAGATGGGATTACAGGTGTGTTTCACCATGCCCGGATAATTCTTCTGTTTTTTTTTTTTTTTGTAGAGATAGGATCTTGCTCTTGCTCAGGCTGGTCTCAAACTCCTGGGCTCTAGTGATTTTCCCACCTAAGCCTCCCAAAGTGCTAGGATTACAAGCATGAGCCATCATGCTGGCCGCTCTAAGATTTATCTTAAGAGTCTTGCTTAGTATGTTTTCAAAGCCAGCAGCTGAGATCTGGTTAATTAGAAACTGTCTATCGGCTGAGTTTTGCAGCTAGATCTCTCATCCCTACAGGTGTGCACCACTGCGCCTGGCTTAGATTTCTTTTAAAAGCGGTACAATCATTCCCATTCATTTCTCAACTCTGTACAGTTCACTCCCGTGTCTGAGGACCACTGCTGGATGATTAGTCTGACATTACTATGGTTTGCAGTAACTGTGTTATGCTCAGCACTTCTGTGCATGAAAGAAGGCTTATGGGCACAGAAAGACCAACCATCACCCAGTTCTTCCTTACACAGGGCACTCTGTACAAACCAAGTATATCTCTCACCCAAATCCATTTTTGGATTTAGGAAAGGCTCAGAAAATGATCCATCAGTATGACTGAATTTCCTGGAGCCTCATAAAGCAATCGGAATTCCTTTTGTTCCATCTAAAGCAGCAAAGAGAGAAGAGAACGCAAGCACAGACCTTTGTCCTCTCCTAGAGGTCTCATAATTTAGTGCCTTCCTTTGATTAAACAAAAATGAACACAAGTACTCTCAAGATGACTCTTGTGGGATCAATAACTGAGAAGTAAATAAGCTCTAATACTACTTGCATAAAATAAAAATTATGGCTCTTCCAGGAGTTTGAGGTTGCTGTGAGCTAGGCTGACGCCACGACACCCTAGCCCAGGCAACAAAGTGAGACTCTGTCTCAAAAAAAAAAAAAAAATGATGGCTCTTAA
>VBSM01001044.1:12063034-12081953 GCA_008086735.1 Cheirogaleus medius | reverse complement strand
CGGCTAATTTTTTCTATTTTTAGTTGTCTGGCTAATTTCTTTCTATTTTTGGTAAAGATGGGGTCTTGCTGAGGCTGCTCTCGAACTCCTGACCTCAAGCTATCCTCCTGTCTCAGCCTCCCAGAGAGCTAGGTTTACAGGCGTGAGCGACCATGCCCAGCCCCCAAGAGAGTTGATCTTAAGTGTTCTCACCACATATACAAAAAATCATAACTATGTGAGGTATGTTAATTAGCTTGACTGTAGTAATAATTACACAATGTATACATATATCAAAACATCACATTGTCCACTTTATGTAGATACAATTCTTTTCTTTTTTTTTAAATTTAAAATTTATTTCATTTTTACTTTTTTTCTTTTTTTATTAACCTAACAGGGAAGAAGAGAGCCCAGATACAATTTTTATTTATCAAGTATATCTCAATAAAGCTGAGGGGAAAAAAGCTTCAAAGATGATTCAAACACATATACTGTATCAGCAGCTGAGAACAAGCACTACAGAGGGAAGGCAGGACAGTGCCCTTTTGAACCTTGTTCTTCAGGTATTCAGGCACAGTCCTCAGGCAAGCAGCACTGGCAACACCTGAGGTTTGTTAGAACTCACACTTCTTTTATCTAATACAGACCCCTCTGGAGCAAGACCCTAACACAAGGCACTCTTAGGCCCACAATAATCTGCCTTCAACCTACTTGTGTTATTTCCTTTTCTCCTATGCCATATGTTTTAGTCACAATGGACTAATCTTCCCAAACATCTTACACTTTCTCATCTCTTTGCCTTTTTATAACCAGTGTCCATTGTCTTAAATTCTCTTCTCCCTGATGGGTAAAATTCTATTTGAGTTCAGTTCAGATGTCATTGTCTATGTGATGCCTTCCTCAAGAGTGACCCTGTTAAAAATAAACATATCCCTCTTGCTATGCTTAGCTCTGTTCATGCTTCATTTTGGCACCACTATCATGGTTCATTTGACAGTTATTTGTGTATGTATATGTCTTCTCCACTAGATACATTCCTTAAAGTCAAAGACCATGTTTAACTGATATTTGCATCTGCCTAGCAAAATACCTTGCTCACAGGTTGTGTGGAAAAAAAAAAAAATTTAAAAGATTATAAACAGTATGGTTCTAAGATGAGAAATTTCCTTCTATCATTCCTAAGACCTAATGCAAATTATAGTTAACAGTGACCCCAATTTGCTTTTCATTTGCAGTTTTAGAATACTCAGCTTCCTAGTATGTTCAGAATCATAGCTCCCAAAGGTAACTTGGTAGTCCTAAGAGAAATTAGATCATAGATGATAGAATGTCTGTTCAGGATGAATCCTCCCCCAGTGAGGTATAGCACTTGTATAGCTGACTGGGCAAGTTACACAACCCAGTGTCTCAAATGTCATCATTAGCTATGGAATATCTGGATTTAATTCTGTATTGCACTAGTTTCATATATTGGTACAGTTCAAGGTTTGTCTAGATTTCAGTACTTAACAATCACATCACATATAGCGTCAATTGGCTGACCCTTTCCAAGTACTTTTAAATTGCACAGAGAATACTGAGTGGCTACTTTTCTTAAACTACAGACTTAGTTGCTTGATGCAACAGGAATGAAACTCAAAAGAGAAGACCCAGAGATAATATAAGTCATTTGTAATCAGTTAAAAGCTCTCTGCAACTAGTAAAATATGGAGGGGATTCCCCGACTATGGTAAAATTGGTGGTGGTAGGAAAAGTTTTGTCTGATATCCAGCTGGACACCACCATCCCAACTGCACAGGGGTGATGTCTGTTTCCATAGTACACCGCAACAGCCAAAATGTTAGAGGTAGTTTAGTAAATATAAAATAAACCCATAACATGACATTTAGTGATCTATGATATCCTCATGTATTTATGTCCTTGTCTTCTGCCTGTGGCAAACTATAAGGTCCTAGAAATTAAGCAGTCACCTTTTTTTTATTAAATCCCCTATCCACAAATACTAGTTGGATGCCATGTGAATGTATAAAACATTTCTGAGTACAGAATTCTATTTGGAAGATCTTATACACATACAAGAAATTTAAATTAAAGTCAGATTTTTACCCAGGAGAAAAAAAAAAGCTATCAATCACTTTAGAAAATACTGAGCAAATACTAAGTGTCCAGAACTAGTATTTCTCACAGAATAGAAACCTGGGCATATTTGAAATATTTGAATTTTTACTGTCTTCTAGTTCTGCTGAGTTCTAGAAATAGAGACAAATAGCCAGGGCTGAGGTACAGAACAACAACAACAAACCAAAAAGGCTGTTGGATAAAAGAGAGACGTTGACATACTCTACAGCTACAAAACAGAGCTTCAATGCCTCCAATGTGAATTTCTAAATCCTACTCTATTGCAAGCTTTTGTCTCCCTCTTTGTATAGTGTACAAGATTTCAAGGGAAAAAAGGACAATCCTAAAGAAAACAAAACAAGTAACATTTTGAGACCAAAGAAGTAAGGCAAGTTTTTTTTGTTTGTTTGTTTAGTTTTTTTTTTTTGAGACAGAGTCTCACTCTATTGCCCTGGCTAGAGTGCCATGGCATCAGCCTAGCTCACAGCAACCTCAAACTCCTGGGCTCCAGTGATCCTCCTGCCTCAGCCTCCCGAGTAGCTGGGACTACAGGCATGCGCCACCATGCCCGGCTAATTTTTTCTATATGTTTTTAGTTGGCCAATTAGTTTGTTTCTATTTTTAGTAGAGATGGGGTCTCGCTATTTGTTTAGTTTTTTAAACGACAGTGTCTTGGCCAGGTGTGGTGGCTCACACTTGTAATCTCAGGACTTTGGGAGGGCCAGGTGGAAGGATTAGTTGAGCCCAGGAATTTGAGATAAGCCTGGGCAACAAAGTAAGATCCTGTTCTCTACAAAAAGTTAAAAATTAGCAGTGTGTGGTGGCATGTGCCCTTAGTCCTAGCTATTCAGAGGCTGACGCAGGAGGATCGCTTGAGCCTAGGCATTGGAGGCTGCAATGAGCTATGATCATACCACCTGGGGGAGAGAGTGAGACCCCCGTCTCAAAAAAAGAAAAAAAGAGAGAGAAAGAGAGATGGGGTTAGTTTTTGAAACATACAAATAGTTGCAACATTTTCTGGCTTCAGCATTTAGATGCGTGTTACACATATGGCTAAGGAATGTCAGCAGTTGTGAAATTCAGGCTTTGAATTTGCTTTTCCCTAATTTGGAATTCCCCATAGGGAGATGCATCTAAATTTACAGAGGTTTTCAAGCTGCCTTGTTTATAAAATCTACCTACTAGGTCCATGCCCCCAAAATAATTGCTAGATTACAGATAGCTAGGAAATGATCCTGGTAGATAGGGTTTATAGAACTCACCCTGAACAAAACTCATTACCATACTTTGAATTACTTATTTTAGTAATATTTTATGAGAACCTAGAAGTGCACAACATACAGAATGAAGGACTAAAATGTAAGGCTGTATCAAACTTAATCCACCTACACTTACCTTCACCTACCAGAGTTAGCTTATTTTTTGATTGCTCACCCACAATCCCTAGGAATTTTCCTTTAGTATGAATCAACTTTTAGGACTCTATAACATACTGATACAGCCTTGGAAAAGAAAGATCATGACCTCCTTTACTAAATCCTTAGCATATTGCTTTTTCTATAATTCTTAGCAGCTAAAGATCACTACATCATCTATTACCTTCCCTGACTCTTCAGGACAATGTAAGTGCACTTTACCTAAAAAACGAAGTAACTCAAATTGGGTTGACTGTTGACATCACTTGATCTGAACAGAACATTAGAGATGCAGGCAGTCCTTTTATTCTGGATTACTGCTGTTAGGACCTCTCCTATTGTTACCCTTCATTCCTTCTGTACTGATATGGTCCCTATGCTTTTATTCCTAGATAGGGATGATTATGGCCAATTTCCACTTATCACTACTCTATAGAGTAGCAAGGCTAGAATACGAAGACTTATATATAAAAAACCCAAGAAAAACCCATGAGAATATTTATACACTCCTGATACCCAAGTGCTTTAGCCTCTCAATCTTTCTTGTCTAATGACTTACTCTTGTGGTTTGTTCTCATTTTCCCTTCCCTGTTTCTAGGTCTATGACCTCTCCTCTCTCAAATAATAGGCCACTACTTAGACAAGAAAGTAAGAGAGAACCTCAACAAAGAAGTATTAAATAATTAAAGAAACAAAAGCTGCCTTGCACAGTAGGACACAGCTATATCTTTCACTACTAACTCAGAAGTTGTCAACCTTGGTTGCATATTAGAATCACTGCAGGAGCTTTCAAATATCCTGATGCCCAGGCCTCATTCCAAACTTACTATGTAAGAAGCTCTGGGGATGGGACCAAACATTCATATTTTTTAAAGCTTCCCAGACAACTGCAGTATGTAGTGAAGCTGAGAATCACTTCATTAACTCAGGTTGAAGAGCTAGCTGCTCATTAGTTTTTCACACACAGAACTAATCTCAAATCTTGTTTTCCATACAGAATTCCAGAGGACTTTTCAAGAAGATTTCTAGGTTGTGATCCACTTTAAAATTAGTGAATTTCTTCCCTAGTAAAAGAAGGGTATAAGAGGTGTTCTATTTCATTGGTATAGGGAAGGGGGCAGCAGATGTCCTTTGCATACTCTCCATCTGCCACGAGCTGCTTCTGTTCCCTTTATAGACTGTAAAATCAAAGGAGGAGTTTAGGGGTTCCCATTAAGCAGAACTGACATTAGTCATGGCCATCTGATTTCTATAGGTTAAATGTCAAGGTATCCTAGTTCCCCAAAGCTCCTTCTCCTACCTCCAGCAGGTCTATCATCCTGGTCATCTGGGAGTAGATAAGAACCCTATGCCCTTGAGACTTGAGCCGAGTCAGCAGGACATCAAGGGCATACAGCTTTCCACTGTCAGTGATGAGGCTCTCCTTGCCTGGGGAGAAGAAAAGGGGGAGGGGGGAACGGATTTAATTGAAGCAACAAAATCACTCACTGCAAAGCTGTATGCAACCAAAATTACTACAACCAAAATGCTTGTCATCACGAGGGCAGGAAAGTACTCTAGAGGAAGAATGTAAAACCCTGAAAAAACCATGACTCCAGAAGCAATCTAGGAAGAAATACCATGAAACGAGGGAGGTGCAGATTTCCTCCCAACTGACAGCTCCCAGTCAGACATGTGCTGCTAAGGCATCTTAAAACCCTGCTCCATATCCTTACTCAAGGGACACCAGGTATATGTGGACAACTATGGGTCATATCTATGTCCTATCTGCTGTGACTTGAAAAATCTGTTTTTACTTTGTTCATCTTATCTCTAGATATCTGTTTCTGTTCGTTCTTTTTTCTTTTTTCATTGCATACTTCACTGCAAAATCTGCTAGTTCTGTGATTAAGTGTTTATATCCTGAAAGCACGAGAATTTATAGAAACAAGAATTGCTCCTGCCTGCCCTTAGAGGCACTTAAACACCAAGAAATGCAAATAAATATATCCACCCTTGACTCCCCCGCCCTACACTTTTTTTGAAAACCAACACTACTTCTCCTGGAGAACTGCAAATAGGTTGGCTGGCATATGTCATTTACCCAAGTTGTAATTCAATGAAGTACACCAGAGCTTATTCCACTTTTCAGAAAGACCGACTTTGAGTTTCTCTACAATGAAGCTGCTTTCACTCACTAACTTGTGCTTTCTCCTTCCTCTTCCCATAAGAAAAGCATTTCAGCCACAGATCTTTAAAGAACACTAAACTCACAAATTTTCTTATCCATTCAGTATCATTAAACTTCCATCATATTTCAGGAAGGAGAGTTTCCTGTTTGCACACTGGTCCATAAACATGCCCTGAACAATTGCTGCCATTAAGAGGAGAAGAGATGAGCACTTAAGGGGTTGGGTAAGAGTATATGTGGAACTGGGCATAGGACACATAAAGGGAGAGAGAAAGGATAGAGATATTACACAGACAACTAACAACTAAGAGTAAAAGAGAAAACTGTTAAGAAAAACACAGTCTTGGACTGAAGGTTTCACCAGGAAAAAAGAAAAATAAACAAATAAATAAAAGAAAAACACACTGTCTATCCTTAGTTTTTGGGTTTGAACTCACAGCTTTTCCTCAGAACTGCAGAGGCTGACTGTTGAGAGCAATCCAAGAGTTCTTAACAGTCATTTCTCTGTTCTCACCACAATTTGCCAAGTGCACAATTATTGTATAAACTGAACAAGAACGGATGTGCTGACAGTACCACAACAAATCATCAGCCATTCTGTTTGTGCTACAAAGCCACAGGTCCTAGCTGTTTACTCCCCGGCACAGCAGCCTGCCTTCTCCTACCTTCGGAACACAGCCAGACCATATCTCTCCCTCCACCGCCCCCTCCCTGACACTGTTGTACACGTTCAGTCTCTTTGTTTGGTCCTGTTTAGATTATTGAAATGCTCTTCTTTTTGTTGGTCTCCTTAACAACACAATCAAATGACTGCAGCTGGGACAGGACTGACTGCTAAGCTCTCCCCCTGGCACCAGACAAGGAGGCCTGTATAAATTCCAAGTCTGAGCAGGCAGCAAAGCTTTCATAACAACTTTAAAGTTTTCTTCGTATCACAATTACCCTTGTCCATTAATTGGATTCCCTGGGGTCTCTCGATTTTGATAGCTTCTAAACATTTTCCACAGAGCTACCAATCAGCTTTAACTATGTTTCTTTCTGTTTTAATTTAAAAAGCACAGGAAGGTAAAAAAAAAAAAAAAAGAAAGAAAGAAAGAAAGAAAAAAGAAGCCTGTATGCTTTTTAGCCATTGAGAGTGCACAAGTTAAATTCATCAGATTTCTGCAGCCTGCTTATTTTCTCTCTCCATTCAGATATACTCTCTCAGCACAAATATTAAAGCATATCCAAATCTGTCTTGCGTCCGAATTTAGAGAAGCTTCAATTCACTTCAAAGTCATGATTCAATGGTTTTCACACATGCCTGCTTCCCACATCTACTTTGCTCTGCTAACCAGAATGAGCTGATGTAGGATTAGAAACGCTTAGAGATGAAGATGTGCATACACTTATAAGGACAGAACTCTGATGCGCCTAAAGGAAGCAAGAAGTGGTACCTGTTGTCAGCTTGTTATTATGTAGGTGGGAGAGGTGGAAGTGGATGGACTGAACTTCTTTGGACTTCCCTGAAGAAACAGACTTCAGAGGTAGCCTTAAAACAGACAATGAACAATATACTTCTGATTCTCTGGTGAGCATGTTAGACCGGGAATCAGCCTCTAGTATTTGACTCTAGTAAGATATATAGAAAAAACATGTTTCTTTCTCTACACACACCGACGTTTTTCGGCCTGGCATTCATTACCCAATTTTTTGGAGTACAACTTTTGGAGCTACCAAAGCTGTACTGGACAAGAGCACCACCTATTGCTAAGCTGGGCACGGAGCCATGAGGAGCACAATTCCCTAGGAATCAGGCTGATTTTGCCAAGTCAAATCCAAGTCCAGCCCTTTCTTCACAATAGGAGCTCAAAAAATATTGAAATGAACAAACCTATCCTACTGCCTTACAAACTCTCTTACAATCCTATGGTACAATCTTACAGTACTTTCGTTTAGATACAGGTTCTTACTGTCCACAGTATAACATCCTGTTCAGAGACAAAACAAAACACCACTTATATTTTCCTGGATTGAGCTTGATCCCATTATCTGAAGTGAGGTGACAAAAGATCGGAAGAATGGGCTCCAAATGTACTCGCCATCAAATTGGTACTGACTGATAAACACTATGGTGCTCAAATGGTGGTGGTGTTCTCCAGGGATTAGGGGAGTAAACTCACATCTGAGGGATATGGTGAGCATTGTGGAGGGGAGGGGCATACCTCTAACCCTGGCTAGGGAGAGGCAAAGATACAAAATGTAACCAAAATGTTTCTACTCTCATATTTTCCTGAAATAAAAAAAAGAAGAAGAAGAAGAAAAAAAATAGTTGCCCTGGCTAGAATGCAATTGTAAATGTTATAAATGCAGGAGTAAACTATTGAATAAAAGTGAATGGTAAAAGCAAAAAAAAAAAAAAAGAATATAGCCTATGGCACCAAAATTAGGGCAACAGATTATAATATCTCCTTTTTCCAAGGAAACTTCTGAAGGAACTGCACATCTTTCTGGTGAAACCACAGAGAAACAATCAAGGTGTGAAACCCAGGATATTTTGGTCAGTCTCTCAAGGAATATGGAACCAACCCTTCCCAGGGAAACAACAAATATAAAAGTATAGAAGAAAGAGAGATAAAATACAAGTTCCAGTGAGCTCCTCACCCCGCCCGCCCCAGCTAGTCTACAGAGCACAATGGGGTCAGTGAGGAGCTGGTTGGTTCTCACAGTAAACAGCCAGTGAGGCTGGTGCTTTTTATCGATGCGAAAAGAACTCAGACACTTCCTGCTATTTAAACAAGCTCCATTTTTCTTTCAAAGAACAGGAAAAGCCACAAGAGATTCCCACAGCACCAGCAATAAGCCTTCTACTCTTGTACTGGGAACTTAACAGCCAGAATGAAGAAGGGAGAAAGATGAAATAAGGTGTTCTGCTCCTGCCTCAGATTCTGTAATTTCCCTACAGGCTTGTTTACACTTAGGTTTACCCCTGACTTTCAAACAATATACCTCTACTCACTGCTTTCAGGTGTTCTAAGTCAGCTATGAGGCCATACGCAATACTGCTTTCATATACCCAAAAAGGCATCTTCCAGTTCAAAGCACTCCCAAAACTACTGACAGGCTGACGCAAACCCCTTGACACTGACAAAGTTAACATTAAATGGAAAAATCAGGTCTTAAAAACTGGAATTCGATTATCTCTTAGAAATAGCAGATGCTCTCTTTTGAATGCTTAGCTCTAGTTTACTTCCATTATAGGCAATAAGATGAATACGATCAAGATATCAGAGAATTTGGACAACCAAAACTAACACTGTAGCTACCACTCCAGCTTGCGCAGTAGGTATAATCAAAGAACATGAGCCTACAAACCTTCTGTGTTCTGTTTCCTTAAAAGTAGTCTCACTAAAGCAAAGATGAAAACCTAGTTTCCTTTTAATCCTTGACCTTGATCCCAGGGGTCTGGGAATTGGCTAGCATATTGGCACAAATGCACTATTTTTCCTCTTGTTATCATCTAGATCTCTAGTACTTAATGCAGGATGCTCTTTATGCTACTTAAACTAGGCTTTCTGAGAGTGACATTCTCATTCATTTCACTGGCAATGGCATAAGACAACGGTACTCACTCGACCTGGAGCCTTTCCTACCAAGGCTCATTTCTACCTTTTTTTTCCCCTTTAAAGCGGCATTCCTTTCAAATGTAAGCACAAATCTAAAAACATTTATCTCTCCACTCAAGTCACAAATTGCTAGTATTCTTATCTATAAATTACTTAGGGCCAAAGAGAAAATAAAAACCTCAAGAACACTGAATTTCAAACATCTGAAAGTACCACATGGAGTATCTCCCTGGTTCTCCACTTGCCAAATCTGGGAATATATTCCAAGAGAATGGAGAACTTACCTGGAATCCTGATGAAAGACCAGCCATTCTGAGGCCTGATGCTCCACAGCCCTCCGACTGGCTCTGGGAAGAACTGGGATCGCCGATTTAGCCAGTCTACAGCCAGTTCAGGGGCCCCATTCAACAAACACTGCTTGGCTGCCAGACTCCCTCCTTCCTTCAGAATTCGTCGCTCATATTCTGCACTTCGGTCGTTGCAGTAAGAGTCCAATGGCACTGCGGTAACCTGCAGTGAAAGATTTACGTGAGATGGCTCTTTTTTTTTTTTTTTGAAACAGAGTCTCACTCTGTTGCCCGGGCTAGAGTGCCGTGGCGTCAGCCTAGCTCACAGCAACCTCAAACTCCTGGGCTCAAGCAATCCTTCTGCCTCAGCCTCCCAAGTAGCTGGGACTACAGGCATGCGCCACCATGCCCAGCTAATTTTTTTCTATATATTTTTAGTTGTCCAATTAATATCTTTCTATTTTTTGGTAGAGATGGGGTCTTGCTCTTGCTCAGGATGGTTTCAAACTCCTGACCTTGAGCCATCTACCCACCTAAGCCTCCCAGAGTGCTAGGATTATAGACGTGAGCCACCACGCCCGGCCGAGAGGGCTCTTTTATATTGTCCACATGTACTAAGCCTTTTGGGCACCTCTACTTTGGAATCAGACTAATATGGATAATTCTTAGGCTAATGGCTTTAAATATCCTGTTTTGACAAACTAAGCTGTCCCCAGTGGCTGACATAGTGAGCTTCTCCACGTGAAAGGCTAACCTCTTATAAAATGAACCTGCAAACAAACTAAAAATCCAAAGAGAGCTGGAGTTTGCAGATAAACCAAGATACCAGGTCAGCAATAATTCTATTACATACATATATATCTGATCATTTTGCCATCATCTCCTTTCATTGCTAGATATTGTTCTCGGCAAAGTTCTATAGCCATAAACATGATAGTGATGCCAGAAAGGGAGCTGGAGCTAGTTAGACATCATTAAGGAACTAAAGAGTATTGACCTAGTATATTTGAAGCTATCTTTAAAAGATGGTTTTGAGGCCAAGCTCCCAAGTTTATCAAAACTTCTTTCTCCTTTTCCCTGACCAAGGTGCTGACTGACAAACCTAACAGAAGATAAGAACAACTTTCTTTCAGTCTGTAAGCTGGGGAAGGGAGAGTCAGGAGGGTAGGGGATGGGAGGGAAGCAATTGCCAGAGAATAGCATATTCATGTTCTGGCCAGGGCAGAGGCTATGCACAGATTCCTATCTCACCACAGGCGCAACCCAACAACACTTAAATGCTGCCCTCCCTATGGAGTAGGTGGCTCCTGCAAATTTAGAAACATAGGTTTTATCCTTCTTCACTATCTGGGTCTATTCCCACTCTAAGAAGCAGCTGTGTACTCAGATGGCTATGAAATCAACTGATAAGGAGCCCGTTGAAGATGACAAGGCTATCTTTTGTTAAAATGTGGAGGCTGTGATTACCTGCCAAGCCCAGGTTGATAAAATGCTAAAAGCCCAATACAAATTGAGTGTCCCTAATTCAAAAATCCAAAATCCTAAATGTTACAAAATTTGAGTGCCTACATGACACTCAAAGGAAATGCTCATTAGAGTACTCTGAATTTTGGATTTTTGGATAAGGGATACTCAGTATGCATTAACAGTAAATTGCTCAGAAGAACCCTGGAGCTTAGACTAAGAACTGGGGAGAAACTGAGTAAAAGAAGCAAGGGCCAAGGTATAGGAGAGATTAGAACATAAAACATTGGTTGGACTTAGCAAGGAAGTTCAATTATTTCTTAGAAGTTAGGCACCTAGGAAATCCTATCTTGCTATTTATTAACTTCTATTTTCATGTCAATCAATCTTTATAAGTTTTGGTATGTATAAGGGCCTCCAAGCCCTGAGAATACTGCCTTGGGGCATATGAACAGTCAGCTAGCTGGCCATGGGGCTACAGTGCCTCTGCTGGGAACAAGAGAGTACCAGGGTTACAAAAAGAGCATCATTTACCAATAACCAGAAGAATAAACTACTCTGGCTTGCAGATAAAGCTCAAGTGAGTTTGCTAGGGAGCAGTGCCATCTATGGTCCAGATGGAAAACTACAGAGGGGCACTGCAAACTGGGCCTGGAGTTCCAAAACCCACATGGGTTCACCACAGATATCAGTTTATCGAGACAGTATAAGGAGCTCATATCACCTTTATACTCTCCAGAAGAGTTTGTTTTCTTGCTTTCAACTTATTTGTTTTTCCCACTCATACTTGAGCACAGGCAAATAAAGCCTGAAAGAAAATGCAGGTGGATAAAAATTGGGTCTCTCCTTGCTATGGCTTGTTCTGGCAGTACCCTAGCAGGCCCAGGGCCAGAGCAGACATTTCCCATGTAGGATATGTGTCGATTAATAGCAGTTGTACTTCTATAAAAATAGTTAAATAAACAGTGGGATGGATTATAGAAGTATGACCAGGTCTCTGTATCTCAAACAGCATGTATACTTTTGGATGAGTAAAACATATTAGTCTTTTCTAATGGAGAGACTCATACAGAACAATTTTGGTTTTTTTGGTGGGGGGGCAGGTAGAAAAGATTAATAAAGACTTTGGGTTCATATTCTCAAGATGAAAAGTCAAAAGCTAGAAACTCAGCATGAAGGAATAAAGGGAGAACAGTGACACAAAAAGAATGTTTTTTTGCCTGGGACTCATTTCTAGGCATTCTTATAATTTGAAAGCAAAACAAGTTTTTCCAGTTATAAACTTTCACCTATTTTCCAAATTTCATTTTGCTGATAACCTTCCAAGTCCAGGGCTGAATACTGGGAGGTTTGCAAGACACGGTTCTTAGTGAAATACTTTTTAATGTTTTGATAAGCTTCTTTGGCAGGAACCCTGGATCAAGATATACGCAGAATCATAGAATGCCATGTTGTAAGTACGTAAGCAGTGTACTCATGAGGTCCAAAAGAGGACTAAAAAGTCCATTTCTACTTAGAATAAATCCTGCTTTCTAAGTCAGCTTTATCCTAGACAGCCTCCACCCGTTCTGCTAACCCCACGTGGCTTTCCTGAATGCTTAGAAGCAGGAGGAGATGAAGCATGACATACCATTCTTCCCTCCCCACAAATGGAAATGCACGCTCCCTCTAGTCCTACATGAGCTAGCCTGCTTCTTGCTTCATTAACCTCTGAAACTACAGTACCTTCAGGGGTTGCCTCCTCAAGTATTCAGTGTGTTCTTCCCAAGGACATGCATGTTCCTGCTCTAGCTCCAAGAAGCGTAACCGCTCCAAGCGTTGCAGTATGCTGGTAAGATGAATTCCCAGGGTCGTAGTTTATTAACTCTGTGGAATTATTTCCTCAGCCAATGATAAAACAACTCCTATAATTCCTTCCTGCCACTAAGAAAGTTCTTCCTAAACTGAACCTAAGGTTTTCATAGCATGTGCCAGGGAAATTAATTTGTGTTAACTTAAGGCCATAATTGAGGCTTCAAAGGAAGTCAGTTTCTCTCTCCCCACCACAGATGGGTTAGAAATCCAGATAAGACAACTAAAGTATCTCATGAAATGTTGCCTTATTTACTGATCTGAATCCTCAGGACTCTGAATGGTGAAAGCTGTGTATGTGTGCATGAAATACTGAGGCATATTTAAAACTATTCTTCCAGCCCTCATAATAATGGTGTAATCACTCCCATTTTCAGGTTTAGCACATGCTATGGAGAAGAAATTCTACAAACAAATATGAGAGGGGTCAGGTTGGAAAGGCAGGTGCTGGGGAGCAGCCTTTCAGGCAAACAATAACAGCTTTCTCCTGCTTCCTCCTTGCCAACACACATTTACAGCTATTATAGTTTTCCTCAGCTACATTTATTGTTCTTTAGGAAAACAGCACCACCAAGCATGGTAGTTTAGATTTCTGGCTCCTATGAAAACAATACTGAAGAAGTACAGTTGGGGCACACACATGTGTCAGAGTGGGGTTGTTCTTGAAATTAGATGGCATTAGAGGTTTGGGGAGCTCTGAGTGATAACAAATGAAGAATTATTCTGTTAATAAATGCAATTATAGGCCGAGATAGCTCACTTTTATTGGCTCTATAAAACATTGGGAATATGAGAAGTAAAAAAGACTTGACATACCTCTCTCAGAAATCTAACTTCTTTCTATTAGGCCTCTTGGTATACACCAATCAGACCAAGAGAAAAAAACCAACCATGCAACCATGAAGACTGAAGGCTACCTTTTATGGAAGCACGTGGCTTTAGATGCTTCCTAGAAAAAGTGCATTTCCCCGCATCAACTTAAGCTTCCAAAACCAAGAATATTTTGGAATAACAGGATACATACAAAATCCAAATTCTTTCTGGATAGTTGACATAAACTAAACAAAGTCGATAGTGGCAAGAGAATTAAGTTCATGTAGCACAGAAACAGCAGAAAGAAACCTTGGCATGCAGGATTCAATAGTTCATTTCCATTCATCTTTCTTTGTATCCCCTGTCAGATTCTGTCTTTGATAAATTTAATAAAGGATGCAAAACTGATGATAAGAAAAGGTAGAAAAATATTTTCCAAGAAAGACTGAAAAGGCTCCTTCTTCTTTAGAACTGTGAACCGGGAGACTTGCTAGGATGAGTGAAGAAACAAGATAAAAACAGAGAATGGTAAGAAATGTCAACCTCTTAGAGCTCGCTGGTTAACTGAAAACTGCCCCTTGGAGCAAAAGGAAACAATAAGCTGGGAAGACAGAAATTCATTCTTTGCTCTGATCACAGAATCTGGCTACATCTCTTTCTAACTCTCTTACTTCACTTACTTCTTCATGGATGTGAGAAAAGATCTTTTGTCTGGCTCTGATCAACAAGGACAGGAAAGAATTAGAAGTTGTAAGCAAAGTAAACAACCCCAATGTGCCAATGGGAGCCTTTGCAGTGATGTTTGTCAGCAATTGCAGGAGTACTCTGTTTCGATAAACAGGGTATTAAGAAAGATCCAGACAGCTGCTCAAACTTGAAACTGCAAGAGAAACTACCCCTGCTCTGCAAATAAGAATACAACTGCTGAATGGTGAATAAGAAGCAACAGTTCCTTTTCAGATAGAACAGGATTGTGAACTATAGTTCAGGCAAGGCTGCTTAAGAAAACAAGAAAACACCAGACTGAGAAGTTTCCTAATGCTGGAGCGTTATGTTTCCTTTTGTTATTTAGAGACTGCACTGAGGTGATAAGGCCATATCAAATCTCCCCCCTTAATATGGCCCCCTCCTATGAAAACCCTCAAAAAATTTAATGCCAGTGACAAATGGCACCCTGTCCTCTGGCCCTGCTGCTGGGTGATAATCTACCTGACAGATGGCTTATTCTCATCATAGTTTAGAGCCCCTGACTAAATAAGAGGAAGAAGCTATCCACCATACAACTATTCTCAAGTCAAAGGTAGGAATTCAAGGCAATTCAAGGTAAGAAAGTGCTGTCTTGGGAAGGAGAGAACCATAGATGACCTCTGTTTTGAATGTTAAAATTTATATGTTTCTTAAAGTCCAAATAACTTAAAACAGTTCTGCTTAAGAAATGAATCCCTTGAAAATTGGTTTATTCTTCTAGTACCGTGTTTCCCCGAAAATAAGACAAGGTCTTATATTTATTTTTCCCCAAGACACCCTAGGGCTTATTTTTTCTCCCCCCTAGGGCTTATTTTCAGGGGATGTGTTATTTTTTATAAGTATGGTACAACAATCTACATTTATTCAAATATAGTTAAGTTGTCTTCTTCTGGAACATCATCATAACTCTCCAAACCCTGAATTCCATCCTGAATTTCTTGCGACTCTATTTCCTTTCAAACCATTGGCCCCAATCTCTCATGTCGAGCAAAAGAGCTCTCATGGGGCAGATGAGAAGGGCAGCTCGTCTTCTTTACCGCTCCGCAACGAAATGCATGGGTTGTGCAGATATGCTCCGTAGCCACGCCCATCACTAGGTCTTATTTTCGGGGTAGGGCTTCTACTGCGCAAATGCTTAGAAATCCTGCTAGGGCTTATTTTATGGGTAGGTCTTATTTTTGGGGAAACACGGTACCATCTATTTTGTCTCTTCCCTCCTGTGTCACTTACTCGTGGACTGGCCACACACAAAAAAGATGGCAGCTCAGTGAGCAGACAGCAACGAAGCGAGGAGGTAGCTGATCTCCGCTGATGGACGACCTGGTCTGAGTAGCCACTCACTGCTTTACAGTGGCTGCTAAAAACAAGAGACTACAAAATAAAAATGAAAATTAGTGCCAATAACAATAATGCTTAATGTTATCAAAATGGAAAAAATGCCACATATTAAACATCTAACTTAAAGAACTTTCTTCCTAGTGAGTATTATTAATTCTAATATACAATGAACCACTAATTAGAACCAAGCATATGATACAGTCAAAGCACGTGTTAATTTCAAACTGTGGTTTCATTAATGTACCTTAAGCAACTATCGTTTCTAATTCTACCTTTTTCTGGAAGAGATATACTGTTAATCATAACTAGGCAGAACAAAACTTCGTTAGACAAAACACTGTGTGAATGTGGGGGGAGTTTGGTTCATCTGTTATACTGTGGATGAAAACTTATGTCTTGACTTAAAAACAATGATTATCAACACTATTTCCTTCTAAATCTTTCTTTAAAGCAGTTTAGCATCATGTGTACTAACATAGTGCAGTGTAGGTCTCGAAGGGGTAGTTGTCTTATTTATTTATTTGAGGACATCAATACAAGTGGTTAGAAACAGAAAAATAGTTCTCTTTAGTTTCTCTGACAACCATTTATAATGGAAATATAAATTATTTATATTACTGTAAATTTTTTTTGAGACAGAGTCTCACTCTGTTGCCCAGGCTAGAGTGCCGTGGTGTCAGCCTAGCTCACAGCAACCTCAAACTCCTGGGCTTAAGCAATCCTTCTGCCTCAGCCTCCTGAGTAGCTGGGACTACAGGCATGCACCATCATGCCCGGCTAATTTTTTCTATATATTTTTAGTTGGCCAATTAATTTCTTTCTATTTTTAGTAGAGATGGGGTCTCACTATTTCTTAGGTTGGTTTCGAGCTCGATCCACCTGCCTCAGCCTCCTAGGATGCTAGGATTAGAAGTGTGAGCCACCACACCTGGTCCAAAAAATATTTTAATAGACTTCACAGCTCATGTTAAAGCTGCAGTTTACAGTCATTCATATGAAAGATTTTAAGTAAGAAATGTTCACATACAAAGAATTACTCAGTGGGACACAGTATTCTATATTGGAGATGCAGAAGTTCTTTCTTCAGTATGCTATATATTTTATCTTTGGATGTGCATTCTTGATTACTTCACCTATTTGTTTTACTGGTTTCTCAATGAGGCAGGTTGATAACCTAAATAACCATCTGGCTGGGCGCGGTGGCTCACACCTGTAATCCTAGCACCCTGGGAGGCCGAGGCGGGTGGATCGCTCAAGGTCAGGAGTTCAAAACCAGCCTAAGCAAGATCGAGACCCTGTCTCTACTAAAAATAGAAAGAAATTAATTGGACAACTAAAAATATATAGAAAAAAATTAGCCGGGCATGGTGGCGCATGCCTGTAGTCCCAGCTACTTGGGAGGCTGAGGCAGAAGGATTGCTTGAGCCCAGGAGTTTGAGGTTGCTGTGAGCTAGGCTGATGCTATAGCACTCTAGCCCGGGCGACAGAGTAAGACTCTGTCTCAAAATAATAATAATAATAATAATAAAAAGGAAAAAAAAATAACCATCTGGATGAAGATAACACACAGGGCAGTCTAATTTACACATTGTTGTAAGGTCAAGAATACAAAAGCAAGGTCAGAACAGCAACCTGGACCCTCTACAGGAGAATAGTTATAATTTCAGTACCAAACCTCTTAGAGGCTTCTTTGTTTAGTATAATACATATCTTGCTCTTCTACTCATCTAAGTCTATTTTACACAGGGCTTCAATCTCCTGAAGTAAATGCGTTCTTTAGGATCATAGTTTGAGAGTTGTCTAGCAGGACACATGCATCATTACCTGCTTCCACGAACTAATCAGCATCTTATATAATAAATAACTGTTACGAACAAATTGAAAAGACTTTATTTCCCAGTATAGCTAGTCTGTCTTTGGAGAGTTCTAACCACACAGTATGGAGTCTTTACATTTGATCAGTGGTCCCCAACCTTTTTGGCACCAGTGACCAGTTTCATAGAAGACAATTTTTCCACAGACCAAGGGAGGTGGGGTGGGGGGAAGTGGTATTGGGGTGACTCAAGTGCATTACATTTATTGTGCAGTCAAACCTCTCTGCTAATGATAATCTGTATTTGCAGCTGCTCCCCAGTGTTAGCATCACCGCCTCAGCTCCACATCAGATCATCAGGCGTTATTTTCTCATAAGAAGCGTGCAACCTAGATTCCTCACATGCGCAGTTTACAGTAGGGTTTGTGCTTCTATGAGACTCTAATGCTGTAGCTGATCTGACAGGAGGCAGAGCTCGCTCATGTGATGATGTGAGAGATGGGGAGTGGCTGTAAATACAGATGGACCTTTGCTCACTCTCCCTATGCTCACTTCCTGCTGTGCAGCCTAGTTCCTAACAGGCCAGGGAAAGTACCGGTCCGAGGCTCAGGGGCTGGGGACTGCAGCATTTGATTATAAAGCTGAGCCCATGTAGCTATGACATGTTTGGCCTATTTTCTAGATGTTGAGGTCCCTGTTATTACCCAGCAGAGAATTTTAACAGTTAAAATTTAAGTTAAACTCTAACTTCTGATAGAGTTTTTCAACATCTTTTTTATCCTATTGCTAATATACAGATAAAGGTAAAAAGATGTCTCCATTTTTTTTTATTTCCTAAAAGTCCATTTCTGACATTAGCAGCAGCCCCTCTTGCCCATTGTAGGTGATAGAAGAGGTGACTCAAGTCTAACTTCTGCTCATCTCAGCCAGCTACATAGTAGTTCAGGGCTGGTAGCCAGGATATCCACTGGCACTCAGACCACTCCTGAATAGGCGGCTGAGGTAGCAGCAGTAGCTGACCTAAAGATGTTTGAATTCTTTGCTGGGTGCAGTGGCTTACACGGGTAATCTCAGCACTTTTAGAGGCTGAGTAGGGAGGACTACTTGAGGCCAGGAATTTGAGATCAGCCTGGCCAACACAGCCAGACAATGCCTCTACAAAAAAATAAAGTAAATAATAATAAAAGCCTTCTGAATTCTTACTAACTTCTAAAGAACAGTAACTACACAATGTCTCTGTAAGAGAGCTCTTTAAATCACCCTCATTTTAGGAACCTGATTCAGATTAGTTTTTTGTTGTCTCTTTTTTTTTTTCA
>VBSM01001044.1:12037010-12047352 GCA_008086735.1 Cheirogaleus medius | reverse complement strand
TCAGCCTTCCAGAGTGCTAGGATTACAGGCGTGAGCCACCACGCCCGGCCAAGAAATTCTTAAAGATGGAAGGTCAGTATAACCATTTTCCATTACTTCCTGTTACAGCCATAAATCATAGAGCCTATACAGATCAACATGACTAATTTACTTTATTAAATCTTATCAATATTTTATAAAGGCTTAGTATATAGGCAAAACTACTCCTACTTTCAAAGCAGTCACTCAGCCAAACAAAGAGCACCCAGATAAAATCTAGACATACCTTCCTTCCCAAAGATCAAAACACCTACCTTTTCTGTGAAAGAGAGACTGTTGGATGTAGTCTGGTGCAAACGGAGAAAGAAGAACTCTTAACCACCTGTGAAGTAAGTAAATAAAATAAATCCAAATCCAAATATAAATAATGGGAAGTTAATTAGATTGGAGGTTCCAAATTAAGGAGAATCTTTTTGTTCTGAAGATGTTTCTACTTTTAATAAGTTTCTTGCCATATTACCAGATAAAAATCATGGCATAAATGTCAAAAAGTACAATTACTTAATGAAAATATAAGAAGATGATACAAGTTCAAAGTAGTCTCATTTTATTTCAGAGAATCATAATTCTAGCACTGTAAGTTATCACATACTTTACTAAACAAAAAGTACTATAGCTCTGGCCTTTTATCACTGCTCATACAATTAAATATTAACCTGGAGCTATCATAGAGAACTCAAAAAATAAAATCCAAGAAATGTGTTTCAATTTCAGTTACATTAGGCTAAATATTGTTGACAAATTATTCTTATAACACAGTTTATACCATTTCTCTACAGAAGGAGATTTTTAAAACCATGGTTCTCAAACATTGGTGTGCAGAAAAATCCTCTGGGAGATTATAAAATGCAGAAGCCTGGGCCATCCTAATTCAGAGGTGTAGAATGGACCACACACCTGTTTTCTGAGTGGAAGTGGTCTCTAGCATATTAGTTAGGGCCTTTAAGGCCATCTAGTTGAAGCCGTACTAGTGTTCAAATTTCTACCAAAAGATCACTCAATAATAGTCCACCCTATGCTTAAATACCTCATTGTTGGGGAACTCATACTCTCTACTAAGCCATAAAACCCCAAATTATAAAAACACTCAGGTTAAACAGATATTATGACTTGCTTACCTGTCTCGTGAATGATTGAAGACCCTGATCTGTCCATTACGGTAGATAAACTTCGAAATTTGGTATGGCTTTAGGGAAATATGAAACGGAGACCAAGTTTCTTGCCGTTCAAATAACTCTGGGTGATTACATACCTAGGAGGAAGGGAAATAGAAAGACAATATTGTCATGTGTAGATATTACTCTATGAAACAATGGGGGATACCAAATGCCAAATGTTTACCTTTGAGAATGTATACTTTCCCATTTTCCACTCTTTTTAATGGGCTTTATTTGGTATCAAGGCTAAAGCCTTTTTCTTGAAGTGGGTTAATACAGACAACTTCAAGTCAGCTGACCTAAGCTCTTACCTTCCTAAACTGCATGACCAGATTCATGAGGCTGCTGGTGGTATTCTGTGCTTGCTGGGTAGAGCCCATAGAAGACTGCAATAAATCCTCAATAGAAATTTTGTTCTTTAGTGCTTGATATAACAGTTTTTGTCGGCTGGTCAGTTGGCAGTACATTAGAATCTCAATCTAAAAATCAGTAAGAACACATATACTTGGGAAGATAGTAGTAAGAAAATTCAGTATCATCTTAAAGTTGAAAACACATATAAACCAGATTATGATTGAGTAAATAACACACATACATGAACTATCTCTATAAACCTGTGATGTGGATCATTACCCAGAAAAAAATGTTCCTTCCTTGGTTTCTTCTCCTGTCACTCACTCTATATGCTCTTCCTGGGGAATGTCTTCCATCTCCAATAGCACCAACTATCACCCATACAGTCACTTGCAAAAATATATTCCCAAACATCCCCAGACTCCTATTTTCAACTACTAACTAAGAGTACCACTCAGTCAGCAGCAATTGCATATGTGACATATCAGGGAAAAAATTATCTTTTCCACTATTTACACCACTTACTAAATTAGTTAATAGCCTTATCATTCATTCAGTTGAGACCAAAGACAAACTTATTTCTGCTCTCATTTCCCTGTCTCTCACACACCTCATGTTCTACCATTTCCTAAATCCTTTAATGTGGCCTGAAAATTTATCAATATTCACCCATTCTAACCATTCCCATTGCCCTACTGTAGGCCCTCGTCTGATATAGTCTGGACTGCTAATATTTTTAGGTCTTCCTGCTTCCAGTCTCTCCTGGTTCTAGTATAGTAATACTTCCACATAAATCTTATAAAGTAATTCAAGTGCTAAAAAATCTTCAATGTGCATTTTTGCCTACAATAAAATATTGAAACTTCTCACTCAGGTACAGAAGGCCTCCTATAATCTAATCTACCCTGGTATCCATTTGATTGCCACCATGCTCTCCTCCCATATTACCACCTTAGCCACAATGGTCTGAATAATGTTTGCCAAAACATGCTACATATTTTAATATCACCCTACCTTTGCTCATGCCACCCTGTGCCTAGCACCCTGTTCCTACCATATTTTCCTAGTAAATGCCAACTCATCATTCAAGACCTAGCTCACATGTCATCTCTGCTTTATTGTCTTCTCTAACCTTCCCTAACTATAATGAGATGAGAAACATTAAATGATAGCTAAGAAATGTATACCATACTACATCTTCTGATCACCTATTTACCACTAACCAACAAAAATTATGACACTGCTATCATTTATAAGCCCTTTCTAATATAAATGCCTCAAGGATTCACTTTTTTAATAAGGTATTTTCCTCCTATGACACTGCTACTATAGTTCTCAGCTAAAATCAGCCAGTTTGACAAAATAGCTGAAAAAATATTCAGAAAAGGGGATAAAACGTAGATACAGTTCTCGTCCTGTATTAAGAGGGTATACATACAATGCCTGACTTAGTGATTTTCTGACATTATTATGGGTTTATCCACATGTAGGTCAAGGAGCTCTTGATAACTTAGGATGGGATTAGAGTTTATACTAAGTATGGATTCTGCATAATCATAAAGTCAAAAAAACTTAAGTCATAGTAAATCATAGTAATCACAGAAAATCAAAGCAAGCTGGGGACCATCTGCTGTGTTGCCCCAGCATTAAATATTAATATATTTTCAACTGACAATGGGGTTTATTGGGACACAGCCTCACTGTAAGTCAAGAACCATCTGTACATCCCTACCACAACCTTCCAGAGTCACTAATTTCAAACTGATCAACCTTTCTGGCAGGGATAGAGGAGAATCTGGGAAATTATCAAGATATTATCAATAACCTGGGAAGATGCATTTTAGGCAGAGAGTAGAATCATGTGGAACAGGTGGAATCTATGGAAGATGGGGAAAACCCCCAAACAACTGGAAACTGGGAAAAAAAGAAGGAAGAAGAATATGGGAAGGATTCACAGGAGATAACAGAAAATCATAGAAGTCTAGTAAGCATCCTGCCCCCACCCACTTTTACCAGCCAATAAGAAATTACTGGCTTTGCAGTAGAAAAAAATGCTATAACCCGAAGCACATTAAACTTCTACATCTAACTCTCAGTTTGCAGAAATACAGGAGACAGAGTAACACGTTAGGCAATACCGTGATAATGCATTTAGTAAAATCCAGCATGTGGGAAACGTTACAGGACAAAAAACTCTGTTTCTTCAACAAAGAATTATAAGGCGGAAAAAAGAAAGAAGACATTGAAAGATACTTAAGAGACATATCACCCAAATGCTATGTGTAGACCTTGCTTATATCTTGATTTCAACAAACTAATTCTTTAAAAAAGATATACAGACACATATACAAACACAAATGGAGATATTTGAGCACTGACTAGATATGTGACATTATCATGGAACTGTCTTTTTTAGTACAGGTGATAATGGCATGTGCTTATGTAGGTTTTAAAAGGACCAACTCTTTTAGAAACACATATGAAATATTTACAAATGAATTAAAAGACATCTGGGTTTGCTTTAGAATAATCCAGAGAGGTAGGGGTGGCCATGACTTGATCATTGTTGACACTGTATGACGGAATACAAGAGGGTTCATTATACTATTCTTTTTACTTTTTTAACGTTTCAAATTATCCTATTAGAAAAGTATAAAACATTGGGAAGCTGAGGCAAGAGGATTTGCTTGAGCCCAGGAGTTTGAGGTTGATGTGAGTTAGGCTGATGCCATGGCACTCTAGCCCGGGCAACAGGTGAGATTCTGTCTCAAAAAAAAAAAAAAAAGAAAAGTATAAAACAAAAAGAAGTGGGGAAATGCTACTTTCCTTGATTATTTGCCTCATTTTAAGTTCTCTTTGATCCACTGAAGTTTAAAAGTCTTCACTTAAACATTCTAATTACCCTTCCACTAAACATATATCAAAAAATTTCCCAAACCTTGAAACCCTAAGTTGGTGCCTACTGAGGCTTAAACTCATGAGGTCTTCTTTCCTTACCTTGTCAGACAATTCATTTTCCACATCTTTCTTGATTCTCCTCAGCATAAATGGCTTCAAGATCATGTGTAAGCGAGAGAGTTGATCTGAAATGCCAGGAGGTCCCCCCAAATAATATATTATACTGATTTAACACAAACAATCAAAACAAATACTATGCTCATCTCTCAGTAAACCCTTCAAACACCTTTTGGCTCAATGATTCTCTGAAAGTAGACTGGAACATTTTCCCCAAGTAGAAAACAAAGGAATTTTAATTTTCTGTAACATCTTGCTATAGTCGATTGGTCAAATGCATCAGGCTCTATTTTCTATTTTCATAAGAATTCACTTTTACAAGTTTTTAGGAATACTTTTTGAAATCAATAATAGGGATCTCATATAAGTCTAATGAAAACTATCCGGGACTCTCAGTATTGCCTAAAAATTATCTTTTAAGGAATGTCAGCAAATTAACAACTTATAGTATACAATCAAGGACTTTTATAACAGTAGATGTCACCTCATGTCTATGTAATAAACACTCCAGATGCTCTTAAAATCAGGCAGATATAATTCAATAAAATAAAAAGTATTGATAAACAAGGCTAAGTATGATTTAAGCATTTGTGATCATTATTCAGGCTCTAAAGACAGGATTGTTACTCCCCAGGAATTAAAAATGTAATGGATAAACAGATGAATAAAAGCATTGGAAGGTTTGTGGAATACTAATTGGAAGAAAAACTGGAGAAGAATTTTTATTTCCTATAGTATTATTAAATCCCACTTTTAAAATTAAAAAAAGGCTAAAAATGCTCAAATTGAAACAAATCCTAATATATATAGAAAATAACAAAAATGACCCTTCTAATATTTTCTGGTTTTACCTCAGGAAAAAAAAGCCTTGACCCATTACACAAAGCATATAATTCTAATATGAATTTGTCAAGATATATGTGAATAATGGGAAGTCAGCAAGCCAAAATGTAGTACTTTATAAACTAAACCTATTCAGCCTTCACTGGTCAAGACTACAGTAGCCAACACCTATGAGTAGTCCCCCCCCACCTTTTTTTTTTTTAACTCTGTAGAATATATACGAAGAACACAATTATTTTATAACAGAAAAAACTTCTTTTGCCCTAATTCTTCTATGTATATTCAGGAAAAATTCTTCACATAGAAGAAAATATACAATTATGAGGTTGTCTATACCCATAGGTAGAAAGAAAGAGGGCAATATACATAACCGTAATATTTGTACCCCCATGATATGCTGAAATTAAAAAAAAAAAAAAAAAAAAAAGAAAGAAAGCAAGAAAGCAAGCAAGCAAGCTAGCTCATAATGGTACTCACTCTCATCAATGGCAGATTTGTTTTCGGCATGGCTCTCAATGTCCTTGGAAAACCATTCATTAAATTCCTCATGTGAATCAAATAATGTTGGCATAATGAAATGCAGTAGAGCCCAGAGCTGGAAACAAAGAAAAAATGAAATAGCTGTAAGGCAATAAAATGACAGTTTATAAGGATATATTAGGAGAGAAAAAATGAGAGAAAGTTGAGGTGCCTATATATGTATGTGTCTAGACATAGCTTTAAGTGTGAGAGAGAGAGTGAATTGAGTGCAAGCACATGCCTCATTGAGTAACCTTAATTATATTAGATATTGTGATTATTTTTCAATTAATTTCAAGTTAAAACTTTTGAAAGTACAAGTCCTGCTCAGATTTTATAGTGGGATAGTTTAAAAGATCTTATTTTTAAAATCCATTCCACAATTGAACAGTCTGAGGTAGCATAACTTGCTATTATTGCTATTAATAACACTACACCAATGGTCAGAAAATTATGGCCTGTGAGATCAAGTCTGGCGTGCCACCTATTTTTGTAAATAAAGTTTTATTAAAACATAGCCATGCTTATTCATTTATGTGTCGTCTATGGCTTCTTTCACATTACATAGGCAAAGTTTAATAGTTGCAACGGTGACTGTATGGCCTACAAAGTCTAGAATATTTACTATCTGGTGCTTTACAGAAAGCATTCTGATCCTTATTCTAGATGATTAAGTTTCCTAAAGAAAATTTTATTATAACTTTTCTCACTGTTAAATAATATTACTTTTTTACTCTACCATAAAAACATCTCTGCATTAGATGGATAACATTTCCTAACGAGGTCACTATTTATTACATAAAGGAATAAAATAATTCATTGGCTTTATGCTAGAGAATAAGAAAATAGGAATGACACCTAAAAGATGACTTAGGGCAAGCTACAGTCAAATTCTTCCTTTTACGTGGAGACTATAATTTATACAGAGCAGCAGCACTCCAGGGGAACATGGGTAGAGAATCCTATGCTTTGTTGGAACCATTTTGTTTCATGAAGACATAAACCTGGGACCTAGACTAGTGCCTACCTCTGCCATGGTGTTCTGAATTGGGGTCCCAGTTAGCAAAAGCCGATTCCGACACTGGAACTGTAAAAGGATCTTCCAACGAACGCTGTTTAATAAAATAAGTTACAAATTCCATGTTAGCAATAAATTTTCCTTTAATTATTCTATTGATCCCAGATTTCTAAAAATGTTTTCCAAAAAAGTAATACTCAGAATCTAATACTCTATCCTGTATACAACTAAAAAGGATTATTCAACAAAGATGAGAATAGGAAATTCCAAGGGAACTGACTCTTCTATACCAAAAACATGATATTAGGGCTTAGAAAAAATAGCCCTCGAATAGGCAGAGTAGGACCATTTCTGGTTTCATAAACTCTTGTGTTATCTTTGGTCAGTTTTGTTGACATAAGTCATTTAATTAGAGGTTACTTATTTGTAGTATTTATACTACAGGAAAAGTATTAATCTGTACACTTCCAGTGTGAGTGTGGAGGAAGCAATGGAGGAAGGGGGAATATGAGAAGAAAATATAAAATTAGTCGTCATTGCTCCTGGCAACAGGCATATCCTCCTTCACAAGAGTGCAATATGAAATAATGCCATTCAGAGGATGGAAAGTTCCATGAAATACCATCAAGCCACTTAACATAGACCTCTAAGAAAGTTCTCTGGCCTCACCAAGAATTAATGAAAATGCATCAAACCTGAGGTTTAATAACATTGAGTAATATTTTATATTCAGTTTGAGATGTCAAAGGTATTTGAAATACTTTTTTTTCTTTTTTGAGTCAGAGTCTCACTCTGTTGCCTGGGCTAGAGTGCCGTGGCATCAGCCTAGCTCACAGCAACCTCAAACTCCTGTGCTCAAGCAATCCTCCTGCCTCAGCCTCCCAAGTAGCTGGGACTACAGGCATGCGCCACCATACCCGGGTAATTTTTTCTATATATTTTTAGTTGGCCAATTAATTTCTTTCTATTTTTAGTAGAGACGGGGTCTCACTCTTGCTCAGGCTGGTCTTGAACTCCTTACCTTGAGTGATCCTCCCACCTTGGCCTCCCAGAGTGCTAGGATTACAGGCGTGAGCCACCACACCCGGCCTCGAAATACTTTAAACATATAACTTAAGATAAAAGGATTCTTGGAGGTCTAATAACCTTCCAGGGACGGAAACAATCTACATAAAGAACCTAGAAATCACATAATGTAACGTTTTACTTCCTACTTAGCACTCCCATTTAAAATAACCTCTTAAAGAAAGGGAAGAGACTCCTTCCTCTATAGAAATTTTCCTTGAAGAAAAACAACCTGTTAAAAAATGTCATATTAATAATTATTGAATAGGGAGATAAAAGCTTATATCAAGCTTTGTATTCTATACATTATTTGTGTCTCATGAAAAAATATAAAAGGGAATTTCTGCCTTCTGCTCAGTTACATGGCTGATGCAGAGACCATGTCACACCATGTTCTTCGATCTCATTCATTTATATACAGGAATGATCCAATCTATTGAGTTTGGTTTCTACTGCTCATATTACCTTGAACTACTCTTGAGCGCCTGAGCCTCATCCAGAACCATGTATTGCCACTTGACCCGCTGGAAATACTTTACATCCTGCACCACCAGCTGATAGCTAGTGATAACCACATGAAAGGGGGCATCCTGAGTGTAGAGGGTCTTCTGTAAATACAAGAGGGGAAGGGTGAAAAGGGATACCTAACAATTCATAATAGGGTAATGAAGTATGGATTATATTTTCTAGGGCCAGGATATTTAAGATAGCCCTGAAAATGTGCTTCTCCCATGTGGTAGGGAGACGTGCAATGAAGTGAACCATAACTGTTTTTAAAACAGTCACCTTTATCACAAACTATGCTAAAAACTGGTCTTTAACTTATTAAAGAAAAAAGTAATTACTTAATCTTGGACTTCAAGTCCAGCTGATTGCCTATAACAGGAAAAGTATATTATCAGAAAAAAATGGACACTTGCTTAGTATCCAGAAATATATAATACATAAGATTTTGTCCACAAGAAGTTATTCAAAGCAACTGGAGAAATAATGACTGCATGTATGTATGTTTACAGTAAGCAAAAAGTTACCTGACTCCAAAACCTCCTGATGACTTTTCTATCATGAGGATTTCCCCAATATGGTAGCACCTGGAAAAAGGGCCAACATATACATTATTTTCTATCAATAATCTTAAGATTATCATCACAAATATGTTAGCTATTTAGAATGATTTAAAATAGAATGATTTAATAAAATGAGTATAGGAGTTCCTGTCCTGTCAATAGCGGAGTAGGTGGTTTAATCAATCCTCCAGTAGACCAAATAGAAACACACACATGATACATTTGTTTGAAGGCATCAGAGAACTACTAGGCAGTAGAGAATTATGGAGCCAAGAACCAGAAAAAAAGGAACCCCAGACAGGTAAGTCTACTATGTGGTATACTTTCCCATAATTATCTCTAGAATTTTTCCTATACAATGTCTAGCATACAATTTTTTAAAAATCCAGACATATGGAAGGCCACATCACAAGACTCAAAACCAACATGAAAAACAGATGAATATCAGTAGTGTATTATAAAAGAACCAAAGGAAATTTTTAGAACTGAAAAATACAATAAGTAAAATTAAAAATTCAATAGATGGGTTTAATGACAGATTAGATGTAGCTCAAGAGGAAATTAGTGAACTGGATGATAGGACAGAAGAAAATATCCAGAATAAAGCATTGGAGAAACAGAAGAATGCAAAATTCAGCACTTTTAGCTAGACGGAAGCATAAAAATGCAGGAAGAAATGAAGATCAATATAAAAAATCAGTAACATGTAAGTCTAGAGGAAAGGGATGTAGTTAAAGTATATTGAGGCCCTTGTACTATCTAGGAAATAGTAACAGTATTAATTTACATTACTTTTTTAAAAGTTAAGAATATTGTTGTGTTCTCCAGGTTATCTACTGAATAATAAAATGAATATACAACTAGTGCTATAGTTTGGATGTGTCCCCTCAAAGTTCATGTGCTGGAAACTTAATACCCAAAGTAACAATGTTGAAAGGTTACGACCTTTAAGAGGTGATAAAGTCATGAGGGCAGAGCCCTCATGAATGGATGTCATTATCACAGGATCGGGTTACTACCATGTTTCCCCGAAAATAAGACAGGGTCTTATATTTATTTTTCCTCAAGAAGATACCCTTGGGGTTATTTTCAGGAGATGTGTTATTTTCCCCTCAAAGCCTCAGCTTGCAGTACGCACTGCATGGATGGCCGGGACCTGGAAGGGGGAGCTGACCTTGTTGGTGGGGATGCCTGCATCTTTCCGGTCACCTTGGGGATAGTAGCTGTCACGATGGGGCAGATGAGAAGGGCTGCTCATCTTCTTT
>VBSM01001044.1:12013963-12036910 GCA_008086735.1 Cheirogaleus medius | reverse complement strand
AAAAAAAAAAAAAGCACAAATATACCAAACAAAAGACATGAAACATATTTTAAATGTAGAAAACAGAAAAAAAGAGAAAGGAACAAATCTATAATCATGGTAAATTTTAACATACCTCTCTTAGTCAGTGATAAAATAGACAAAATAAAAAAAAATCACTAAAGATACAGAAGAACTGAACAAGTTAACAAACTTGACCTAATGAAAACACACGTAATACTGTGCTGAACAACTGCAGAATATCTATAATTTTCAAACACACAGGGAATATATAAAAACAGACTATATGCTAGGCCATAAAAACAAGATTCAACAAATCTCAAAGCATTAAAATCACAAAAACTATGTTCTCTTATCAGAATGGATTTCAGCTATAAATTAATAATAAAAAAAAGGCACCTGGAAAATCCTCTGTTGTTTGAAAAGACTATACTTTTAAATAAACCATGAATCAAAGAAAAGACTTGCAATGGAAGTCAGAGATTATTCTGAACTGAAAGATAATGAATATGTGACACATCAAAACTTTGGATGGCTAATGTCACAGAAAGCAATTAATTCCTTTAAATGCACACATTTTGAAAGCTGAAAACCAATACTCTAAACTCTGTCTCAAAGCATTCGAAAAATAAAAAAGCTTCAAAGAAAGTGGAAAAAAATAATAGAGAAGAAAATGATATAGAAAACATATAGAATAACCAATTTCAGGAATAAAAATTGGTACAGTAACTATTAAAATGACATAAATCACATTTCATGTGGAAAAAGAAGGAAGTCAGAAGATACAAAGAGGAAGTTAGAGACACTAATCATAGCAGAACCATGAAGCATATTACTCAGATACCTGACAAATAAAATGAACTTTCAGATGTTATCACCAAAGATATAACTGTCTTTGAATATAATCTAACTACACACCTGAGCAGAGTCCACATCTATGTTCTGTAGGGAAGTGAACACATTTCTGACAACATAAAAAAGCAACTGCAATTGAAACAATAAATCAGCTACAGCAGGGGCCAGCAAACCTTATCTGTAAAGATTCTAGGCTTTGGAGTCCACACAGTCTCCATTACAACTCAACTCTGCTACTGTACTGCAAATGAGCCATAAGTAATACATAAATAAAAGTGTGGCTGTGTTCTAATATATATGTATTTCAATTTCATATATCACATCTTAAGAAATATTCTTTTTAAAATCAGTAATTTAGAAATGTAAAAACTATTCTTAGCTTACAGACCATACAAAAAAAGTGGCAGATTCCTAAGTAGAATTATGACCTAGCAATCCACTCAAAGGTTTATACCCAAAAGCAGTGAAAACAGGACATGTATTCAAACAAAAGACTGCACACAAATGTTTACAGCAGTACTATTCACAACAACAAAAAGTAGGAAATAACCCAAATATCAACCGATGAATGGATAAACAAAATGTGATATATACATATAATAGACTATTATTTAGTCATAAAAAGGAAATAAAGCACTAACATATGCTACAACATGGGTAAACCTCAAAAACTTTATATTAAGTTAAGGAAGTCAGACATAAAAGGCCATATATTGGGCCGGGCATGGTGGCTCATGCCTGTAATCCTAGTACTCTGGTAGGCAGAGGCAGGTGGATCTTTTGAGCTCAGGAGTTCAAGACCAGCCTGAGCAAGAGTGAGACCCCGTCTTTACTAAAAAAAATAGAAATAAATTAGCTGGACAACTAAAAATATATAGAAAAATAAGCGGGGCATGGTGGCACATGCCTGTAGTCCCAGCTACTCGGGAGGCTGAGGCAGGAAGATTGCTTAAGCCCAGGAGTTTGAGGTTGCTGTGAGCTAGGCTGATGCTAAGGCACTCACTCTAGCCTGGGCAACAGAGTAAGACTCTGTCTCAAAAAAGAAAGGCCACATATTGTACGATTCCATTTATATGAAATGTCCAGAATAAACAAATCCAGTGCCAAAAAAACAGATTTGTGGTTGCCAGAGGCTGTAGGCAGAGGGGAATAGAGAATGAGTGCTTAATGGGTAGGGGGTTCCCATTTAGGGTGGTGAAGAAGTTCCGGAACGAGATAGCAGTGATGGTTGCACACATTGTGAATTTACTTAATGCTGCTATACTGTACACCTTAAAACAGTTAAAATGGGGCCAGGTGCACTGGCTCACACCTATAATCCTAGTACTTCCAAGCCTAGTATTGCTTGGGCTCAGGAGTTCAAGATCAGCCTGAACAAGAGCACAACACCATCTCTATTAAAAATAGAAAAAACTGCTGGGAGTGGTGGCACATGCCTGTAGTTCAGGCTACTTGGGAGGCTGAGGCAGGAAGATCGCTTGAGCCTAGGAGTTTGAGGTTGCTGCAAGCTAGGCTAACACTACTACACGCTAGCCCAGGTGACAGAGCGAGACCCTGTCTCAAAAAAAAAAAAAAAAAACCCAAAAAACAAAAACAGTAAAAATGGTAAATTTTATGTTATGTGTATTTTATCACGATAAAAAATATTTGGGGCAATAGAAAAAAAAAATCAAAGAGGTGGCAACTAGAATTGGCCCACAGGCTATGTTTTACTAATCCCAAAACTAGACTTTCAAAAAGCAGCTCAACATACAAATTAAAGCTTAGTGTCAGGCATAGGTATAAAATCAAAGGAGAGATACCAATCACATTAGTAGTACCACATTGTCATCTATCAGCCAGTGGAGGAGCTATTGAAAATCTAAGTGGCTTGATGAAAATTTTTCATAAGACTTTTTATTTTTCAACATCCTGATTGTTCGACATGTACTGAACATTGTATGAAAAAAGAGAGGGAGAAAAAGATAGTGATCTCCATAATCCATATGGCAAACAATTCAAGAATATTCAATGAATTATCATAGAATGATCTCATCATCTTCTTAGATGAAAATGAGTCAGCCAAGTTACAAGCTATATACCTAATACATCTTGTAAACATTTCTTAATCTACAATTAAGCCACAAAAATAGAACAACAGTCATAAAGCTGCTTCAAAGTGGGAAATCCCAGACAATTTCTTATTCCTTACAAAGCATAAGCCTCCCATTTCTACCCCACCCCAGGCCCTTTAAACTACATCAAACTGTTATGGAAACCCAAAATTAGAAAGATCATGTCAACAGCTCTTGATATGTATTTCATAAAATCCTTCTGACCATGCCCCTTTGGGGACAAAAGACATAATTACCTCATTTTCCACCCTTTTTAATTGCAAACAATGTGATAAACCCTACCTATTCTTTTTTATTAATACATCCCTACAACTTTCTATCCCTAAACCCTTGTTTAAATCTTGTCCATGTCTTGCCCAACCTGAGACAACATACTTCCTTGCTGATCACTTCCAACCTCAAACTCAATTCTTTTCCTCAAATTAGTTAAATCAACTTTCACATTATCTATTTTAAACATTATAAGCCAGACTAAGACCAAAGATCAGCCTTTACAGTAAAAAAAAATGAATTATTTATGAATAGATGTGAAGGTAGGAAGCAACATCATAAATTACAGGATATGTGTTCTGATGAAATGATTTGTCAAAATCTATGTTGAACCAAATAAAGTAGACATGTTCTATCATGGCAGTTTAACAAGAAGTGTCAATTCACATTGCTAAATGTAAAATATCATCTCTTATTGCTCACATCAATAAATTTTATAGTGAATATATGCAAGGTATTTTGGAAAAAATGTAAAACAATTATGAGTAAGTAAATTAGTAAAGCAGCAAAAGAAGAGTCAGACAGCTTATTTTAAACAGCAAAAGATTTTTCTTGTTGGGTTGATTTTTACCTTAAATTTAGGAACAAATCTTGTAAACTCCTGGTGCCAATTGTTAAGTGTAGAAGCAGGTGAAATTATTAAGAAAGGTCCCCAAATGTTCTCTCTCTGTAACAGAAAAACTGGGTCAGCCAACTGTAGAAAAACTGAAGATATTTAATATTAGTTAATAATTAATGACAAGAGCAGTTTAAGAATAGGAAAGACATTATAACAAGAGAAATAATGCCTAGTTCCCAAATCTGCACAGTAAATAATAATATCCTATATTAATAATAAGAACATAAGGATATAAAAAAAAAAAAAAAAGAACATAAGGATATAGCTTGAGAAAAAAATACCAAGCAATTACTATCCTTTCTGGCCTCTTATAGGTCCTAATTTATGTCATTCACAAAGCATTTATGACACACTTGCTTAAATGTATTGTTTTTTCTTATACTAGATTATCATAATAATTTTATGATTACTTAATTGGTATAGAGCTTTTGCTTTTTTCAGTGTTTTAATTTTCTTATTTAATTCTCACAACACTCACTTTACAGAAGAAGAAACTAAGCCTCAGAGAGTTAAAGTGAACTGACTGGAAAAGAGATTAAGTGAATTGCCCAAGTTTATGTTGCAAGTAAGGACAGAGTTCAGATGTGAATCAAGGTCTTCTAACTACAGTGTCTTTGCCACTACACTGGTGGTAATCAATACGAAGTGGGAGGGAGTTTATCAAACCACACATGCTCAAAATAGTCCTAGCCCTTTTGAAAACCAAGAAGTTATACTATACCATCCCCTTGTAAAAAGCCTTGAGGGGAAGGATCAAGTCCTACTGTCTTGGTATGCTACAGAGTGTAGGGAGTATAGTGCTTTATAAGTAGCTAATTCTCAATAGAAAATGATTCTAAATTCTGGAAACAGAAAGACAGAAAAACTCCATCTACCTACCTCAGCCAGATGGGCCAGAAGGGCAATGCTCTGTACTGTTTTACCAAGGCCCATTTCATCCGCAAGAATGCCATTAATACCCTGAAAAATAAAATACATGCTCAACACCCCATGTATTTTATCACACAGGGTTCAACCTACTGCCAAAAGTCACTATCCAAGATAACAGACTCATTCGAACAAATGTGATTAGAAAACAGGCCCCGTGGCTCACACCTGTAATCCTAGGACTCTGGGAGGATCACTTGAGGCCAGGAGTTCTAGATCAGCCTGGGCAACATAGTAAAACCCCATCTCTACAAAAAAATTAAAAATTAGCCAGGTGTGTTAGCATAAGTCTGTAGTCCTAGCTACTCAGGATGCTGAGGTAGTAGGATTGTTTGAGCCCAGGAGTTTGAGATTGCAATGAGTTATGGTGATGCTACTGCACTTTAGCCTGGGCAACAGAATGAGACCCTGTCTCAAAAAAATAAAAAAAATAAAAAAATAAATAAAGGAAGATAAAGCTTTCTAAAAGGCTGAAATAAAAGACATTATCTTGTACTCATTTCACAATTACACTGAACTGATGACTTTAGGAAAACAATAAATGGAGAGAATTAGTAAGGTAGCAAAAGTCAGAAAGCTAAAATTCACCTGTTCATAGAGATTGGCCAACCAATTCATGCCTTTCAGTTGATAACCTTTCAATTTGCCATTAAAAATTGTGGGCTGTGGAATATCCTCACCAGCCCGGATAGATGGATTTGCTAGGCTATAACTCTCCCCAAACCCAGTGCCAGACTTGTTTGCGGCTCGTAGGGCAGCTGCTCGACTTTCTTTTGCATCTTCATCAAATGACCTTGTCTGGAAAAATTTAAAAAGTAGAAGAAAAATATAAGAGGAAAAAATATTAAACACAAATAAAATTAACAATAACAACATATCTATCCTGTGCTAAGCAAAATAACTGGAACAAAATTTCTGACAAAATAGTCTGATAATATAATGTAACATGATATATGTAAAACATTCTAATAAAGTATATTACTCATTATTTAATTAATATAACAATTACATTAGGAATATAATATTTTTGATGAACATCCACTATGCCATATTACAACATTATTAGCTTCAAGGAACTTGTTAAAGATCTGATATAAAATTTGTTTGGTTAGGGTGGTTGGGAGAAGATTGTTCTGTCTATCACTGACTTGGATCCTGTCAAAGCAGAAAACTGAATTTTCTTTACCTAGTTCAACCTAACTGCAATTTCATTCTGATTTTATTAAACATCACTATATCATGAATAACACAGAGCAAGTTATCACTAAAGTGAAAGAAAATAATAACTTAGCAGTTTTTTCTAAGTATGATACAGCTCTCTCAATAAGCCAAGAGTGTGGTGGTCTTTTTCACTAAATAACCACAATACATTTCATACTATATTACCCTTGATTACTCAAGAGGCAAAAAAATACACAAACTATTCTAACTTTAAATCAACACACTCCTAAAGCTCAGGCAAGTGAATGCCAGTTTCTCTGCCTTTCCTCAAGTATTCCTACTACTCTAAAGTAAACAGAAATGCAGCCCTCAGCACTCTATACACATAGCCACACACATACACAAGCTGGCCAGTGCCTTTATTATAACTGAAAATGTGACTAAGACTAAAGGAAGACCACCTAAGTAAAGGATTGTGAGGTATTTCTAGGGCCAATTACATGATACCTTTTCATTTCTAAGACTTACCCGAGCTTGGTGAATATGGTAAGCATTTTCAGCATTCTTCAGGGCTTGGGCTTTGAAATGGTTACTATCTGAAAAGGAAAACTTGTAGATTAGATTCTCATACCTCATCAATTAATCTCCTTCAAAGATGCAATTCACACAACATGTGTGGACCACTAATTCCCTCATTCCACTTATCCCTAAGCTCACAGAAGGTGAGGGAAGAGAAAGGCTAAATTCTTAGAGATAAGGAGCTAGAAGTACAATGGAGGCAGAGGGCTGCCATGGTCTTCAGTAGCCAAAGCTAGCTCACAGAAACCACCTGAGGTCCACTATCTCTCAGCCCTGGGGTTTCTTCTATGACTTGATGCCAACTTGCAGGAAAAGCAAGACACTGAGGATTCAAATATTATGTTTATGCTGGGTGAAACTATTTAAACAGAAGACAGACAGATGTGGAACTCCCAGGATACTCTAAAACACTTCCACTCTCTTTTATTTCTAGCTCAACATGATCGGAAGGCACTATTCTCTATGAAATCCCTTTCAAACTTCATTCACCCCAATTCCTTCCTCCCCTTTCAGTCACGAAAATACCAAAACTGAACAGTCTCTTTCTCATGTTTGTGTAAGCAAGAATCTTGTTATGCAAAAGATTATTTTTCTCTGCTCAAATATGTTCACTGAATTCAGATTCAATACCTTTTATTTCTACTAACAAATCACAACAAATAAAATTTATTTCCAAATTTGTAAGATCACATAACCAAACCCTTTCCTTTTTAAAAATTCTTCAGTAAGTTATTTTATAGGCTTGTTTTACAGAAACACATAAATCCCCCCTTTTCTGATGAATATTACCAATGAATCAAGATAATACTTACAAGAATTAATAATGTATATAACCTTATATTGGAAAAATCGGAGTACCTACTTCCTCTAACTCCTGGTTCAGGACTCACCATAATCCTCCTGTGTGATGTTAACTACCACTCCTCCACCAATGTCAATTTGTCTCTGGGTAGAACTGTCTTCCAGTTTTCTTAGGATTTCTTCCTGGATACCATCATGACCGATGTCTCGTTTGCGACTCATGAAATGGGCATACAATTCTGTTTGGGTGATTAAGAAGTTGAGTTTTCGCTGTTGCCTCTTTGCCTAAAGAGGGAAAAAGTTGAAAATGAAAACAGAGACAAATCATCAATTATATTCAAGAAGTCAACAGAATTCACCAAACCTTTATATAGTTTGCATACAATTCCTTTACAAATCCTTTACTTTTATAAAGGTAAAAATTGCTAATGAACAATTTTATTTTAGTAAAGTCAGTGGCACTAAAAGCAATGAATAACTTTCATTCATAGTATAATGATAACCTGTGTTTTGCTCTCCTTTACTCTTTTCTCGATTACTTTTCTCTATTACTTCCTCGCTATATTACTTTTATATGGTGGCACTGAGACATCGATTAAATTCAAAAACATATTCTGTTTTATAACCTTGGTGGCAATCACATGTGTATAGCCTTATTATTTTTAAAAAGGTAAACATGTCAAAAACTCTTTAGCTATCACTGAAAGTCAAAATAAGTAGCAAAGAGCTATACATTATATAGTATATTTCAATATAACAGCATATGAGATTAAGAGGACAAGGGAAGAAAACACTCCCCCTAAAACAATCTACAGTTCATCTGTGATTATAACAGCTATAAGACATGAATAAAGACTGATTATGTGTGTGCATTTTTTTTTAATGTGAGAAAGCTAAATTAATATTGCCTCTGGGCCAGGCACAGTGGCTCACGCCTGTAATCCTAACACTCTGGGAGGCCAAGGCAAGTGGATCGTTTGAGCTCAGGAGTTCGAGACCAGCCTGAGCAAGAGTGAGACCCCGTCTGTACTAAAAAAATACAAAGAAATTAGCCGGACAACTAAAAATATAATAAAATGAATAAACTAAAAATATATAGAAAAAATTAGCCACGCATGGTGGTGGTGTGCCTGTAGTCCCAGCTACTTGGGAGGCTGAGGCAGGAGGATCATTTGAGCCCAGGAGTTTGAGGTTGCTGTGAGCTAGGCTGATGCCACGGCACTCTAGCCTGTGCAACAGAGTGAGACTCTGTCTCAAAAAAAAAGCCTCTGAAATAACCAGATAAGAAAACTAATCACTGTGTCAATAAATAAAATTATTCTTAAGATAAACAATAAAATGACTAAACAAAATAATCCAAAAGGCCAAACTATATGGAATATAGCACACTCTATAAATACCAAATTAGAGTCATTGTTTTGAATAATTATTTTAGAATAAAATTCATATGAAGTATACTTGACTTATCCTTGATCTACCTCCCCACAAGAAAAATAATAAAATAAGGAACACAGCAAAAAAAAAAAGACAAAAGTCCAAAAGCGTATTTTACAAACTAGTATGCTACATAAAATTACCCTTTCTCTTTACGGCTTTATAGCATTTGAGCCAGATTCTAATTAGAAGAAAATCTAAGAGAGAACGAGAGAAAAATTGAAGTTTTCTCTTTTTTGTTTCTTTAAACACATAATCTGACATGTCAAGAAGTTCTTCTTTAATGGATGTTCATGAGTTAAAGCTAAAGTGCTATCAAGAAAAACTTTCTAAAGTAAAATAATTAAGAAAATGAATAATATTTCCTTTCATCTTAAAGCAGTTAACTGCAACATGTTTAAATGAGCAATATAAATTTTTACTTTTTAATTTTTGTTTTTTTTTTACAGATGGGGTCTCTCTCTTGCTCAGGTTGCTCTTAAACTCTTGAGCTAAAGCAATCCTCCCTCCTTGGCCTCCTAGAGTGCTAAGATTACAGGTGTGAGCCACTGAACCCAGCCTGACCAACATAAATTAAGGGAAAAATAAAAATACAGCAGTGTTTTATTTCTTTTTTTTTTTTTAAGACAGAGTCTTACTCTGTTGCCGGGGCTAGAGTGCTGTGGCGTCAGCCTAGCTCACAGCAACCTCAAACTCCTGGGCTCAAAGGACAGCCTCCCGAGTAGTTAAGACTACAGGTGAGCGCCACCACGCCAAGCTAATTTTTTTGTTATTTCTGTCCAGCTAATTTTTTCTATTTTTAGTAGAGACAGGGTCTCACTCTTGCTCAGGCTGGTCTCGATCGCTTAAGTGATCCTCCCACCTCGGCCTTCTGAGAGTGCTAGGATTACAGGTGTGAGCCACCGTGCCTGGCCAGCAAAGTTTTCTTTCAAAAGTTAAAAGAAAGACACATAAATCAGCATAACCACAGATGAAATTGCTATCAATTAGCTATCAACAAAATTGAGAGAATCTAGGTCTAGCAAATCTAGATTATAAAATAAGCCACTTAATAATTTAAAATTCTGGGGGCGTGGGTGGGAGAAAAAAAACAAAATAAAAAGATGAAATTTTCAAAAGCCTCTAAACTCAGTGAGTTAAGTAGTCCCAACAGCATCAAATGTATGCACTAACTCAGTAATGCATTAATCTTATGTACAAAGATACAAGTTACTCAAGGGACTTAAGAGAACTGAGCAAAATCCATATTTATCCTCAAAGCCATGATAAAGGGAAGATCAAGAGTTTAGAAGAGGCCCCAAAGCTGTACTTTGACAAAAGTTACTACCTATATTTGAAAGAAAACATCATCTAAACCTTCTTTCTTTAAACTTCCACTTTCCTTAATTTTTCTTAACTGTTTTACAAATGGCAATGTAATGACTTTGCCCTCTTCTCTCCTCTTGCTTCCCTCAACAATATACACAGCCTAGATCAGCTGCCATAGGTTTAGCAATAGTAGTGGCTACAAACTAAAACAGTAAAGTAGGTGGGGGGATGGGTTTCAGAAAACTAGTCTAATCATCCACTGTCCCTATCTGGCTCTAAATTTGGGATCTAGCCCTTAATACCCAACAAATTGAAACTACAGGCTAGGCACGGTAGCTCATGCCTGTAATCCTAGCACTCCGGGAGGCCGAGGTGGGCGGATCGCTCAAGGTCAGGAGTTCGATACCAGCCTGAGCAAGAGTGAGACCCCGTCTCTACCAAAAAATAGAAAGAAATTAATTGGCCAACTAAAAATATATAGAAAAAAATTAGCTGGGCATGGTGGCACATGCCTGCAGTCCCAGCTCCTTGGGAGGCAGAGGCAGAAGGATTGCTTGAGCCCAGGAGTCTGAGGTTGCTGTGAGCTAGGCTGACTCCATGGCATTCTAGCCCAGGCAACAGAGTGAGATTCTGTCTCAGAAAAAAAAAAAAAAAACTATAGCCGGCATCTGGAAACAAGCCAAGATGAACTATAAGATGCTTTCCTTTTCTTTTACTCATGCATTTTTATTGAAGAATAAGGCTGCAGAGAATAGAGGAAGATGGCATAGAAGAAAAGAGGCAAAGGTCAGCAAGAGGGCCTTACCAATGGAATAAAAACAGAATTAGTTTACTGGACAAAAATCTCTACCTTCAAGTAAAGTCTAAAAATTTTTTGACAGTTTCACTGGTTAGATGTACAATTTTCAAATTGCAAACCAATCACTTGATATGGCTGTAGTAATTAGGGTTTTCAAAATTTTATGCTTTTGCCTTACCTCTCGCATTTCCTCATCCAATTTCCGCTGTTCCAAAGCTTCCTTTTCTGCACGTTTGCGGTGCTCCTTCTCCACTTTCTCATATTTCTTCCAGTAAAGAAGCATCTCCTTGGTGAGGCGGCGGGCACGAGGCAAGGTCTCCTTACAGTTTTTCTGGGCCTGCAAGGCAGCTCGACGCACCTCCTTCATGCACTGGTGGGCAAGCTGCAAACAACATCATCATCACACAGGGCAGACCCAATACCAGAGGATGGTTCTTCATGGACTCTAAATTACATCATTCCTTAATCTGTTTGGTATAAGTAGTAATCCTATGGCCACATGTCTTTCTCTCCCAACTTGATTAATGTCCCTGTATAGTAATGTGACCCAGACCCTGCAGTAATATCAGGGATAAGAAATCTATCCATATCTATCACTTTAGAAGATGAAACAAAGTATAATGACTAAGAAGGCCTTAAGATGTGCTAGGAAGTTACAAAGTGTTATCACACACATTAATGATAATAGCTATCACCACTTATTATATTTTCAGCACCTTTTTAACATATATTAAACTAATTTATTCCTCACAAAAATCCTATGAAGTTGGTATCATCATAATCCTCATTTTATAAATGAGAAAAGAGGCTGAATAACTACTGCAGGAAACACAACTAGTAACTTTACCTCCTCTGATCCTCAAAACAACTCTTAAAGGAAATTGTATTATTTCCCTCTAAGGGAATAAATTCACAGCATCATTTCTTAGAGAATAGATATTCCAGCAAAACATGAAATGGAAAATTTAAAACTACAATTTTACCTTCCGGCTATTGGTGAGAAACAGGTTACGAGCTGAAGCTTTCTGCTTGTTGGCCTAAAATATTTAAAATAATATTTCATTTAGGATTAATTTTTGAAATAACATTATGTAGACTGACATTGTCTTTTATTCAGTTCCTAGAGGGTGGGAAAATAAAATGTCAAAATAAAAAACAAAAGAAAATGTCAAGCTAGGCATATACGTAAGATAAAAGTCATCCAGATGTACTATCTCAGCGTTATACACAGGCTCCTAAAGAAGCATTAAGAAGAATAAGCTAGTATTGCAGCTGCCTTAAATGGAACCCTCTGTTTACTTTTGGAAAGAATTTAAGTTATATGTAAGTGGATGAGGAAAATGTGACATACCCAAACCTTAGCACCATCCTGATTAAAACACGTTGCTTTCCAGGGCCAATCTACAAAGCTGAGAGAACAGCACACTTAGATACAGGGATCATTAGGAGAAAGGTAAAATAGTCTCCCAGGTTGTGATTCTAGACCCATCTCCAGCCAGGGCCTCCTGTCACTTTTAATCAATTTCTGCCACCACTTAAGCTTCAGCTCCAATAAAAAATTCAAAGGCAGGCCTAACACAAGAGGACCCAGCAGCCCACAACCCATTCTCCAGCTATTTGTGTCTTCCACTCAAGCTTTAAAAAAAAAAAAAAAAAAAAAGGTCAATAAAGAAATCTCACTTCCCATGAAGTGAGACACTATTTGACATGGGAGAAGACACAGAAGAGGCAGAGTAGAGTGGCTCTCTATTAAAGAGCCATCTTCCTGACACTGAAGAAACAACGGATTCAAAGTTACACCGAGGGTATGAAAGCCATTTCTATAATGTTTGCACCTCAAACTGTCTGCTTAGGGAAATTTTTGAGCCTTTTATCAAAAATTTCCTTGAATTCTTAAGTAGCTATTGTCACTTTAAAGCCAAGAACTGCAAATATTCATATTGAAAAGTCAATTCTTATCATTGAAAGGGCATCATTGGAAATCTCTCCATCAGGTACTAAACTAAAAACCTTTTCCCATAACTTTACCATCAAGAATGCTCATACATAAACTACCTCTCCAGAAATACTTCTTAACTGGTATGGAAAAAAACTTTAATTTTACAATAGCAAACTATCACTACACCAAGGGGCCAAAGATAATATCATCATTATTAGGACAGATATACCGTATGTCATCAGATGCAACATATCTAGAAGGACACATCACTCCTGTGGTAATCCTGCCAAAAAATGCATAGTCCAAATCTAATCATGATGAAATATCAGGCAAACCCAAATTTAGAAACATTCTATGAAATAACAGGCATGATGCTATTCAAAGATAACAATGTCATAAAAGACAAAGGCTGAGGAACTATTTCAGATTAAACAAGATTAAAGAGACTTGACAAATAAATGCAACATGTAGTCCTAGGCTGGATCCTGGATTGAGTCAGAAGGAAAAAAAAAAGCTATAAGGGACATTATTGACACAACTGATGAAATTTTACTATGAACTATGGATTAGATAATGGTATTATGTCGGTTAAATTTCTAATCTTTATAATTGCACTATGCTTTGTATGTGAGAGAATGTCCTTTTCCTCAAGAAATACACACTCAAGTACTAGGAGTAAGTGTAGCACAAAGTCTCTAACTCTAAAAATGGTTGAGGGGGAAAAAAGGTATGCATGTATATAACAAAAGTTAATGAGGGCTGGGCATGGTGGCACATGCCTGTAATCCTAGCACTTTGGGAGGCCAAGGTGGGAGGATCGCTTGAGGTCAGGAGTTCGAGACCAGCCTGAGCAAAAGCGAGACACTACCTCTACCAAAAATATTAATACAAAAAATTAGCCAGGCATAGTGGCGTATGCCTGTAGTCCCAGCTACTCAGGAGGCTGAGGCAGGAGGATGACTTGAGCCCAGGATTTTGAGGTTGCAGTGAGCTACAACAATGCCACCGTACTCTTGCCAAGGTGACAAAGCAAGAGTCTATCTCCAAAAAAAAAAAAAAGTTAATGAGGCAACCATTTGCCAAATATGTGTAAAGTATATATGGCATATCCTTGCCATATATTTAGAATTTTTTATTTTGAATTTCTTTTAAGAAATAAGACCTCACTATGTTGTCCAGGCTGTACTCAAACTCCTGGACTCAAGAAATCCTCTTGCCTCAGCCTCCTGAATAGCTGGGACTACAGCTGTGTACCACTGTGCCAGGCTTAAACTAACTTAAGACTTACAGAAAAACTGCAAACACAGTACAGAGTTCTTGTAAATCTCCTCTTCCTTCCCTAATTTCAACATCATACACTAACCACAGTATAATTATTAGGAATAGGAAATTAACATTGGTACAATATATTAACTAAAGGTCTTATTTGCCCAACAACAATTTTTCCACTGACATTCTTTTACTATTCCAGAATCTTAGGCAGGATACCACATTGCATTTGGCTGGTTTTCTCCTTAGTCTCTTCAGATCTATAATATTTCCTCAATCTTTCTCTATCATGTCCTTGACACTTTTGAAGAATATCACTCAGTTATTCTGCAGAATGTCCCCCAATTGGGGATTTTCTGGTATTTTCTCATGATGGAATAAGGTTATGCATTTTTGGCAAGAGTACCACAGAAATGATGTGCTCTCAGTGCATCGCATCAAAGAGTTAATGACATTAAAATTTATATTACTGATGCTTATTTTGATCACTTGGTTAAGGTGCTTTCTGTCAATATTCACTGCTATCATTACTATCTCTTCTTTTGGGCTAATGCATATGCTTGAGTAAACGCTTTGAGTCTATGCAAACCCTGTTTCTCCTCTAATTTGCCCTCTAATTTTAGCATTCATCAATAGATCTGGTCTCCAACAATTATTACTCGGTGTTTGGCTATTTCCTTCTATTCTTCTACACTTATTAATGTAGTTCTACTGTAAAAAACAAAAAAGATGCTCTTCTACCTCACCTATTTACTTATTCAATTATTTATTTATAATAGTATAGATTCATGAATATTTCTTCTATTCTAAAGGCTGAAGTCCAATACTATCATTATTTTTTTGTTGCTAAAATTATTCTAGCTTTGGCCATTAGGAACTCCTTCAGGTTGGCCTCCGTGTTCCTTAGACAATCCCCTATCTTCATTTGACTACTTCCTTACTTTCTGACACCACAAGATGTTTCATGCTAATCTTATACTTTTCCTACACATTGTTAGGATAAACTATGTATCCAGGGAAATCTGGTTCCATTCATTGGTGAATAAAGAGTTTTTGGAAACCAAGGCAAAATTATCTTCATGGCTTCTGAGGTATCATTTCTTCTAGACCCTCACACTTCTCAAACTTGACAGGCACAAATTACCATACCCAGCTAATTGTTTTATCTTTTGTAGAAACAGGGTCTTACTATGTTGTTCAGGCTGGTCTCAAACTCCTGGCCTTGAGTGATCCTCTGTTTCAGCCTCCCAAAGTGTTAGGACTATAGGCATGCGCTACTGCACCTAGCTGATATGCATTTTTTACAACTTCGAGGCTGTGGCAACCCTGCATCAGGCAAGTCTATTGGTGCCATTTTTCCAACAGCATGTGCTCACTTAGTGTCTCTGTGTTAGCAATAAGGCATTTTTCAATTAAAATATATATACTGATTTTATAGACATAATGCTATTGCACACTTAATAGACCGCATTATAGTGTAAACATAACTTTAGTATGCACTAGGAAACCAATAAAATTTGTGTGACTCACTTTATTGTAATAGTCTCAAACTGAACCTGCAATATATCTATCTGGAGCATGCTTATACACAAAGACTCCCTCCTCATTTCTGCGACCCTGTTCCCATTTTTCCCATTCTTTTATTTTCAATCCCTTTCCAATCACTTTAATTTTTAGGTTACTCTTCTTAAATTTCTTTTGCACAAATAAGTAGATATTTTATGTATTTTCTTTTTTTATATATTTCAGCATATTATGGGGGTACAAATGTTTAGGTTACGTATGTTGCCTTGCCCCTTGCCCCGAGTCAGAGCTTCAAGAATGTCCATCCCCCAGATGGTGGGCATCGCACACCTTATGTATGTATATACCCATCCCCACCTCCCCCCACCATCTGCCTAACGCCCGATAAATATTATTCCTGTATGTCCATTTAAGTGTTATCAGTGAAATCAATTTGCTGGTGAGTACATGTGGTACTTATTTTTCCATTCTTGGGATACTTCACTTAGTAGAATGGGTTCCAGCTCTATTCAGGAAAATACAAGAGGTGCTATATCACCATTGTTTTTATAGCTGAATAGTACTCCATGGTATACATATACCACATTTTATTAATCCACTCATGTCTTTTGTTCTTTTGGGTAGATGCCCAGTAATGGGATTGCTGGATCAAATGGTAGATCTACTTGTATCTCTTTAAGGTATTTCCATATTGCTTTCCACAGAGGCTGCACTAGTTTGCAGTCCCACCAGCAGTGTATGAGTGTTCCTATCTCTCCACATCCATGCCAACATTTATTGTTTTGGGACTTTGATAAAGGCCATTCTCAATGGAGATAAGTGATATCTCGTTGTGTTTTGATTTGGATTTCCCTGATGATTAGAGATGTTGAGCATTTTTTCAAGTTTTTTGGCCATTATTCTGTCTTCTTTTGAAAAGTTTCTGTTCATGTCCTTTGCCCACTTTTTGATAGGGTTGTTTGATAATCTCTTGCTGATTTTCCTGAGTTCTAAATAGATTCTAGTTAGCAGTCCTTTCTCGGATGTGTAGCTTGTGAAAATTTTCTCCCATTCTGTGGGTTGTCTGTTTGCTCTCTTGACAGTTTCTTTGGTTGTGCAGACGATTTTTAATTTGATCAGGTCCTACTTATTTATTTTTGTTGTTGCTATGATTGCCTTTGGGATCTTCTTCATAAATTCTTTGCCTAGGCCAATGTCTAGAAGAGTATTTCCAACATTTTCCTCTAGAATTCCAATAGTTTCAAACCTTAGGTTTAAGTCTGTTATCCAGTGTGAGGTGATTTTTGTGAGAGGTGAAAGGTGTGGATCCTGTTTCAGTCTTCTACATGTGGCTATCCAGTTTTCCCAGCACCATTTATTGAATACGGATTCTTTTCCTCAATGCATGCTTTTGTCTGCTTTGTCAAAGATTAGATGGCTATATGAGAATGGTTTTATATCTGGGTTCTCAGTTCTTTTCCACTGGTCAATGTCCCTGTTCTTGTGGCAGTATCAAGGTGTTTTAATTACTATAGCCTTGTAGTATAGTTTGAAGTCTAGTAAATTGATACCTCCCATTTTGTTTTTATTGCCTAGGATTGCTTTTGCTATACGGGGTCTTCTCTGGTTCCATACGAAGCATAAAATTATTTTTTCTATAACTGTGAAAAATGTTGGTATTTTAATAGGGATTGCATTGAATTTGTAGATCACTTTGGGTAGTATAGACATTTTAAAAATGTTGATTCTGTTGATCCATGAGCATGGTATGGTTTTCCACCTGTTTGAATCCTCTGCTATTTCCTTCCTCTATGTATTTACTTATATAACCTTTTTTCTTACATGAAGGATAACAGAAATCCTCATTTCTGCTTTCCTTTTTTTTGAGTCAGAGTCTCACTCTGTTGCCTGGGCTAGAGTGCCATGGCGTCAGCCTAGCTCACAGCAACCTCAAACCCCTGGGCTCAAGCGATCCTCCTGCCTTAGCTTCCCAAGTAGCTGGGACTACAGGCATGTGCCACCACACCCAGCTAATTTTTTCTATATATTTTTAGTTGGTCAATCAATTTTATTTTCTATTTTTAGTAGAGATGGGGTCTTGCTCTTGCTCAGGCTGGTTTCGAACTCCTGATCTTGAGTGATCCACCCATGTCGGCCTCCCAGAGTGCTAGGATTACAGGCGTGAGCCACCGCGCCCAGCCTATGCTTTGCTTTTTTTCACTTAACAGTATATCCTAGAAATTAATCCACATCAGTTCGAAAAGAGAGTCTTTCTTCTTTTTAACAGCTGCATAATACTCCACTGTGTAACTCTAGCATAGTTTCATTCAAGCATGCATGGGCATTTAGGTTGTTTCCATTTTTTTGCAATTACGAATAATGCTACAATGAATAACCTTATGTACATGTAATTTTATACTCTTGGAGGTTTATTTTCATGGTAGATTCACAGAATCAGGAGTGTTGAGTCAAAAGCTAAGTGCATATGTTTATGAGGAGGTATTGCCAACTTTCCAACCAGCAATATATGAGAGTGCCTGTTTCTTCTTTAACAGAACATGTTGATGTATTTTTAAATTTTTGCCAGTTTGATAGGTGACAAAGAATATCTAGGTGTTATTTTAATTTGTGGTACATCAATTAAAGACTCTGAACTTTTCCCTACGTTTCAGGGCCATTTTTATAACTTTCTTCGTGAATTGTCTATTCCTATCTTTTTCACATCTGCCTACTGAATATGTGATCCTTTGACCCTCCATTTCTAAGGGTTCTTAATATATTAAGATTAGATAATAGCCCTCTGACTGTGGTATACAATGTGAACAATTTCTCCCAACTTATGCTACCTTTTGATTTTTTTGTTGTGAAAAATTCATTTTTATATAGTCAAATTTTTTATCACTATGTTCTTTTATTTCTGTTAGACACTGAGTCATAATTAGAAACTCTTTTCCTACACAAAGTTTACATGGGAATGCAATCACATTTTCTTCTAGTATTTTTATGGTTTCATTTTTTTTACATTGAGATCCCTAATCCATATGGAATATATGTGTGAGATACAGATCTAATATTATCTTTTTCCAAAAAGCATTCCAAACAATGTTTTTCCGAATTGCTATCCAGTTTTCCCAGCACCACCAGTTTATTCTACAGATCTAATTTCCTTATTCACCTGCCAGTACCACATTTTTTAATTGTAGAAGTTTTTTTTTTTTTGAGACAAGGTCTCACCCAGGCTGAAGTGCAGTGGTGTGATCATAGCTCACTGTATCCTTGTACTCTGGACTCAAGTGATCCTCCCACCATGGCCTCTCTCAAAATGTTGGGATTACAGGATTGAGCCACTGTGCACAAACTGTTCTATGTTTTAATGTTTCACAGGGCTTTTTCAATTCTTCCCTAGCTACACTTGCATACTGACTTTATCCCTATGGACTTCAAGATAAACTTGTCTAAATATATAAAATATCATGATTATGAAATATGTAATTTATAATGAAATATCCTGCTCATATCAGCATTAAATGCAATTCATCATTAAGGGTATGATACAAATAATTGGTGAATCTTAGTAAAGCGTATACAAACATTCCTTGCACTATTCTTGCAACTTTTAATTTTGAAATTATATCAAAATGAAATGCTATAAAAACCAAACAAAAAGAGTAAAAAGAATGTTTATACATGTTTCTTTTAAATCATTCACATTTACTTCTAGTGCCTGTAATTGTTTGCAACTTTCAAGTGTTTATAAATTCTGTAAGAAACATATCATCTCCTTTTTATTTTAGTTTTCTCTATTATCACCTATCAATTTGCTGTCAAATCTCTATTACTATTTTTAAGAAAACTGCATTCCTTCCTCTAAGAGGTTTCCTTCCATTTTTCTGGCCAAGGAGCATCAGACAATAACTCTCTTGTGAATTCTGACCAAATTCTAGAAAAAATAGTTAATAAAAGAGAGTACTGCTCAGAATTCTCTTAATTCCAACAGATTAGTTTCCTTTCTGAATCCCTATTTGTACAGGTATCTAGCTGTCATAGCTCCACCTTAGAGGATAAGGAGAGAAAATATTACCCATATCCCCCTCTACAGAAGTCATCCACACTTACCTTTGGGAGTTCCTTTTTCACAATGCTGAGCCATACTTTCCTGCGACGAGCATTAAGCTGCTCAATGGATAAGTGCTTTTTCTTGGTGCCAGGGGGAGGTGCATCATGAGAAAACTTGGCAAAGACTTTGGTCTGGTGGTGATGACGACGAGGGGATTCTTCAGAGGAAAGTTCTTCATCTCTTCTTCTTTTTTTCTTCACTTTTTTCAACTTGGCTGCAAAAGAAACAGAAGTTTACAAGGTTGTATTTCTCCCCTACTATGGGAGATAGACACAAAGCAATTTTATCATTTTTAGAAAATTCAAGGTTCTTTTCTTATTCCACCTGAGACTGGCAACATTTATTCTTTCATCTAATCAGGCCCATGAATATTCGAACAGGAAAATCTCACCAACCCAGAAAAGAACACTGGACACTTCCTGTGTTTACATGAAAGAGAAATAAAGAATAAAACCTGAGAATCCAATTTTTGTTGAACACAACAGTAGGAAAGGAGGTTTATGAAGTACCATGGGCTCAAGTAATAGTCACAAGATTAATATATAATCAACTGCACTGTATATTTAACGCCTTAGAGCTAGTCAGGTGGTCCCCCTACCCTATACCATTTCTTACCCTCTAATCCTACCTGGTCTTTAACAAAGCACTAATAATTCTAAAGATAATCTCTATTTTGCTGTGTTTTTTTGTAACTGTTTAAATCGATTAATTTGTACTATACAAAAACAAAAATCTGGCCAGGCATGGTGGCTCACATCTATAACCCTAGCACTCTGAGAGGCTGAGGCGGGAGGACAGCTTGAGCTCAGGAGTTCAAGATCAGCCTGAGCAAGAGTGACACCCCATCTCTACTAACAATAGAAAAATTACCCAGGTGTCATGGCATGCACCTGTAGTCCCAGCTACTCAGGAGACTGAGGCAGGAGGATCGCTTGAGTCTAGGAGTTGGAGGCTACAGTGAGCTACGATGACGCCACTGAACTCTACCTAGGGCAACAGAGTGAGACTCTGTCTAAAAAGAAAAAAAATCCTGGTGAAAAGGTTGCTTATAAAAAAAATAAATAACGATAAAAGATAGTCATAAGAAAGAAAGCTTATTTCTACCTGGTGGCTATATAAAGTGGCTTTAAAAAGTATTAATTGACATGATACTAAGACTTGTAGAAGAAAAATCATACATGGAACAAAAACTTAATTTGGGTTGGTAAGAAGGTATGGAGGATGAAAAAAACACAGAGACAAACATGAGCAAGTGGGAAAAAGTGAAGGAGACCAATAAGTGCCTTTCTGAGTACAGTTCATACTTTCAGAGGAATAAAATCTGCCTTACATAGTTTAAAAATTTCCCATCATGTTTGTATCCTGATTTCCAACTGCTTTGAACTCAGCAAGAGAGGAAAGGACATTTCCTGGCAAGTATGCAAACAAACACTACAGATGATCATCAGGAGGTGATCTATTTTAAATCACCTCAAACAGCAGCAATTATAACTTATTCCTAACACATTGAGTTACTTTTCATACTTTCCTGCACATAACCAATTTTCTCCTATCTCAGAACATTTTCAACATTTGCAGAGCATGTAGGAAAAAAAAGGAATAAAATAATTTGCCAAAACGTTTAGCCAGGAATCTGTAGTTCTTAAGTCTTTCCAATTCTAAAAAAGATCATAACCCAAATATGAAATGAGGTTAATAACACAGTCAGCCCTCCATATCTGTGGGTTCTGCATCCACGGATTCAACCAACAGAGGATAAGAAATATTTGGAGGGAAAAAATGAATGGTTGTATCTGTACTAAACATGCACAGATTTCTGTCATTATTCCCCAAACAATACAGTATAACTACTACTTACATAGCATTTACATTGTATTAGGTATTTTAAGTAATCTAGATATGATTTAAAGTATATGGGAGGATGTGCACAGGTTATATGCAAATATTATACCATTTAATATAAGGGACTTGAGCATCCCTGGATTTTGATATCTGCTGGGGGTGGGCCTTGAACCAATCCCCATGGACACCAAAGGACAACTGTACTTACTACTAATTAGAAAAGGGAGACTAAGGTTTTTCAGATAATGCAAATTTCTACCATATGGATTATATACAAAGTCCAAACACACTAGCAAGCCACACACAATTCTGGAACTAAGAATGAATAAATATGGAAGGCAGTTCAACATGCTCACCTTTAAGTTTCTTTTCCTCCTTGAATTTCTTTTTCTTGGGTCCAAGTAGGTGCCGCTGTTGCTCATAGAAAGGGTCATGTGTGGAGAGCAGGCCTGCACTGTAGTACTGATATTGCTGCAACTAAAGCAGGCAAAAACCATGATGGATCTGTCTGTGTTTTACAGCACAACCTTCAAATCATCTTTACTACAGAAAGCTGAGCCAGAAGAAATCATCAGTCTTAAACACAGTATTTTTCCCACAGAAAAGAATTTAGTCCATCAAAGGAAATGATTTCCTTAACTTAAAAACAAAATGAGTTCAACTGCTATGCACAGGACAAGTTACTGGAAATAATTAAAGAAAGGAAAACTCTTCATGCTTCTGAATTTCTACCAGAATATTTACTTAAAATTACATACATTTGAGAGATACAATTAATTCCTTATAGAAAGGTATTCCCTTAGAAATTCCTCAACAAGAAATAACCCATATTTCTACTAACCATAGGTTCTCAGATTTACTAAGGCTCCTGATGCTTGCTATTCTGGCTCTTAGTTTTACACTTGCTTTGAGTAGTCACCAATCATCCCAATTCTTGACTCTTTCAAGTCTCTTCTCTCCTCATTTCCCACTAAGAGACTCTGCTATTATTATGGATAGTGCCTACATTGCCAGAATTCTAACATATGAATAATTTTTCTCATCCAGGAAGTGGCAAATCCATTCAAGCACTTCACTTAAATTACCCCCTAAATCTCTCATTAATTTTGTTTCACTTATTACGAATGAATAAATATGAATATAAATTAAAATTAGGTACTCCACTGTTGAACCTCTTTCCTGGATTATAACCAAATGAATTGTTCAAGGAATGAAACTAAGATGAAAGAGCAACATGGAGTACTATTACTAGGTCCTCTGTCAAAGGTCAAAATTAAATGAACATTCATCAAGTTAAATACTTATTATCTATGAACTCTCCTCTAAGGATGTTTTACTTCAATTCAAAAAACAAGCAGGGGAGGAAGTGTAGAGTTACATAATGTGTGCCTTGCCTGGGCCACCTGGGGA
>VBSM01001044.1:11985749-11996822 GCA_008086735.1 Cheirogaleus medius | reverse complement strand
AAAAAAAAAAAAAAAAAAAAAAAAAAAAGACCTTTCTTTATCCATTCTATTATGTTGGTAGGTAGTGGTCTATCATTTTGATTTTAATTTATACACCCTTGATAACTGATAAAGTAGAGAACCTTTCATATGCTTTGGGTGACCTGTGTAACTTGCTTCTGTGAAATGTCTGTTGAAGCTTTTTGAACACTTCTTTTAAAACTATAGTCTTATTTACTCAGGTATAGGAGTCCTTTATTAATATATCTGACAGAGGACTTATATCTATAATATAGATATATTATTATATATTAGTAATATATGTTCTTGGATTGGAATATTATTAGATATCAATTCTCCCTTAATTCATCTATAGATTCAACACATTTCCAATCAAAATCAAGGGTTTTTGAAGAAACTGACAAGTTGAGTCTAAAATTTATATGGAAATGCAAAGAATGTAGAATAATCAAAACAAGTTTGAAAAAAAGAACAAAGTTGGAGTTTACACTATCTGATTTCAAGAGTTACTGTAAGTCACAGTAATCAAGATGATATTGTACTGGTATGAGGACAAATAGACCAATGGTACAGAACAGAGTCCATAAAGAAACCTACACTTAGATGGTAATACTAATTCTTGACAAAAGCACTAAAACAATCCAACAAGAAAAGAAAAATTTTTCCAACAAATGGTACTAGAACAACTGGAGAGCTATACGGAAGGAAAAAGAACCTCAAACCCCTACATCATAGCATACACAAAAATGAGATTAGAGATGAATCATGGACTTAAATGTAAAGCTAAAACGATATAGCTTCTAAAAAAAAATGTAAGACCATATCTTTGTGACCTGGGGTCAGTAAAAATTGCTTTGAACATAAAAAGCACTAACCATAAAAAGGAAATAATTTTTTGGCCGGGTGCGGTGGCTTACGTCTGTAATCCCAGCACTCTGGGAGACCAAGGCAGCAAGATCGCTTGAGCTCAGGAGTTCGAGACCAGCCTCAGCAAGAGCGAGACCCTGTCTCTACTAAAGAAAAAATTAGCAGGGCATGGTGGTGTGTGCCTATAGTCCCAGCTACTTGGGATGCTGAGGCAGGAGGATTGCTTGAGCTCAGGAGTTTGAGAGGTTGCTGTGAGCTAGGCTGATGCCATGGTACTCTAGCCCAAGCACCAGAACAGAGCAGGACTTTTGTCTAAAAAAAAAGGAAAATATTTTTGTAGAGACAAGGTCTCTTGCCCAGGCTGGTCTTGAACTCCTGGCCTCAAGTGATCCTCCTGTCTTGGCCTTCCAAAGTGCTAGAATTACAGGCCTTAGCCACCACACCTGGCCTCCTTTCATTTTTGAAAGTATCCAGGTTTGAATAATCCAGGTAGATTATTTGGTCACCCTACTTATAATAAATAAGAGGTAAATAAAATCACAAAGCTCATATTTACTAAGAGATTACCAGGTACCAGATATTGAACCAGACACAAGCAGCAAAAGACCTTGCCCTCAAGGAGCAGAGGCAGACAGAGCCCTCCACTCCACAGAACATGGAGGTCAGAAACAACCTGCTCAACCAAAGGGATCACTAGACAAGCATGGAAAGTCTAGCAATTTGACAAGTCTAGGGTTTACCCAGAGCACAAAGTGCTGGGGATAAAAATAATACCTGCATTTTAAATGGAATGAACTGGCTAAAAAAAAAGATGGCCCTTCCATAAATTTCTAAAATAGCGAAGGAAAAATACTTTGGCCCACCTAAGTATATCATGAGAAATTAAGAAGTGCTTATATATTTTTTCCCTTTCCTATTTTTCTTCCTTAATGAAATTTGATTATTGTTTCCCCAGATGAAATATATTACCAAGGACAACAAAATCAGTAACAATGTATTTGCTTTCTTCTAGGAAAGAATCATTTCAACTTCCTAATAGAATATCTCCGAGAAAATGAGGACAAAAAACCATGAGAATAATAAAAGAAATTGCCTTATTTCCACAACTGCCTAAGAGAAGTTCTATAGTATACACCATAGACAGAACATTTGGTCAAACAAGTTGAATCCTTATTTATGAGGTATTTAGGGTCTAAATATTATTAAATCAAGAAATCCAAAAGCAGGGGGAATGTTTCTTGATCTAGCCACTAGATCTTTCACATGTAAATTTTTTAAAAAGTCAGGCTATGTTGACAGTCCCTAGGCTATATTTCATAAGTCTTCTGGTGAAAGGCACCCAACATGAATAATAATTTATTCAATTAAAAATTTAAAAACAGGCCTGGCGCGGTGGCTCACGCCTGTAATCTTAGCACTCTGGGAGGCCGAGGAGGGAGGAACGCTCAAGGTCAGGAGTTCAAAACCAGCCTGAGCAAGAGCAAGACCCTGTCTCTACTAAAAATAGAAAGAAATTAATTGGCCAACTAAAAATATACAGAAAAAATTAGCTGGCCATGGTGGCACATGCCTGTAGTCCCCCAGCTACTCGGGAGGCTGAGGCAGGATTGCTTGAGCCCAGGAGTTGGAGGTTGCTGTGAGCTAGGCTGAAGCCATGGCACTCTAGCCAGAGCAACGGAGTGAGATTCTGTCTCAAAAAAATAAAAAAAAATAAAAATTTAAAAACAAAAAGATCCTTCTCACTGAAGAATCAGTGACTTCAACAACTTTGACAACTATGTCCATGAAATCACTTACTTTATTCAGGGAATGAGATAGCTGAGAAAAATATGCTTCTGTAGGAGAGATAATTTATTTATTTTGTTTAGGGGGGTAGATAATTTAAAGGACTGAATTCAAAGCCTAGAAAATTTTGAGCAGCTCAGTTCATTCCTCAGCAAAGAAAGATAACATTAGCTTACTTGGTAGTCACTTGTGAAACGTAGAGATCTCACACAAAGTACTGGGGAAATTTAGTTATCCTTTGGATACAGTTATTATTATACAAGTGATAGTAAGAGGTTACTATTGAGAATATAAAGAGACATGGAAAACCAACTGATATTCTAAAATTTGATTTTATATTTAGCTTTACTATACTAAATGTCAGTTTTCAATTTGGGAATGGACACACTTAACTGATGTGGGTGGTAACAGAAGCTATGTAGAATTGTATTCTCCAAAGGAAGACTAAAAATCTAAATTCAGGTAATTCATCCCAAAGACAAACTATCTGTAAATAAACATGAGTTGAATCATACACTAATTGGACCCTGTTTTTCAATCTCTAGATATTTCAGCCACTTAGACCTGTGATTATTATATTAATAGCAAATATAATTACTGCCATTCTCTTCAATACATGGTCTAATAATCTGAACAAGGAGATAAGTTTGCATTAAACTAGGTGGTCAATAAACATTTGTTAAATTAATGTTAGACTTTTTCCTCTATGTAAGAAGTTGGCCAGGGGGAGGGGGGAGGCTTCCATTACAAAGAATTACAAGCAGAGTCCAAAATCTTTATTTTATCAAATACTACTGTAATAAGGAAGCTACATGTAACACATTCTACTGAGAGCTATGTGCCAAATATTTTATATGCATGTGCGTTTTACATATGCATTAACTCATTTAAACCTTATATGAGATAGATATGATTACAACCACCATTTTACAGATAAAGAAACTGAGCTTAAATAATTTGCCCAAGGTCACACAGCCAAAGTGGGTCAGGATTGGAATCCAAGAAGTCCGACTCCAAAGCCCCACAAGATTAACTACTCCAATATCGTCTGAAGTACCTCCAGCAAATCAGAGGCTCCCAGGACACAAAACCATGCCACTGGAGTAATTCAAGCAGTACTTTAAACTATTCAGTCATTTGTTTGTATCAATATAGACTCATATATTTATTTTATACTATGGGTTATAATCCAATACTTCTTTATTTCACTACTCAAAATTGTTCCCATTTGGGAACTCTTTCAGAGGGTCCCCATGCTCCTTTGACATAGCCCCATTAATGTGGGGTTGTTGCTGCTACCTATTGTTGTTTAGCACTTCCTTACTTTCTGGCACTACAAGATGCTCAAGGCTCATCTTATACATATATTTCCTGCCCCAATCCTAGTATCAGCCATTTCTCCAAGGAGCTCTAGTTCCTTTTATTGGAGAATGGTATTAGAAACTAAGATCTGGGCACTAGGTATGCTCCTGGGTGTTGTTTCTTTTAACTTTCTCAGCTGACAGAACATAGAAATATATATGTTTATTAACTAAAGTATGGACATATATCTACAAATATTTCTACATGTAAACATGGGTCCTTGCTGATATCTCCAACTCTACTGTATTACCACGTGAATCATTCTAGCCTACTGCCCTTGCTTATCTGTAAATTCCCATTCCAACGGTGAGAAGCCTATCTCCTGCCATCCATTTACTTAACTGTTTAATTGCAGTACACAAGTATATTAGTATCAGAAATGTTAACCTGTACCCCTATGGGACACACCTTTATCAATTAGAGTAAAGTGCTTATATGCAGTTCCTTTTTGTCTCACAGATTCCACTCATTGTCAAGGTTACTTAAGTCAGCATCTTCCTCTTCCCTTAGGGTATGATACAGTTAGATTCTCTTGTCACAGTCTTCATTTGTTCCTGAAATCCTTTGACTTCCTAAATGATTTTTTAAATTTGCATACATTAGGCTGGTCTGATGGTAGTGGGTTACCGGAACTTAACATTAGTGTCACTAAAGTTGGTATTCAACCCCCCACTGCTAAATTTGACTGGCTTTAAAAAAATGAATAAATAAATTTGCACACATTAAAAGTTTACTCTTAGCCAGGCAGGTGGCTCACAGCTGTACTCCTAGCACTTTGGGAGCCTGAGGTGAGAAGACTGCTTGAGGCAATGAGTTTGAGACCAGCCTCAGCAACAGGGCAAGCAAAACCCTGTGTCTCCACAAAAAATAGAAAAAAAAGTAAGTTGGGTGTGGTCATTAACACCTGTAGTCCCAGCTATTCAGGAGGCTGAGGCAAGAGGATTGCCTCTTGGAGTTTGAGGTTGCAGTGAGGTATGATGACGCCACTGTACTCCAGCCCAGACTACATGGCAAAATCCTCTCTCAAAAAAAAAAAAAGTTTATGCTTTATGCTGTAAAGTTCCACATGTTATAGATTTTAACAAATGCATAATATCATGTATCTATCATTACAGAATCAAATAGAACACTTTTTATCAAGCAGTAATTTTAACTGAATTAAAGAGTACTACAAGGCCAGGCACGGTGGCTCATGCCTGTAATCCTAGCACTCTGGGAGACCGAGGCGGGTGGATCGCTCAAGGTGAGGAGTTCGAAACCAGCCTGAGCAAGAGCAAGACCCCATCTCTACTAAAAATAGAAAGAAATTAATTGGCCAACTAAAAACATATAGAAAAAAAAAATTAGCCAGGCATGGTGGCACATGCCTGTAGTCCCAGCTATTTGGGAGGGTGAGGCAGGAGGATTGTTTGAGCCGAGGAGTTTGAGGTTGCTGTGAACTAGGCTGATGCCATGGCACTCTAGCACAGGCAACAGAGTGAGACTCTGTCTCAAAAAAAAAAAAAAAAAAGAGTACTACAACCCTTGATAGAAGCAGCATGGTAAGGTAAGCTGGTAAGTCAAGGGCTGTGAGTTTAATCTGCTGACAAGCCACAGACAGACCTGAGGACTGACAGTTATGCTCTCAGGGTCCCAAAAGTCTCAATGTAAAATCGGGGGTTAAATTAGATGATAATATTATATAGCATTTACTAAACACTATTCGTCATGAATGGTGTTAAGCACTTCACATGGATTATCTATCTTATTTCTAACAACTCTATAAAGTAGATAGTATTATTATTCCCATTTCAAAGATATATTAAGACTTAGAGGCTAAGTAACTTGCACAACATCATATTCAGGGAGTGGCTGAGCCAAGATTCTAGAGCAGGGACTGGCCCAGTACAGCCTATAACCAAAATCTAGCCTGCTGGCCATTTTAGGCTAAGCTAAGAATGGTTTTTACATTTTTAAGTGGCTGGGAAAAAAAAAATTTGTAACATTAAAATTGTAGTGTTCATAAATAAAATTTTATTGGAATATAGTCCCACTCATTCACTTATATATTGACTACAGCTTTTCATACTACAATGTCAGGGTTGAAATGCTGCAACAGAGAAGGTATGGTCTGCAAAGCCTAAGACATTACTATCTGATCCTTTACAGAAAAACTTTCCCAAGCCCTGCTCTAGAGCTTGGCCTACTATTATATTCTAAGAATGATTCTAAAAGGGCAAATTATTACTAACATTAGAACGACATCCTGGACAGAAATATTTCAAAACCTGAACTAAAAAACTTAATATTGCAAAACACCACCTCTTTGAGTTATAATCTTAAGTATTTCTATTAACATCTATTGGCATTCATTATATAAACACAAAGGTTAATAGAATATAATTAGTTTTTTATTGATGTGTTTTTCTCCGCCTTATCTAAAGAAAGATATTAGATATTTTCTACTCACAGTAAAAAGGTTCTGATCTCAATAGTTTAAACTAAAACTCTAAGTTAAATTGATTTAACACTTGTTGAGAGCACTATGTGCCAGGTAATATTCCAAGCATTTTCTATGTACTCATTTATTTCTCACAATTATCCTCTATGATGTAGGGACTATTATCCTAACTTAACAGATGAAGAAATTGAGGCTTAAATAATTTTCCAGAGGCCACAAAGTTAAGAGGGAGAGCTAAAATTCAAACCTTCTCAGGCTCTAAGATCTGTATCTATATTAAAAAAAAAAAAAAAAAAAATCGAGAGCATCTGGATCTAGAAGAAATTTAGCTAACCTACACTGCCACTAGAGTGTTGCTTATTAAAAAGGCAGCTTAGAACCTTTAAACAATGAAAATAATGTCTCAATATGATTTAAAAACAAACAAAAACCTAAGTACTGGTAATTCATATCTGCACCTCAAGAGAAACATTTAGGTTAATACTTTTCCTCTATGGTACTTAAGAGTTTGCTTAATAGTATGTTTACCTTTGTAGAGCCACTCTGAACTCTCTACACATACATAAACATCTGGATTGATTTCCTTGTATGTCCCACAGACTATTACAGTCCCTTGAACATGGCAAATGCTCAAGAAACGGTTTATGGTTAGATCAAAGAGCATTCACTGGCCAGGTGCAGTGGCTTACACCTGTAATCCCAGCACTTTGGGGGACCAAGGTGGGAGGATCACTAGAGGCCAGGAGTTCAAGACAAGCCTGGGCAACATAGCAAGACCTCATCTCTACAAAAAATAAGAAAAATTAGTCATTAATTAGTCAGGCATGGTGGCACACACCTGAAGTCCTAGCTACTTGGAAGGCTGAGGCAGGAGGATCACTTAAGCCCACCAGTTAAAGCTTGCTGTGAGCTGTGATCACGTCACTGCACACGGCCTGGGCAACAGAGGCAGACCTAATCTCTTCTTAAAAAAAAGCATTTGCTAAGTGCACAGTAAATATTTATTGAGTGTATAAATGAATGGAATAAGGAGTTTCATAAACCACTAGGTATAAATATCAATAAATGGTTTACTGACCAGAACTGAAGAAGGGTTGGATCACAAAAGTCTCTGGCTTTATAATCTTTAAATTGTGTCTGGTCTCTGTTCTTGAGCCTTAACCACCTTCTGCACTAAGGAGTTTTGAAAACAAAGCATTCATTATTCAAGTCCTGTCAAGCAATATTCATCTTTTAAGCTAGTTCTAATTTTCCAGGATTATTATTTATGTTTCTTCCCTAACTCAATACAATTCACAGTCTATCTCATTTTGTGGTCATATTTCTTTATTTATTTAATTTTTTTTTTTTTTTTAAGAGACAGGGTCTCTCATTCTGTTGCCCAGGCTGGATTGCAGTGGCCACCGATCACAGCTCACTATAACCTCGAACTCCTAGGTTCAAGTGATCCACCGGCTGCAGCCTCCCAAATAGCTGGGACTACAGGCATGAGCCACTGCACCCGGCCCTCTTTATCTTCATATGAAAGCCTCACCATTACCTTCATCATTTTTACTGCCACTTTCTGGAAACTTCACTATTGCTCAATTTGCTCTTTCTCGAGGTCCAATAATTGGAATCTCTATTCAATAGTCTAAGAGTGGATGTATTGAGATTTTTCTTACCAAGATAATACAGTCCACTTTTAAATTTGTTTTTCATACCCTTCTTGGGAATAACTAACATTTTATTGGTCCTTCTGGCAATCTATTTAGGCAACATTCTCAGGGATATAAACTGATCACTTGGTCTACCATGCTTTTTATCATATTGATGTTCACTAGCCATTTCTCTGTTCGTGCACACAGACATGAAAGATTTAACCACACTTTATCCTATGTAGCTACTAACTTCTTACCAGAAGAGCTGTTGCATGCAAACCCAGAGGCACCTTATTCATTCTTTTACAAGAAATAAGAATACTCTTAGTAGCATTCCCAAAAACGTATATTCTGTACTTGAATAACTGAGAAAACTCCATGTCCATATATGTTGTTCCTTCCAATTACATAAATTATTTTTTCCCTCTTCCAAATCAAAACTAAATGTAGGCCAGGCACGATGGCTTACCCTTGTAATCCTAGCACTCTGGGAGGCCAAGGAGGGTGGATTATTTGGGCTCAGAAGTTCAAGACCCGCCTGAGGAGCAAGAGCGAGACCCCGTCTCTACTAAAAGTAGAAAGAAATTAATTGGCCAACTAAAAAATATATAGAAAAAATTAGCCAGGCATGGTGGCGTAGCAGTCCCAGTCACTCAGGAGGCTGAGGCAAAAGGATCGCTTGAGCCCAGGAGTTTGAAGTTGCTGTGAGCTAGGCTGACGCCACGGCACTCTAGCCTGGGCAACAGAGTGAGACTCTGTCTCAATAAATAAATAAATAAATAAATAAAACTAAATGTATATTATAGCCTTTGGCATATTTATTTCTTCAAAGAAAATACACTAACATTCATTGATGTGTTGAGTGTTTTTGTTAACACATCATTTAATCACAGAAGCAGAAATTATGATCCCAATTTTAAAGAAAAGAACTGAAACTAAAAAAATTCAGTAACTTACCCAGTAGGTAAGAATCAAACCCAAGTCTTTTTAAGCCCAAAACCAATGCCTTTCCTATACTACCAGGTTTCTCCTTAAAGTATTAATGGCTCTTCTTGTAAGAAGTCATGTTCATGTTCTTGTGAACAAGAACTTAAAAGTCAACAATCCTACTTCTTGTATGGAAACCACCGGTTTGTCCCACATGAAATAACTATGCAGCCAGGACTCTCCAAGACAGGGGTTCTTAAACTAGGGTCTATGAATTTGGATGAAAAAAAATTTATATCTTATTTTCACTAATTTATAATTGAAATTACAATTATAATTAAATTATAATTATGAATGTAGGCAGCACACGCAGCAATATTAGCAAGACCATCACTAGTTATTTAATTCAATAAAAAGCAAATTTCTTATATCACAAATTGTTTTTAAATAAAGGAACTATATTTTATACATTTAGAAGTCATATTCTGAGGTGCTGACAGGCTTCATTAGACTGCCAAAGAGTCCCAAGGCACATAAAAATATGAGAACCCTGCTCTAGAGACATCACACAGACTGTCAATCCTTGGTAGTGAGAGTTTATATAAAGGCATGTAGACCAAAGTGTCTCACGCTTGTAATCCTAGTACTCTGGGAGGCTGAGGTGAGAGGATTGCTTAAGGCCAGGAGTTCAAGACCACTGGAGCTTAGAGAGAGAACTTCTCTCCACAAAAAATAGAAAAAAATTAACGGGGCTTGGTGTCACACACCCACAGTCCCAGCTATTCAAGGCAGGAGAATTGCTTGAGCCCAGGAGTCTGAGGTTGCAGTAAGCTATGATAACACCACCCGCACTCTAGCCCAGAAAAAAGAGCAAGACTCTGTCTCAAATATTTAAAAAAAAAAAAAAAAAAAAAAAAAAAAAAAAAAAAAAAAGGCATGTCACACAATTTACCCATTTTCCTCTAGTCAGTTAAAAGCAAGGACAGCATTCAGTAGCAATGTTTTTTTTTGGTATCTCATTTTTCAACTATATTTACTATTACTGATCTACTTCTGACCTAACACATAAGGAAATCTCCCTTATGTACTTTGTGACCAACTTTTCAACCCTAACATACTGTATCATGATTAGCAAGTGAATCTAATGTTTTTGTAATTGAATTTCTGACTTAATGTACATAAAGAATCTTATTAATAATTTTAGAATATTTGGGAAGGTAGAAGGACTATAACAAGAGAATAATGAGTCTATAATTTACTGGTTATGTGATTTCACTGGATTTCAATTCTCTCATCGTAAAATGAGACTATCTACCAGAGGGTTTTGTGGGGATCAAAACTATAATATATAAGGTACCTCCATAGTTACTGGCTCATAAGAGATGTTTAACCAATATTAGTGACTATGCTCTTCTCATCCTCTGCATACTACAGACAGCCTATCATATCAAAATTCTGATGCTTAAGATCGAACTTTAAAACTTATCAACTTGGTCGGGCGAGGTGGCTGATGCAGGTAATCCTAGCACTCTGGGAGGCTGAGGCAAGAGGATAGGTAAGCCCAGGAGTTTGAGGATGCAGTGAGATATGATGACGACACTGCACTCTACACAGGGAGAAAGAGGGACTCTGTCTTAAAAAAAAACAAAACAAAAACTTAACAACTATTTTCCTACAAACACAATTTCCTATTACCCCATCCCATTCTGTGCACTCAAAAATCCACAGCATCCTAGCATTTATATTTTGTGTGAACTTCTATGTTGACACGTTAAATCCCCAAGCCAGTTTTTATCTTCCCGAGGTCAGAAAAGGTGTCTATTATTCCTCCCTTATCCCTGTGTCTACACAAGTAACTAGCAGTCAAAGCTGTTATGATACTTTTTCTTGGTAATACTATGACAAACTTTCATTAAGTGAAATTATAACACTATAACTTATGATTTGATCCTTTAATATTTCCACCTTGATGTACTCAAAATATTTTTATTAGTTATTAAATTTTCTAATCACATTTGTGCTCTCTACATTTTCTTTTTCTTTTTTTTTTTT
>VBSM01001044.1:11972539-11985649 GCA_008086735.1 Cheirogaleus medius | reverse complement strand
AAAAAAAGATGCAGACTTTCAAAAATTGATTTGGACCAAGTGTGGTGGCTCACACCTGTAATCCTAGCAATTTGGGAGGCTGAGATGGGAAGATCGCTTAAGCTCAAGACTTCAAGACCAGCCTGGGCAACACAGTAAGATGACATCTCTACAAAAAATTTTTTTAAATTAGCTCGTCATGGTGGCACACACCTGTAATCCCACCTACTCAGGAAGCTGAAGAAGAAGGATCACTTGAGCCCAGGAATTTCAGGTTGCAGTGAGCTGTGATGCCGTCACTGCACTCTAGCCCAGGCAACAGAGCAAGACCCTGTCTTTAAAAACTGTCATTAAAAAATTTTGACTTCCAGAACTCTGGGAGGCCGAGGTGGGCGGATCGCTCAAGGTCCTGAGCAAGAGCGAGACCCCATCTCTACTAAAAATAGAAAAAAATTAATCGGCCAACTAAAAATATATAGAAAAAATTAGCCGGGCATGGTGGCGCATGCCTGTAGTCCCAGCTACTCGGGAGGCTGAGGCAGAAGGATTGCTTGAGCCCAGGAGTTTGAGGTTGCTGTGAGCTAGGCTGACGCCATGGTACTCTAGCCCAGGGAACAGAGTGAGACTCTGTCTTAAAAAAAAAAAAAAAAAAAAAAATTTTTGACTTCCATTTTTCTGAAACAAAATGTAGAGGAAAAGAACAAAGTAAACTAAAACAATGGAATTTAATACCATTTTAAAACAAAATTCATTTTAAAATCTAGAAGGTATACAACTTTTACCATATATAATAATCCTAAATTGCTGTTTTCTAAGAAGAGGAACTTGGGAATTTCAAGTATAAAACACAACCAGAATGGAATATTATCTGGTAATAAACAGGAATAAAATCCTGATACACAGATGACCCTTGAAAACATATTAAGTGAAAGAAGCCAGACACAGGACACATACTGTTTATACAAAATGGAAATGTCCAGAATAGTCAAATCTACAGAGACAGAAAATACATTAGTGGTTGCCAGAGGTGGAGAGAGTGGAAAGGAGAGTGACTGCTAAGTGGCTTCTAGAGCTTCTTCTTGGGGTGATGAATTAAATAGTGGTAATAGCTGTACAACTCAATGAATATACTAAAAAAAAAAAATCATGGAATTATACACATTAAAAAGCTAAATTTTTTGGCACATGTGAATCATATCTCAATAAAGCTGTTACTTAAATTAAAAAAAAAGGAAAAGCTGCCACTGAAAAGCCACAATGAAAATTCTGTTGGGAAAGGAAATCATGAAAGTCACTGACTGGAAAGCTAACCTGTGATGTTAGCGAGGACAACCTCCAAATTCCCTCCCCCACTCCTAACAAGTACAAGAACATGAAACAAGAGACTGTGTGTGAATCAAAGAATTCCAGGCACAGTTGGCTGTTAACTAGAATAGTAAGTGCCTTCTTAGGCTCTATCACTCCTAAACTGTAGGGGGCTTCCATCCTCAGTGATTACGGAAGTAGTACTTTTCATCAGCAAGCTCAAGAAGAAATGTCAAAATAGGATGACACTTGCCTAGACGCCCTAAAAATCCAGAAAAGGTGTCACCTACACACTCTTAAGTCTATGCACGTGTTAGCCTGCCCCCACCCAACACCAACCAGCAGCGTGCACCATTCAACCATATCCCAACTTGCTCCCCACAAATTGACACTTACAAGCCCTTAAATCTCATTTGTTTAAAATGACAGGTATAACCCTCACTAGGTTCCCACTCTAGCCTAACCAGCCCCCGCCCTGCCCCTCCCCACCCGCAAACCCACACACGTGTTAGCCCGACACCGCCCCACCGAGTCCCACGTGCACCTGGTCTAACACACACCCCACGTGTGGGCGCCCCACGGGCTTCCTCAGGTAGCTAAGGTCACCGCCGTGACCCCGTACCTCCAGAGATATGAGAGGGGAAGGAAGCGGCCCAGGTCCCTAAGGTCCCAATCCTGCGGGGAGTGTCCACACTCATCCTCCATACTAACCCCAACAAATCCAAGGGCCGGGGGCGACTGCCCCTTTAAGAAGCGGCCCAGTCATCGCCCGCAGAGAGGGGCGCAACGGGGCCTACACGACCCCCCCCTCCGTTCGCCCGCCCACGTCTAATCGCCTCACCTCGGGCCGCCGGGCCCCGCCGCCGCGACGGCGGCGGAGGGGGGGCGGGGTGCGGGCGGGGTCCGGAGGGGGGGGTCGCCCCGCCGACTGTGGAGCCGCGGTTCGCTCTCTGAGGCCGTGGGACCGTGACTGCGTTGGGCGTGGACGCTCCTAGCTCGCTCCCTCGGCGGCTCCTGGGACCCCAAGATGGCGGCGGCGCTGAGGCGGCTGCGGGCGCTGGGCCGGCGGCGGCGGCGGCCACTTTCACTCACTGAGAGGAGCGGAGCAGGGACACGGGGAGCCATGGCGGGGGGGAGGAGAGGCGCCATAGCCAGGCCAGAACAATCGAGCAGCTACTCGGCTGGCCTACCCCCGCCCCGCCCACACTCACTGCTCGTCACCAGCCCGTGGCCGCCCGCAGTGCCGCTGCCGTCGGCCTCGTGCTACTCGTACCCCGCCGCTGCTGCCTGACGCCCCGCGCGGACCGGGGTTCGGGGGGAGACTCTGATCCATGCCATCTGAGTGCAGATTGGTCGGGGCTGGGACTGGCGAAGATTGCCGAAAGGCGGTGGGGAGGAGGAGGAGGATGTCATCGCTAGAGTGAGCCAGCACATCTCGCGGGAGCAAATGTCGCGAGAGTTCTCCAGACCTACAACCGCCGAAGAAAGGTTACTTTTCCCGGAAGTAACGTCAATCGAAACCGCTGGGGATCCTGGGAACCTTCGTCGCTACGGGCTGGAGGTAGAAAAGTGTTATCAAACACTGATAAGATCATTTGAGGGGAAGGACCGGCTCGGGGCTAATATTTTATCCTCAGTTTCTGGCCCCTCTAGACGGGGTTGCAGATTATCGGGGAAGTGCCTGGTGTTTTAGTACCACCTCTATATAGTAGTTCGGGCTTCCGTTTAGACTCTGGGACCAAGAGAGCGATAGGTTAGGTAAGATGGCATAGTTAGGTAAGATGTATATGTGAAGGTTTTAGGATTCAAGGATTTGAATTTGGTTTGTTACCAAAAAGGTCACACTGTTCTCGTATCCACACTGTGAGTCTCTGAAAAGGGAATAATTGATTTTGTCTGTGCCAACTCTATAGTTTCAGTCCACTGCTACCCACATTTACTAAACTTAATTCAACCCAACTACCAAGCTCTATGGTGAGAAATACTGAGTAGAGCCTAGCTATGGATAAGGATTAGAACTTCCTGAAAGTTAAATGTGCTGATATTTCAGTTCTTCATGTCTCATGCTTTAATCCAGTTCAATCTGGCCTTTAGCATTTAAACAGAAAAGACTTGGCTTCTTGTGCTAAATTCACTGAATTCTAAAAACCTAAGTTTGCTTAAGATCAAAAAAGATAGTATACAGTTGGCACTTCATATCGGTGGCTTCTGCATCCCTGGATTCAAGCAGCAGCAAATAAAAAATATTCAAATAAATGAAAAATAATACAAATTTTAAAATACAGTATAACAATTATTTACATTGTATTAAGTATTATCAATCTAGAGATTATTTGAAGTATGTGGAAGGATATGTAGATTATATGCAAATCCTATACTATTTTACATAAGGGTCTTGAGCATCAGATGTTGGTATCCTCTGGAGTCCTGGAACCAATCCCCTCAGATACCACGGGACAACTGTTCTACTCAGAAAGAAAAAAAAGCAATGTAAGAAAACACAGATGTCTGCTCATTCGTGCAAACAAAATTCAAGATTAACTATAAACTAACATGATTGATTTCTTGTATGGAGAGTGTAGGAAGAAGGAAAGCAATGGGAATTTTGTAGCTAGATTCAGAAGGTAATGGTAAATCTTTTTGTATAAGGTTGTGAACCATAGTAATGTTTCACATACCCCTCAGGTACCAAAAAAATAAACAACTAAAACCAACTACAATAATATTTGAGTAACAATGAGATCTGTCTGGAGCATAAGCCAAAAGGAAAGGAATAGAGAAAAGTCAGTTGGTTGGCAAGACCAAGTTGTAGAGGCCTTTAAAGTTTGAATGTAGGTTATCTATTATATTAGATTTCTATTGCTTTGCTAACAAATAACCACAACTTAGTCACTCAAAACAACACAAATTTATTAGATTACAGTTTGGATCTCACTGGGCTAAAATCAAGCTATTGTTTAAAATACATTAGAAAGTAAAATAGGGGGGAGGGGGGCGTGGGCAATATACATAACTGTAATATTTGTACCCCCATAATATGCTGAAATAAAAAAAATAAAAATAAAAGAAAGTAAAATATACAGAATATTATTTAACAATCATTTTGAAAAAGCTTTATATGTCAACATAACCAGATGATAAAGCAATAAAGAAAAACCAAGATGTGTAGGGGTGAGGGGAGACCCAAAACTGAATGTAAACACTAACAAGTGAATTTAGCTATATTACAATGAGTAACATGGCAACTCTGCAGGGGGTGGGGAAGAAAAGAACTCACCTAAGTAACAGAGAAACAGTATCTTGGCTGGATACTTAAGGATAAAGCCAAGTAAGCAGTATGTAAATACTGTGATCTACATAAGTTTTTCACAGGGGAATGGGTTAGCAATTTGAAACTATGTATATACTAAAGTAAGTAAATATACTATATAGATCTGTGGTCCCCTACTCCCAGGTCATGGACCAGTACCAGTAGGTCCAGGGCATCTTAGGGACCAAGTGGCAGAGCTCTGCCACCCCACCCACAACCCTTATGGAAAAATTGTCTTCCATGAAACTTAGGAAACAAGGTGAGGGCAGCCCCCCTCCCCCCCACACACACACAGAGCAGGAGGTGAGTGGCGGACCAGCAAAGCTGTATCTGTATTTACAGCTGCTCCCCATTACTGCCTGAGCTCTCCCTCCCCCTCCTCCTTCCAACCCCGCCATCAGTTGAAAAATTGTCTTCCTTAAAACCGATCCCTGGTGCCTAAAAGGTTGGGGGCCACTACTGTAGATGTGCTGAGTTTCTCCTTGTTAGAGGAGAAAAATAGAAAACTAAAATGAATACTGTGGTGTTGGATTGGAAACAGATGTATCAGTATAAACACAAAAGTTTTTCTTTTTTTTTTTTTTTGAGACAGAGTCTCACTCTGTTGCCTGGACTGGAGTGCTGTGGCCGTCAGCCTAGCTCGCAGCAACCTCAAACTCCTGGGCTCAAGTGATCCTCCTATCTCAGCCTCCTGAGTAGCTGGGACTACAGGTATGTGCCACCATGCTGGCTAATTTTATATATATATATATTTTTTTTTTTTTCGTTGTCCAGCTAATTTCTATTTTTTTAGTAGAGATGGGATCTCGCTCTTGCTCAGGCTGGTCTCAAACTCCTGAGCTCAAATGATCCACCTACCTGGGCCTCCCAGAGTGCAAGGATTACAGGCATGAGCCACCATGCCCAGCCAGTAGTTTTTAAAATATACAGTAGATACAGAACTGTAGGTATGTGTGTATGTATGAATTAATGTACATATAATTCCTAGTTCTCTCTGCTGAGAGGGTGTAGAAGCAATGAGGACACCTAGATCTTCTAAATGGAATTCTCCAATTAAAACAAGAAGGAAAATCTCAGAAAATAATTCTTCACCTTGGGCAAGGAAAACACAATATAAGCCTGGAATATCTTGTGGTGCCAGAAAATAGGAAATGCTTATAAAAAAAGATGTCACAAGCACACAGGAACCAAACTGAAAGAGCTCCTGAAGCCCAAAGCAGCAAAGTAAATAAAGACAGCATTGCATTATAACCCATATATATTTATTTCAATATTCTTGCATTGATACTGATATAAATAATTGCTTATTTAAATGAATGGGAGAGAAAAGACAGCTATTTTTTAACATGCTTCATAGAAAAGTAAGTATAGCTCTTTCTTGGAGTAGAATTTTAAGTAGTAAATATAAAAAGAAACGGGTATAACAAAAATCACCATCAGGCCAGCGTTTTGGCTCACGCCTATATTCCCAGCACTCTGGGAGGCTGAGGCCAAGGCGGGAGGATTGCTTGAGGCTAGGAGTTCCAGACAAGCATGGTCTCTTTGTAGAGACCCAAACTCTACAAAGAAAAATTAGCTGGGCATGGTGGTACACGCCTGTAGTCTTAGCTACTCTGGAGGCTGAGGCAACAGGATCACTTAAGGCCAGGAGTCTGCAATGATTATGACTGAGCCACTGCACTCCAGCCTGGGCAAAAGAGCAAGACCTCATCACGGAAGAACAAATAAAGGAGTTTGTGACCAAACAAAATGGAGACAGGGTCTCACTATGTTGCCCAGGCTGATCTCAAACTCCTAAAAAAATAATAATAAAAATTTTAAAAATAAAAAGTAAATAAAATCACCATTAGGCAAACACCACAATAGTAACTGTTGCAGACAAGATCCATTAATGGATGCTAAATTACTGGATGAAAATTTGTGGAAAAACAGGATTTGCAGGCCGGGCGCAGTGGCAAATGGCTGTAATCCTAGCACTCTGGGAGGCCCAGGCAGGAGGATCACTCAAGGTCAGGAGTTCGAAACCAGCCTGAGCAAGAGCGAGACCCCGTCTCTACTAAATAGAAAGCAATTAATTGGCCAACTAAAAATATATAGAAAAAATTAACTAGGCATGGTGGCGCATGCCTGTAGTCCCAGCTACTTGGGAGGCTGAGGCAGAAGGATCGCTTGAGCCCAGGAGTTGAGGTTGCTGTGAGCTAGGCTGACACCACGGCACTTAGCCCGGGCAACACAGTGAGACTCTGTCTCAAAAAAAAAAAAAAAAAAACATATTTACGTTATGAACCCCTTGATGTTTTACACTGAGGAGGACATAACATCATTTCTGTGGTATTCTTGACATAAATGCTTAACCTCATTCCAATCATGAGAAGACATCAGACAATCTCAAATTGTGGGACTTACCACAAAGTAATTGATCAGTACTCTTCAAAACTATCAAGGTCATGAAAGAAAAGGAAAGACCTAGGAACCTTACAGACTGATAGACTATGGAGAAATAACAAGTAATACAATTTGGAAGCCTAGAAATGAACCTGGAACAGAAAAAAGACATCACTAGGAAAGCTGGGGACATTTGTATAAGGTCTTTAATTTAGTTCGTTGTCTTGCACCATTACTAATTTCCTTGTTTTAGTAATTCTATGGTTATGTAAGATTTTAACATTGGGGAAGCTGAGTAAGGACTATAAAGGAAAATTTCAACTATTTTTTTACCTTTTCTGTAAGTCTAAAATTAGTTCAAAATAAAGGTTTTTCAGAAGGATAGTCTTTAGGGAAAAAATTGTTTTTTCATTCCATTTCTCAACTATATCCAACTCTATTCTTGAAACACTGTCTTCCCTTGACTTTGGAATTACAATATTCTTATTTTCATCTTCTCTTTGGACACTATTATTCATAACCACAGCAAATACAGTCCTCTGGTTCATAGATTCCAGTCTCGACAAAATTAGTGATATACAGGAACTACATGAGAATAGAAAAAGATTGTATGACACATGCTTCTCAGAGTCCTTACCTAATTTGAAATCACAGAGAAGGCAGAGGCATAGGGGACTTCACTTATAAGATGCTGAAAGTATGAAAACAAATTTTTCTAATGTAGGAGAGATAGTATCAATATGAGCAGCCATAACCATGAAACTGCATCCAGCAACTACCAGCTTAAAGGGAATAGTTACCACCATCTTGGTTGCTCTCTGAGATTCTAGGAAAAACAGGGAGGTGAAGAACAAATGCATTCTGCTTGGACTGTACAGCACACACACATTTTAAGCACTAAAGTAAGCACCAGAAGCCGGTGGTCTTAGGCCATAACTGGCCTTCAGTTGTGTAGTTTTGTTTGTTTTGTTTTGTTTTGAGTTTTTCTTGAAAACTAGGAAGATCTAGCAACACTGGTCCAACAGCTGAGTGGAAGTGTTGTGGCCCATTTGCAGGACGGGGGATGAACACAAAACACAAAAGAAACACACAAAGAAAGACACAGACACACATAAAGACAGTACAAGACTGCAGTGCCGGATGCACCAGTCGTTTTATTTTTATACCCTAAAAATCAAAGTTACCTCCTTATATGTGACCACCCAGGCATTGCAGTAATGGCCATAAATTCCGGAACACGTAGCCTAAGGACACAGATGTCCCCTGACTCAAGGTTTCCAGGCAGTTGTTCAAAGCATAGGTCAGAGGCTGAGATAAGCAAAGGTTAAGCAAGGCAGCCACAGGGGGCATTTTCCATTCCCAGTTCCTCTTGGCTGGCCCCCCGGCAGCTGTGCCTGTCTTAGGTCATTCCTCCTTGAGGAAACTTACCCGTCACTGACTATCCAGCCATCTTACAGGGCCAAGCAATAATAATAGGAACAATGTGCTTATCGTGTGGCTTCCAGGCCCCTATTAACGTGGGGCTGGGCAGCTCTTGCCTATTTGCAGAAACTCAGACCCTTTGTTATGCCTTCAAGCAGCAACCCTGTTTGTTAGGTGAACCTTGGCTGGAATGTATGACTCTCACGCCACTCTGGGCTGGGCACGTACTCCTTCTCCTAAGGTTAATTCTTGAGCTACATAATCATATTGGAAGTCCTCAACATGGAAGTGAACCACAGCTTCTCCCTTTAGACAAGGCATAGGCTTTCCTGCTCACCTGAGTCTCTGTCACTACCAGATACTTAAACCCAATCCACTGACATTGTTTCAAACTTCTGCAGATATTTTAGTATGTAATTACTACAGTAACAGATTGTTTTAATTTATTTGAATTTTTCACTCTCAGATGGGTTTTGTTTTTGTTTTTGTTTTTGTTTTTGTTTTTGTTTTGAGACAGAGTCTCACTCTGTTGCCCCGGTCAGAGTGCTGTGGCATCAGCCTAGCTCACAGCAACCTCAAACTCCTGGGCTCAAGCGATCCTTCAGCCTCAGCCTCCCGAGTAGCTGGGACTACAGGCATGCACCACCATGCCCGGCTAATTTTTTCTATATATTTTTAGTTGGCCAATTCATTTCTATTTTTAGTAGAGACTCGCTATTTTTAGGTCTCGCTCTTGCTCAGGCTGGTCTCGATCTCCTGAGCTCAAATGATCCACCTGCGTCGGCCTCCCAGAGTGCTAGGATTACAGGCGTGAGCCACCGTGCCCGGCCCGGTTTTTGTTTTAGTTAGTACAGGTTTGTAAATGCTGTTTTGAAAATACATAAATGTAATAGTAGCTAATGGTTTGTGAACACCTGTGAGCACCTACACTGTGCTGAGTAGTGTTCTAGAGGCAATACACAGTTAACCTTCATAAAAACTCTCTATTCCCATTTTTTGAAGAGGAAACTGTGGCTTAACATGGTTAAGTAACAAGTAATTTGACAGAGCTCACACAAATAGTGATAGAGCAGTCTCAAACCTGGGTCTCAAACACCAAGTTCTGTATTTTTTTTTTTTTTTTGAAACTGAGTCTTGCTCTGTTGCCAGGGCTAGAGTGCCGTGGCGTCAGCCTAGCACACAGCAACCTCAAACTCCTGGGCTCAAGGGATACTTCAGCCTCAGCCTCCCTAGTAGCTGGGACTACAGGCATGCGCCACCATGCCCGGCTAATTTTTTCTATATATTTTTAGTTGGCCAATTAATTTCTTTCTATTTTTATTAGAGACGGGGTCTCGCTCTTGCTCAGGCTGGTCTCGAACTCCTGACCTTGAGCGATCCTCCCGCCTGGGCCTCCCAGAGTGCTAGGATTACAGGCGTGAGCCACTGAGCCCGGCTCAAGTTCTATATTCTTTCACTATATATACCATATGTTCAGCTGTCTCCCATCCTTTCCAGCCCTAAGTGACCACTAATTTACTTTCTATCTCTATAGCTTCAGCTGTTCTGGACATGTAAATGATATGTGGTCTTTTGTGTTTGGTTTCTTTCACTTAGTGTACTATTTTCTTTTTTCTTTTTCATGTCCAAGGAGCCATTTGGAAAGTATAATATTTTCAAGGTTCATCCATGTTGTGGCATATGTTATTACATATATTTCCTTTTCATGACTGACTAATACTCCGTTATATGGATATACCATTTTTGTTATCTGTTCATCAGTTGGTGGATATTTGGATTATTTCTACTTTTTGACTATTCTGAATAATACAACTGTGAACATTTCTGTACAAGTCTTTTGTATGGACATATGCTTTCACTTCTGCTGAGTAGATTTGCTGGGTCGTATAGTAATTCGATATTTAATTATTTGAGGAACTGCTAGCCTGTTTTTAAAAGTGGCTGTACTATTTTACATTCCTACCAGAAGTGTATATGAGGGTTCCAATTTCTCTATATCCTCATCAACACTTGTTATTATCTGAATTTTGATTCTAGCCTCCTTAATGCGTATGAAGCAGTATCTAATTGTGGTTTTGATTTGCATTTCCCTGATGATTAATTATATCAAACATCTTTTTGTGTGTGTTCTTGGACATTTTCACATTTTCCTTGAAGAAATGTTCATGAGGTGGGAGGACCACTTGTGCCCAAGAGTTTGAGACCAGCCTGGACAACATAGTAAGATCCCATTTCTAAAAAAGAGAGAGAGAGAAATGTCTGTTTGGATCTTGTGCCCATTTTAAAAATGGGTTATTTTTCTTTTTATTAATGAGTTGTATTTCTTTATGTTTTCAAGATACAAGTCCTTTTTCAGATATCAAATATATGATTTGCAAATGTTTTCTCTTCTGTGGGTTGTATTTTCACTATCTTGATGGGGTCTTCTGAAACAGAAAAGTTTTTATTTTATTTATTTAAAATAAATAAAAATTTAAATAAAAACAACTCACAGTGCCGGAGTACCATCTTAGCTCACTGTAGCCTTGAACTCCTGGGCTCAAAAAATCCTTCTGACTCAGCCTTTTAAGTAGCTAAGACTACAGACATGCACGCTGACACCATGTCTGCCTAATGTTTTTCTTTTCTTTTCTTTAACTTTTTTGTAGAGATTGTGTCTCTTTATGTTGCCGAGGCTGGTCTCAAAATCCTGGTCTTGAACTCCTGGCCTCAAATGATTCTCCTGCCTCAGCCTCTTAAGTCACTAGGATTATAGGCACGAACCATCATACCTGGCTCAAGAAAAGTTTTTAATTTTGATGAAATTCACTTTCTGTACTTTTTCTCTGATTATTCATGACTTTGCTGTCATATATAAGAATCCATGACCATGAATATTTACTCATATTTTCTTCTAAGAATTTTGTAATATTAGGCCTTACATCAAGGTCTATGCCCAATGTTGAGTTAATCTCTGTATATAGTGTAAGGTAGGACTCCAACTTCATTCTTTTGCATGTAAATGTCCAGAATCATTTGTTTTAAAACTGTTCTTTTATAGAAGATATTTGCAACTAAAAAAATGAAAATAAAAATTATTTTCTCATTAAATGGTCTTGCCACCCTTATTAAAAATCAATTGGCCATAGACACATGATTTATTTCTCCTTCTTTCTCTTTTCCTCTCTTTTTGGTATTCCCATTATACATATTTTGGTGTGCTGGATGGTGTCCAACAAATCTCTGAGGCTCTACTCATTTTTCTACATTCATTTTTTTTTTCTGTTCCCTAGAATGCATAGTAACTATCAATCTATCTTAATGTCCTCTAATTCTTTCTTCCACCAATTCAAATCAACAACTGAGTCCTCCTAGTCACTTTTTCATTTCAGTTACTGTATTTTTCAATTTTAGAATTTCTATGTGGTTCTTGTTTAGAATTTCTATCTCTTTATTGATAATCTGTATTTTATTAATATGTGACAGTGCCTTTATAACTTCTTTTTTTTTCTTTTTTTTTTTATTTCAGCATATTATGGGGGTACAAATATTACGGTTATGTATATTGCCCACGCCCCCCTCAAGGCAGAGCCTCAAGCATGACCATACTATAACTTCTTTTACTTAATGAACAATGTTTTCCTTTAGTTCTTTGAATGTAGTATAACAAATGGCTGCTTTGAAGCCTTTAAAATCTGACATAAACTGCCTGTATTACAATCACAGGCAGTTTGTTTCCTGCTTTTTTCTCAGCATATGGTCATACTTTACTGTTTCTTTACAAGTCTCCTAATTTTTTGTGGGAAACTGGACAATTTAAAATATTGTAGTAACTCCCTGGGTATTGGTCTGCCCTTAAGGGATTGTTACTATTAGTTGCTTGTTTATTTGTTTAGTGACTAGCTGGATTACTCTAGTGAAATATGCTTCCTCCTCCTCCCGCCAATAGTTGTATGCCTCTGATGTTGGTCCTCATGGCCCACAGTCTGGGGTATGTCCACAGTCACCCTGTGTGACAGGGGTTTTGTCAGGGATCTCCCTGTCCTTTCCCTGAACACACCCGGCTGTTAAACTGCACTAATTGCTGATTGCTCTATTCCTTTTAACAATGCCCTTGATCACAAATTGCTTCACAGAATAATTCAATCTAATTCAGGCTCTTTTAAGGAGAGAGTTGTCAAGGTCAACGTTTCAGATTTATTCAGTCCTAAAGCAGGCTTCTAACAAACGTGTACCTCTCTGGTTATCTTGGGCAAACCAGCCAACCTACATTGTAGTCTGTATACCCAATGATTGTAACAATCTCCTCCCAATTGCCTTTCATCACAACCTTCACTATTTTTGAGAGAACCCAAAGCTTGAATTCTTCCACACTCTGTTCAAAATGAAGTCAGTTCTTCTGGGAAAAGATTAGGAGCCACCTGCTTTAAGACCTACTTCTCAAAGGCCAGGGCATGGTGGCTCATGCCTTTAATCTGAGCACTTTGGAAGGAGGATCCAATTCAAGACCAGACTGAGCAACATAGCTAGTCCTTGTCTCTACAAAAAATAGATAAAATTAGCTGGGCAGCATGGTGTGCACCTGTAGTCCCACCTACTGGGGAGGCTGAGGTAGGGGGATCACTTGAGACCAAGAGTTTGAGGTTGCAGTGAGCTATGACGACATCATTACACTCTAGCTTGGGCAACAGAACCTTAAAAAAAAAAAAAATCCAAGAACTAATATGTGA
>VBSM01001044.1:11906060-11919821 GCA_008086735.1 Cheirogaleus medius | reverse complement strand
TGACAATTCTTATCCAAGGTGCTTTTTTAGGGGACCTTTCCATGGCTGATTGGCCCACAGGGCAAAGAAAGAGAGGACCATCTTTTGAGCTTAAAAATTATGAACAAAGGCCAAGTCCTGGTAAAGAATTTAGGAAGAGATGAATTCCATGTGTACAGATTACAAAGCTGGTCAGTAATCAGCCTTCTTCTGAGTTAGGGAAAAGGTAGTAGTGATTCCTTTGCTTCTCTCTACAAACTCATCCACAGCCTAGCTTTGTTCTAGTCCAGAGCTCGGTTTTACTGCAAAAGTTATTAGTTAAAACACAGTTAAGAATTCCACTAGTACCACCACAATCAATGCTATTACAAAAAGGTATTCAAGGGACAAAGTTTATGGTAGCATCCTCAGAGAGAAAGGATAGCTAGGTAGCTGTCCAAACTTGTGGAACTTGCAATGGCTCTGGATTTGCAATCATTAATTTGGTGAGATTTTCATCTCCTCCTAAATTCTAGTTTTCTCACAAAGCAAAGCAATCTTTTAAGCAGTAGTAAACTCTCCTTTCCTCTGTTCTGCCCCAATGGGGAGAAATGCATAGCCCTAAGAGGCCCCAGAGCTCCCATTCCTCCACTCAGCACTGATATTCACTCCTCTTTGGAGGGTAGAAGCAGAAAGCTCCTGAATCCTTAAAAGCAAGAAATGTTCCTGCTTTCTCTTATCCTACTTGACTTGTCTGAAGCACACTGACCAGATGAGTTCCTATAGCTATTCTTTCAGGCAAACAATTGTACCTGCACTTGCTAAATGGCTTGTACTAGCAGACATAGAAAACAGGGCTACTTCCTGCAATTTCAAAATCCAAAAACCTCTGAAAGCCAGAATTTTGTTGTAACTCTTTTAGCAGCAAAACCTGACATGCTATTTATAGTCCAATTTTATTCCACTTAGTAGAATTATCTCTGGAGAAATGTGTTGTATTTCAGAGTGCTGCCCATACCTTCTTGAAGTAATATGAGCAGTATATTCTTTGTGCTATGTTTTCCAAAAGTGCAGGATAATTCTGGATTCTGAGACATTTGGCTCTAAGGTTTCAGATAAGGAATTGTGACTGGACTGTGGATCTGTAGCATTTAACTAGCTTGCTTAGCAAGACAATCTCTTCTTATTCAGGCTCCTAACTGCCAGCTGTCCAAATCTAGTGATGAGCACCAACAGACCTCATGTTATAAAACCAAAATGATTGCAATTCTGTAAGCCTATTCTGCTCATAGAGTACCCACAGCACCAGTAAGAAAGGGTCAATTCTCAAATATCAACTTTAAGAATTCATAAGTGCAATATAAAAGGTAAGACAACACCCCATTTTATTTCAAATAATAGAATGAGGCAGAGCAATGAGTTTACTACTACTGCAAATTCTAGTACCAGCATTCAGGGAAGATGAAATTCTCACCATTCACAATCTCATGCCCAAAAAACATCTTCACTCCTGGGACACTTCGACCTGTCTGTACATTCTTTACTGTTACAGAAAACAATTCATTCAGTTAATAATTTAAAAAAATATTTTCTTCAAACAATAAGAAAACATTCTTACTCTCAAAATGGCCCAAATCTGAGTTTTATAAAAATCCCCAAATTATTTTCCCCAAGAAATAGTCAATAATATATTACAAAGCTACAGCCCTGAAAGAAGTAGTGTAAAGAACAAATTAAACCCCATTATGGTCCAAGAGAAACTAAACAGGGCAGCAGTAAGACACTGATTTAAAAATTCTCCTGAGAATATTCTAAGGCCTTTGGGGCTCAGGACTACCTATTAATTATACTTCTATTTATTTTTACTGCACCTTATAACTCCAGAAAGAAACTGAAGTCATCTGACTACTTCTAGAGTCCACACACTGCTTCATGTCATGCTACATGCTCTACAATATTATCAAGGACAACAATCTAATTCCTGGTTGATATGTAAATCCTTCTGATTTGTTCCAAGCCTACTTCTTCAGCCTTATCTCTCATCATATCCTTATATTGAAATTTACTTAGGTTTTCTGAATGCACCAGGTTTTTTATGTCTCTATGTATTTGCATATGCTGCTACTTCTGCTTTAAACAATGGTTCTCTCAAAGTGTGGCTCCAGTCGATTAAAAAAAAAAGAAAAAAAAAGTGTGGCTCCAAAGCACAGTATCATCTATTAACTTGTTAAAAATGCAAATTCTGGACCTTAAGAATCAGAAATTCTGGGAGTAGGGCACAGCAATCTGTGTTTTAACAAGTCTTCCAGGTGATTCTGATACACAACAAAGTTTGAGAACCACTGGCTTAATACAATCTTCTCTTTTCTCATTGTTAACTCCTATTCGCCCAGATGCAGTTACATTATCAATTTCTCTTTTAGGAGACTTCTCCACTGTCCTAATCCAAGCACTACCAGATCTAAACTAGCTGAGCCTTTGTCTTTCCATAGCATCTTGTGCATCTCTCCTCTATCAGAGAGGCTATCACTTGTCTGCTTATTTGTCTCCTTACTGGACTAAGTTTTTTGAGGACAGGGACCATGTTATTCCTACATGTATCCCAAGCCAGTACCTGGGATATAAAGCAATCAATAAATGATTATTGAATAAATTAATGTTGTAAAAACCTGTTATAGTCCCATCCTAGCTCACAAAAGCCTATTTTAACTCAAAATATGGCTTAACAAATAGCAGCAATATCTCAAATGCCATTTATACATTTCTCAATTGTGAACTTTAAATTTATCATGTCAGGAAAACAATTACCCTAGAAAATCAGTACTGCAGCTGAATAAAAACTCTATATATTGAAGCTTTGGGGCTGGTACACATGGAGGTGCTGGGAGGGTGATGCACCCGAAGAGGGCATGGAAGTACTGTGTCCCCTCCCCTAGAGTTTGCCTTGTGCGTCTCTCCCATGTAGCTGTTCCGGATTTGTACCCTTTATAATAAACCAGAATTGAAGCTGGGAGATGTAGAGGTTACCTTTTGATCATGAACATGACAGAGGGTCACAGAGGTGGCAGAGCAGGAGCACAAGGCTCCTTCTAGTGTCTTTCAGCCATTGCACTATTCCTCAGCAGCCTACTTATGGAATTCTTTTTGCATGAGTAAAACCAACCCCTTACTGTCTTTGTGAATTTGTCTGTTGAAGTCAAAAGCAATTCTAATACAGTGGTTATTTTTAATACAGTGGTTATTTTTAATTTCAAGATGCATATGGACAGAAATTAAAAGAAGTACTCAATTAAAAACTTTCTCACCACCTCACTGCTCTGGGAGAAAAAAAAGAGGAAAAAAAAACCTCTCTATATTGAAATTCTGCTATCATGTCAAAAGTATAGAAGTGGGGACTAACCAGCATACGTAGTCACATTGTTCTGCTAGAAATGTTCTGAAAATGGTATTCTAACCTTCCTCCCACCCCCTCCCCAAAATAGGGATAATGTCACCCTCCCAGTTGCTAATAATGGAGCCCAAAGCCATCACTTAAATTCAGTAATTAATCTCTTAAAAGGCAGAAGATCATAAGAAATAGAATGAGACCTTTTTTTAGGACAACAATCTTGTTAGGGTCCACATGTTGGAGCACACCTTCGAAGATGCCACAAACCAATGTGAGTTTTACCCTTCTCCACAAAATTTGATTGAGGAAATGGTAGTCACTGCTGAGATCCATGCCAATTGATTCCAAAAGCAGTCTTCAAATAATCTTCTTTAAGCATCCAAACACTTGAAAATTAATAAAGAGATTTATGATTTTAAAACAATTTTTTGAGAGTAAGGTTATTATTCCTTTCCCCATATCTGTAATGGACAAGAAGAATAAAAATATGAGTAATTCAATTTTGTTCATCTTCTTAGATGATGAGAAAAGGATCATTGCAAGCACTAACTCTCATACATGGGAAACTAAAAACCATAAGATTTTGGGCAAGGTAGGCTTGGCTTCTTTGTCTCTAAAATGGGGATAATATCACCTTCCCTGCCTTACATAAATGGAACAAGCAGAATATTTAGAGGCTTTTAAAAGGCACATACATACATCGTTTTAACCAAAAAAAGGGAAAAGAACAGATTAAAAAAATTGACATCAGTAAAAATACTCGTCAACACATGTTGCAATAAATTGTTTACCCAGAAATGTCTTGAATGTAACCTCTTCTGGATCTATCCTCTTCTGGATTAATAACATTTCCAGAATTTTACACTGTTACCAACTAAAGCATAACTGACTTAGAACTATCACGATTTATGCATTGCCAATCCAGCTGCCATGATGTCACTGCAAGGGTCATTCCATGCCACCCTGGCCACAGCTTGGAGATTGGGCTGCTATAGTGTCACCACCTAGTCATGTGCAGCCTGACAGATCAAATTGCCACATGCCATACACTCAAATGTTTTGTAAAAATGATACATGCTCATTATAAAGAATTACAACAATATAGAAATACACAAAGTACAGAAAAAATATACAAAGTAAAGAAATAGCTCATTCATAGTAGATACTCTTACATTCTTTAGTGTAATACAGTAATTTAAAAGATGAATGCTTTTTTTTAAAGTATCTCTTAGAACTATTCTGTTATTTGGATATCCTGTATTTAGAACCCTAGATAAATGTTCTTCTATGGTGGTTTAAATTTAAAAGCTGTTTGCCTTTGCCACACTAGCAAAATTCAACCAGTGAATTCTGCGATTTAACTATAAAAACACTGATGAAACAACTAGAGCCTAATTCAACCAGGAAGGTGAGAAGTTACATACCACTTTTAGCCAAATAAATAACTTATTTTTAAACTTTAAGATCTATCAAGTGCTTACACAAATATTATTTGATACTTAACAACCACAACCTAATTTACAAATGAGGAAACTGAGGCTGAGAGATTTAAGACACCTGCCCAAAGTCACACAGCTAGAAGGTAATGGAACCTGAACCAAGACCAGGGCCCTAGTGCAGGATGTTTCTATGCAAGACCAAGTGTTATGCATCCAGAGAGAACATAAAACAAGTCATCAGAGAGCCTGAGAAAAATCATTCTGGGCTGAGCTTGATGGCTCACACCTAAAATCTCAGCAGTTTGGAAGGCCGAGGTGGGAGGACTGCTTGAGGCCAAGAGTTCAAGACCAGCCTGGGCAACCCAGCAAGACCTTATTTTAAAAATTAGCCAGGTGTGGTGGTGTGTGTCTGTAGTCCCTGCTACTTGGGAAGCTGAGGTGGGAGGATCACTTGAGCCCAGGAGTTTGAGGCCACAGTGAGTTATGATGATGCCACTGCACTCCAGTGTGAGTGACAGATTGAGATCCTGTCCGGAAAAAAAAAAAAAAATTTGCTCAAGTTAATCCAACAGGGGTAAGGGGATTCTTACAGAAAGAATAACATGAAAATATAAAACTGAGGGGGAAGCCCTCAATAGAGGCAAAAATTAATTTATATTTTAAAAAGATACCAAAAAAAGAAAAGTGTGTGAATTATTGCTTGAAAAACAAGAACATTTTTTAAACGTCAAAGAAAAATGAAACTTTAAATCAGAAAAATGTTAACACGAAGCAAAGAAAGCTTTAACTGAAGACAGCTGCAAATGGTAAGCTTCAAGATGAGGAAGGAAGAAGTAAGGTCAGGATCAAGAGATGGGCTTCAAGGCAGACTGAGAAAAGGGATAATCATGTGGCTGACATCTCGGTTTTCCTGCCACACCCATATTCGCAAAATAAAAAGGAGCTACAGTGGGTTCTTAGGCGAGCATATCCAAAAATGTTTCTCTCTGCCTAGGAAGGCCTACATCACTAGGTCAGACAAGAGCAAGTCAATCGTGAAAATAACTGTGACACTAGAACGTCAGCCTGCAGGGAACCCGTGGGGCCTCAGGCTAAGCTATAAGGCCTTGGGTAACATTTAAAACTAGTAACCTAAATTGATCTGGGAAACCTTGTTAAGAATACCCTAGTACTTAGGTACTAAGCAATAGTGTTCAGAATGTGGTTCTTTCAAGTCTCAAAATAAACAGGTGAACGAGTAAAGACAGTTGAAGACACAGGAAAATAACTAGTTCACCAGAGGGGGTGTACTAATTGGACGGGTGTCTTTAGACTTTGTCATCAAAACAAACATGCCACAAGAATAAAACACAAAATTTCTCATTTTTAAGACAAAATAAACTTCAAATAAACGGCGGGCCATACGCTAAGAATTCACTTTCTTCCTCCGTCAGGGTTTTTTTTTTTTTCCCCTGAAGGAAGTGTGGAAAATCTGGATCCTAATTTCAGCCAAATGGTGAGGTCCTCGAACTTCAGTCTAGAACTAAAAGAAGAGGGACTGCCGTTAAGGAAGAAATCTCTGGGCGCTCCAAGCGCTCCAGCGGCGGTTATCAAAGCATAATGAAGGCAAACCGGAGAAGAATACGCACCGCCCGGCGCCCAAGCCGCAGAGCGGACGCCCGCCGAGAACCACGTCGAGTTCCGGCTGTTTGCCCAGAGCCAATCGGCGCGCGGCCCGAGGCGGGCTCCCCAGCGCCCCCTGCGGCCTGGAGGAGGGAAGGCCGCCCAGGAAAAATGAAGAGGTGCGACTCCCAGCATGCAGTTCCCAGGAGACACACCCCAGGGTTCTCCCTCACGAAGTTTTGCCTATTCATTTTTATTGTTTTCCGAAATCTGTACCGGCTGCAGGGTAGGATGCCTGCTGTTAGAGTCCTGTGAGAAAGGGTAGGATAGGCTGCCTGCCGCAGGTTATTTTGTTGTAAAACGGTGGGTCGATGGAGTGACCCTTTTAATTGAGGTCGCTAGCGCCAGAGTGGCATCGCCCCTTTAAGGCCGGTAGCAGCCGCGGTTCCGGGGGCGGGGTCCGTCTTCAGCAGGACTCCGGCTGGCGCTGGGCTGCTCCATTCGGGGGCTGGAACTCGCCGCACAGACGTAGGCTCCTGCGCAGGGCGCAGCCTCGCTCCTGATTGGCTCGTCCCCGGGGCCGCCCTCCCCCGCGCGCCACCCCTGGGTTCCCTCCCGGGTCCGCAGTAGAAACACTGCCCTCTCCCTTCTTGACCCCTAACCCTTCCTCCCTTCTTCCTTTCCCTCCTTCCCTTCAGCCGCCGTCGCTTCAGGCGCCGCTGCTCCCGGAGGAGCTCCCGGCTCAGTGATGGGATCTCGGGCTTCCACGTTACTGCGGGACGAAGAGCTTGAGGAGATCAAGAAGGAGACCGGCTGTGAGTTCAGGTTGAGGGGTGGGAACGCTGCCAGGCGCCTCCGGCTGGCCTCAGGTCCGAGGGCGGCTGTCGCTAAGGTCTGGAGGTGGGGTGACCGTGTGTGTGTGTGTGTGTGTGTGGGGAGTCCTGGGCAGCCTCCTGGTTTGGAGACCGAGGGTTGGGAGGACCTGTTCTTCCAGCTGCAGCTTCCCGGAGCAGGGATCTAGCTCTTGTGGGGCTGTCCTTCCCCACAAAGGCGGGAGTCTCAATCACTCATAGAGCGTTGAAACCTCTCTTTTCTCCTCCCACCTGCAATCCCCAGCCTCTGAAAGTCCCCGGTCCATAAAAGTCCCTGACCAAACTCCTGTCCTCTATCCTCACATCACTTTTCCCTATGAACAGGCATCCTGAACAGTGGGTAAAGCCGGAGAAGCAAATTCAGGAATTCTGGATGGATTCTGTAGAAAACATAATCCATTCTTGGGCAAGGACCTAAAACCACTGACAGCTGTGGGAAATCACAAACAAGTTCTTGCCACAAACTGGATAAACAAATCCAGAAAGCAAGACCACGTAGTAGTAAGGCTTTGGAAGACGCGACCCAGTGCCTGGAGACCTTTAATCAGGGTTTTGAGAGTGTGAGACTTCTTTCAAACTGAACTTTTGGAGAAAAAGCACAGATACTGTGACACCAGTTTTTTTTTTTACTTACACTGAGCATACTTGTTGTCCTAATTTCATATATGTTGATTTCTACTATGCTGGTGTACTTTATGCAGTCGCAATTGAAATTGGATGTGCTCTAAAAATCTCAGTGTGAATTAGTACTAGGAACTGATTTTTTTAATAGTTTAGTCTCATTAGCCTAAACACTGGAGCAGCAGGGCTCTGGGAATTCAGAAGCTCTGTAAAATACCATTATACATTTAAATAGCCCTTGATAATGCAATGTATGATACAATTATTTTGATGCATACCATATTTTCTGAGTAATCCTTTATGATTCTGGTTGAGTTTTGAAATATTTAAGCACCTGACCTCTGTCTCTTCATGATACCTGTCTTTGATAATGATGTGAGCAGCAAGTAACTCAGCATACCATATGTAGATAGTACTGAGGAGTGCTGAGGGAACTACACAATTACTCAGGCAGTAATGGCCTGGAATAAATTAAATGGTGTCCTGTGCTTTCTGAGAAGTTCAACTTTCTAGAATCTTCAAGGTGGTAGGCATGTTATCTAGACCCACCCTTTGTCTGATTGATTTACTTCTTCCAGCATCTCTTAACATGGCCCTTAAGCCTCTCCATAAAGACCTTTAATGATGATGACCTCACCACTTACCAAGGCAGTCCTTTTAATGATTTCGAATGTAGTTAGCTATTCATAATTTGCAGTACTTGTTTGGCCACTGAACCTTATAGTCATTTTATGACTTAATCTGAGTCCAGGAATAGAAATATAGGCAGTTTGGATTTAGCAAGCATTTTATTACATTTTGTGGCCATGACCTATGGCCGCACTTGTAAATATAGTAACTGTTTTAGGTCTAGGGTGACACCCAAATTAAAACATTTGTGCTTAAAATAAAGTCACATAATGAGGAAGTGTAAACCATAGTGAAGATGAGAAAAGCCATTTTTGCCTCAGAGCGAAGGGAGCAGTAATCCCATTCTGGTTTATTTATATTTGACCAAATGGAAAGGGTCTGGATTGCTATAGAACTCTGGGATGTTTTACCATGTGACTTGTGGACAAGCAGAACTAAGTACTCATGAAGAGCTCTTTTCCCTGTTGCCAAAGAGTGAACATGGGGGAGATTCTTGATCACAATCAATGCAAATGTATGCATTGAGCCAGAATGTTAGTGAAATTAGAACTTACTGAATTTTCACAGTGTCTGTTCAGTACTATGCTAGGTACCCAGAGCAGATGGTGACAGCAGATGCCCACAACCTCGTTGGGAAGATAAGCTCAAGAGAGTTATGATTAGCATTGTGACATTAGGAAGCTGAAATTGTGTGGCACCCACCTTCGGAAATCAGGGAAGAGAGAGTCCTTGTGGGCTGGCGTTGTGGAGGACAGGAATTGGGCCTTGATGCATGCATAAACGGATTGGATTTGGATAAATTAGCCTAGGTCATTTTGGGTAGCTTCCAGGAGTGATCTCCCCCAAAGCCTGCTACAAAGTCATTCCTCTGCCCTGAGAGTGGAGCCATCAGTTTATTCAATTGGTGCTCATCATCAGAGTTGTTCTTTAAAGCAGTAATTTTAGTATGATGCAAAAGGTTTTGAAGAATTAAAACAACAGATACCTGGAGGGTGGAGTAAAAAGGTGGAATTTGTCCTATTTTCATCTGCTTGTTTCATGAAGAACAATTGGGGCTAGGCACGGTGGCTCACGCCTGTAATCCTAGCACTCTAGGAGGCCAAGGCAGGAGGATCGCTCAAGGTCAGGAGTTCGAAACCAGCCTGAGCAAGAGCGAGACCCCGTCTCTAATAAAAATAGAAAGAAATTAATCAGCCAACTAAAAATATATAGAAAAAATTAGCTGGGCATGGTGGTGCATGCCTGTAGTCCCAGCTACTTGGGAGGCTGAGGCAGAAGGATCGCTTGAGCCCAGGAGTTTGAGGTTGCTGTGAGCTAGGCTGATGCCACAGCACTCTGCCTGGGCAACAGACTGAGACTCTGCCTTAAAAAAAAAAAAAAAAAAAAAAAAAGAACAACTGGGGAACTATATCATTCAAACACTTTAAGAACAAGTAGACATTTTACTATGTTTGCAAGTAAGAAAATGCAGTATAATTGGGGGAAACTGACTTTATAGTCAATATGAAAGCTTTGCATTGGAATTGATGATTATATTTAAACATATTTTTTGTAAATTTAAATTGATTAGAGTTCATATATGACCAGTTTCGCTGGTATTTGGAAGTTAACCACTAAGTGTCTGGAAAAGTAATTCTAGGTAAGAATTATCTGTGAGCCTCAGTTTCATCTGTAAAGTGAGAATAATAGTAGTAACTACTTGGCTCGAGCTTCTAGTCCCAGCTACTTGGGAGGAAGAGGTGGAAGGACTGCTTGAGCCCAGGAGTTGGAGGTTACAGTGAGCTATGATTGTGCCACTGCACCACTCCAGCCTGAGTGACAGAGCAAGATCCTCTATTAAAAAAAGAAAAAAAGAGAAGATAAACACCTACTTTATAGGATTCTTTTGACAGTTAAATCAGGTAAATTAGAATAGTGTCTAGTATAATAAATTCGTGTGTTAGCTATTATTATTTTGAACCATAGATAATCATTTCATTGGGAAAATATCATTTGCATGTGCTAATTATAAAAACTGTGTGTAGGGCTATATAATTGGGGGAGGTGACAATATTTTATACATTTTCTATTTTCAGTAGGCATTAGATTAGGAATCAAGTACAGACGTTTTGCCAATTCTAAGGAAATAAAACTTTTAAAAGAGTAGAAATTATGATATTTTTAACAATTTAAGAAACATGGTCCAAGAAACTCTTCAAGTTGGCATAAGACATTTGCTATACTGTCTTTGTTCTGTTACCTTCTTTCATACTTCTGCATTTTCATAAATTAAAGCTCATTTGAATAAAAGATGAAATTGGGGGAAAGCCACAAATATCTTGGGGATTTTTGTAATCCCCGCCCTTAGTTTACTTAACTATAGCAATAAGCTGGCCGTGAATTACTTAAAACCTTATCTATGAGAAACAGTTGGTACCAACAAAGTAACAATGAATGCAGATGAATTTATTTTAGTCTCTACCCTCTGGTGTGTGTCACGTGGTATGTGGAGTGTGCTGAACAGGTTAAGGAAGTAAATTGTATAGACTGGTGAGATTTTGTTTGTTTGAAAGGGTGTAGTGATGATAGAACCAATGTAGGTTTCCCTACAATTCCACCGAAGTACAAGGCTGGCAAAGGCAACTGCTTGAGAACAATTTCCTGGGCAAGAATGTAATGGAAGTGCAACTCCAGGCTGCTACTGCCTCCAGTGCAGGACCCTTTTATGGCCCTCACCTGCCACGCCTTGGTGCCTGAAGGTTCTGTCATTACAGAAGACCCTACTATCTTCTTCCTTCAATTGAAATGGAATGCACAGATAACTAACACCTTTAGCTTGTTTTGAGTTAGGTAATTTGTAAAGCTCTGTGCTTTTCTAGTTCTAGTACAGAGATTTATTCTCATTTGTTTCCAGAAAGTGGTAAGAGGCAACCACTTGTTACATTAGAGAGGACTCTGTGGGAGGGAGACTCTGGGAACATTTTTTTGGTAGGGGAAGGTGATCCAGAGCATAGAGTACTTGGAGTTTTACTCCTTTAGAAGATAATTGACCCCAGCAGCAGCTGCAAAGATAAAAGCTTTATCTATTTATGAATATATATGCATATATATATATATTTTTTTTTTTGAGACAGTCTCACTCTTTTGCCCAGGCTAGAGTGCGGTGGCATCAGCCTAGCTCACGGCAACCTCAAACTCCTAGGCTCAAGCAGTCCTCCTGCCTCAGGGACTACAGGCACGTGCCACCATGCCCAGCTAATTTTTTCTATATATTTTAGTTGGCCAATTAATTTCTTTCTATTTTTAGTAGAGACGGGGTCTTGCTCTTGCTCAGGCTGGTTTCGAACTCCTGACCTTGAGCGATCCTCCCACCTTGGTCTCCCAGAGTGCTAGGATTACAGGCGTGAGCCACCTCGCCTGGCCTGTATTTATGTATATTTTTGATGAACCATTTGAAGGTTGCAGGTATTAGAACTCTTCATCTCTAACTACTTCTGCGTGTATCTCCAGAGAATAGGGAATTTTTTCCCTAGATAATCACAATGCTATTATCACACCTAAGAAAGTTGATAATTCTATAATATTATCTATTTGGTCCATATTCAGATTTCCCCAATTATGAGAAGGTAGGGTTTGTTTGTTTTATATAATGTTTTTTAAGTCTCTTTTTTTTTAGAGATTACAAGAGGCCAGATCTTGAAATCTCATGTCAGGGGAAATGTTAAGGTGGAGTCTTCAGGAGGAATGATTAGGGGTATAGGCTTTAACTTCAAAATCTTTTATCTTTTATTAAAAAGAATTTTTTTTAGAGACAGGTCTTACTCTGTCTTCCAGGCTTGGAGTAAAGTAGCCAGATCATGCCTCACTGCAGCCTTAAACTCCTGGGCTCAAGTGATCCTCCTGCCTTAGCTTCTCAAAGTGCTGGGATTACTGTGTTTCCCCGAAAATAAGACAGGGTCTTATATTTATTTTTCCTCAAGAAGACACCCTAGGGCTTATTTTCAGGGGATGTGTTATTTTTTTAAAGTACGATACAACAATCTACATTTATTCAAATATAGTTAAGTCGTCTTCTTCTGGAACATCATCATAACTCTCCAAGCCCCGAATTCCATCTTGAATTTCTTGTGACTCTATTTCCTTTAGAACCATTGGCCCCAATCTCTCATGTCAAGCAATAAAGCTCTCATGGGGCAGATGAGAAGGGCTGCTAGCTCCACGACGAAATGTATGGGTTGTGCAGATATGCTGTGTAGCCACACGCATCACTAGGTCTTATTTTCGGGGTAGGGCTTATATTACGCAAATGCTTAGAAATCCTGCTAGGGCTTATTTTATGGGTAGGTCTTATTTTTGGGGAAACACGGTAATAGCATGAGCCACTGGCCTGGCCCGAAATCTTTTATCTAGAGCTACCTTTGGCTACCCTTTTATACTTTACCTAGGTTATCAATTTGTTCTTCTACATTAAGATTTAGGATAAAGGCAAGGGCAAAAGAACTTTTTTCTTATTTCATTTTTGTTCTTATTCTTCCCTCTGCCATTTTTCCTTGGTGCTTGGCACTTCTCTGAAACACCTTCCTCCTCTGAGCACAATGTAATGATGATAGAAAGATTTATAGTCAGGAAGGTTAACATGGTCTTTTAAATAATATTTTAACACTTTAAAATAATTATTTGCCCATCAGTGGAGAAAATATAGTTTCATTCAAGACATGTTCTTATGCACAGCCTTTTCTGAGAGTAACTGTCAACTCCTGAGACTTCCTTTGGGTTACCAAGAATTGTGCAGGTTTGGGGCATGTATCTGGCTAGCTTAGTGCCTTCAGGTGAGGATGGTTTACTGGAAACATGCCTGCCTTCATTCGTGCCAGTTCTACAGCCTTTCTGCATATGGATTGTGTAGCCTCTTTATAGATGGATTGGGGTTGTTCTGAGCTCTACACCTGAAGGTTGCTTTATGTTCTTTGTCACAGTGGATTTAGCACCAAGATTAACACTTTTTCTCATTCATTTTTTTGTTGTTGTTACAATATAATTGTAATACTAACTCCAAAATTTAGGAGATAGGTTCAGATGTAACCATATTAATTTTAAAAGTTGACATTTGGTTGTACATTTCTCTATGGATTTCCATATTGTCCTGGGAGATAGCAGTTTTATGATTGTTTTGGTTACCTGTTTATATATTTACATATTTATTTTTAACATATTAGTAAATTGTGAATTCAAGCAGCTATAAACTCATTCTTTTTTTTTTTTTTGAAATATG
>VBSM01001044.1:11844869-11867139 GCA_008086735.1 Cheirogaleus medius | reverse complement strand
CGCCTTGGCCTCCCAGAGTGCTAGGATTACAGATGTGAGCCACCACGCCCGGCCTGAAGTGGTTTGTTTTTAAGAGAGTTGAGACAGTTTCCTTATTAACGATATTCTTTTTAAGGGCTTCTTTGGTGCTTATTTGGTTTATATAGAATTCTTTCAATGTATTTACTTCTGGAGAGAACTAGCTAGTATTTTCTTTGCCTCTCAACATTACTGTCATTTATTTTGCCATTAGAATTGAATTGTAGAACAGCCACATGACTGGTGTAAGCTTTGAATTAGCCTGAGTGAGCTTCTATATTGAAGCAGCCCTGCTGCCCTTAGGTTCTAAAGGCTTATCTATGAACCTTTACCTTTTCCTCTTACTTCCTGCTACTTTTGCAACAAATTCAAATTCTGTGGTTCTCTTCCTCCTGATTTGATTCTGAATTAATTTACATTTATCTTTCCTAGGCTTTGAATCAGAATCCTGCATTAATCAGAAGAGGTTATTCAGGTACAGTTTAGAGTTGAGATTTTTTTTATGTATGTGACAGAGTAAAAACAGTGGGCTAGGAAGACTAGTTAGCCAATCACTTTGCCATTTTTGTAAACTAAAATCATTTAAGTCTTTGTACACATCTGTGATTTATTTATTTATTTATTTATTGTAGGACATAACAAAATTTTTTATTTTAACTATCTTTTCTTTCTTTTTTTTCTTTCTTTTTTTTTTTTTTTTAAGAGACAGGATCTCACTCTGTTGCCCAGGCTAGATTGTGGTGGCATGATCATAGCTCATTGTAGCCTTGAACTCTTGGGCTCAAGCATCAGGCCTCAGCCTCAGCCTCCTGAGTAGCTGGGACTATGGGTGCAAGCCACCACACCCAGGTAATTTTATTTAACTTTTTTAGAGACAGGGGTCTCAATTTATTGCCCACGCTGGTCTCGAACTCCTAGCTGTAAGCAACCCTCCTGCTTCAGCCTCCCAGAGTTAGTGGGATTATAGGCATGAGCTACTATGTCCAGCCATTTTAATCAGTTTTAAGTTTATAATTTGTTGACATTAAGTATATTCCACATTGTTGTGCAAACATTACCACTATTTCTAGAAATTTTTCATCATCCCAAACAGAAACTCAGTATTCATTAATCAGAACTTTCCATCTTTCTTCTCACAGCCCCTGGTAATCTCTGTTCTATTTTCTGTCTATGAATTTGCCCATTCTAGGTATATCAAGTTAGTGGAGTTATATAATATTTGTCCTTTTGTTCTCACTTATTTTTGCAAATTTGACAGTTTTACATTTAACAGCAATGAACTTGGTTTGGTTGTTTTTTCGTGCTTGCAGTTGGTGGTAATATATATTTTACTTATGTTGGTATTTTATAAAATTTTTATTCACTGGTAGTAGGTGAAAGTAATTGAAAGTAAGATGATACATATAGTTTTGAGTATTATATAAATAGACATCTAATTTGGAGTACAGTGCTGCTTTTAAACACAAATGTTTTATATGTAAATCACTGAATTGGTGTTATGGTTGGACATTTTATTTTAGACAATGTGTAATCCAAAATATTCTTTTCTTGTTTTTAAATACTGTTTTTAAAAGTCAACTCATGCAGAAGTACCTATTCTAATCTTTGTGTTTTTAATTTATTTTGTATTTCCAGGTATCTCTAAGTTGTCTCCTAGAGCGGGTAGTCCTGCTTCTTTTATCCAGCTACTTTCTCTAATCTTGAAATGTGGATATCTCTTCTCTACACATTACCTCCATGATTTGGAATGGAAAAGACCAGGTTGTTTTTTTTGTTCCACCTCTCAGATTCAACACAGAGAAGCCCTTAAGATTCGGTTATCCTGCCTACTTCTCCAGGAAGAGAGAAGCAACTGACATGGGTCTTCTGCTGCCGTTTGCTTAATTATAAGAAATTATTTTACAAGCTGAAGGCTGATGTTTCATTTAAAACAGGTGCTTAGGTGGTGGTATTTGAATTCAGATGTCTTCCAGTTTCAGCCACTATCATGATAAGCACAGTTGAGACTGCAGCAGTGAATTCCAAATATGCATTCTAATTTGAGATGAAAGATGCTAAAAAGTTACATATATTATATATCTAGATCCTAGCTCATCATGCTGTGACACAGATTTACAGAATAAGAACAAAGTCCAGTTTTACAGTTAACTTCGATGTGATAAAAGAAGCATAAAGACGTCAACGTTAATTTATTATACGAACATGCCTTCACATTGTCTGTACGAATACGCAGTTTTACGTGTGTAAATCCACATTTTTGGATCAGAAGAGGAATTTTTCTCCCAGAGAAGGAAGCTGTTTTTGGATTTCTTTCTCAGAAGTCTTTGGACATTTGGTACTTCTAAATTATTTTCATTCTTCTAAGGAAGTACCAGATTGTGTAGCAATTAACCCTATGAATGCATGCTTGGGTTTAGTGAAAAGGCAGTAAAAGAAAACAGTTTTGAGTCCAGTGATGGGGACCTGTTCACCCCCCTAGAAGGAGAAACTGCTATAAATTGCTTCATTCTTTTTTGTGGAATCTTATATACACTTGACACTTTGTTTTCCGCATTGCTAAGACTGGAAGAAAAGTGGCATTAAGTGGTTTTTCAGTTCAGAAGATGTGATAAACCCAATAGTATGACCTGCCTTCAACTTTGGACATAGAGGAGTAGGGAATGGGGAGAAATGAGAGAATTTTCCATTTTAACTTTCTCTTCTAAGAAACAAAAATGCAGATCCATCTAACTTTATGGTGTGTTATATTCTATAGCTCCATTTTTTTTTTTTTTTTTTTTTTTTTTTTTTTTTTTTTTTTGTAAAAACATAACTTTTCCTTAGACCCCAGATGGATACTTGGATGTTCGATTTATTCTAGGTGATAGGTGTAATGTTATGCTGAAAAGGCTGGGACTCAGGTACTTTCCTCAGTTGGGACTGAACTGTCTTACCAGAGAATTGGCTTCAGAACCAATCTTCCCAAACTTGTGGATGGGTCATTGTAGTTTCAGGGCATGGAAAAGAAACCTCAAACAAGAAAAATAGTTCCAATAAGTACATGATTTTCCCCTTAACAGTTATACAATATGATGTATAGACTATAGTAGAAAACTGTCATTGCTTCCAAATCAACAGAGGAACATTGTATGTACTGTCAGGTCTTTACATAAGAAGAGTAAAACTTTTATGATTCTTTGTGAGTACAGAATGAATTTAAAATTTCTTAGATGAAATTAAGAACAGAACTAGATCATCTCTGTGTTTTTTGGAATGTTTGCTCAGGGCCATGCATGCTGCAGTGCTGGGAACTTAGGGTAGATTCATCAAAATTTGAGTGGTAGGAACGGCCCCAAATGGGAAATGTTGAGCACTCTTAATGATTAGTGAGATTGATCAACCAATTTGAATTGGGATAAAAAAATAATTTTGGTAAAATAATTACATGATACAGATGAAATATAATCTCTTTTAATTGAGGGCAATCACTAAGTCATAACACATAGAATTAACTTTGGTTAAAGGTAACTTAAATTTTTCTCTAAATAATCTCCAGGCCACTTCCTGATGTTTTCCTTTAGAATTCTGGGATTGTTAAAGACAGAATGAAGTCTGCATACATGGGTCCCAATGGTATGTTATGAATATCTTAATGGAAAATGTATACCTTCCAATTGTCTGTTACTATGTCTTCCCCATGTCCTTTGGCAACTTTTTTGGTAGGATCATTGGGCAGGGGATAGGGTAGTTATATTCATCAGCACCAGTGAAACCAGCTTTGGCCCTCTGGTTTGAACATGTATCAGACTAAGCTTCTCCAGATGCTTTGTATTTTTCCATTTCTCAGTTCAGACAACCCATGTTTAATGCTCTTTCAAATTCTTTTCTGCATCTTCCATGGCTGATATTAGATGTTATTTAACAAAGTGGGTATATTCCAATTGTAGTTGCCCAATGTTTAATTATACCTCTGTATTTTTTCTTGTCTATGTTGGTTCCCTTCTTGAGGGCAAAAGCTATAATTTTAGGCAGGACTATGCCTTGATCTGGAGTTGTGCATCCTTCCTTTCCCTTGCTCTTACATGTTAGCTGGCAGTTTCTCTTTTGAAAAGTTTAACAAAAATGGGGTATGTGCAATAGGAATATATATATATGTATATTTTAATACTTGTGGACAAATGTTACAAGTTGTTTAAGAACAACAAAATCACCAATGTCTTCCATTTTGAGATGTGTATAGTTTTGTAAGCATTAGTGCTTGGTAGCATATTGTAGTGCCATGTTAGGGGTTAGTGCATGAACCTAAGTAATAATTTTACACTTCAGGATGAATTGTTGATTATAACAATAGTGTAAAAAGAGTGGAAAATCTAGACTTTTTTTCATAAATATCTGAATCTGTGATATTCTCCCTGGGGAAAGGAGATTAAGGCCAAATAAGTGTCATTTGTGAATAGAAATGTGGGGTCAAAATCTTGAATATTGTGTTTGAGGATATTTCAGCTTTCCATGATGTTGCTGGAAAGCCTTTTTATTTTATGAAATCTTAAAATGAGACCCCTTTTCCTGATTCCGCTTTGCTCTTAGTTTGATGTGATTTTGTTCTTAGAACTGTCTTCATATTATTTGTCTTTTAAGTTATTTTCCCATTCCTTGTCTGTCAAGAAATTATTTTACATTTTGCATGTCATACTAAGATGTCATATTAGTTGTTTCAGTGAATGCTTTTTTAATCTGCAGACCATTTACATTTCCTGTCTGCAGCATGCTGTGTGTAAATACTGTTAGTAATTCAAAGTATCCTAGATTATTTGTAACAGGCTCTTCCTCCTTCCAAATCTGCTGAATTGTGTGTTAGTGGAATTTCAGACCTTTTCATGAGAATTGGAGATACAGCTGGATGGCACATACCTAGGTTGCTATGAAATAAGTAGACTCTTGGCCTTGGTTATAGAAAGCCTCAGACAAGCTTTCACTTTTTACTGCCTTCCTCGTAGACAGTTGTTTTGTTCTGAAAGCATTAAGATAGCTTTCTATAAAGGAATTCCTACCTCTAAAAGCTACCTTGAGAACTTGGAAGTGGCAGTTTTCTGAGGTGATTCTTAAATCTCAGTATTAAAGATTTGAATCCAGGATTTGTTGACACAGATTCTATAGCTAGTATGATAGGAAACACAAAACTGTTTTAATGTGGTGTATCTTGTATACAAGCAAGTTAGAATAAGAAGCCTCTGGCAGCAGATCTCCAGGGACTCAGGTTTAGATTCTCATAGTATACTTAAAGTAGTTGTACTCTTGACTCAAGTAGTTTAGTGCCTGGGAGAATCCATTTCTGAAGAGCATTTAATTTTTTTAAAAAAATACCTCTGAAAAGGTAATAAATGCAAAATAGCACAGTATATATAGGAAAAGATATTTCCTGTTGCAAAAAAAAAAAAAGCCATAAAATGAACTAATAATTTTCAAGAGGTAGAATTTTAATAGCAATAACAGTTTTGCTTGTATAGTAAATTGTATTAACAAGGTTGTACAGTAGAATAAGTGATACTACTTGAGTTTGTGGGGCTCTGCAATCAACAGAGTTGCACAAAAGGAAAAATGTTCTGGATAAAGAGCATATAAAAGGTACTTTCTTTTAAAACAGTATGAATGTATATGAATATATCATTGTTTGATAAATAACAACTTTTGTGTAAGTTAAAGGTTGAAGACCCTATTTGTTTCCTAAAGCAGAGGATGAGAGCCGTTGAAATAAAACCTTTCTAAGTGCTTAGCTGGAAAACAAATATGCTTCTACAACTCCACTGAAGCTGTCATGTGGGTTTTTTGCTTAAGATATTCTTTTTAGCAACAGGCATTTATTCTGTAGAATGGCATACTTTTCTGATTTGTCTCATTTTTCTCCATTACTTTCCTGTTCATTTTTTTTAAAAAGAAGTTTGTGTGTTTAGTGTCTTAATAAAACCCACGAACATGGATAGCTGGATTTTCCTAATGTTTATGGTTATGGAATTGGGATTTAAAGATGAAAAGGAAAAGGATTGAAGGGAATAGCCAATGACTGTATGTTTGTTTGTGTGTGTGTTAAACTTTGTCTAATGGACATGTGGCCTATGGCCTGTGATTGCTTATTCTCTTAATAAGGAGAACCCAGCAAACTAATTTCTTTCTTGATCTGAGGAATCACACAGTTCATATCAGGATACAATAGTGGAACTAGGGTGATATCTTACTCCCATTTACCTCATGTCCATCTTTGCCATTTAGCACCTTCAAGGTCCCTGAAAAGATTGGTTCTATGTTCCCTTGTTTTCCCAGAGGAAAAAAAATACTAAAAGATTAAGTGGTATAGATCTAAGAAAATAGTGTCTCTTGAATATTTAATTCTGATATGACAACTCTAACATAGAGAAAAGGCTATTTTAAGTTGATTATAGCTCCTCTTTGAGTATCCTATACCATCAGTTGGTGTTAGAGACATTGAAACAATATTTAGATATCTGCATGATCATGGGAACAGGGGTACATATTACAGTGATGTGAATAGTTCCATTACTTGGAACTTTTAAAGATTACCCTTAACAGCCATGTCAATAGTCCTAAATGCTAAAATATGCTACAAGTTTTCATAGTCTGGAAGTATGCAGTTAATTTCTTTGCAAAGTTATTGTGGTCTTATGTTTACTCTCTATGTACCTGTGATTATGCAAAATGAAGAGACCCTTGACCTCCAGGAGTTTACATTCTCATGGTGCTGTTGGTGCAAGAAAATTGCTTCTAGTTTAAGAACATTGCTTGGCTATTAATTATACCATATTTGGAAGGATCCCTTGGTAAACAGTTTTAAAAAGCAGAGAGCTATGCTAAATTTCAGGGTATTGATGCTTGAGTTTACATTATATTAGCTCTGCTCTTTATCATCTTTTCCCCAGGGAGCTGTGCAGGTAATGCTTATTAATGTGAATCAGAAAAGAAACCATTCTGCCTAAGAGCATCTTCATCTCCCTACACCACCTATGCTCTTCTATGATATAGCTGTCAATAAATGGCCAAGAATACTTAACTGCACCATAAAACTGTATATCTCTCCTTTCCCAGAGCTTTTACATCATTCTCTACTCAAAAGGGCAGGATTTGCATATAAGCCTTTTAAAATTGATTAGTGGTCCTAATTTTAACATTTTCGTTTCTGGCTTGTACCTCTGTTCTGAAGCAGCGTTGTGATAGATGTGCATCTGTCTGCATTTCTAAGCAATTAACCCAAACATTCAGTTGAAACTTTGCACGTTTCCTTGTTCCATAATTCCTCTCAAGGGGTTTACTTTGCATGTTTGTTAAACTAAAACTGGGTCTGGTTGAAATTGCAAGCAATATTGGCAGGCCCATAACTCTGATTTTAGAGTACTAATATTCTAATGCATGGCTGAACATGTCCAGTGTTGTGGTTACTAGTAATTTTATATATGCATTTATTAATAATGAAGCAATAGAGACTTAAACCAATACCTTGAATTTATTTGGATTATTAGTTTTCATTTTTTAATTAAAGATTATCTTACTTCCATTGAAAATGGGAAGTAGAAGATAAACAGGGGCAGCCATAAGACATTCAAACTGTCAGGAATAGGGCATAACAGTGCTTACCCTCTGACCTCTTTCCTGGTTCCATTAGTCCCCAAGCATGTTTGAAAACAATAGGCACAAACTACGCATGTTGAATAAATAAGCTGCTATGGCTATAATATCAGAAAGGTGCAGAGTTTCAGAAAAGGTAGGAAAATAAAGAATGCCAATATGGAGTATATAAAATAACTGGGTATGGGGTTTATTTATGTTAAAATTTATGTAGATTAAGTTTGGGCTCTCTGAAAACTAGTATCTTGGAATTGAATAGTCAACATGCACATCTTTCAGATGTTTCAGGATTTTCAGGTAACTAGGCAACTGTTGTGGATGGTACTGGTAATGACCAGCCATAAAGTACCCCCTGTAAGGGAGACAGTCCTATTTTGTAGACATATGGATACATCTATGTTTTGGTTTCTATTACTGTATTACATTAAAAAAATTTTTTTATAGTCAAAGTTTTATCCTTGATAGTTTAGTCAGACTGTACAATTTCTTGCCTAAAGCTTTTTTTTCCTCTTTAAGTGATGGGGTCTTGCTCTGTTACCCAGGCTGGAGTACAGTGATATGATTGTAAATCACTGTAGCCTTGAACTCCTGGGTCTAAGCGGTCCTTAGCCCGAGTAGCTGGGACTACAGGTGCGTGCCACCACATCTGCCTCATTTTAAAATTTTTGTAGAGAACAGGGTCTTGCTGTGTTGCTTAGGCTGGTCTCAAACTCCTGGCCTCAAGTGATCCTCCTGCCTTGGCCTCCCAAACTGCTAGGATTACAGGCATGAACCACTGTACCCAGCCCCTAAAGCTTTTGATCCCAGGTAAACAGGCAAAAGTTTTTTCACTTTAAAAAACAAGAAAATCCTTGCCATTCATTTTATTTGATGAATAAATAGATCAATTTATTATATAGCTTAAAATTTTCCTTGAGATTTCTTACTTTGAAATAACCTTTATAAGTACAAATGATTATGACAAATAATGTACAAATAGGATTCATGTCTGAAAGAAGCCTAAATAGAAGAGAATTCCAGACTAAACTAGATGGTTTTCACTAGATTCCTTTCAGGTTTCATGTTCTATGATTTAAAAAAATTATTTTTCAAAATTTTAACTTCATATTCTTTGCTGTGGGACTTCACTGCAAATACCTCTGGGAATGAATTAAGTGGAATGTTAACTTTTCAGTGGTTCATAATTGAACTAGACTTGTCACTGCAGTGTTTGGTTTCCATTCAAATATATGAAGTGAGGAGTCATATTCCATGTTTTCTCTTTGCCACTTAATGATAGCATGTCTGCCAACCAATGAAGATTTAAGGACAGTCTCTCTAAATTCTTCTGATTATTCCACTAAGGCTTGTCAATAGTTAATATTGGAAAACCAAACATTACAGATTTCTCCAGGAACTCATACTCCTAAACAAAGTCAGAATAAATATCTTATAGTTTTCAGATTTTGTCTCCCTTGGCGATGACATGCCATGCCATCACTTAACATGTATTTTTCTTCCAGAGGTAAACCATTATTATCAATTTGTAAATAATAGTAGTCTTGTCGCTTATCTTAAAGCCACCCATCTCTTGTAGTTAAAAAGATTAGTATTAGAGTGCCCTTCACATTAGTTTACTTACTGTATAATGTCCATATTACAGTTTACTGTCCTGTCCTGTAAGTACAGGAGTTGCTGTGTTTCCTTGTTGTCCTACATACTCTCCATTGCATCATTAATATATGTTATAATGATGAAAGAATTTTATTGAATATGTTTGAAGTATTATAAAAGGCAGGTTGCTTTTTAATCTATGCATCTTTGGGATTTTGAAGAAGAAATTTTATTCTCTGATGTAAAAAGGAACTGTTACGAGAGTTGGAAACTCTGCACCTGTGTATATATATATATATTTTAGCAATAAAGCAGCATGGGCTGAGAATGCACTGAAATTTTATTGTGTGTTATTTGTTACTTGGAATGAGTAATTTCAAATAGTGTAGAAAATTATGATGGGAGAAGGAGCCTTTCCATAGACCTGTGCTCAAATAGGCTCCAGACATCAAAGAACAGACCAAGGACAAGGTTTCTTGATACCTAGTTGTGGCAGTCTGTGCTGTATGTCATCCAGGGGAACAGGCAGCCATCTGAAGGAAATTGGGCATCCTGTTTCAAATGATTCCATTTCCCTGTTTTGCCTACCTTATGCAGAGTCTATCAACAAATGTTTAGTTTCTGGTAAGGAAATAGCTAAGTTATATAATCATGACACAACTATTGCAGAGAATCCTTCCCATCTGAAATAGGATATAAAGTGTTTAAGATGCTCTTACATCAAGTATGTAAATGTTGGCTTAGTTATTATCTAAAGAGGTTAACATTTAAGTGTAATAATTAAAGATGCTTCTCTTGATTCAGGAGAAAGGAAAGGTTTTTTCAAGTAAAGTAGGTGTTACAGAGTTCCTTGGGACTGGCTATTGTCAAATGGGGAGGAACAAAGAAGCTATGTGGTTTTTGTCCATGTGACTACTAATATAACTTCCTCTGATTTATGAAACTATTCATTTAATAAACATTTACTAGTACACTTCACTTTTCCAGGTACTGTGCTAGACGTTGGGGTTACAAAAATGGAGTTGGTTTCTTTTTCTTTCTTTTTTTTTTTTTTGAGACAGAGTCTCACTCTGTTGCCCTGGCTACAATGCCATGAGGTCAGCCTAGCTCACAGCAACCTCAAACTCCTGGGCTCAAGCAATCCTCCTGCCTCAGCCTCCTGAGTAGCTGGGACTACAGGCATGTGCCACCATGCCCGGCTAAGTTTTTCTATATATTTTTAGTTGTCCAGCTACTTTCTTTCTATTTTCAGTAGAGATGGGGTCTTGCTCTCACTCAGGCTGGTTTTGAACTCCTGACCTTGAGTGATCCACCTGCCTCGGCCTTCAAGTGTGCTAGGATCAGACTTGTATAGCTGCCATTCCCTCCATCACCTTGTTAATTGCTACTCATCTTTGAGACCCTTGCTGAAACTCCACTTCCTCAGAGAGGTCTTCCCTGAATCACAGACCAGGTCAGTTGCCTGCTTTATGTGCTTGTAGCACTGTCCCTTTTCTTTAAAACCCTTACCAATGTCATAATTTTACATGTCTGTATGTGATTATTTGAATGTGTACCTCTAACTAGATTATAAACTTTGTGAGGCTACACAGTGACTGTTTTTGCTTACCTTTTTTACTCAGCACCTAAGCATAATACCTTTAAATATTTAAATAAATATTTTGATAAGCTAATCAGCCGAAGCACTACATAAAGGAAAATTAGAGAAAACAATACTTCAGTGAATGTTTGATACTTTATCATTCCTTTTCATTATTATCCTGTTAAGCTCAGTTTACAACAGAAAAGAGACAAATTATATATTATCCAGTCTATTTATTAAATATTACCTATAGAGTATCAGGTATCTCTATTTCACATAAGCAGAAAATGATTTTTCAGCATTCATAACAACTGCTCCATGGAGGAATACAAGTAGTCAACATTAAACCCAACTCTACTTTCAGACCAACCATGCAACTTTAGATCAGAGGACACATGGAACATTGCATCCTAATTCCTAAATTTGCAGTCAAAGATGTGTTCAGAGATAAGTATTATGAAATTGATAAGAAGCTAAAATAAGTTCTTAAGGCAAATAGCTATTAAACCTGGACAGAAGACTCTTTAATTTCTAATCTAAAAACAGCTTCATAAATCATTTGGAAAATGAGTCCAGCGGCAAACATAATAAACTGCATTCCCCTCCCCCCCATTCTTGAAACCAATCTTTTTCAAGAAAAGACCAAATTGTTGAAGGCAATAAAGCCTGGAACCTGATACTTAAGCCTTGGTTCTGGATCAGTTTTCTGGCTTGGGTTGGTTAAGTGTCACTTCTTTCAGAATCTTCATTAGTGAACTTAAGCGAGTATGCATTGACATTATCTTCTCTTTTAGCTAGGAAGAGAGAGAGATATTAGGACATCTTAACTCCCAATTTGCTAGTTGTAAATCCACTTCAAATTTAAGCTAGTTTATATCTAGTGATTGGGAACTGGCAATGTCTCAACACCTTTCAGGAACACATTCTGTTTCTGAAAGAACTTCATACAACAACCTAGTGCACAATAAGATCCTCAAAGTTTCATGTGAAAAAAGACCACTGCTGAGCATCACTGTTTCTGTGAGGACCAGAATAAAATGTGGTCAGAGAGCTTTGTGGAGATAGAAGCATCAATTAGTCTTCACCTCCTTTTTCAGTGGCAAGAATTTAGCTTTTCTTCGAACTTTTTGTTAACAGTAACAAATACCTTTCTGATTTGAATATTCTGCAAATGGTGTTCAAAAATAACCCTGGTAATTAGGTTTATAACAAATGTTTGTTGTAATTAATTAGGTAATTTTCAAGAGTTCTGTCACATTAGAACAGCTATATTTAAAGCCACATTTAGTGGTGTTCCTCAGCAGGGCAGGGGCAGTAGTTTCTGGTCATCTCAGCTTATCTATCCCAGCATGGAATTTTCACCTACAATCAAGCTGGGGCAAATGCAACTGGGTTCCCAATATTCTTGGCCTACTGTGCCTGTAGTAGAACCAGTATACTACAAATGGCCACTCTTGCCTAGAACAGAGCTTTGGAAACACAGAATAGGAGAATGAGAAATGCTGGTGGCCCGCCCCTGCTGGGAAGGTACCATATCCCTTGACTGGGAGATAGGGAGAAAAGGATTCCTTTGTTCTTGGTTGCACCTGCCCAGATGGAGCCTCCCTCCTGTGCTGAGGGTGGGGAGTGGAAGGGAAAGAACAGGTTATGGCTCAGATCTCACAGGCTCGCTCACTGATCTTACCAAGATTTAGTAGATTTTCTTAAATATTTGTTTTTCTATTTGTTGAATGCCTTGAGGAAAATTTCCACAGACTTAAGATCATTGTTAACTTTATTCAGCTTTGTGGACCCTATCATTCCAAAGTCATTTCCCATGTCAATTATTTTTAAGAACAATACTTACTGACCTCCTAATGAACTCAGAGTAGGGAATGGTAAATTATGGACCTACTGCCCATTTTAGTAAATTTTTATTGTAACATAGCCATGTCCATTTGTTTATGCATTATCTATGGCTGCTTTTGCACTATAATGGCAGAGTAGGGTAGTTGAGACTATATGGTCACAAAGCTTAAAATATTTGCATCTAGCCCTTTACAGAAAAAGTTTGCCAACTCCTGGCTTAGAATGTTGTCTCATGAGCTTAGCTAGCTTTGTAAAAGAACAAACAAACAAATCACCGTTCTGTCCTTAATGTTACTCCTAATGTTAAATTTTGAAAAATAAATGTCATTGGTTACGAAATGTGTAATTCACAAGGAATAAACTATTAACACTACTAAAGACAAAAATCAATAAATTCTAAGATTGTTCTTTTGAGAGTAATAAAGTTATAGCCAAATTTTCACTCAGAATAAGTCTGCAAGCCACCAAAAAAAGCTTTCTTCAATTCAAAGCCATCAACTGCTCATAAAACCATTTAAATAAGAATTCTTAATAATTGTTTTACCACACTTTCCTCTGAGACTTGGTAAACAATTATAAGGTAATTGCAGAGAGGACAGCTCTATGCAAGATGCTGATGTCCATTCTCAGCACAAAGGCGAATACAGGAATGCAATAGATGAGCAGCTTTCCCCTCTTCCTGATTTAGACCTTAAAATATGGCTTTAGTATTTTGCTTTGTCAATAAAGAAGGCCATACCAAGTATAAAGCGTTATTGAGTATCACACCATTTCATCATCCCCTAGGTCATTGGCACAAATTATCAAGAGTAGTTTATATTAAAGGAACTAAGAACCATCATGTAATTTTACCTCTGCAATATTTTCTCGTAGAGGTATATTGTGAATATCCATCTCAGATGCATTTACTATGGCTTTTGTTTTTAAATGATAGCTAAATAGAAAATACAGAGAGAAAACATTAGTATCATAGCACAGTTAAGATTATCAATGAACCAAACTTGCCATCTAAAGAAAAGATCTGTCAAGCAAAGCCTGCCCTCTTAACTAACATTTCAAAACTCATGATGTACAGTTAGCCCTCTTTCAACATCCATGGATTTAACAAACTGTACACTGAAAATATTTTTAAAAAAATGGATCGCTGTATCTATACTGAACACAGACATTTTTTCTTGTCATTATTCCCTAAACATTATAACATTTATATAGCATTTACATTGTATTAGGTTGTATAAGTAATCTAGAGATGATTTAAAGTATATGGGAGGATATATGAAGATAATATGCAAATATTACACCATTTTATATCAGAGACTTCATTGTCTGTGGATCTAGGTATCTGCGAGGGTCCTGGAATCAATCCGCCATGGATACTGAGGGATAACTATTTTGTTGGAAAAACAAATTCTCAATAAACAAATCAGAGAGGCTCTGTGCCTCATCCTACCCCTTCCAAGAGACAAAATTATCTCAGGCTAAACTGAAGACAAAAACCAGGGTCTTATAAATAATGATGATGAGTATATGCTTCATACTCCACCAGCAGATCTGTAGCATAGTCTGAAGGAAAGTAATCACATTGTGAGAATATTGTTGGTTGCCTGCCCAATGGCCATTCTGCACAGCTTTCTTGCTATCAGAATCCAGATTTTGTCTAGGGCAGCAGCATGCCCAGTCCTAGCAGATGAATCATAACTGTTGTAAGCCAACTGTGACAAACCTATTTTTTAAATTTTTTTTATTTTTATTTATTTTTTTTTTTCTGAGACAGAGTCTTGCTCTGTTGCCCGGGCTAGAGTGCCATGGTGTCAGCCTAGCTCACAGCAACCTCAAACTCCTGGCTCAATCAACCCTCCTACCTGTGACAAGCCTAATGCCACATACTTACTTTCCCAGCTTAAGGTGATCATGTGACATAATTCTGGTGACCACAAATATGGAAATTTATGCTGATATAAGGAGATTTTTTTCTTGTGTTCCCATACTCCCCATATCGTTTTTCTTCCTGTTGAAGATGCTAGCATGGATAGATGGAATGATTGTAATTGCAGCAGTCATCCTGCATCCAAGAGGAAAAGGCCAAAAGAACCAGAGAGGTGCTAACACAGAGCCCTGTGATGGTTGAGCAACTAGATGATTCTTGGAGCAGCCAACTGCCCCCGCCTCTTACTAATGCAACTGTCAGTCAGGTTTTCTGTTATTAGCAACTAAATTCATTCTCACTGATAGAGATTTATTATCTTCCCAGATTCATGCCACCAATACTTTCCTAGTTTCTACTTAACTGACTTTTGATCCAACTCATTTTAAAGATTAAGAAATTAATCAAAATCCCATAATGCTTTTCAAATTTATGTTAAAATTTTTTATTTTTACTTCCCTAGCAAAAACTCAATTATAGCTCTTCTAGGACATTTACTTATACCTGTTTCCAAAAAAGATTTGAGATTACTAACAACACATGCTTAGGGATACTTTATTTTCCTCTTTAAACTTAATTCTTTTTTTTTTTCTTTCTTTTTTTAAGACAGGGTCTTGCTCTGTCACCCAGGCTAGAGTGTAGGGGCATCATTAGACATCAATGCAACCTCAAGCTCCTGGGCTCGAGCAATCCTATTGCTTCAGCCTCCCGAGTAGCTGGGACTACAGACATGTCCACCATACCCAGCTAATTTTTCACATTTTTTGTAGAGATGGGGGTCTCAATATGTTGTCCAGGCTGGTCTTGAACCCCTGGCTTTGGGTGATCTCCTGTCTTAGCCTCCCAAAGTGCTGGGATTACAGGGGTGAGCCACTGTTCCTGGCGCTAGGTATCTATTCTTGATCCCATACCTGGGAGTGGTATCACACTGAGAAAAACAGCCACAAGACTGGCTATGGGATGGAGACAAACCCAAAAGGTGTCTACAGTAACATTATTTTGCAAAAGCTTATTACCTTCTAGAATTTTCTTTAATGAAAGAATTCCCTCTGAATTGTTCTAGGGTGTGATTAAGACATAGTAGGATTATAAGACATTTAAAATGATCATAAAGTTATGAGATTATATTTTCATCCTAGCTTTAGCATCTTTTTTCCCCCTTTTCAAGCATCTTCTTTGGTACAAACACTTTGTCTTTTCTAGAAGATCTTTTAATATTAATTTGATGAACAATATCTAAGTGTACTTACCACATAATTTTATCACTGGAAAGGCAGAAGTGACCTCTCAAGGCAGCCATGGCAGCATGTGTAGAATATAGATGGAAACCAATGGGAATCCCACAGGGACCACAGAATAGAAGGTTGTAAGTGCTGAGGGAAGGGAAAAACAGAATATGGGTAACAAAGAATATCAGAGAATTTTTAAAAAACAACCAGTCTCTGGAAGCATTCCAGTCACCTAAGACATAAGTGAAAATTATGCCATAATAAGAATAAGACTGGAAGAATGTCACATTTAACAAATGTTGACCAGGTGCAGTGTCTCATGCCTGTAATGCTAACACTCTGGGAGGCTAAGGCGGGAGGATCACTTGAGCTCAGAAGTTTGAGACCAGCCTCAGCAATAGCAAGACCCAATCTCTACTAAAAATAGAAAAAATTAGCCGGGCGTGGTTGCTCACGCCTATAGTCCCAGCTACTCAGGAGGCTGAGGCAGGAGGCTTGAGCCCAGGAGTTTGAGACTGCAAGTGAGCTATGATGACACCACAGCACTACCCCAGGCAACACAGTGAGACTCTGTCTCAAAAAAAAAAACAAAACACAAAGATTAACTCATTTTAGTTACAGATATCTTCCTGGATTCTAGCCACAAAAACAATCATGGATATACAGTCGCCACTTCAACAGAGAAAGGTAATTTACCCCTGAAAAATAGCTAACTAATATTTAAACATTTAAAACTATAAATCATTATGTAAATTGGCTACCATTATATCAATACACAGTTCATGAAAAAATAATCAAATTGGGGCTTACTAAACCACTTATTAATAGAACTAAAATAAGGATTTTTCTTTTGTAGATATATTTAAAAAATTTTAATGGAAAAAATACCCATACTAAAAGCAAAAGAAACAAAGAAAAAGGAATCCCAATACCTTAGCAAGCCACCTTGCTATTTTCTTTTCCTTTATGCTCTGAAAGATTACTAAGTGAGGAATCATGTTGATTTTAGCTCTTGTTATAATACTTGAGCAAGTCACTTACTGTATTTGCTGGCACATATTCAAATATTAGAAAAAAAATTTTTTTTTTTTTTTTTTTGAGACAGAGTCTTACTTTGTTGCCCAGGCTAGGGTGAGTGCTGTGGCGTCAGCCTAGCTCACAGCAACTTCAAACTCCTGGGCTCAAGCAATCCTTCTGCCTCAGCCTCCCAAGTAGCTGGGACTACAGGCATGCGCCACCATGCCCGGCTAATTTTTTCTATATATTTTTAGTTGGCCAATTAATTTCTTTCTATTTTTAGTAGAGACGGGGTCTCGCTCTTGGTCAGGCTGGTTTCGAACTCCTGACCTTGAGCTATCCACCCGCCTCGGCCTCCCAGAGTGCTAGGATTACAGGCGTGAGCCACCGCGCCTGGCCTAGAAAAAAAAATTTTTAAGAAAAAATTAACTATTTCATCATGCATGTATCAAAAGCAATTTTAAAGTGGTTTAGCAAGGGAAAAATTACATAAGTACAGTGTATTGTGCAGAATCCTATTAAAAGAGAGTATAGAAATGACATGGCTGGCTGGGCACAGTAGCTCATGCCTGCAATCCTAGCATTTTGGGAGGCTGAGGAAGGAGGATCATTTAAGCCCAGGAGCTCGAAACCAGCCTGGGCAACATAGCAAGACTGCATCTCTACAAAACTAGGCAAAAAAAGTCTTGTTTTTTTGACAGGCATGATGCTATATGCCTGTAGTCCAAGCTACTCGGGTAGCTGAGGCAGGAGGATTGCTGGAGTTCAATGTTGCAGTGGGCTATGATCACACCACTGCACTCTATCTAGGGACAGAGCAAGACCCTGTCTCAAAAAAAGAAAATCACATGGCTAAAAAGAAATACATTCATGTCAACAGATAACAATAAGTAACAAAATATATTAAGGCCAGGCGCAGTGGCTCACACCCATTATCCCAGCATTTTCAGAGGCCGAGGTGGGAGGATCACTTGAGTCCAGGAGTTTAAGACCAGTGTGGGCAATATTGTGAGACCCCGACTCTACAAAAAAATTTTTTTAAAAATTAGCTGGGCACAGTGGCATGCACTTGTAGTCCTCGCTACTCTGGAGGCTAAGATGGGAAGATATCTTAAGCCCAGGAGTTCAAGGTTGCAGTGAGCTGTGATTGTACCACTGTACTCCAGCCTGGGCAACAGAGCAAAATCCTATGGGGGGTGGGGGGATATATTAAATTTCTTTGTAATAACAAGTCCCACACCACACATATAGTACTGTAATTTTATGAATATGGGTAACCAAAAAGCAAGCCATGAAATAAAGTTACATTAATTTGAATTAATTCCACATAGTAATTAATTAGTTCAGACAAAGCACAGTACTTATAGACAAATATCTTAGAAGAAACTAATATATGGAACAATGCAATATGTAAAGAAATCCCAATATTATGCTTATGCGTGCAATATAACAGAAATATAGGCATATGTCAGTGATACTGTGGGTTTGCTTTCAGACCACTGCAATAAAGTGAATATCACTACAAAGTGAGTCATAAATTTTTTGGATTCTCAGGGCATATAAAAGTTATGTTTACACTATACTATAGTCTATTAAGTGTTCAGTAGCATTACATCTAAAAATACAATGTAAATACCTTAATTAAAAACTACTTTGTTGGCCGGGCGCGGTGATTGCTCAAGGGCAGGAGTTCAAAACCAGCCTGATCAAGAGCGAGACCCCGTCTCTACTAAAAAAATAGAAATAAATTAATTGGCCAACTAAAAATATATAGAAAAACTTAGCCGGGCATGGTGGCACATGCCTGTAGTCCTAGCTACTTGGGAGGCTGAGGCAGAAGGATTGCTTGAGCCCAGAAGTTTGAGGTTGCTGTGAGCTAGGCTGACGCCACGGCACTCACTCTAGCCTGGGCAACAGAGTGAGACTCTGTCTCAAAAAAAAAAAAAAAAACTACTTTGTTGCTAAAAAATGTTAATCATCTCAGCTATCAGCAAGTAATCTTTTTGCTGTTGGAGGGTCTTGCCTCCATGTTGATGGCTGCTGACTGAGGAGGACAGTGGTTGCTGAAGGTTGGGGTAGCTATGGCAATTTCTTTAAATAAGACAACGAAATTTACTGCATCAACTGATTCTTCATTTCACGAAAGATTTCTCTGTAGCATGTAATGCTGTTTAATAGCATTTTACTTGCAGTTTCTTTCAAAATTGGAGTCAATTCTTTACAATTCTGCTACTGCTTTATCAAGTAAGTTTATATACAATAATATTCTAAATCCTTTGTTGTCATTTCAACACTGTTCACAACATCTTCATCAGGAGTCAATTCCATCTCAAGAAATCACTTGCTTTGCTCATCCATAAGAAACAACTCCTCATGCATTTAATTATCATGAGATTGTGGTAATTCAGTGACATCTTCAGACTTCACTTCTAATTCTACTTCTCTTGCTAGTTCTACCACATCTGCAGTTACTTCTTCCACTGATGTCTTGAACCCCTCAAAGTAATTTTTTCCAAACTCCTGTTCATGTTGATATTTTGACCTCCTCCCATGAATCATGAATGTTCTCAATGGCATCTAGAATAGTGAATCTTTTCCAGAAAGTTTCCAATTGACTTTGCCCTGATCGATCAAAGGAATCACTACCTATGGCAGTTATAGCCTTACAAAATGTATCTCTTAAATGATGAGATTTGAAAGTTAAAATTACTGCTTGATCCATGGGCTTCAAAATGGATGTTGAGTCAGTAGGTATGAAAACATTAATTTCCTTGTACATCTTGGGTGACCAGGTATATTATCAACGAGCAGTAAATCTATTTTTTCATATCTCATGGTTTCTACAGAGGTATTTTGAATCTTTTTTTCTGACAGTAGGTCTCAACAGTGGGCATGGTTCAGTAAATCATGCTATAAACAGATGTGCTATGTGCTGTCATCCAGGCTTTGTTGTTCCTTTTATAGAGCACAAAGTAGATTTAGCATAATTCTTTAGGGTCCTGGGATATCAGGAATGGTAAATTGAGCATTGGCTCCAACTTGAAGTCACCAGCTGCATTAGCCACTAACAGGAGTGTCAGCTTGTCCTTTGAAGACTGTCACTGATTTGTTTCTAGCTAAGAAAGTACTAGACGGCATCTTATTCCAATATAAAGCTGTTTCATCTACATTGAAAATTTCTTGTTTAGTGTACCCACCTTCATCAGTGATCTTAGCTAGATCTTCTAGATGGGTAACTTGCTGCAGCTTTTCCATCAGCACCTGTTGCTTCACCTTGTACTCTTGTGTTATAGAGATGGCCTCTTTCCTCAAACCTCATGAATCAACATCTGCTATCTTCAAGCTTTTCTTCGGCACCTTCCTCACCTCTCTCAGCCTTCACAGAATTGAAGAGAGTTAGGCCCTTGCTCTGGGTTAGGCTTTGGCTTAAGGGAGTGTTGTAGCTGGTTTGATCTTCTATCCAGACTATTAAAATTTTCTGTATCAGCATATCACTGGAGTAGCACTTTTAATTTCCTTCAAGAACTTTTTCTTTACATTCACAACTTGGCTTTCCACATGCCTTCCTCACTGAGCTTAATCATTTCCAGCTTTTGATTTGAAGTGAGAGACTTATGATTCTTCCTTGCACTTGAACACTTAGAGGCCATTATAGGGTTATTAATTGGCTAAATTTCAATATTGTTGTCTCAGGGAATAGGGAGACCCGAGGAGAGAAAGAGAGATGGGGGGAACTGCCAGTCAGTGGAGCAGTCAGAACATATATAACATTTATCAATTAAGTTTGCCATCTTATTTGGGTGTAGTTGATGGCACCCCAAAAGAATTATAATGGTAACATCAAAGATCACTGATCACAGATCACCATAACAGATATAATAATGAAAAAAAATTTAAATTGTGAGAATTACCAAAATGTGACACAAAGACACGAAGTGAGCACATGCTGTTGTAAAAATGGTGCTGATAGTCTTGCTCAAGGCAGGGTTACCACAAACCTTCAATTTGTAAAAATATGCAGTATCTGTGAGGCCCAATAAAGTGAAGCACAATAAAATAAGACATGCCTATATTTCACTGAATATTAGTATACAAGGAAAAGAAAAAATTTAATAAATTTGGATAGTGAAATTAATGATACAGCGGTGCCTCTGTGACTATGGAATCATAGTTTATTATTTATTATTATTATTTTTATGGGGAGGCCAGCAGTACATGGAATCCTAGTTTATGATTAAAAATTTTAATTCCCACAGTTTGCCTCTGATCATTTATATGGTCTGTGGCTCCTTATTTTTGTTAAGAAAGTTACCACAGTGGGTAGTAAGTCCTTACCCATACTCATAGAGCAGTTTTGGGTTACCTTGCTCCATCATTAAGGGTTGGCATCATCTAACTTGCAGGGCCTTCCATTCTTATATTAGATCGTGGACATTGGAGGATTTTATGAGAAGTACATACTTCCCATATATTGGCAAATATAACTGTTTCTCCATTTCCTTATCTGTAAAATGAGGTCAACTAGATTATAAAATCTTTTGGTTATAATATTCTGTGAATCTACAAGACAATAGGAAATAATACCAACAAGGGATGAAGAGTTGACTTGTCTTTAATTTGCTTTAAAAATACTTCAGGATAAAATAAGTGAAGAGTATAAATGGAACAAAATTGTCAAAATATTGATAATTGTTGAAAAGAGGTGATGGGTATAGTATTTGGCATATGTTTAAATTTTTCCATAATAAAAAGTTTTAAAAAGAGTAAATCTACAAACAATATTGAATGCCTAACTTAGTTTATTCAAAAAAGTAGTTTCCCAATAATATACTTGTCTTACAATTGGGTTATGCCTTTAAAAAGAGAAAAAAGTTCCTATCTTATAAAGATTCTCACTAAAATATTTATGGACAGAATGATACAATTTCAAGTATCTGCTTCAAAATATGGGGTGAAGGAGTTAAGTATGATTTCCATGAAACACAATTGGCCATAGATTAACTGTTTTAGTGTAGTGATGGGTGTATAGTTCATTATACTCTTCTGTCTGGTGTTTGTGCCATAACAATTAGAAAACAATGTACTTTACTTACAATCAATATAAGCAAAATTCTATTTAATACTGACACTTAGTTGAGCACAACCAAATCTCAGAGTAACAAAGCTATTTCTAAGTGTCAGCACACTATAATAATGCTTTTTGAAATTAGTTGCAATAAACCTTCTACCAGTAACAGAATAAAATGTAGGTGCAAGAAATAACCTTGTATCTACCTACCTTGTGACTTTGAATCTAGGAGGATATCACAACTGAAAAGCTCATGCCAATTTTAAGATGTTTAAATGTGGGAGGGGAAGAATATATCTTAGAATTAATCAAATATGGTAGATTGAGGCCGGGCGCGGTGGCTCACGTCTGTAATCCTAGCTCTCTGGGAGGCCGAG
>VBSM01001044.1:11783630-11798680 GCA_008086735.1 Cheirogaleus medius | reverse complement strand
AAAAAAAAAAAAAAAAAAATATATATATATATATATATATAAATATGCAATCCCAGTTTGTTTTTCTCCTATCCCAGCCCCAGAGACCAGGAAAGATAAAAACAAAAACCCACACACCAGTCAGAACATGGCAATGCATAAGAAACTAAATGGAACACTGAAAACATCCTCCCCAAAACCCCTCAAAATGACAAAAATCCAACAATCCAGCTCACCTACCTTAGTTGCTTAAGAATCCGCATCAAAATGTCACCAGACCACTCTAACTACAACATAGGACTTGTCATTCTTCTAGAATGCCCTTCCTCCCTCACTCCCCATACCAGGAATGTCACCTTTTCTCTTCTGGATCATTGTACTCTGCTCCTTGCCTCTAGGTTCACAACCTCATCCCTACCTCATGCACCAACCAGCATCTAGAAGGGCCTAAAACACAAAGCTTATTTATCTTTCCTGATTAAAATCCTTCAGGAGCCCCCAATGCCTTCAAAATAAAACCCAACTTTCTCCACAAGGGCTACAAGGCTCCTCCAGATCTGGCCTCTGCCCAACTCTCCAATCTTACCTCTAGTCACACGCCACTCCATGCTCTAATCACAGAAAATACCTGTGGTCCAACAAATGCCACCCAGTACACGCTCTCTAGGCCCCAGGCATTGGTTGATTGCTGCTCGTAGGCCAGGAATGCCCTCTACCGATTTTGTCTGGCTAACATCCTTTGGGACTCACCTTAGACACCTGTCACCTCCTCCAAGCACCTTTTCTTGACTACTCAATTCCATCAAGACCAGCGCTCCACCGACATGTTCCCATTGCATCCTGGGCTTACACTTTCCCTGTCATAACTGTAACAGTTCATTTGACACTCTCCCCTACCAGATTAGAAGTATCTTGAGGGGAAAAACTATTTTCATTGTGGTAACTCCAGCTTCCAATATGGTGCCTACCATGCAAGAGGCATCATAGTATTTGGGTTTTGTTTTTTTCTTAAAGATGGGGTCTCATTCTGTCACCCAAGCTAGAGTACAGTGGCCCAATCATAGCTCACTATAGCCTCAAATTCTGAGCTCAAGTGATCCTCCTGCTTCAGCCTCTCAAGTAGTTGGGACTACAGGCCAATGCCACCATGACTGACTTCTTGTATTTGTTGAACAAATATATCTCCACATTTCTGTACCTCTGCCACAAGTATCTTAGTTCAGAGCCTTATTGCTTCTCATCAGGACTACTGTAATTTCCCTAGAAAAGAGAAATTTAAACTTTAAAGTGCCTATGAACCACCTGGGAATTTTGTTAAAAATGCAGGTGGAATGGAGCCTGAGATTCTGCATTTCTAACAAACTCCCAGGTGACACTCCCATGGGTTCTTGGCCCATGGAACACTCTAAGTATCAAAGTCCTAACTCATCTCCCTGATTCTGATCTCCTCCTCTCCTAATCCATTCTTTGTCTGGAAACAAGAGGGATTTTTCTAAATATGATAGCAACTCCCGACACCCTCTCTTCAGCAATTCCCTCCAGAAATGTAAACTTCTGAAATGGCATATGAGACCCTCCAAAATGTGCCCACTTTCCTGGCTTAATTTCTTACATCCATGGGCAACACCCTCAGCCCTGAACACAGCAAAACACATGAATATTGTTCAAACCATAAAAATGATTAAACATTCTATAATCTTGGCTAACGTGAATGACTGCTGCATCTTGCCCTATCATAGCATCAATTCTAGTTTTCTCTCCTAATTATAAAATGGCCTCTAACTACTGGCAGTACCCTCCCTAAAATCACCTAACACAAACCTAAACCAGTCACTTCTAACACCCTCTTACTGAGATGCTCCATGGTTCCCCGTGATGTGCATTCTCACTCACAAGGGGTAATAAACCCAACTTGTTCAACTACAGGCATGTTACTGGTGGTCTATGACTAGAGGGTATTTACACTGCTCTTCCTTCATAGTCTCATAAGAACCTGTGCACAACTTACATAATATTAGAATCTTGCTTTTATCCATCTAACTGGCCTGAGTTCCTTAACCTTCGGGACTTGGCTTGAACATAACTGATGCTCAGTAATATTTGTTTGTACCAAAGCGTTCAGAAGAAAAAATAAGGAAAGAAAGATAAAAATAATGTTTGTTGATAAATGAAAACCATGTAACAGTATGTTTTCACATGATCTAAAAACTTAAGAGAACCAGAAAAAATAAAAACAGTTGACCTAAGGTCCTGGAATCATGGGTAATATTTAAGTTTCCCTCACTGGTTGCACTTAAATGATTTTACCTCTTCATGTGCAGAAATTTAGGAAACAAATGACGAGCCTATAAAATGATTCTCATGAACCCCATGAATAGGCTACAATATTAAGTGGCAAATAAGGAGGAACCAAAATTGCATATATGCTAACAAGTATAAAATATACAGACAAAAAAGATTTGGGGGAAAAAAGACAAAAAGGGCTTAAAGTAATGTGTAGGATGGGATTATAAGTAACATTATTTACCCTATTTTCCAAAACCTTAGTAGTATTACATCTCTAATAATGTAACTTCAATAATAAATGTTTCGTTTCATGTTGTTTTTTTTTTACCAATAAACATAAAATCTAACCTATTAACTAGACAATACTAGGTTGAGTTTGACAGTGACTTTTGACAACGTAATCCACGCAGCTAGAAGGGAGCAGTATTACCAAAGATTGCATATCAAGGTGCCAGAAATTGTTCTAAGTGTATTTTCATAGACTCCTCAAAACAACCCCGAGAGAGGTCCTATTATTATTCTAATTATAGAGCCGAGAAAACGGAAGTTTGAAGATTAATTTACCCGAGGTCACACAGCTACTAAGTGGCAGAACTCAACAGCCCCAGTGTTTAGCTCCGGATCCGAGCCCAGGAAGCAGCCCAGAACTCGCTGCCCGGCACGGGAGGCTGGACGTTCGCCGCAGTGGGGCCCTCACAACCTTCACCTGCCAGGGTTGTATCGCCCTCCCACATCCCCAACATACCAACAGCTAGCCAGAGACCGCTCACCTCCCCGGAGCATAGAAGTGGCTTCCGCCTGGGTCCCCGCTCTTCTCCGCCGGGTTCTCCACTTTTCCCTTATAGGTCCATCTGCTTTCCCTTTCCGGCGCCAACTAGTCATTAGAACACTAGAGTTCCGGCCGGGTACGAAGTCCCAAGAAAGGTAGCAAGGATTCCGAAGCCCGGCAAACTGAGGCTTTTGGTCCACCTGGGCCCCAAAAAGCCCGGCTTCCACCCCTCCTAATCTATTCTGCCCTATGTGAGGAAGTGGGGAGAATTTAGAAAAGTTTTTCGCCTCCTCTTCTTGCATCCCTTTCAGGCTGCAAACTCCATTCCTGCATCTTTCACTTAGGACCCAGTCATTGCTAACGCTCTTTCACCGCAGACGCCTGGGCACCCTGGTGCTTCACCTCCCCGCAGTCCCCCATGAGTTCTCTGAGGCCTCGGAAGACCGTTTCTGCTGGAATTGCCCCCCATGAATCCTTGAAGACCCACCACACACCCAGGCAGCTACACGTCCTACCAGCCCTTCCCCAATCCCGCCTCGCGGGGTCGCCACTCGGCAGGGCTTCTATTGTATCCTGAGCACACCTCTGTTAAAGTACTTTCAACATTGTATCTTAATTATTCATTCATTTCGCACTTCCTTCGCCACGCTGTGAGCTTCTTGCGTCCAGAACTGTGCTGTTCTTCCTTTCCCCAGCACCTAGCATGGCGCTCAGCGTGAATTCGAGACCGTATAGCTCATTAACACTGTAGTTCTCCAAGGCTCTGAAAGAGCTCACCAAATACAATTGCCTTTTCCAGGTTTCCTACATCATTGGTTTCCTGGCCAAATCCTCTTCCTTCTTAAAATTCTGCTTGACTTCTCTAGACTCTACACTTACCTCCTCCTATCATCTCCCTGCTTCACTAACTCTTCTATTCTCTTCCCACAACCTTAAATTTGGGCTATCTTTATAGCCCAACCTGCACCTTCTCTTCTAGTGTCAAATATTAATTATCTACACACAATTTAATATTCTCCTTCTCTAAGTCCCAGTGTCAGGGGAAAAGAAGCCAAACTCTGTAAAATAAAGAGATTTATTCTGAGTCATATTTGAGGACCATGACCAGGAGCCACACCCAAGAAACCTTGAGCAAGTGGACTTGCAGTGGTTGGGTTACAGTTTGGTTTTATACATTTCAGGGAGATAGGGATTACAGGTAAAGTCATAAATCAATACATGGAAGGCATACAGTGGTTTGGCCCAAAAAGATGGGCCATCTCAAAGAAGGGGGGCTTTGAGGTTATAGGTGGGTTTAAAGACTCTTTGACTTGTAATTGGTTAAAAATGAAGCTTTTGTCTAAAGGTTTGGAAAGTTTTTAGACCAGGAAGAGACAAACTTTGGGACATATATTTGTTGTGTAAATTGAGGACCTGTAGGTTTGTCCTGCATAGCCTTACGTCTGTTAATGAGTTGCAAAAGATATCTCCAAGAATGGAGGGGGACATGATGAGGCATGTCTGACCTCCCTCCTCATGGCAGACAATTCAGTTTTAGGGTATCCTCTTGGCCAGAAGGCGGTCCATTCAATCAGCCAGTGAGAGGGAAGCCTTAAGATTTTTAGTTCACACTAGCATACATTTCCAAACTCTTGTAGCAGTTCTAGCTGTGGCATATATCACTAACATCTCAAATTCCATATTCCACTCCCTCCCCTTTTTTAATTAAAGACAAAGTTGTCACTCTGTTGCCCAAACTGGAGTGCAGTGGTGCAATCATAGCTCACTGTAACCTCTAACTCCTGGCCTCAAGGGATCCTCCTGCCTCACCCTCCCCAGTAGCTAGGACTACAGGCATACCCCAGCACACCTGGCTAATTTTTTTATTTTCTTCTTATTTTTTATAGAGATGGGGTCTCACTATGTTGCCCAGGCTGGTCTCCAAATTGTGGCCTCAAGTGAGTCTCCTTCCATAGTGCTAGGATTACAAGCATGAACCACAGCACCTGGCACTATTTCCTCATATTAATTCTTCCTCTTATCGTCCTTATTTCTGTGAATGCCCAAATCCTTCCAGGCTGGAAATCCTTGGCTATCCTTAACTCTTCTTAAAAACTCCTCTCACTGACCCTAAATTCCACTGCATTCTTTTTGCTGTCTTTGATCTTTGATCTTTCACTCTTTCTTTCCAAACCCAATGACACCCTATAGTTATTTCCCTTATTTTCTGGATTATTTATTATTATTTATTTATTTAATTAAAAAAATTTTTTTTGAGACAGGGTCTGACTCTGTTGCCCAGGCTAAGTGCAGTGGTACAATCATAGCTCACTGCAACCTCAAACTCCTGGGCTTGATCAAGCAACCCTCCTGCCTCAGCCTGCCCAAGCAACTGGGACTACAGGCACAAGCTACAATGCCTGGCTAATTTTTTTATTTTTTAAATTTTTTGTAGAGACTGAGTCTTGCTATGTTGTTCAGACTGATCTCAAACTCCTGGTCTCCCAAAGTGCTAGATTACAGATGTGAGCCATGACGCCCAACCTGAGTTTTTAAAATTTTTCATATAGTAGCCATCCTAATGGGTATGAAGTGGTATCTCATTGTGGTTTTGATTTGCATTTTCCTAGTCATTAGTTATTTGCTTTTTTTAAGTATGGGAAACCCCATATGTATTTATTAGCAGTGAGAAAAGAGAGGATGGAAGGGAGGGAAATTGTTCAAATCAAAAAGAAAGGACATGAAAATGTCAGGCAGAAGAGAGGGCAGAGGTATTAGGGGACTGAAATAAAGACAAAGGTCTGAGAGGAAGTGATTATTTAGGTTCACCCAGCCACGTCTGTGGCATCTTCTCCCTTGGCCTCTGAGGCAATAGTAATGGGCTCCGCCAGAGCTTAACTATGTCTTTGTTCATAACAAAACTGAAACCCACCCAGATGAAATGGAAACAACAGGGAACAGTCTATCTATTTGTGGACATAGGGCAGGCAAATGCCCTAAAATGATAATATGATAAAGTGAACATAATGAAAAAATCAAGAGCAGGCTACTCTGAATAGAAAATCCTTGCTCAAAAGGAAATGAACACTAAGAGTGTCATTTGGAAGCCTGGGACCAGAGGACACTAAAGCTGCTGTGAATCAGGACATGAATGAGTAAAGCCCTGCAGTCCTCTATGTTGTAGTCAGTGAGCAAAGACACAGAGGAGTTGTCTATCCCTGGCAGACCTTAGAAAGTAGCAATATATTAATGTAGTTTCCAATCAATATTAAATGGGATAATATATGTAAAATGTTTAGCATAAGTCTTGGAATTTTTTTATAAGTGTTCAAAAAAGCTAGCTCTGGCTGGGTGCAGTGGCTCACACCTATAATCTCAGCACTTTGGGAGGTCAAGGCTTGAGGGGGATCGCTTGAGCTCAGGAGTTCAAGGTTACAGTGAGCTATGATAACATCACTGCACTGCAGCCTGGGCAACAGACAGAGGTAGACTCCATCTCTAAAAAAAAAAATCTAGTTATTGCTGAACTCTGGAACAGTGCTCAACAGGTACATAGTCTATACAGTCTAGTAGTACAGGGCATGTCATCAAACAAATAATTGCAGCACAGTGTGAGAGGAACTATAGTAGAGGGATGTACTAGGTATAAGAGTGACTCAAATAAGGGTATAATGAGCACTTATGGGCCAGGCATTGACTTAACACTTTTGGAGCACTTTCTCTTTTAATCCTAACAATAATTCTATGAAATAGGTATTAATATTACACCTAATATTTCCCAGGGAAGGAAACGTTCTTAGAGATGTTAAGTAACATGCTTGTCATAAGCTTGTCACAGCTGGCGAAGTGGTGGAGCTGGGATTCAAGCCATGTCTGTTGGCTATCTCCAGGATACATGCTCATTATCTACCACTCTGGGTCGTATCTGTTCATCTGAGCAGGGAGTAGTTCCTAGAGGAAGAACATGAGCAGTGTATTGAAGAATAAGGCATGTAACAGGCAGGTGAGAAGAGGAAAGGCCATCCAGGTGAAGGAGCATGCACACACGAAGGCATGGGGTTCTGAAACACATCATCTCTTCAATGGAAGAGTTCTGCCTGGCAGAATGGTGTAGCTTTCTACTGTCTAAATTCATACACAGAGTCAAGCCCAGGGCCAGGCACTTACCATACCACGTCTCTTATGCCTTACCACAATTTTGTAAGACAGATGTTATTTCCCTCATTTACCTCTGAGGGGAATGAAACTCAGAAAGGTTAGGTAACAAGCACGTTACCTAACAAGCATGAACCCAGCCAAGTACACAGAGACAGGGAAGTGGTAGGACTGGCCTATGAATGCAGGCACGATAAGGTCTATGCATTCCTTTGGATTTCAGCACATAGTGAGAGCAGAGGGAGAGGGAAACAGGATAGCAGTTTCTCAAAGATTTTTTGCTGTGACCCACAATAAGAAATGCAATTAACTATGACCCAGTATATGCATACCTATATATGTGGTAGAATTTTCTAGTGCTCACCAACATCTACTTCTTCTATCCCTTTGGACATATTGGAGGATTATACTTCTCTGCTTCCTTGCAATTTTAGGCACTCATATGACTAGCTCTGGCCAATAGATTATGAGCAGAAGTGACGTTTATGAGTCCCTGGCCAAAGCGTTTCATTTCAGGCTCAAGACCGTCCAGTGTTCTCTTTCCCTGCAGCAGTGATTGTGAAAGCATATATTGAGATTGAGATGCCACAAGATTGAAGCACCCTGTGTCATTAAGCCAATGAGAAGAGAACAGTTGCCCTAGAGTATCCCTGAGATCCATATTAGACTTTGCATGAGTGAAAAATAAGCTTTGCTCTGTTAAGCCCTGAGATTTTGGTATTGTTACTGCAGCAAAATTTAGCCTATCCTCATTTATGTAATATATAAATAAAATATACAACATTTCCATTACTATATGTCATATACTCCGACAGTTTCAATTACAATTGTAAAATGGTTACTCATGACTCACTAATTTTTTTTTTATTTTATTTTTTTGAGACAGAGTCTCACTCTGTTGCCTGGGCTAGAGTGCCATGGCATCAGCCTAGCTCACAGCAACCTCAAACTCCTGGGCTCAAGCAATCCTTCTGCCTCAGCCTCCCAAGTAGCTGGGACTACAGGCATGCGCCACCATGCCTGGCTAATTTTTTCTATATATTTTTAGTTGAACAATTAATTTCTTTCTATTTTTAGCAGAGACGGGGTCTTGCTGTTGCTCAGGCTGGTTTCAAACTCCTGACCTTGAGTGATCCTCCCGCCTCGGCCTCCCAGAATGCTAGGATTATAGGCTTGAGCCACCACACCTGGCCTAATATTTTTTTTATAGATGGAGGTCTCACTCTGTCACCCAGGGTGGAGTGCAATGGCTTAATCTTAGCTCACTGCAGCCTTGAACTTCTGGGTTCAAGTGGTCCTCTTGTTTCAGCCTCCCAAGTTGCTAGGACTATGGGCGCATGACACCAGATCCTGCTAAATTTCCTTTTTTATAGAAACAAGGTCTTGCTATGTTGCCCAGACTGGTCTTAAGTGATCCTCCTGCCTCGGCCTCTGCTGGGATTACAGGTATGAGCCACTGGGCCCAGTGGGGAGAAATTCAAAGAAACTGGCTCCAAGCCCTGAGTTCAACACTGCAGGAGCTTGCTTTCTTTCTTTTCTTTTGATTTCATATTTTCTCCTTCTTCCCTTCTTCATTTTCCTCCTCCTCTTTCTTCTCCTCTTCCTTCTCTTTCTCCTTCTCCCTGTTTTAAAATAATAGCATAGTGCAGCAAAGCAGCTTGACTATGCCACCTTCTAGCAGTAATATTAGGAACCACAGAATACATAAGAGTAATGGGTAGGAAAATGTGATTTTATTCACACAATAGGGCATTAGGGGATGACTTTAGGCTGAAAAAGAGTCATCTAGTCAAAGTCAGGGAAGTGAGACTGAGACAGAGGTGAGAAAGACAAGGGGTCGTGCAAGAAGAGCAGGGTGTTGCACTGAGGGGAACACTGAGCTAAGGGCTCCCAGGCTGCAATCTCACCTCTCTCCTCAAAGTCTAGCTGCTCAGATCATTATTGAAAAGTGATCAAGCTCTGGTGAACCAGTTCCTACTAAACACAGACAGAATAATTTATAAGGTTTACCAACAATTTACCACGAGAGGTATGTTTGCCAGGAATATTTGTGTCAGACAGGCAGCACAGCCTCTTTTCAGGAGGGAAAGTCTTCTTAGATTAGGACACTGCTTGGAGAACAGCAGCTTCAGAGCAGATGGATTTGGAGGCTGTGAAGTGATATTTTCTTCAAACTCTGGAAGTCTGGCATGTCACCCACTCCTGGGCTCCCAGGTTGGGTGGACTGGGCATGCCAGCTGATCAAGACCTCTTTCTCCTGCAGCAATGGTGAAATGCTAGAAAACTCTCCCTTCCCTAGACCCCCTTTCTGACTACTCTGTTTCTCCTACCCTGCCCCGTTGTGACCACCTTTACAATCTTGCCCCTCCACCTGTTTTACAGTGAAGTTATTTCCACTGTGTTGGCCCCTGATTGCTTTGAATAAATGGTCTGTATTTGTTTGTCTACCAGACCAGGCAGAGGTACCAAATTGCTAACAGTGGTTAAGAGCATGGCTCTGGAGTCAGACTGGCTCCATCACTTACCAACTGTGTGACCTTAGCAACCTGTCTGTGCCTCAAGTTCTGGATGGACACAGAGATGTGTCATTTGGGAAGAAAGGACTTGCTGCCATAGCTAACAGTCCTTAGCTCTCAGATACTTCAGGGTCTGGCTGAGCTGCAGAGAGACTCTTTGCCCAAGCTCACATCCTTCCCAGGTGGCCTACATCTAATGACTAAGGCAGGGCTATAATGGTCTGGCCATTTCAATCCTATGTGGGACAACTCTTGTGGCCTATTTTAGCTTCAGAGTGCCCATGGGACTGGTTGACCTGGTCGTCAGGTCCACACTGCAATTCAGTTTCTCTCGCTTTCTGTCCCTTCTATAGTTGTCAATCCCAGGGCCACTCCCTAAAGAACATCCCTAATGCTAATCTCCATCTCTGAGCCTGCTTCTAGGAGAACCCAACCTGCGACAGTTGTTGCCAGGAGTGGTCTGAGAAAGGAGGCAGTAAAATGATGTTTAGAAGCTGGGTCACTCACATCCAGCTGGCAAGGAAGACCTGCCACAAGATGACAGTTTGTTAAATATTTCATCATGGATGGATAGGATTAGTATGCTGGTGGAAGGGAAGGTACCAGATGGTGAGATGTATCAGGCATTTGAAAAATATGGGGAGCATAGTAACTATAAGGATAGTGGAATTGGGTGGCTGTTACTGAAAGCCAAGTATGAAAGCCAGAGGCCCTCCTTAGTAGCATATAAAAAGGCTTTCAATACCTGCAGGTGGAGGCAAGGAACACTGAGGCCCAGGATAATCATCAGAGTAGGATGAGCTCCAATAAGGTTAAACTCCCGAGCAAGGTAGGTCTGCTAAGCCATGGTCAGGGTCCTAGTTGGTAAATAATAGGACAATGATATATGGGATGGGGATATGTGGTTAATGCCCCTGAAGATCTTGAATTCTCAGATTCTCCAGAACTCTCTGAACCTGCAGAAAGGGCCTACCATCCAGCATCCCCCTCTTCCCTGTAGACAGTACAAGGACTGTACCCTGCAAGACTGCATGTGTCCCCCTTCCCCTCAGAATCTGCCCTTACCTTCCTCTTGGCCACTAGGTTTATAACTAAAGTGAAGTCACCATATAACCCAGTGTGGGATATATTCGGCCTGATAAGTGAGGAAAGAGATTATACCCCAAAAGATCTGCAAGAACTAGCCAAGCATGTAATGGCAGGAGCTGGAAGAGTAGGAAAGAACTGGATGCTGAGGGTGCTTGATCAAGGGGACCAAATGGTAAGATTGGATAAAAGAGAGTTCATTGATTTGGGAGCACTTTCCTGGGATACAGAATTTATCACCCTGCCAAGAATCCCAGGATTTGAAGATTTGCTATTATAATGGATTTTTAGAAGCATGGAAAACTCTACAGCCCACATAAGGTAAAAAATGCCAGAACTGCCAAGACAGATGGTGTAGGAAGGGATTAAAAAGCTCAGAGAAGTGAGAACGCTGGAGTAGATGTACTATATAAGGCCAGAAAGCCCATTAAATGGTTATGTTCCATGGGAATATTGAGAGGATGTGCCACTTACCATGGCCATGGGAACGCACTGGTAAGAGGTGCACCAGCATCACTAGAGATCCAGCGGTGGTTCTCCTGTGTGGGCCAGGACTAACTGTAGCTAGGCTGTTAAAAACTAGGCTCACTAACAGAAATGGGATGATTGGACCTTGAAACAAGAAGGCAGGTGGCAGCACTTACTGCCAGAAGCTAGGTAGATGCAATTATTATAATGAGTGCAAAGGTCAGAGTGATAACCAAGAAGGTCTGACCCTCAGAGAATTATGGAGATGGTTAGTAGAACATAGCATCTCCAGAGATAAAATAGATGGGTAGCCAACAAAGCTATTCTTCAATTTACCATCAGAAGAAATCAAGCATTGGGTGATCAGGAGACTGAGGACAGTTGCCCCCAATATAAAGTGACTGTCTCTTGGCTACTTTTAGATCTGAGCCAGTTTTCAGACTCTGAATTCAGGATCTTAAGAGATGATCAGACCTGGGAGCAGTGGCTTATGTCTGTAGTACCAGCACTTTGAGAGGCTGAGGCGAGAGGATCACTGGAGGCCAGAAATTCAAGACCAGCCTGAGCAAAATAGTGAGACCCTTCCTCTACAAAAAATAAAAAAAGTTAGCTGAGTGTGGTGGTGGGTGCCTGTAGTCCCAGCTATTCAGGAGGCTGAGGCAGAAGGATCTCTCTTGAGCCCAGGAACTCAAGGCAGCAGTGAGCTTTGATCATGCCATTGCACCCTAGCCTGAGGGACAGAGTGAGACTCTGTATCAAAAAAAAAAAAAAAAAAAAAAGAGAGATAATCAAGTCATCAAAAGGAAGGACCCTGCAACACTATGACAAATTGGCAATACACAGTAATGACTTCCTCCAAAGTTCACATATGTGTATTGTTATTTTCAACTTTTTTTTAGAGACAGGGTCTTGCTATGTTGCCCAGGTGGGACTCTAACTCCTAGGCTCAAAGGATCCTCCTGCCTCTGCCTCCTGAGTAGCTGGGACTACAGGCATGTACCACTGCACCTGGCATCTCTTATTTGAAATATTCACTTTTGTATTTTTTTTCTTTTTCTTAAAGAGGGCTTCCCCAAATTGCATAGCTTTCAGACTTCAAACACCCAGATCCCAGGGTGTGAATGTAAAGTGATAGAACCTTTTACAGGACAATTTGACAATATGTATCAAGAATTTTGACCAGGCACCGTGGCTCACGCCTGTAATCCTAACTCTGGGAGGCCGAGGTGAGTGGATTGCTCAAGGTCAGGAGTTTGAGACCAGCCTGAGCCAAGAGCGAGACCCCATCTCTACTAAAAAATAGAAAGAAATTAATTGGACAACTAAAAAAATATATATATAGAAAACATTAGCCGGGTATGGTGGCGCATGTCTGTAGTCCTAGCTACTTGGGAGGCTGAGGCAGGAGGATCACTTGAGCCCAGGAGTTTGAGGTTGCTGTGAGCTAGGCTGAGGCCACGGCACTTTAGCCCGGGCAACAGAGTGAGACTCTGTCTCAAATAAAAAAAAAAAGGATTTTGATCCAATGCTATTTTTTACAATTTATTTTATTTAAAAGTTTAATTTAGCGGGCGTGTTATGTAGGCGTTGGCAGTACTGCCCTCATTATTTGTTCATTAGGCAGTAGCGCTACCCCAAGAAAAGGATGGTTAGTGCTATTTTTTTTAAAAAAAGATATAGTTGTAAGGAATAGAATACAAGTTTATGTAAATTTGTTAGCGAATCTATAATAGTTTTTTTCCATTCTGCATTTTCTCAAACAGCAGATGTTAAAAATACCTCTTTTGTCGTTTTTTGGGTGGTCTGCATAAAAAGGGGTCCTCACAGCATTTTAAATGTGCATGCCTTTTGTAATGTATATGTGTTATAGATGTAATATCTTGGGAGCAGGGATCTTGTCTTGGTCACTTATTCAACTTGTTCAGCAGCTAGCTTAGTGCCTGAGCTCAGGCATGTAAATACACTTTGAATAAATATATGCACATACAATTTTGTTTGTTTTGTTAAAAACTGGATGGATATCTTGGGGTGGTAGAATTTTACATAGTTTTCTTTTTTATATACTTTTCTGTCCTTAAATTAATTTATAATAAGCAGGAATCATTTTTATAATCAGAAAAAATTATTCTATTTCCCCCAAAATATTAAAAAAATATAATAAGTAATTCATACTCAGTATACAGTTTAAATAGCATCAAAGTATATAAAGTAAAAAATAAAAATCTTCCATCACCAACCCCTCTTCCTCCAACCCCTTCTCACTGTACTGTAGTCTCTTTCCCCAAAGTGTAATAACAATTATAGCTGACATTTATTGAGTGTTTACTCTTTGCCAGGAAGTATTTTAAGCACTTTTTTTTTTACATGTTAACATATTTAAACCTTATGAGAAACCAAAGAGACAGATACTATCATTATCTTCATTTTACTAATTGTAAACTTTCACAGGTTGGGTTCTCTGGGAAGCTCGAGAGGGATTTTAGAGTGCAGGATGTTTATTCACTCAATTTAGACACTGATTTGTCTTATTATAAACTAACTTCACTCCATGAATCATTACAGGACCCCTTGCAGAAAGATAAAAATCAACAGATTTCACGCAAAGAGCATAACTTTATTAATTCCAGTCAAGGGTTACTTACTATACTATGGCTTTCTTTTCAGCAATTCTTTCTGTGTATTAACCCTGCGGTCCCCAAGCCCAGGGCCTCTGAACTGGCCCCAGAGCTCCACTTCCCTGGCCTCCCCCATCCAGGGAAAAATTGTCTTCCCTGCTCCCCACCCCCATACAAATTGTCTTCCATGAAACCAGTCCCTAGTGCCAAAAAGGCTGGGGACCGCTGTAATTAACACATTTAGAGGGGCCTCACAGAAGGGTGCTATGCTTCAGGGTGGCTAGAAATGAGGGAGTTGGCCTGGCCTGGGCACTTTGGGTCTTCTTGGCCATGGGCTCAGTTCTAAGGATATATTGGGTGAGAGAAGTCTAGAGGTAATATTTTAGGAAAACTCTTCTAAAGTAAAGAGGTAGCTGGGGCCGGGCGCCGTGGCTCTCGCCTGTAATCCTAGCTCTCTGGGAGGCTGAGGCGGGCGGATCGCTCAAGGTCAGGAGTTCGAAACCAGCCTGAGCAAGAATGAGACCCCCGTCTCTACTATAAATAGAAAGAAATTAATTGGCCAACTAAAAACATATATATAAAAAAATTAGCTGGGCATGGTGGCGCATGCCTGTAGTCCCAGCTACTCGGGAGGCTGAGACAGGAGGATCTCTTGAGCGCAAGAGTTTGAGGTTGCTATGAGCTAGGCTGACGCCATGGCACTCTAGCCCGGGCGACAAAGTGAGACTCTGTCTCAAAAAAAAAAAAAAAAAAAAAAAGAGGTAGCTGGGCTTTTAAAAGGTTATTTTCTTCACTTTAATCCTGCACACCTTTTCAAGCTAACTGGAAGCAAACTGTACATTGAGGTGTTTACTTCTAGAGACTTCTTTATGTATGACATATTTTCTTTTATTGCTATTTTTAGGCATGCACATATGTGATGTGTATTGCAACTTGGTGGAGAAAATAAAATTTATACAGTAAATGAGGAAAAGGATCCAGAAAGTAAGAACTCATCAGCCTGCCTGTATTCCTAAGTTTACTATCAGAACAAATGAATTAACGGACTCCAGAAGAGTTTTGAGACCAATTTCAAATTATTATTGCTTATATTCCAAATCCCACAAAGAAATCACTTCTGGCCGGATGTGGTGGCTCTTTCTATTTTTTTAGTAGAGATGGGGTCTCGCTCTTGCTCAGGCTAGTTTTGAACTCCTG
>VBSM01001044.1:11715668-11744324 GCA_008086735.1 Cheirogaleus medius | reverse complement strand
CTAGGCTGACGCCATGGCATTCTAGCCAGGGCAACAGAGTGAGACTCTGTCTCAAAAAAAAGAAAGAAAAAGAAACGAATGAAAAATTTTCATGTTGTATACCAAGTGACTTCTAGACCAGAGAATTGTGTTGAGGTTAGAAAAAACAAAAAACACAACTCCAACCTAATAGAGATGGTTATGTTGGTTCTAGCACTGCTTCTGTGGTCTAGGTAGCAGGAACGTAGCCATTTGATTATTTTGTTGGTTTTGTTTTATTTTGTTTTGTTTTGCGTTTTTCTGGTTTTAACTCGTGTGTTTATGTCTTTGTATGAGGGCCTGCAGCCATGCCATGTCCTGAAAAGCTTGGCAACAGAAAAATCAACCTCTGAAATCCCAAGTACAATCCCCTATTATAGTAGAATTAGTGGGAGGAAAAACTTCTAATGGGCCCACCAGGGTAACTGACTCTTCCCCTGGTACTTGCTTACCCTGGGCACAAGGCTCTCTGCTTGGCCATCTGAAGTCTAAGCCTAGAAAGGTGCTCAGAAGCCTGGCTGCTGTGGGCTGCACTCGGCACAGGGTCGCTTGTCTGCATTCAGGCTGATAGAGGCAAAGGAAGAGCGGTGTGGAAAGCTCTGAATGAGTCTGTTTTTGATCCATGTCTCTGTCCTTTCACTTAGGTTGCTGAGATTACGGGTGTTGTGGAAACCGCCAAAGTTTACCAGCTAGGTGGCACCAGAACAAACAAAGGGCTACAACTACGGTAAGAGACTTTTCTATGTCAGCTTCTGCTCCCACTTCAAACAGGCACCGCCTGTTTGGGCTGTTACTCTCTCTCAGTGTGATGTTTCTCATTTCAGTGAACACTATTTATGCCATCCCCACGAAGCACTTGGAGACACTTATATTCTATCTTTGACTATAGGGAAAGTAGGATATTCCCTCCTATGGAGGAACCAAGGATATGAAGCGGCAGGACAAATAGAAGGGAGATGTCAGGTTGTGAGAGACCCTCCTCCCAGAGCCAGTAGGCTTTTTTTTAGCAATTGGTCAGGAGACTCCTGATCCTGGCTCCATCATGCAGCTCACTCATCTCATCTTTGACAAGTCCAATTACCTTTCAGAACTTAGTTCCTCTTCAGTAAAATGAAAGTGTCATTCATTCAGCAGATATTTACTGAAGGTACTATGTGCTAGGCATTGTTCTAGGCATCAGGATAAATGAGAGAACAAAAGAGACATACTCAAATCCTTGTTCTCCTGGAACTTGAGAATTCTAAAGACCCCTGTATAGGGAGGAATAGAAGTAGTTTTGTCAGGATCACACATCAAATAGCAGGTAGTAGACCCAGGTCTCCCCTGGCCTAATTTGGTTTCCATGATATCTCCATTACCTTCTCCCATCCCTACCCCATCATCTCCCTTGGTCTGTTTAAAAATAAAGGGCCAGCTAGGGATAGGGAGTGGCCCTGACAAGCAGAGTCCCCAGGAGCATGGCTCTGAGCCACTTAACTTCGCCAACACAGTGGTCAGTAGAAAGATAGTGTTCTTCCTCTCTAGGGAATAGAGTTTGCTTATCATCCAGACAACTATATCATTTTTTTCTTAAGATATGGGATCTCCCTGTGTGGCCCACACTGGGATGCAGTGGCTATTCACAGGTGCAATTATAGCTTACTACAGCTTCAAATTCCTGTGCTCAGTGATCCTCCTACCTCAGCCTGCTGAGTAGGGCTGTGGCACATACCACTGGCTCCAGGCTCTATTGCATATTCTTTTTTTTTTTTTGGAGACAGTCTCACTTTGTTGCCTGGGCTAGAGTGCTGTGGCATCAGCCTAGTTCACAGCAACCTCAAACTCCTGGGCTCAAACAATCCTTCTGCCTCAGCCTCCCGAGTAGCTGGGACTACAGGCATGTACCACCACGCCCGGCTAATTTTTTCTATATATTTTTAGTTGGCCAATTAATTTCTTTCTATTTTTTGGTAGAGATGGGGTCTTGCTCTTGCTCAGGCTGGTCTCAAACTCCTGACCTTGAGCAATCCACCCTCCTCAGCCTCCGAGAGTGCTAGGATTACAGGCGTGAACCACCGCGCCCGGCCTCTATTGCATATTCTTGATGTTGATTGACTATCAAAGATTTTATTGTACATAGACTTTTGAAGCACTAAGCAAGTCCATTTGGTTTCCAGTGCTAGCATTGTGATTTCTAACCCTGGTTGACTATTAGAACAACGTAGGAGGTTTTTTCGTTTTGTTTTTGTTTAGTTTTTTAACTTCTGTTCCTGGTTCTTACTCCCAGAGATTCTGATTGAGCTGATCTAAGGTGGTGCTTTAGCATTGGAATTTGTATAAGTCTTCCTAGGTGACTCTAAAGAAAGGGTAGTCAGGACTGAGAACCACAGAGACAGTAGAGATAGGTAGTACACTGTGTGGTAGGGTACTGGTACTGTAGTCAACATGCTGGTACTATAGTCAACATGCACATTCTTTTTTTCTTTCTTTTTCTTTTTTTTTTATAGCAAAATGCTGTTTATTTGAGCATCTGGGTGCAGATGGGTGGAGGCCAAAAAGGGCATCGACACGAACATTCACATTCTTAGAGGTGCTATCTCTCTTTTACTTAGGCATGGCAATGATCAGCGTGTGTTCCGCCTAGAGTTTGTCTCAAACCAAGAATTCACTGAAAGTGAATTTATGAAGTGGAAAGAAGCGGTAAGTGGCTAGAGACTACCTAGCAGTTGTTCGTGAACACTGAGAGCATCTCTTTCTAAAATCCCTTACTAATAACCTTTTATCATGTTTTGGTCCAGATGTTCTCTGCTGGCATGCAGTTGCCTACCCTAGATGAAATCAATAAAAAGGAATTATCTATTAAAGAAGCTCTTAATTATAAATTCAACGATCAGGACATTGAAGAGGTAAGAAACCTGATACTTCAGAGCCTGAAGGCTCATTAAGAACCAATGTTTACAGAAGATCATGATTTTCTTTTCTTTCCCTGTATCTCTACATTTTTAACTATGCATTAAAAGGAGGGAATACTAATATTGCTGCCCTGTTATGTATAGTTCATCAAGCTTTTCTCTGTACATTCTCACCTATAGATGAGACTACATAGATTAAAGTGTATTCAGGGTTCAGATGAGACTATGTAGACTAAAATGTACTCAGGGTTCAGGGATCTGTATTCTGCTAGGCTTGGTCCTTCAAGAGTTTTCTTTCTCCAAAACATTTTAGTAAAATTCTTTGATCTCTGTTCTCTTGGACAGTGGGTAGCCTTACAGTACTACCAGGCTCTTGGGCTGCTGCTGTTTATTGGTGCATGTTCCTTCAGACTGTCCCAGAAGAATCTCCGTGACTCTGGAAGCAGCATAGTATCCCCTGGAATGAACTCACTGTCTCTCTCTCTGGGACATGACACTGCTGTAGGAAGAGCAGCCCCCTTTTAACTAGCTGCTTGCCTCCAAAATGGGCTCACTTAGCCTGTCTACAAAAATAGTTTAGGAATACCTCACTGCTGGTATCTCCTCTCTGGTGCAGATTGTAAAAGAGAAAGAAAGGTTCAGAAAAGCTCCACCCAACTATGCTATGAAGAAGACCCAGCTGCTAAAGGAAAAGGTAAGGACTTGCATTCAAGCCCTCTTCCCCATCCTGTGGGGGGATGTGGAGATCAAACTTGTTCATCTTCTGCCGAGTTAGTGGTGGCAGTATTGGGAGAAAAAATTCTGGGCTCAATTATAAGCAACACAGTATGTTCTTGGCACCTGGGCAGCATTCCTTGGCCATTTTCCTTTCTATAAATTGAAGCTGATCTTATTTGTTGCGTTCTCCTTACTTTCTAGTCACTTTAGTTTCATGTGTAATAAACTAGACCTTAGGGTAGAATTCAGCACTGGGTCTGAACAGACAAATGACATTGTCAAGCTCAGCTGCAGCTGATGGTTTTTCATTCTTCACACCAGGGTGGGGGGAGCCTTGTTATGGTGTTTTAGCTACATAGGGCCTGGGTTTTAAGGTAAATGTTACATATCACTGCCACCAGGGGTCCAGAGCAAGGTAGCTATATGAGAAGGTGTTACTACTGTACTGTGTACTACTATAATAAAAATTATATCTTGGCCAGGCATGGTGGCTCACACCTGTAATCCTAGCACTCTGGGAGGCTGTGGCAGGAGGATTGCTTGTGCTCAGGATTTTGAGACTAGCCTGAGCAAGAGTTGAGACCTTTTATCTATTTAAAAAAAATAAAACACAGTAAAATGAAAATTAAAAAAAAATAAATGAACAAAAGAATTATATCTTGTATTTGTAAGGTACTTCTTCAGTATTCTTTCACATCTCCTGTCATTTGTTCATCACATAAGATGTCTTGCCTGTGCTGGAAGTAACGGGACACTTGATATAGAGCCAGTTATAGCCAAGAATTCACACATCTCTCTGTGCACAGGCCATGGCTGAGGACCTGGGGGATCAGGACAAGGCCAAACAAATCCAAGACCAGCTGAATGAGCTGGAGGAGCGGGCAGAGGCCCTGGACCGCCAGCGGACCAAGAACATATCTGCTATCAGGTGTGTTACTGAGCACGTTTCGGTTCCCCTATCCTTGGCCCACAGACCTTGGCCAGAGTTATTAGGCAAGCCTGTGGCCTGCACACAGTGCTGCACTGACGCACACAGCCCTGGGGTCAGGGCTCAATGGCTCCCTCCCTCCTCTTACCCTACAGTTACATCAACCAGCGGAACCGGGAGTGGAACATTGTGGAGTCTGAGAAGGCCCTGGTGGTAAGTAAGACAACTTTATCTGAATCACTGAAAAAAAATTAATAAGATGATATGAAATCTTTTCTACATCTTGTTCAAGTTTATTTTTTTCAATTAGTAAAATAACATGTACACTTAGCATACACATGCTTTCTCTCTGTGCCCACATATACCCAGGTAATTTACTAGATCGTAATGAAAAACAGTCTTCTGCCCTGTCTTACCCCTCCCCACCATAGATTCTACTCCACAGATGTTCATTTTTATCAATTTCCATTTTTTGGTTGTTGCCCTCATAACTACTCTGTTGCTCTTGAAGAGAAAAAGATAATAATAGACAGCTTTTTATTGTTTTCAATCCTTTGCAAAGATTCTTATTTACATGTGAGCTTATGATGAATGAGAGGAGGGGAACGGAGATGCAGTCCTGCAGTGCATGCTATCTGTTTCAGGCTGAAAGTCACAACATGAAAAACCAACAGATGGATCCGTTTACCAGGCGGCAGTGCAAACCTACCATCGTTTCTAACGTGAGTGCCTAAAGAGGACGTCTTTAGTCAGGACCTAGATTCTAGGACATAAAATGAATTCCATTAGGAAATTAATAAAGAAGTTAAAAATAATGTTTTCTTAGCTGGGATTTGCTTGCCTGAAGCTCTTGGGTCTGGATACTTCCTTTTTTATCTTGCTATAGGGCATATAGGTAGTGAAGACATGGCATGAATTTATAAAAACCTAGGGACTGACCCCCCAACAGGGTGGGCTTACAGTGCAGCAGACATTAGGAATGTGTCCCTTAGCTAGAGCCTGGCTGGACTGGGCTGGGCTTTAAAGGTTTTAATTGCCCTTTTTTTGCTGCCTTGAGGAAAACCCCACTGAGCTGCTGACGGGTTTGCTATGGTGCCTGTGATGTTAGTGTGGTAGGTGGGAAAGAATCTGGCAGTAGGACTCTGAGTGTTGAACAATCTCTAAAATAACTTATTTTCTCTCTCAGTCCAGGGACCCAGCTGTTCAAGCTGCTATCTTGGCCCAGCTGAATGCAAAATACGGTTCTGGAGTATTACCAGATGCTCCAAAGGAGATGAGCAAGGCAAGTGCGGTACCACCGTGTGAACTGCCCAGCAGGAATGCTGGCCAGGACGCCACGCAAGCACCTTGTCTGGTTGGGGCTTGATATACCTGGAGGAACATGGACTCCCACTTGCAGTTCTTTCTCCATCCCAATTGCATACAAATATAATCAGCAGCTACTGAATTTTTCTCAGACAACTCAATCCTAAACCCAACACCATTATTTACCTAGGGCCTTGACTGTGTGTTTAGGCAGCTGACTTCTAGCCCTCTGTGCCACATTTTCTCATATGTAAAATGGCAATAATACTGTTCACCCTACCTACGTCACAGGATAATTAGAAGGAGCAGTTGACATGTAAGGATCAGATGTTGTAAAGTGAAAGCTCTTTGAAAATGAAAATGAAATGGTAAATTTAGAAGCATTTTTCTGCCTAAGTTAGGACTTTTCCTGTATAGCCTAAACTGTCCCAGGAATTCCTAAAATCTTGAGTCAAAAGGTGGCCTGTTGTCTTAAGGCCATCCTTTCTACCCTCATCCCACAGACATGAGCCTGCCCTCTCCTCTTTGCTTTTAGCCTTCAGAAGAGAACACTCTTTGTGGCCTCGCCTGTCCTCCCTCTGAGAGAAGGAATCAGTAAAGGGCCTTAATAGAAAAATCTAATGAACTTGAGCAAGAGCTTTTACCATTAGTGGCTGCTGCTTCTCAAAATTCACTTGCATTTATGCTCTTATAATTAGTTTTCCTCTTCACGTTGCAGGGTCAGGGCAAGGATAAAGATTTGAATTCTAAATCAGCCAGTGACCTCTCAGAAGACCTGTTCAAAGTACATGATTTCGATGTGAAGATTGATTTACAAGTTCCCAGCTCAGGTAAGTGAAGGTTGGGGAGTGGTGAGGGTCAAGGACCAGATAGATCCTTGGCTGTCTCCAGCAGCAAGGAGGCCTGATTTTAGGGAAGAAATGAGGGTGTCTACTCATCAGAATGTGTAGAGGCCGGGGTAAAACAGGCTACAGGTACATTTTGAGAGAGGACAGGACTGCAGTCAGAAAGGCTCCCTGAAAGAGTGAAGCACAAGATTAAAAGGACTTTGTAGGTACTGCAAGGTGCCAATTTGCTCTTCTTTCCCACAGAATCCAAGGCTTTGGCCATCACCTCCAAGGCTCCGCCAGCCAAGGATGGGGCTCCAAGGAGATCTCTGAACTTGGAAGACTATAAGAAACGACGGGGGCTTATTTGAGTGCACCCAGCCTGCTGCTTCTGACCCTGCATGCCCCATCACAGTGTCTCACCTTTCCTCTTTTCCTTTGATTTGCCCTTTTTGGGCTGGAGCAGCAGTGGAACTGGGAAGAGACTCTAAACTGCCAGTCATCTGTAATATAAACCATTTGCTGTATAGACCTCCCTTGTCTACACACCATCTCCCACCAGCCCCCTGGGCCCCACCCAGTGTGGATCTGGGTTCTCTTGGGCTTTCTTCATGTCTTTAGATTTGTGTTTGCCTTTTGTTTTTTTTTTTAACCAGCACAGTTCATTGGCCACTCTGCACACATTCAGTATTACCATGGAGCTGGGATTCTTGCTGGCGCCCCTGGTGGCGATAGCAGCAGCACTGGGCAGTCCCCTCTGCAGACTGCCTTGGACCCAACCATTGAACATTGGCACCTGACCCTTGTGGAGGGAGCAGGGATTGGGCACCTGCAGTCCTCCTTCCTCACTCCTCATCTTTCTCTTTTTCCCGTCTCTGTGGGAGAGGGGCTTTCAAAAACCAATTTAGTTTCCAAAAAGTGTACATTTGTGGGGAGGGTGGGGGTCTAATTTGAGAGAGAGAGAAAGAGAGTGTGTATGTATGTGTATGTAAGTGTGTGGATTTTTTTATCATTTTTTTAAAATGCAGTACTCTTTGTATCAGTCTGTCATGGGTCTATAGCTGTTTCAGATTTTTTTCAGCTGTACTTGAGCATCTGAAACTGCAAGAAAGAAACTCATTAAATGTGATTCTTCTTACTAAACAGGCCTGACTGCTGTAGCTGTGTAACTTCCCCTCCCCCCCTTTCCCCATCACTTCCCATCTTGGAGAAAATTCCCCAGTTTAGCCCCCTGCCCTGCAGGCTGTGTCCTGGAACGTGGGAGGGAAGCTTAGGGCCAGGTACAAGGGAGGGTAGTGAAGGTGTCTTGCTCACCCCGTGGCTACAGCCCATAGCTTCTTGGCCGAACATAGGATGTGTCTTTTTCTCACCCAGTGTACTTGTCTCTTCTTAGTGATTCTGTTTTGCTGTTTTGGCAAGAATAACATTTTGTTTTTAAGAAAAATTACTCATCATGAATGTGGAGAGCAAACACAAAAAGATATAGGTTGCAAATGTTAACAAGCATGTGCAGTTTCCTGTGTATGTATACATATATATATGGTAAGCATATATATTGTTGTGCAGCTAGGGCGAAGCCAGAAAAGGGGTGTGTATGTCTTTATGAAATGTTTGAAAAGAGATAAGCTGACTGCTTGATAATCATTCTCAGGTGTAAAGCTCCAAGTGTAAATAAGAGTGGCATTTAACAAATCTTTTCAGAACAAAGTACAGCTGACTATATATACCAAGAACTAAGCTAAAGAAACAGCTGAGAGCTGCCGGTTTCCACAAGAGGGAGAGGAATCTACAAGCTCTGCTTGTACTTCTTCACCCTACTTTTGTATAAGGAAGGGGGATGATGGGAAATCATGGAGTTAAGTTGTATTTAAACATAAAAATGAACTTGGTAACTCTTCTGGGTTTAGTAGAGCCTCAGTGTTGCTTTAACTTAGTTTACATTTTTTTATTTTTTAAAAAAGCAGCAATGGATGGTTTTAAAGTATTGTGACTGTGTAAAATTGATGAATATGACTGTAACAGCTATGTGGTAGCTGTGACACAGTTCAGTTGGGCAAAGGAGTGGTGATGGACTCATTAAAATCATATATACTTGAATAGTCCATTGACCAGAACTCTTTATAGACTATTGTGTAAATGTGGAATCACAGACTGTTAAACATTGCCTGGACTCTGGCAGAGTCCTGGAGCTGCTGGGACCTTTCCTATCATGACGACCTTGGACTTTTTTCTTTCTGGTTTTAAAAGACATAAAATTATAGAATCCAGATAATTTGCTGGAGTCATTCTGATCCACCATGTAGATCTGTATTTAGTATCGTTTGGATTTGGAGAAGTGTCAATTACATTATGGCTGTGTAATAAAATTTTTATTAAAACTGCATCACACTGTAGCCACTTTGCCACTACATCTCCACATGCAGCACTGAAACCATCCTGAGATGCCAAAGCACAGAGCAGGGAGAAAAGCCAACCAAAGAAGGCCGGAAATTAACTCACCACCTGAGTGACCTACTTGGTGATTGAGATCAAGACTAAGGACTTGTCTGTAGTCTCAGCTGAGGCAGGGCCTGTGAACCAAGAACTTGGCCAAGTGTAAGACATTGGCTTTGTCCCACCAGCTAGGGGTTTTTGGTGGTTCACAGTATTTCTTGTGCTGGGGAATTGCTTAAGTGGGCCCCTCCTTCCCCCCATTGTGGTTTCAACATTGAAGGGTACAGCACCCAAGATTGTTTTGTATATTTTTCAGTTCATTCCAAGAAGCAAAAAGGCCAGTGTCCATATGCCTAGTTCATGATGTATATAGGTCTGTCTTGCTTCCGACAAGTTCAGGGAAAGTGTACTGCCTGCAACTTCCAATCAAAAATAATGTGTTTGTTTTTGTTTCTGTGAAGTCCTGACTTGTCAATCAAAACTGTACAGAGATGTGTAAATAAACTTTATGCCATTTTGACGAGGGGATCAGATTTAGTCCAAGGATTGCATCCTGAGGGGCAACTCTCAAAGCCATGTTTTGGAAGTCCAAAAGGACCTCTCTCACTCTTTTCCTTTGTTTCCCTTCTCTTCCCTCTATATCCCCCAAAGTGAAAGTGGCTGTTGTTTTCTTTTGGGGGGAGGTTCTTTTGAGACAGTCTCACTCTGTTGCCCAAGCTAAAGTGCCATGATGTTCTCACAGCAACCTCATCAAACTCCTGGGCTCAAGTCATCCTCCTGCCTCAGCCTCCCCAGTAGCTCGGACTACAGGTGCATGCCACCACGCAGGACTAATTTCTATTTTTAGCAGAGATGGGGGGTCTCACTCTTGCTCTGGCTGGTCTTGAACTCCTGACCTCAAGCAATCCTCCCACCTCAACTTCCCAGAGTGCTAAGATTACAGGCGTGAGCCACCACACCTGGCCCAAAAGTGGCTATTGTTAACTCCAGAAGCCTGGTTCCCCAGAAGCCTCTCTGGTAGAGTACTTGCCTAGACCAGGGCAACCTTTAATTGTCCTGGTTTACTTCATATCTTAGTAACAGACTAACAAGCCTTAACAGAGATAGATGGGCCCTAATACACTGCCTAACCCTGTCCTTCCAACTTTCATTGGCCTAGGCACAGTTGCTTCCTGCCTATCATGAGTGTGAAGGGGCAGCCCCAGGGGCTGTGAGTGTGGCTATGGAGGAAACTGATGTCCTTTCTTCAGGCCCCGAAGCTGGGGAGATCTGTAAGGGCTCCCCACCCTCAGTGCCCAAGACTATGTCTCAAAACTCTTTCTGACCATATATTTTTTTTTTCTTTTTGAGACAGGGAATTCACTCTGTCACGCAGCAGGAATGCAGTAGCATCATCATGGCTCACTGCAGCCTTGAACTCCTGGGCACAGGCAATCCTCCTGCCTCTGCCTCCCAAAGTGCAAGGATTATAGGCCTGAGCCACCACGCCCAGTCTCTGACCATATTTTAGCTAGGAAGCAAGAAGATCCTGGAGAAGGTGGTAGGAGCCAGGCCCAAGACTGCCTCTGGTGTTGAAGAGGTAAGTGCCCAGCTTATCCCCCAAGTGCGTGCAATGAGGTTTTTTCCAGTTCCCTATCATTCCCACTACCTGACAGTTGGGAGCAGTAGGCCCTAGAGAGCAGGGATTCTTGGGCAGATGACAACAAAGCTTGCTTATCTCTCAGGATCCAGGTGCTGTGGGGCAGCCACTTGCTACCTGTCTCTGGGAAGCAAGCTAGCTGATCACCTGGGGCACAAGTGGAGGGAAGAGGGGTGCTGGGTTGGTCAACTTTTATTTCCCTAGCCAGGTTCCTCCAAGAGGAGAGACTGTTTTGGGTTACTATGGGTGTCTGCGTTCCAGCAGCTCTAGGAAGCGACACTAGCTCAGACTTTTTTCCAGATTTCCTGGACCAAAGGGGGCTGCTCAGCTCCTTTGGGGGGAGGGGTGTATGTGTTGGGGGGTTGGGGAGGTAGAGGGCTAGAGGGAATGGCAGCCCTAAGGGAGGGGCAGAAGGCAGCCTACCTTCTCTGTGAGCTTCCACAGGCCAGCCCCAGTGCTCACCTGGAGCAGAACCTGGAAGTGGAGTTTCTTGGCCAGGGTAGAGGCTAGGCCACTGGAGCATAGGCAACTCTAGGGCTTCCAGACCTGCTCCAGACCTGAGAGAGAACCACAAGGCACCCCGGGGTGGATGCAGGGTTCATATCCCAGCTCCACCACTTACTGCCTAGGGCTGTACTATTAAGTCCTTTGAGCCACAAGTTCCCCCTCTTTAAAACAAAAATAACCTATCAGGATCATGTTCAATATTAAGTGTTCCTGTCCCCAGTAGGTGTTCAATAAATACTACTGTTAGTGAAAACACAAGGCGCTGAGTCCCTGAGCAGAGCTGTGGCACCGCAGGGGTTGGAATGGAGGGGCAGCCAGGCTGATGGAGGGTCAGAGGGCACCAGCAGGAACTGGGGCGCTTGGCTCCGAGACTCCTGTTGGCCCCCACCTAGGGGGCCAAGAAGCCGCCTACAGGTTGATGTTCCCACCGGTGGGCTCTGAGGCTGGCCTGAGGAACTGTCAGCTGAAAGTGGGCTGCCACTGGGCCAGGCCTGTCATTACTTCCAGCGCCCCGACAAAGCCCCTTTACTGACTGCCACTCTGAAGGCCTTGAAGGCTGCCACCTCGCCACCGCTACAGCGGGTTCAGACTGTGAGGCCCGACCTACACACCACCACCAAGAGTAATTCAAACTCAAAACACTACCAAACTGGAAAGTAAGTGTAAAGAAGTCCAACAAAGGTCTGATCCTTCCCATGATGACCACCCCAGTATCTTCTTCAAAATATTGGATATTTAAAATGTTGCGGGTTTTTTTCTCTCTCTCTCATTTAGCTGCGAACGGCCCTGCTTTGCTAAGCGCGTGCGTAGACCGCACGTTGCTCGGCCGCACACATTCAGTGCGAGAGGTCGCCTCCTCTAGGAAGCCTTCCCTGACCTCCCCTCCCACTGCAGTTCGGGCGCATCTCCCGCCGGCTCGCCCTAGCGCGGCGCAGCCACACGGTACAGTTACTTGAGTCTGGCCCGGCCTGGGAGCTGCTCGCGCCGGCCTTTCCCTCCCCATCCCCGCGCAGTCCGCGCCCAGGAAAGCCGGCGGAGGGGAAGGGGAGGGCAAGCGGCCACCCTGCCGGGGCCGCCGCGTTCTGGGGCCTCCCTCCCCGCCCATCTGCTCCCCAGACCCCGCGCGTCGCCGCGCACCCGGGAACGAGACCCGGCAGCGCGGACGCCACCAGCGGCAGAAGCCAAGACTTCCCGTCCTTTGGGTTCAGTCTAAGGCGGCGAGAAGCGCGGCGGCGGCAGATGGCGGCGGCCTGCTCACCCGAGCCAGGGTGCCACGGGCCCCCGCCTCGCCTCTGTCCGCCCACTCCCGGCCCAGCGGCCTCGGGGCCGGGGTCCGAGCGCCCTGCCCGGGGCGCGGCGGCTCGGCCGGGGCGGCCCTGCTGCCTGCACTAGCGCGCTCGCGTCTCCAGGCTCTGACCCCGCAGGGCGCGAGTCCCGGCGGCTTCCCGGAGTCGGGCGCTCTCCTGCGCGTAGCTGGAGGTGTCCCCGCTGCCGACGCGGAGGCGCCGCGGCCACTAGCTTCCCAAGACCCGGGGCCTGCGGGCAGCCTCCGCATGGCTTCTGGTTCCAACCCTCCACCAGATGCTCTGTGGTCTCGGTCACCACGCGCCAGGAGTGGAGGTCACAGAGATCACAATGGAATTAGGAGCTCCGCCCCCAGGCCCCGCGACTGCAAGATGCGTAAAGTTCCCGGTGGTGGCTTGGGGGAGGGAGAGCTACAGGCATTCTTACTGCAGTCGCCTCTACACACCGAGTCCCTGACCTCAGACCCTCCTAGCCCTCTGCCTCCACTTCGCCACTGGGAGAGATTCTGCGGGTTCTGAGTTCTGGAGAGAGGGAAGAGGAGCACAGGCTTCTGGGAGGGATGGGAAACCTTGTTTCTGAAGTGTATCAGGAGAGACTATGTTATTGCGCATACACAGGCGTGGTGACACATTTCATTTTAGGCCAAGAATGACTCAGATTGTGGAGGGTCAGTGAACGCTGCTAGATCCTGAGCCCTGCTAAACTATCCTTGCACGCATCCAGAATATTCTTACAAGGTCTAGTCTATCAATTTCTGGGATCAGAGATTGCTGGAAAGGAGGAGAAACCCAGAGGTAAGGAAAAGGGTCTGGGTTGGGAGCTGAGGGCTCACCTGTTGGGTGAAGACAGCCATTCACCTCTTCCCAGGAGAAAGGAGACCTTTGATTCTTCCCCATCCTCCAGTATCTGGCCAGCCCTCCAGCACCCTCTCTAGTATGCCCTGGGCAGAGAAGGGCATTGGACTGACGGGAGTTGGGGAATGTTTTGGATGCATGAAGCAGCTGAGAGATGGAGATTCCCAGAGTCTCTCTGACTGTCCCTTGGAAACAGCGAAGGCAGTCGTTTAGCATCCTGGGGCCTGTTTTCTGGTTGGGTCCTTTCTGGTTTCCTTCTTCCATAAGACAACGCCTGATGCTACACTATCACTCCCAGTAAGGGGGTGGGGGATCACCATAGGAGCCCCTAGTTCCTACAACACACCCTTCGCACCTGGCACAATGCCTGGTTCACAGCAGCTGCTCAGTGGAAGTTTGTTTGCTCTGTGAGTGCATGAATGAATCACAAGTATAGTCACAGAATGTTGGAATCTTGGGGTCAGAAAGTCCCTTGGAAGGACACCAAGCCCTACAGAGTATGTTTGAGAATTGTTACTAGAATAACGCCCTGCCGCCCTGCACCACCTGATCCAGAGGAACTTGACAGCCCCTGCGCACTTGCGCACAGACACAGACACACACACACACACACACACATATATACCACAGAGGCTCTGCTCCCTCTGGAGAGCATTCAAGTCTCCTCAAAGCAACAGGTGCCCCATTCAGGAGCACAGGTAGGCTGTGCTGCCCTCTCCCTCCCCTAGGTGAGAGCCCCTGCTTGTGTCTTAGGAAGCAGAAACTGTCACTGTGTCTGGCAGGGGGTGGTGAGTGCTTCCCTGGGGGTCTGGTAGGGCTGAGGCAGCACTAAATGAGGCAGGCTGGGGAATAAAACCAGGCCCAGAAACCCAACACTTCCCATTTCCCAGGCCCTCTCCTTTCCCAGCTCTTGTGCCCTGGGGTTGTCCAGGAGAGATGCAGCCCTCAGGTGTAATGAATCCTGAAAGCCATTGAGAGGGGCGAGGACGTGGGCACCTCAGGAAGCAGGCCTCTGTGGTACAGGAGGCTCACCCAACTGCGATGCCACAAAATAGGTTCTTTCCTCAGACATGTGGCCAAGGCAGAGACATTCATGGCGTATCTCAGAACAGCCACCTAATGACCATCAAAACCTTGACACAGGCCAGGCATGGTGGCTAATGCCTATAATCCTAGCACTCTGGGAGGCTGAGGTGGGAAGATCACTTGAGGTGAGTTCGAGACCAGCCTCAGCAAAAGCAAAACCCCATCTCTACCAAAACCAGAAAGAAATTAGCCAGGCAACTAAAAATAGAAAAAACTAGCTGGGCATGGTGGCACATGCCTGTAGTCCCAGCTACTCAGGAGGCTAAGGCAGGAGGATCACTTGAGCCCAGGAGTTTGAGGTTGCTGTGAGCTAGGCTGACGCCACGGCACTCTAGCCCAGGCAACAGAGCAAAACTCCATCTCAAAAAACAAACAAACAAACAAAAAACCTTGACACATTCTTCTATGCCCTAGTTTCCCCATTTTTTAATGCAGAATATGAGGGGCCATCCCCTCCACCTACATACCAGTCCGATTTTCTACACATCTGTTCAAGCATCAAAGGCTGGGGAAACAGTAATAAAGAACAGATGTTCTAAGGTTTCAAACTTCATTCCTGGCTTGACCAAGAAGACATTAGAGCCCCTTGACCTTGTACCACAGCTGTATTGAGTCCCCCAGGCCTTGCCCTCATGTTGGTACCCTCATGTTTTTGCCTGTGGTAGGTAGAGGCAAACTCTGCCTTCATTGCATAAGGAACTACAAGATGTTTTTGTTGTTGTTGTTTTATTTTATTTTATTTTTCTTGAGACAGAGTCTCACTGTGTTCCCCGGGCTAGAGTGCCATGGCATCAGCCTAGCTCACAGCAACCTCAAACTCCTGGGCTCAAGTGATCCTTCTGTCTCAGCCTCCCAAGTAGCTGGGACTACAGGCATGAGCCACCATACCCGGCTAATTTTTTCTATATATCTATTTAGTTGTCCAATTAATTTCTTTCTATTTTTAGTAGAGACAGGGTCTCGCTCTTGCTCAGGCTGGTCTTGAACTCCTGACCTTGAGCAATCCACCCGCCTCAGCCTCCCAGAGTGCTATGATTACAGGCGTGAGCCACCTCGCCCAGCCTACAAGATGTTAATGAAAGAAATTGAGCACAGCACAGGAAAATAATTCAGGGGACCTAGCCTGGACACACTGGCTTTTCCACAACTCCCTGGTTGAGTCATTTAACCTCTTTAATGTGAGTTAGGAGGATAGGATGCATCTAAGACCCCTTCCCACTCTAAAAATCTACAGATTTGGTTTTTAGTTCAGCAGCCATTACCAAGTTTGCGCTCTCCAGTGAGGGACACCTGAGCAGGTATGGCAAAGGGTGAGTCTTTGGTTGCTGGTGTAGTGGATCTAAGACTTGGGCAAGTGCTTGTTACAAGAAGAATTGTCCTTGGGTTTTTTCTTGGCAGCTGGGACAGAGACCCAGTGCCCAGCCTCCTTGTACCACCAACATTGCCCGTTCATTGCCTGGTGTGCAGGTACTCAGTGCATTGTCCCTCTCCTCATTTCCCCTCCTGCCTTTCCAGTTCTGGCAGGTCCCTTCCTGGCTCTCCCCCACACATTGGGTTTGCCCCCAGCCCACCCTCTGAGAGAAGCATCTTCCCATCCCCTGCCACAGCCCAGTGTAGCTCCAAAGGAGGGAGGAAAGTGAGTGTCGGAGACATGGGTGCTTCTGGGCCTTTGAGCTGTGGAGTGAGTAGCCTCTCACACCAACACCCAGAATCCCCCAGACCTTTGTGCCCTGAGAAGGTGGACATATAATTTCCCAGGTTCTCCATGCCGGAGTCAAACTCCTGTATTTCCTTCTTCCTCTCACTCCTGCCTTCCCTCCATTTCTCCTCCTCCCTTCTCCCCCTCTTTCTTCCATTCTTTTGCTTCCTCCCTCAGTTCCCAGGATCTTCTTTCTTCTTTGCTGAAGGTTCCCGTTCTCCCCCTGGACCCTCCTTTTTCCTCCTCCTGGGCCATCCTTGAGTCCTGGCTGAAGGCAGACGAGGGAAGGACAGCTCCCCCTTGTGGCCGTTAGGCCGAGGCCATCCTTCTGGGGGTGCCGCTGCCCCAACCTCCGCTAGGTTCCCGACGGGGGATCCTCACTCCTGGCATTTTGGGGAAGACAGAAAATACTGGCTTCTGCTCAAAGCAGCCTTGCATTTCAGCTGACCACCTACACGTAAAGTGGCCGGAGATCCACGCAGCGATGACACTGATACGCACTTGGCAGCGATGAAACACTTCAACGTCAGTGCTCTTTTCCCAGTTTCACGGCCGCAACTCTGTGGGTCAGGTGAGGTCCTCCCAAATTTGCAAATGAGGAAATGGACTCGGAAGTGTGAAGGGACTGCATAAAATCACATCTAGAGTGGGGTGGACCTCAGACTGGCTATTTCTACTACCACGCTGAAAACTCTTCTCACGTTTTAGATTTCGTAGCTCTCATTTTATTTTATTCTCACAGCAATCCAGCGAGGTGCACAGCAGCCCTGCCGCGGAGAAGCAGCAGTCCAGGGAGGTGAAATGACGTGCTTAAAGACTCCGAGTCCCAAGCTCCAAAAGGTGAGGAGGAGGAGGGAGGGCTCAGCGCCCGCCAGCCAGCATCAGGGATGCTGCCCCGGACTCCACTGGGACACGTGGAGAGATCCAGGCCCCTCCCCCTGACCTTGTTCTCTGCCCGCCGGGAAGTAGGGAGCTTGGGGGGAGCAACCTCAGCACGTCCCTGGGACAGAGTCTCCACTTGGGGGCACGCCCTGGGGTGGCGCTTCTTTGGGAAGTCGGTGGCCTTGAACTCTGTGCTAAGGGCCCCGGCCTGAGAAAAGCCCTGTAGACTTGGAAGCCTTTGCCCGAGTTGGATGGAAAGCGGATAAAAGGAGCCCGAGGGACCGGGTGCAAGAGCAGGACCAGTTCCTCCCCCGCGGGGACAGGGCCGTAGGAGCCGCCAGGAGGAATCCTTCCCAGCCCCGAAGCCGGGGAACGCAGTGAGGCCCAGGGGCGGAGCGGCCCCTCCCACGTCCTCGAGGGCGGGCTGGGAGAGGCCGCCAGGGCCGCGCCGAGGTTATGCGCCTATGGAGTCTGGACTTCCCTGCCACCTCGAGGAGCAACCGAGAGTCTTCCCTGCTGGGCAAGGTCCCCAGGAGGCCCGCGCTTTCTCTGAAAGTGAAAGGAGTGGGCGGGGGGCGCGGCTGAGGCGGGGCCCAGGCGGGCGACCGCGCAGGCTCCGCCCCGGGGCAGTCTCGAGCCGGGGGCGCCGAGCGACTCCAGTCCCCGCCGCGCCGCGGGCTGGTGGGCTCCGCTGCCGCTCCGGTGCTGGGAAATGACCCTGCCCGGGGGCCCGACGAGCATGGCGCGGCGGGGGGGCGCGGGGCCTTGCAGCCCGGGGCTGGAGCGGGCCCCGCGCCGGAGTGTCGGGGAGCTGCGCCTGCTCTTCGAGGCGCGCTGCGCCGCGGTCGCTGCCTCCGCCGCTGCAGGGGAGCCCCGGGCCCGCGGGGCCAAGCGGCGTGGGGGGCAGGTCCCCAATGGGCTCCCGCGGGGTCCCCCTGCCCGGGTGATCCCGCAGCTGACCGTGACAGCCGAGGAACCGGACGTACCCCCGGCCAGCCCCGGGCCGCCCGAGCCGGAGGGTGACTGCCTCCCGGCAGTGGGCTCGTCGCACCTGCAGCAGCCGCGCCGCCTTTCCACCTCGTCGCTCTCCTCCACTGGCTCCTCGTCTCTACTCGAGGACTCGGAGGACGACCTGCTGAGCGACAGCGAGAGCAGGAGCCGCGGCAACGTGCAGCTGGAAGCCGGCGAGGACGTGGGTCAGGTACGGGCCGCGGGGGCGGGGCCAGCGCCGGGCGCGGGGGCTGTGCGCTGGGGACCCAGCTTGGAGCTCTCCGAGGACCGACTTCTGTCCCAGCCTCCCTCTGCGAAGGGTCCGATTCTCACTGTTTAGAAGGAACGTGGGGTCGCAGGGAGGCGCCAGGCTGACCTCTCGCCTTGGCAGTTCTCACCCCCGCTCCGCAGGCAGGTCGTGGTCCGGGCCCGGGGGCGTCTAAGAAAGAGGGTGAAGAGTACACGACTGGCCACCGGGACCGGGCGAAGCGGGGGTACCGTACCTTGTAGGCTGTGAGGTACGACTGGAGGGATCGGAGGGGCTTAGCCTTGCCCCGTGAACCCTCGGAGAGAGAGGCGAAGGAGTGTTTCCCTCGCTCCCCGCCCCCTCTCTAGTGCCGCGGCCCCACCCCCGCCGTTGCCACGGTTTCCCTCTCCTGAGTGGGAGTGGAGCGGCGCTCCAGGCTCTGCTCCGAGCCGCTGCCGTCTGCTCCCGGCGCCCGCACGAGGCGTGGACGCAGGGGAGGGGCGCAGGGCTGGGAGCTCTGGCAGGGAGCGGGACGCAGCCCACCTGGTGCGGGCCCCCCATCCCCGCAGTCTCCCCTCCTTGCTGCTCCTAAGCGTGGTCGGGGTAAAGTAAACAGAGGCTGAAAGGGAGCGGGATCAGCCTGCTAGCTTCTGCCTCTGGTAGCCTGGATATTCCGGGGCCAGGTTTGTCCCTCGGAAAACCCCGGCCAGGATGAAGTGAAAAAACTCCAGGCGCCCGCCCCTTAGGGGTGTGCGGCTCCCAGGACAGCCTCCGTGTCCCCCTCGTTTTAGCCAAGGCCAAATACCTTAAATAACTGCCCGCGGTCAGCGCGAAGGACTTGCTCTAGATCCACGTTACGCAAGTGTCCCTGAAGCCGAGGTGTCTCCGAGCCTGCCCCAAAGCTTGGGTCGGGGTGGCTGGGCTGGGAGAGCCGCAGACGCTCGCCAGGGTTGCCTGGACGCTGCGGGGAGAGCGCTGGGGGTCGGCCTGGGCCTTCTGGACCCGGCTCCCGCCGCACACTCGGATTGGACGAGGCGGACGAGACACTGTAACGACTTGCGCTGACTCCATGACTCAGTGACTCCCCTGAGATTTACAATATCCAGTGGGCGGTGGGGTTTGTAAGTGACACAAGAGGGGGGCAAAGCAGGAACACCCCTGCCGCCAGGTGTAGGGTTCGGGGGCTCAGTCACGAGCCTGCCGCCTTCCTCTCTCCTCCCACAGCGGGTCAGGGTACCCCTGACCCATGATCGTTTCTGACGCAGTCCTGGCCTATGTAGAGGGGTGGATGCCGCGGAGGGGGGTCCCAAGACAGTGGAATGTGCGGCAGCGAGAGCAACCCTCCCACTCCTCGTCGTCGTGAAAACCTGAGCGAGCGGTAGCTGTAGGTGGGCTGCACCCGCGCTCAAATCTCTGACACCTGAGAAGCGCGAGCGGGCGAGCGGGTGCAGCAAGTGTGGGCGCTGAGGGCGCAGGCACGCCCGCTTCCCTCTTCCGCCCGCAGAGACCTGGCGAAGTGCCTGGGGGAGGGACTACTCAAGGAGGAGGTCCCGCGGCCAAAGCCTGAGTGCAGTGTAGACAACCCCGGCTGAGGTCAAGACAGCCTCAGCTGTGTCCTGGGCGTCTTCGGTCGCCTCTTCCACGCTGGTCCTCACTGTCTCCCGGAGCCCCCCGGAGCTGGTGCAGATGGCCACTGAGGGCCCTTCCAGGTCTAAGGCGGGGTCTTCCCAACCCCCAGCCCGCTGGGGCCTCCCCGAAGGCAAACAGCCACGGCAGAGGCAGATAAGCCAGGGGCTGTTGACAGAGGCTGCCTGCGTCCTCCTCGTGGGAGGGCCTGGAGCGGACTTTGCCTCACGGCTGGTCGCAGAGCACACAGCCTGTCCAGCCCGGCCGCCTTTAGGGCTTCCCCAGGCAGGAAGCAGAGTCCGTCCCAACGACTGTGAAGGATGCACCTGGGGGAAGGTCACTGAGGCGCAACTCTGGGGCTCCCAGCCTGCCAGCCCCTCACACTCGGGCCTGGGCAGATGGAGGCCTGGGAAGGCTCTGCCTGCCTTTGGCAGGACATACATCTTCCCCTTCGCCTCCTAGGAGCCCTGTACAGCCTGCCTAGAGCTGGGTAGTTGGGACTGGGCAGCCTCCCTTCCTCCATGGGCCTTTTCTCTGGTGAAAGGAAAAGTCCTGGGCAGGGAAACTTGAACAAGCCAGGAGAGTAGTAGGAGCCCTGTCCCCCAGGGCAGCTGCCATGACTGTAGGGCCTTGCCTGCCTCCTAAAACAATTGCAGGGTGTTGCTCTAGCAGATGAGAGGGTGTTTGGCTCCTGTACGTCTGGTTTTCTTTTCTCGGTGCTCCAGGATAGGTAAGGAGACCTGGATGACATCCCCTCCTGGACTCAGAATTCCCACACATCACTTTCCACTAATTATAGAGCAGAATTTAGGTTAACAGATTTCCTTTTTAAAAAGCAAATGCCCATGGGAAGGTGAAGTCGTGGGTCACTTATACCTTAGTGCAAATCATTTTATAAATTTAAACTGATTGCTCCCTCCCCACCACCACCACAGGGAGTGCTAGTTTGACAGGGCAATTGGAACATGGGGAGGGTGCTGGGATGGTAGAGAGCTTCAACCAGAGACTGGATGGCTAGAGGCAGGCAGCAGGGTGAGTACCAAAGACAGAGGAAAGGATCTGCTCTGGCAGGAGATATGCTGAGTGTCTGGTGTGATGTAAGACACGGGTGTCCTTGACGTTTCCACATGGAGCTTAAAGAAAGGAGGGTCTGAGACTATATCCAGCCAAGCCTTGCTCAAGGAGAGATACTACCTGTTTAGCCCTAGAAGTGAGGAATCATCAGAGAGTCCTCTTATGACTTCATCAAAGACTGCCACATGGTCAGCTTTCCTGGCTTTTGCCCCAAGATGCCCAGGTAACCTCTGGCTGCATGTTGGTTTCTCAGAGAGAACACCTTCATGGAGTGAAGGCTTTCACAATGTGGCTTTGGACCACTTTGGCAGCTAGATTTCACTCTGTAATATAATAAATGGTAACTGATCGATATACAATAAAAGTCTTGGCCAGGTGTGGTGACTCACACCTGTAATCCTAGCACTCTGGGAGGCTGAGGTGGGAGGATCGCTAAAGGTCAGGAGTTCGAAATCAGCCTGAGCAAGAGTGAGACCCCGTCTCTACTAAAAATAGAAAGAAATTAATTGGCCAACTAAAAATATATAGAAAAAAAAATTAGCCGGGCATGGTGGCGCATTCCTGTAGTCCCAGGTACTTGGGAGGCTGAGGCAGGAGGATTGCTTGAGCCCAGGAGTTTGAGGTTGCTGTGAGCTAGGCTGATGCCACGGCACTCTAGCCTGGGCAACAGAGTGAGGCTCTGTCTCAAAAAAAAAAGTCTTACCTGCTCAAAAATATCTTCCCTGCTGTTGTTCATGTGCCAAAATCCTCACCCACCCACCAAAGAATGATTCTCCAGGAGCCTTTGTGAATACATTCATTTTTAAATGCATTATGTTCCCTGGGGGAGGTATCTCCCTAAGATGGAAGATGGCAGTGAGTTGAGTTGCTTGACACGGGCATCAACTCCTTCCCTGCTTGACCATATCCATCACTGGGAGGGCAACTAAATCCTATCTCCTTGAGAGGTAGCCAGGAAAGCTCAATGAGATAATGGGTAAGAAAGCCCTTTGTCACCTGCTTGCTAAAACCATCCTTAGTTGCTGCTGCTCTTGGCTCATATGAGATGCATAAAACTGGAGTGGAGAGAGAAGGTGTTGACCCCACTTTACCTCAGCTTGGGAGCAATTCTATGTGGTCCACCAGGCCTACCTTCCACCTCCCAGCCGCCCTCACTGCTTCCACATGATCCCAGAAGGAAGGATGGTGCAGTTCTCTCACCCCACCTACCCAAAGCTCATTCCCTCTTCCACTAGGAACAAAATGTATCCTCTAAGTCCTTTCCGGTCTAACTATCTGGCAAATTCTTCTAGAAGGCTCCTAAGGCTGCCTGCCATTAAACCCATTCCTTTGCATAAAAGCAAAGGTGTCCAGCCAGTAGAGAGGGCCCCCCAGGCAGATCTCAGGGTTTCCCCAGGGATAAAAACACCACCTTATGGCTGCAAATCACTTCCTCTTGTACAAAGGTCTTTCTCAGGCAGTATCCCATTTGACCCCCTAAAGGGAGGCGGGCTGGTACCATGGACTTTGGAACCTGCTGGGGCAAGAGAGCTTGGGTCAGGGATTGGGGGGCTGGAGGCAGGGAGTGAGGGGATGCTAACTCCTCTGGGCCTTGACTTCTTTGTTTAAAACGGAGTAATCACACCACCTCATGCACTTGCTGTGCATGTGCCTCATGCTCATGATTCCCAAACCGTGTGGGAGAAGGGGGATCAGGTGGTGCTTCTGAATATACATGGCACATACATCATCTTCCTGGAATTTTACTTGAGGATTTGGAGGTGGGGAGTTTTATAATAAAACTTGGATTTATTATGCAGCAGAATGCAAACCTTGTATGTATTTAAAGATTTTAAAAAGGAGTTTTGAAAGTGATGTCATGCTTCTAGTGGGCTGCTTCTGGCTACACCCCCAGATCCCCAGGGATTGGACATGTGATCACACCCTAGTGTGCCATGTAAGGACTTCAGTGGGAAAGTGGGAGCAATGCTGTCTGATGGAAGCTGAGAAAGTGCCTGGCATGAAATAGGCAGTCAGTAAATTGTGCCTTGTGTTATGGCAGCGGCTATGTCCTCCCAGAGGAAACAGGTCCACACAGATGAAAGTACTTGCTTGGGTTTGCTCAGCTAGAAAGTGACAGGGCCAGGCCCAGAACCAACTGCTGACTCTTCACCTAGTGCTCTGTCATAGCTTCCATCTCCTCTCCATGGGAAACGGCTTTATGGTCAGCAGCCTCCCTTACTTAGGCCACCTCCTCAGTTCTTCTCCCTCCTCTGTTGTCAGGGAGGGCGGTTCCTGGTTTCCAATCCTGTGGGGGCACACATGCACAACTCCTCTAACAGACAAGCACCTCTGGAAGGAGGCAGCAGACACACGGTTTAGATGAGCAAACCTGTGTACTTCAGAGAGACACAGGACTGCGGAGTTTGGGGTGGGAAGAGAAAAGGTTCAGGGTATGAAATGCTCTCAGGATTAGGTGGAGCTCAGATGCAATGGTCATGAGGCAAGGGGTACACCAAAAAAAAACCCCATTTCCCTACCAGTTTTGTCTAAGATGACAGGCCCTCAGGGTTGCATCCCATTTTCAGGGCTTAGATTTCTGGATCCTGATCAACAAAAGGTGCCTTGGGCCAACTAGTGAGGTGTGCATTGAATCCAGGGACAGCAAGAGGGTCTAGGGGAGTCCCGAGCCATTCTTTCTTCAGGCCCTTCCAGGCCGGTCTCCCTGCCCTGGGCCTGTGTAAACTACGTTTCTGTGTTTGTCTCCCTAAATGAGAGGAACCAAGGTCCCAAGTGGATGAATCAGTGATCTAGATTTGTCCAGCTTATGCTTCATGCCAAGGAATAGGATTGGGGAGCTAAGTGCTTGTCACACTCAAACTCCGTTTACTAACCCCAACAGCCCAGTAAGGGTAGTTATTTCCCCATTTTATAGCTGAAGCAACTGATACTCAGAGTCTTGTTTCTCAGGCCCAGAAGATCTCTAGGCATTGGTAGAAATGCAAATTTTTTGGCCCCACCCTAGACCTACTCAGAATTTCCCTGTGGTAGACCTAGAATCTGTTTTTTTTTTTTTTTTTTTTTTTTAAAGACAGGGTCTTACTCTGTCATCCAGGCTGGCTGTAGTGCATTGGCCCGATCATAGCTCACTGCAACCTCAAATTTCTAGGCTGAAGCGATCCTCCCACCTAGGCCTCCCAAAGTGCTGAGATTACAGGAGTGAGCCACAGCACCCGGCCAGAATCTGCAATTTTTAGCAAGGGATGACCATCAGGTTATTCTGATGCTCACAAAAACCTCGGCAGAGCAGTTTAGTAAACTGCTCAGGCAGTTCTTGAGGGCAGAGCTGGGGTGCAAACCTGAGCCTTCTAACCCTAAGTCCAGGGCTCTTTACAGCCTATTGGAGAAGCTGGGATCACCATCACTGAGCCACACAGGCGCACAATAAACCTTCACCGAGTGAATGAACGAATTAATGAATGAATGAATCATCCAGCTAGGCTTCTTCCGGTGGGTCGGGGGCGGGGCGAGACCCTGCTTCAGAGGAGGGAGGGGCTTATGCATTTCTGAGACGCGGACTTGCAGACCTTGACCTTGTCGCTTTCAGAAAAGCCACTGGCAGAAGATCCGGACCATGGTGAATCTGCCGGTCATCAGCCCTTTCAAGAAGCGCTACGCCTGGGTGCAGCTGGCAGGGCACACAGGTGAGCGTCGGGGCGCGCGCGGACTGGGTGGGGAGATGCCGGGAAAGGAAGAGGCCGGGCAGCGCTAACTGGTGCGGGTCCGCAGGGAGTTTTAAGGCGGCGGGCACAAGCGGGCTGATCCTGAAGCGCTGCTCGGAGCCGGAGCGCTACTGCCTGGCGCGGCTGATGGCGGACGCGCTGCGCGGCTGCGTGCCTACCTTCCACGGCGTGGTGGAGCGCGACGGCGAGAGCTACCTGCAGTTGCAGGACCTGCTCGACGGCTTCGACGGGCCCTGCGTGCTTGACTGCAAGATGGGCGTCAGGTACGTGTGCCCTATCGGGCTAGGGCGGAGACCGAGTTGGGGGCCGGGGCCAGGACCGGAACAAGCGCTTAATGGGGTGCCCATGTGGGTCCCCTCATACCCTGGTGGGTGCCTGCACCCCCACAGGACTTACCTGGAGGAGGAGCTGACCAAGGCCCGCGAGCGGCCGAAGCTGCGGAAGGACATGTACAAGAAGATGTTGGCGGTGGACCCCACGGCGCCCACTGAGGAGGAGCACGCGCAGCGCGCGGTCACCAAGCCGCGCTACATGCAGTGGCGAGAAGGCATCAGCTCTAGCACCACGCTTGGCTTCCGCATCGAGGGGATCAAGGTGGGCCACGCCCGCTTCGCTTTGCACCGCCCTGGTCCTTCCTCCGCCCCAGCCCCACCGCGCAGAGTCCTTCCCGGTTTGTCGTCGCCCCTCGCCCTATCACCACGACCACTACCTCCACTACCACCACGGCGTCACGCCCTCTGCCGGCCGTCTCGCCAACGCCCCGGGAGGTACCGCTGCCCTAGGCTGATCCTCTCCCCCGGGCGGGTCTGGGCCCCCTGGCACTCCTGTCCCTCCTTTTTCAGAAAGCCGATGGCTCCTGTAGCACAGACTTCAAGACCACGCGAAGCCGGGAGCAAGTGATTCGCGTCTTTGAGGAGTTTGTGCAAGGAGATGAGGAAGTGCTGGTGAGCGCGGAATCCCAGAACCCTGAGGTGTTGGGGATCCTGAAATCAAGGGGTGTCCCAGGTCATTCCGTATAGTGCCCTTGCCTATGTGACCCCATTTATCTCATGGAGTTGTAATTGCTTTATGTTCCTTCTGGGCTGTGCGCCGTGGGGGGGGGGGAGCGTGTAGTCCTCACCACGGTATCTCACTGTGTTGCCGGGGCTAGAGTGCCATGGCGTCAGCCTAGCTCACAGCAACCTCAAACTCCTGGGCTGAAACGATCCTTCTGCCTCAGCCTCCCGAGTAGCCGGAGCTACAGGCATGTGCCACCATGCCCGGCTAATTTTTTCTATATATTTTTAGTTGGCCAATTAATTTCTTTCTATTTTTAGTAGAGACAGGGTCTCACTCTTGCTCAGGCTGGTTTCGAACTCCTGACCTTGAGCGATCCTCCCGCCTCGGCCTCCCAGAGTGCTAAGATTACAGGTGTGGGCCACTGCGCCGGCCTCACTTAGCGTTTGATTAATTTGCCCTCCTCTTCTCTCTCCAGAGGAGGTATCTGAACCGCCTGCAGCAGATCCGGGACACCCTGGAGGTCTCCGAGTTCTTTAGGAGGCACGAGGTAAGAAGCCTGTAGGCTCAGGTCCGGGTCCGTGAGGGCTAAGTGGGGATAGGGTCGGGGGCTACTCAGGGAAGGGGCTGTGGCCTGACTGTGTGGGGCTTGGCAGGTGATCGGCAGCTCACTCCTCTTCGTGCATGATCACTGCCATCGCGCCGGCGTGTGGCTCATCGACTTCGGCAAAACCACGCCCCTCCCCGACGGCCAGATCCTGGACCACCGGCTGCCCTGGGAGGAGGGCAACCGCGAGGATGGCTATTTGCTGGGGCTGGACAATCTCATTGGCATCCTGGCCAGCCTGGCCGAGAGATGAGGCTGGACTCCTGTCCCCACGTGGGCCGGCCGGTCTGACATGTGGACCTGCCAGCTACCTCCCCACAGTGCATGCCGGTGAGAGACTGGAACCCCGATGTGCGGGGCAGTTCACAGGGTCCTGAAGGGCCAGATGCCAACCACCAAGGAGGCACACTGGGATGTCAGGGTTGGCGTCCACACAGGCCCCAGCGTTCCCAGAGCAGAATGACACTAATTTACAGAATGTGAGGAAACAAAAGCTTCTTCCTCAGCCCAGCTCTTCTGAGGAGGCTCTACCCTCTCCAGAGGAGCTGGATTATGAATTTTATTGAGCGGGCCTAGACCTATTGGTCTAACCTCCTACACTACAATAGACTCCCTTTCCCAATAAAACTCAAAGACCCAGCTTCCATGACTCAGGCCTCATCCCCTCCCTCCTGGTCCCTTCTTCCTCAGTTCCGGTATTCCTCACATCCACTCAGATCACTGGAGGATGTGAGAAGAGGTTTTTATTAGAAGCATCTGCGAAGTTGGGGACTGCTCAGATGAAGGATGTTCATAGGGGAAGGCAATCAGGACTCCTCACAGACACTTGGGGTATGGGGGGGTGGCCTCTGGTCCCAAAGATCAAAAGCTAGAAGTGGCCTGGCCCTTCCCCAGGAGGCCTGGAGTTGGTTTCCAGCATGGAAAGTCCAGTGCTGCCGGGCCAGCCCTGAGACAGGCCCAGACACGCAGACTGCAGGGGACAGAGGCTACTGGAATTACAAGCAACTTAGAAGCCTGAGGAGTGCAGAAAGGAGCCATTGCTACCATCAATGCCTGAGTCCTCGACCTCAGGGCCCCTTGGGGGCCCAGGAGCCATAGGTGGGATTCCAAAGGTTCTGAGGTTGGAGGCCCCTGGATTTGAGGGGCTTGAGGCCAGAGGACAGCCAGGAGCCAAGAAGGCTCCCTCCCCAGCTTGTCACACCCTGTGGACTCAGTTCCTGGGGCTGTGGGGATTTTGGGCCCTCCAAAGATCTGTTCCCTAGCCCAGAAGCCCCTTCCTCCTCCAGGGTGGGCCCCAGCTCCACTGGCAGGGGTGAATTTAACACATCAGGGTCCTGTAATAGGAGAGTCGGGGAGCAGGGGGTCATGGAGTTGTTTTATGGCTTCCCTTCTGACCCTCAAGACCGAGATAGTCAGTGTGGGTCAGGGGGCACACCTGAGTGCAGTACTGAAGATGCTCCAAAATGCTGGCAAAGCTGGGGCGGAGCTCAGGCTGGTGCTGCCAACACTGGGTCATGATGCGGTACCTGGGAAGAGGCAGAAGTTCGTGCCCACACGTGGTCCTAAAAGACCTCCCTCCCTGGGCAGCACTCTAAACTCACACGGGCCCTGGACAGCCCCTAGGAGGGTCCATCCGACCCCCTGCGATGACGAAGTCCAGCACCTCCTGGTTGGTGCACCCAGGGTAGGGCATGTAGCCCAGTGAGAAGATCTCCCAGAGCAGCACCCCAAAAGACCTGCATCATGAGTAGGGGAACCAGGTGAGGACCCTTAGCGCAGCGCAGCCTCCCCTTCCCTCACATAGAGTGGCCCAGAAAAGAAGATTAGCCTCAAGGCAGGGGAGAGGAGGATAAGGCAGGGTGTGTTATCACCAGGAGTCTGTCTTGGATGTGAAGATGCCCTCCAGGAAGGCCTCTGGGGGCATCCACTTGACTGGGAGCAAGGCCCGGTCCCCTTTTCGGTAATAACTGGCCCTACAGGAGGGAGGAAGGGAGTGATGAATTGTTTAAATACCACCAAGGGTGCTGGTAAACCCACCTGGAGCAACAGCCTTCCCAACTCCCCAAGCGCCGCACCGGTAGATATCTCTTGCCATCCCAAAGTCCCCAATCTTGGCCACTCGGCTGGGCCCAGTGCAGCTCAGCAGGCAGTTCCGGGCGGCAATGTCCCTGTAGAGTTTGGCAAAAATATCACTCCCAGAATGCAGAAGTTCTGGCCCTTCCTGATCTATTTCCTTTAAAGTTACATGGAAGGGGCCGGGCACGGTGGCTCACGCCTGTAATCCTAGCACTCTGGGAGGCCGA
>VBSM01001044.1:11693097-11710072 GCA_008086735.1 Cheirogaleus medius | reverse complement strand
AGGAGGATCGCTTGAGCCCAGGAGTTTGAGGTTGCTGTGAGCTAGGTTGACACCTTGGCACTCTAGGCAACAGAGTGAGACGTGAGACAAAGAAGAAGGAAGGAAGGAAAGAAAGGAAGGAAGGAAGGAAACTGCTCCAAGGAAGGGCTCATTACTTGCCATTACTTCTGTCTTTCAGTGCCTTTGTGAGTGCAAGGCTAAACCTCCCTTGCTGGCCTCATACAATTCCACTGTGTTACACCTCTGCACAACTTCTTGCTAGTACTCGCATCTCTAGTCAATGGGTGTTGTAGCACAGGCCACACAACTGATCTGAGACAGTTTTCCCACCACCTGTAAAATCATGTGAAAGGAAGTGGCTGTGTAAACTACAAGGCACCCTGTAACTGTGAGGGCCACTTGGCCTTCAGGTGGTTTTGTCTTGGGTACTAAATCTTTTGTTTAACATGACTAATTTGAAAGGCTGAGACCTATGTTCAATATAAAACACTTGAAAAAAGAAGTTATAATAGCTACTTGGGCAGGGCAAGGTGGCTCACGCCTGTAATCCTAGCACTCTGGGAGCCTGAGATGGGTGGATCCTGAGATCCTGGATCTCACTGTCACCTGAGAACCTGTTAGAAATGCAGATTCTTGGGTTTCACCCCAGATGTACTGAATCAAAAACTCTAGTGGTAGGGCCCAGCAATCTGTTTTAATACACTCTCTAGGTGATTTTTGTCACATAAGTTTGAGAACCATTGGTACTTGCAGATATAGTAGTTGCTTAATAAAACCAATTAGACAATTCCATGTTTCAGCAGCTCCATTTACATGGAGTGGGTTCTCTCTACCGACAGGGCCAGGCCTGGTGCACTGAAGTCATCCTGATGACCCACAAACACAATACATAATTCCATACAGCGAGTGACAGTGTAATACTCTGTAAGAATTTAGACAAAAGAACAACCTAGAAACTTTATCAAAACAGAGATGAACCAGAGGTTATGCCCCCGCCCCCCGCTTTTATTTTTTGAGACAGAGTCTCACTCTGCTGCCAGGGCTAGAGTGCCGTGGCATCAGCCTAGCTCACAGCAACATCAAACTCCTGGGATCAAGCAATCCTCCTGCCTCAGCCTCCGGAAGTGCTGGGATTAGAGCCACTGGGTCTGGCCTGAGTTTATGCTTTGATCTACTCCTCCCTGGCCATGCCTACCACCAATAAAGTCCACAGTGGAAATGGTATTGCAGGACAGCTGCTACAGCAGTCTGACTTTTGGCTTCTTCATGACTTATAATACCAGTTGACGGAAATAGAGAACCAGACTAGATGATGACTTCATTATGGACAAATATACTCCTAGTGGACTGCTGAGAGTTCTTCCAGAAGTACCCCCATTCCTGTGAGTATTGCCCTGGCCTGGAACCATCCAGGAAATAGGACCCACATTCTTTTTAGAGGTCTCTTTTTGGGGATCTTACTATGTTTCCCAGGCTGAACTCTAACTCCGGCTCAAGTGCTCCTCCCTCCTCAGCCTTCCAACTAGCTGGGACTAAGGTATGCACCACCATGCCCTGAAGGACCCACATCCTTGCTGCCCCCAGATGTGGACTCAGTTTTTACCTCCCACTCATGATTCCTCTGTCTCTCTCCTCCCCTGCCCCTTCCCTGGGATAACCCACCCCTTGACACCAACCCTGAACTAACAAGAGTGAAATTGGTCAAAATCAGATACCCAGTAGAGGCTGGGCACAACAGCTCACACCTGTAATCTTAGCACTCTGGGAGGCCGAGGCAGGAGGACTGCTCTAGCTCAGGAGTTCGAGACCAGCCTGAGCAACGGTGAGAACCCGTCTCTATTTTTTAAAAAATTATATTAAAAAAAAACAGAAAAAAAAAAACCAGATACCCAGTAGATTTAAAAATTTTTATTTTAATGCACAGCTATAGCATTCATATACTTTGGCCTAGGGCAGGGGCTGGGAGTAGGTAAGGAGAGGTGTACTTAGATTGTCCTGTTCCCAAAGAGAGGGTAAATAAGTCAGTCACCTGTCACTCCTAGCTCTGGCCCTCAAAAGCCCCAGATCCTGAGCTCCAGATATCAGGATGTAATGGTAGGGTTCATTCTGCTCCAAAAAAGCTCAAACTACCTGCTCCCAGGAGGGCAGGCATTCTGCTCCTTTGTCTCCTGTCTACCCTTAGGACATAATACCCTTCTGTCTGTCTGGCCAGGCGTCTGTTGGCGAGATGGATTTAGGAGAACATAGCAACTATACTAGACCTCTAATACCCCATTTTGGGGCAACGATAAGGTCAGTCTCTGGAGGTACTGCTGACGCAGAGGGGGCAACTGAGAATACAGCTCAAAGCCCTCTGGGAGGGTAGAACTGGGAAGCTTATAGTGGAGGAGATGCTGCCGGAGACCCTGCGGAGAGAGAAGAAACTTTATGAAGTGAGTAGTGAGATGTTGCTGAGGTCTCTGTCCCCGAAGACCCTCCAATCTCCCACCCTCCTAATGGCCCTGACCCTACCTCATCTGCCAGCAGCCAGGTTTTCTGCAGCATACTCTCGCGGGCCACCTTTACCTCATCCTAGGCACAAAACAGGAAGAGGTTGTACTGACTCAAGGGCTGGGCCCCACCACCTCACCCCAGGGCCTCACCTGACCCTCACCTCTTCCCCAGCTGGCCCAGGGGCAGCTCGATTGCTAGTTCCCTTCCTCCCTCTGAAGATGGGGATGTAACTTACTGAGCTCTTTGGGTCCTGGGAGAAGATGAAGCTATTGACATGAGCCACAGCCACAGCATAGAGCACAGGGCACCAATGTGGACGGAGTGCACCAGTAACCAGGGCCCGGAAGTAGAGCTGAAGGAGGTCCAGGTTGTCTTCAGGAGGCCCCGTGTAGCACTCCAGGGACACAGGCAACTGTGACGGGGAAATGAAACGTGCTGAGGGGGAGGGTGGGAATGTATATCACTGCACTACAAAGTGGATGATTGATAGTCACGTGCAACCAAATCATAAGGACAGAGATCAGGTTTCAGACAGACATCAATCCTTCTCTAGCACAAGGATCAAGGCTAAAGACTAACGAGCAGAAAACAAGGGAAACTGGGAACTGAGAAGCAGTTGTGAATGTCTACTGCCTACCACCACTTAATGCTTTAAAATCAAAACTTTCAAAATGTCATATTCAACTGCTCCATTATTAACAAACTTCTTGAAAGTTCATGTTCTTTGGGCAAGTTAATTCTCTCTCTAAAAAGTCATTCTTAACTTCACAGAGAAATGATTACAAGAGAAACACAAAGTTTATGTCCAATGCTGTTTATCACAGTGTTACTTAAAATGGCAAATAATCTGCAACAATCTAAACGACTAACAAGAGGTTCTGAGAAAACTTGGGTGCATCTACACAATGGATTATATTATATAATAATTTTTTTTGAGAGTCTTGCTCTGTCACTCCAGCTAGAGTGCAGTGGCATCATCATAGCTCACCACAACCTCAAACTCCTGTGCTCCAGCCCTCTAAGACTTTGCTTCTTATTTTTAGCCCTGTTTCCAACAAGTTCCCAACAGAACTCTCTCCTCCCTCCTATCTTTTGTCATGCTCCTTTCTGCCACTGAGCTTTTGCTTATGTTGTTCTAGTAGGAAGATCTTGCCCCTCTACCTCTTCAACAATTCAAATTCTACCCAACCTTCAGTGCCCAGGTCAATCCCTACTTCTTCCACAAAGCGTTCTCCTTATGGGAAGCCTACTTTGATCTTGCCCTTTTCTGAATCCTGACTTAACACCTAGAATCTGAACAATTCAGAGCCATTTGGGTTTTTAGTAAATCTCTTCTTCCCTATATTGTAGCCATTATGAGAAAGCCATACCTTGTTAATAATAACAAACACCCAGTTTATGTCAGATACCATGTTAAACCTTTTTCAAGGATTCTCTCAATCCCCTGAAAGCTCAGAAGAGGTAAGGTGAGGAACCTGAGGCCTGCTAAAGCTCCCCCTGCTCAGGACTGCCCCTACGGCCAATATAGGGCACCCCTGGCAGGCCCTATTGGGCTGAGGAAGTACCTGGGTCAGAGGCAGGCTCAGAGATCGCAAGGCTCCCACATGTTCCCCAAATAGGGCAAGGCGCAAGGTGACACTGAACCGACGCTGCAGGGGAAGAAGGACCAGAGCCCCAAAGAGGTGGTCCCCAAAAGAGACAGCCTCGAAATGATCCAGGAAGTTGGCATAGAGGTCAGGGAAAGATGTCAGGCCAGGAAGTGGACAGTCCAGGTTGAGGCTTGGCAGGACTTGAGGTTGACAGAGCTGAGATAGGAGGGTTGCCACCAGATGCTGTACTGGGGACTCCCGGAACAGGTCACTGTCCACCAGGAATACACACATGAGCCGTGCCAGGCGGGCAGCAGGAGGCACAGCCCAGAGGGCCTGGGGGCGCCAGCTCTCCAGAACTAGCACCCACTGCAGGACTCGAATGGCTGTCCTCACTGTGTCAGTGGGAGGGAGCCCCGAGGGGGTATCTGAAGCCCGGTGGTAGAGATGAATCAATGGCAGGAAGGGCCAGTCGGTGGGCAGCAATGGCTCCTTAGGCACAGGCAGCAGCAGGGTTGGGACTTGCTGTAGCTCCCCTCGGTGCAAAGCCTGGGAGGCCAGCAGGCTGGCTCGGGCTGGCGAGCAGTGGCTCAGGTAGCAGCTGCGGATGCTGGGGAGGTCCCGGCAGGCCTGAGCTAGTAGGGCCCCTCGTCCACACCGAGGCTCCCTGCTGCTCCCTAAGGAGAGTCGGTCAGAGAAGTCGGCTGCCTCTGGACCCCCTGATGCTCTTTCTCTGTAATGGGACGCAAAAGCCAAAACAAGGGCTGGAACCAGAGCAACTGGAGGCTGTGCCACCTCTTTAGGGCTTCCCAGAAGCTCCTAAGTCCAATCCTGCTCGTCCCTGTTCCCCTAACCACCTACCATGCAGTGTTGTAGGGCAATTAAGAGGATAAACACTAGAGCCAGCTGCACATGTGTAAGTTTACATAACTTCTCTGTGCCTCAGTTTCCTCACAGCAAGAAAGGGATAATAGTATCCATCTCATGGCCCATGTAAAACACTTAAAATACAGATAAACACGTAAGGGAGTACTAGACACAGAGTAAACACTAGTACATGCATATAGCTAGTTTATATACCACTTTTTAGCCATATGGTCACCCTGAAGCCTCACAATCATTCTCTGGTATGGTGAGCCTCATTCCCACTTTACTAATGAGGTAACAGAAGCCCAGACAGGTTAAACGTGCAATCCAAGGAAGAAAGAGAATTAAATCTAGCTCTGCTGGTTCCAAATGCAGGGCTGCTCAGTTAACAACCGCAGCAGCCTCCACAGGGCAGAGTTGGTGCCAGCAGCCCTGGACTTACGGGAGGAACTCCAGCCGGAACACACAGCTCAACAGCAGCTCGTGGGCGAGGTACTCGCTTCCGGGCAGCAGCCGGCTCAGCAGGGACAAGGCCATACCGTGATGGAGGGCAGCACTGGTGGCAGGCAGTGGCTGGACAGTTGCCTGTGGGCAGAAAAGCTGAGAGCTATTTAGTGCGGGGGAGTGCGGAGGGGAGGGGACAAAGCAGTGGGAAGTGAGGAAGAAGACACAAGGAAGGCTGAGGGGCACAGATCCAGGGCACGTCTGGAGGAAAGTAGGAGCTGCATGGCCTGGCAGAAGCAGCAAAGGTTCCAAGAAGCAGGAGCAGATATCGGGGGCAGGAGGCAGAACCTGTCGACAGGGGAACTCACCGTTTTCTGGGCCAGGGCCAGGGCCAAGTACTGCAGGTGGTACTCGTGGCGCAAGGCCCACGCAGAGAAGGGTGTGAGGTGTGGGGCAGCCCCAGGAGCCACACACTGGAGGAAGTAGTTCTGGAGTCCGGGGGCAGCCAATATGACTGCCAGCTGAGGAAAAACAGTTTTGTTCAGATGTAGAAATTGACTCTGATGCCTTCTGGGCCTTGCCAAGTGGCTGTCCCCTCCCAGCCAAACTCAGAGAAATGGGTGCCAGCAGAAGAGGCCTCCCTTCCCCATGGAACACCCTCCCCTTTCTTTCTGACTCCTGCCACCATGGCCCCCTCCCTGGCCCCTAACCAGGCACCCAGGGCTTACCTGGCCACACAGCCCTTTGTGGATCCGGGCCAGGGTATGGCAAAGTGAGAGGAGGGCAGTGAGGAATGGGAAGGGGGAGGCTGAGCCAGCCAGACTGAGAGGTGGGCAGCCTCCTGCACAGCCCAGTGACACGAGGCTAGGGGGAGCTTCAGGGGCTGGAGCACAGGACAGTGGGTTGCAGAGAGGGGAGCAGTGCCTGCAGGCAAAACAGAGAATTGGAAGGGGCTCTGGGCTGACATGTGCCAGCTGCTTGGTCTGTGACCAAGGCCAGCAGTGGCCTGGCTGTGCAGGTCAGCGCCCACACTCCTCGGAGCCCCGCACAATGCTGCCTGCTAGGGATTCAGGTTCCCTCAGGCTGCAGTGCTGCACCCTGGGATGGACAGGGAGTTGGACCTAGGAATCCCGAGGAGAGAAAATGCCTCCTCTTCTGCCTCCCCCTAACGACCCACACACGGCACATACCTAAGGGACTCCCACAGGCTGCCCAGAGTGGGCTGACTCAGCAGTGGCAGCAACAGCTCCTCCGACAGGCGCTCCATGTCCTGAAGCCAATCCTCTGGGCACAAGCTTGGCTAGAGGACCATGGGGTTCACTGAGCTGATGGCCCAGGACACTCATTGTCTTACACCTGTTACCTAGGCCAACTCCACCATCCCAAGAGCCCAAAAGAGTGCATTTGGAGGCTTCTGCAGGCTGACCTTTCCGAAGGAAGAGAAGGCCCTGAGGCTGCTCTGGCACCCAAAGGCTAGGGATGCACAGAGACAGCAGAAAGGCTACAGGAAGGCTCAGCTGCTGCTTGGGTTCTCTGGTCCCAACCAACATGGCCCCTGGGAAGCCCCACTGGGATATGGAGGTGGAAAGAGGAGGAAAGGCAAGAGTTAAAAGGTGGATGGTAGGAAATGGGGAATAGGAGTGGAGGGGTAGAAACAGAAAGGAAGCAAGTGGGTGGAATGTGGCTGGAGACTGGGCACGGGGGGCGTGGTGGAAGGCAGGCAGGTGACACTCACTTGCTGGCTCCAGGCCTGGTAGTAGGTGCTCAGGAACAACAGGCAGGCTGTGGGCACTGGGCTCAGGGCACTCCACATCTCAGATCTGGGCAGCAACTTCAAGGTCTGCCTTAGACATGGCTCCACGAGAGGCTGGAGCCCAGACACCTGCGTCCAAGTGATCAAGGAAGGGGTGGCCGATAGGCTGGTCTCAGCAGAGTCACTACAGAAGTGCCAAAAGGGGCCACAGTAAGGATCTGGCTGCCTCGTTCCCCTCTAAGAAATAGCTACTCTCTCCCTAGGGAGGAGCATTCCGGCCTGTCCTGGGGTCGCCAGCAGGACGTTCCTACTGGCAGGCTCAGGGCTTTAACCTACCTGATGGGTTCAGGGCGGGTGCTGCCGGCTGCCAGGGTCAGCTGGGTGAGGAGAGTGAGCAATGAGGCTATCCGCTGCACGGACAGGGGCTGAGGCGGGTGGGCACTGAGCTCCTGAGGCACGGCCTGCAAGGCCCGCATCAGCACTGGATAGAGCTCCCTAGGGAGAAACGATGACTAACTTCCACTGCATGAAGGCAGATGGAAAAATGACACACAGGCATAGCCCTGCCCCAGGGGTTTGCAGTCTGGTGAAGGAGGATCAGGAAGGGGAAGCCCCCAGGGTTGAGGCACTCTTGGGCCCTGAGGAACAGGAAGGATGTAGATGTAGTCCTTCAAGGCCGTCCCCAACAGAGGATTTAAATCTAAGTTCACCAAGAAACCAATGCTCTTGCACAGACTGTGGTTAGCGCAGGTTCGTTCTGCTCTTCCCTGGCTCGTCCTGTCTCCTAGGCCTTTTCACACCCAGCAGATCCCTTCCTCACTCTAAGCCTCCCCCAAAGCTTGGGACCTTGAGCAAGACTGACGTATTGATTTGGCCAGAAGTACAGAAATGGAGGGGTCTACAAGGGAGCCTACTGCTGCCTCTCCTCACCTGTAAAGGTCACCGGCCTGGCCATAGGAGGCGGCCACAGCCCACAGACGGAAGGCCTCAGTGCTCAGCATCTCAGCTTCCTCTGGGGGCAAGGCCAGGTCTTGGGGAGCCTCAGCTATGAAGCGGCACAGGCGGCTCCGGAGGTCAAAGCTGCTCAACTGGGGGTGGGCAGAGTATGGGGATCAGGGTCTGCTGGGAGTCCAAGTCTACCTCCTTTCAGCTGGACTGAGAGACTGGCTCACCTTGGCCCTGTTCGGCCACTCTGGGACACAGGATCATAGCTCTGGGCAGGGGAGAAACCACCTCATCCACCCCTCCCTCTCTTTAGCAAGTACTTGCTGGGCACCTTCTCTAGGGCTGCTTGGCTAAAGATGATGAGCACCTATCCATATGTGGCTCTTTTTGATCTGGGTCTGGGGACGGGGAGCCCTCCCCTCACATCGTGAGACCAGAATAGGTCTACAGGACACACCAGGCTCCAGCTGACTAGGTTCCTCCCTGGTGGTTTCTGTTGTATTTCTAAGCAACTGAACCAGAGAGGAAGAGGAAGATGTCATGAGCTGGTCACCCTGAGTTCAGGGGCCATGTTTAGCTACCAACCCAGCCCTGTCCCAAGCCCCCTCATCCCTTGCCCTATGTTCTGCTCACCAGCCGGGCAGCAATATTCCTACCAGCCGAGGCCAGGACACGAAGTAGTTTCATGGCAGTAGCACAGGGTACTTTGTGTAGACTGGGGGTAGGCCCTACCCCCATGGGAGACCAGCTGGTGGGCAAGAACTCTCCAACTATGGTCTCTATCAGCCGAGGGCACTCCAGGACCTATGGGAGATGGGAGGAAAAGGGGAGGTAGGAAGGCTGTCTTGACCAGGCCTAGCCAGGTTTTTGCCAACTCCCTGTCCCCTTGTTTTCCTCACCCTCGTGGCTGACTCCAGGGAATGCCGGGCCAGGCGGATAAGCACAGCCAGGATGTCAAGGACCACAGCAGGTCCCGGGCAGGTGACCTCTAGCACAAAGCGCAGCCGAGGCAGCAGGTTGGTAGCCAGGAGCCCCTGGGGATCAGAGAGATAAACTCACCACCAAACACAGCTGGGCCGGGCCCTGATGACACCTCTTGCCCAATGTGTATTTGCCCTCTGGGTCATAGGATGGGAAAGATGCTTTTCCTTTACCTTGATGACATCATGTCGGGCCAGGTCAGGTGCAGGCCGGCTTCCTTCCTCAGGGCTCTTCCTTTTTGCCTTTTCTGCTGGGGATTCTTCATCCTCATCCTCCTTGTCCTCCTGGCTGGGCATCAGAGGGAACATCAAAGCTCCATGGTACCAGGAGAAGGTGCTGTCGAGGAGGTCCTGCCAAAGGAAAGGGAATAGGGTGAAAAGAAGAGAAAGGGGCAAGGAAGTGGGCCCAGCAGTAGAAAGTGGAAGCCCCCACAAAGAGCAGAAAGGCAAGGCTCCTGGGCTTCGAGGCTGTTAGGAGAAGACGGTGATACCTCCTCACTCCCATTCTACGTTCTGCTTGCAAGGCACGCCCAGCATGAGGAATGGGGACCCTGACACCTCCAAGCACCAGTCCTATCCCTGTGGCATACCTCATCTCCAGGAGCCACTAGCAGAGCCCGAAGAGCCCGGATGGCGGCTGCGATGACCCCATCCACTCTGTCATCGAGGGAGAAGCGCAGCAGGAATAGTAAACCAGCATCCAAAAGGAGGCGCAAGACACTGCCCACGAGCCGGTCCCCAAACTCACCAGCCTGGGCCTTTGGGGCAGGAGGATAAAACCTTGCTGAAGATGCTGAAGTTATATAGTCTTCACTATAACCCTTCATTTGCCCACCAATGACCCTGGGTTGTTAAAAGCATGTATCTGGCTGGTGAGCCAGAATGAAAAGGGCAGGAAGTGGGGACATCTAAGGTTGTGGGGCAAGAGGGTGGGGGTGGGCAGGACCAAGCCAACAGTCCACTCACCCTGCTGATGACCTGGGCCAACACATGCAGTGCTAGTGCTCTCTGCTGGGACACCTGGCTGCGGGTCAGGTGGAACAGCTCCTGTAGGGAGTACCCTGCTCTCTGGGGCAGGGACAAGAAATTAGAAGGAGTAAAGATGCAAAACAGTGCCCAAAACATACCCAGCAAAATGTCAAGGGAAAGACAAAGATGAGTAAGTGATATCTCCTGCCCCTGCTCTCCATGGAGCCTTGCGCTGGTAAAGGAGATGGGACTTGCACACAAGCAACCGTGGCATACGGCAGACGGGAGGAATATACCATGTTTCTCCGAAAATAAAACAGGATCTTATGTTTATTTTTCCTCAAGAAGACACCCTAGGGCTTATTTTCAGGGGATGTATTATTTTTTTTAAGTACGGTACAACAATCTACATTTATTCAAATATAGTTAAGTCGTCTTCTTCTGGAACATCATCATAACTTTCTAAACCCCGAATTCCATCCTGAATTTTTTGTGACTCTATTTCCTTTAGAACCATTGGCCCCAATCTCTCATGTCGAGCAATAGAGCTCTCATGGGGCAGATGAGAAGGGCTGCTCGTCTTCTCTACTGCTCCGTGACGAAATGCATGGGTTGTGCAGATATACTGCATAGCCACGCCCATCACTAGGTCTTATTTTCGGGGTAGGGCTTATATTGCTCAAATGCTTAGAAATCCTGCTGGGGCTTATTTTATGGGTAGGTCTTATTTTCGGGGAAACACGGTAGTAATCGATGTTTAAAAATTTGCAACTAGTGGAGAGAAGAAAGAGCAAGGTTGACCTGCAAAAGCCATCTGGTCTCAGTGGATGGCTAGAGCTTCTATGGCCTGGCATGGAGCAAAAGGTAAAGGCATCCCCTGGAGCAAGCTGAGCCTGAAGGTCCCTGAGCACAGGAGGTGTGTGGGAGGAGGCGGCAGAGTAGGGCAGCACATGTGAAGAAGGCAGGGTGGCTGGGTCAGCAGGGACAGGTGGGGAATGGATGGTCTTGCCAAGCTGAGGAACCGGGATCTTATTCTGTGAGCAGAGCGGAGCCGGGAAACTTTCCTAGGCAAGGTATAGCCTGAGCTGGGCAGAGAAAATCTGTATGGCAGCCTCATGAGGGATGGAGCAGCACGGAGGAGAGAGTGGAAGGCATGGCAATTGAGCAGACTGAACAAGGCCATGATGCAGGAAGCATCATGACAAAAGTAGGCAAGTTCTAGCAACTGACCAAAATGTAAGGGAGAGACAAGCAAGATTTTGAGCCTAAGGAACTGAATGGACAGTAAGGCCATGAACTAGAGCAGGGCACACAGGAGGCCCTGTAGACAGGAGGTCATGGACAACTGACCAGAGATCCTTTCCACGTGCCATTTTTGCCCAGGGTAGAATGCAGTGTCCTGATTTAGCTCACTGTATCCTTGACCTCCTGGGCTTAAGTGATACTCCCACTTGGGCCTCCTGAGTAGCTGGGACTACAGACATGCCACTATGCCCAGATATTAATAGTTTATTTTTTTTTGTAGAGATGGGATCTCATCAAATCGCCCAGGCTGGTCTTGAACACCTGGCCTCAAGTGATCCTCCCACCTCAGCCTTCCAAAGTGCTGGGATTATGGGTATGAGCGACCTTTCCTGGCCTCCACGTGGTTGTTAAAAGCACTTGCCAAGAGCTGCCCAGTTCTCCCTGGGCCTCATGCCTCACCTCTGCCTCCTCTCCATGGTGGTGCAAGCCCAGGTGGGTGGGTAGGTCCACATCAGGGGCCAGTAGCTCTCCCTGTAGACTGAATCGGGCCTGCATCCTCTGATGGGAAGAGAAAGGATCGTGGGCTGGGGCAGCAGCAACCTGTCCACACCGACTTCCCACGTTTAATCCCAGGTCTCTCAGGACTTAGGTCCCGACTCTACCTCTGTCTGGAAATGGGGCTCATCTCACCTTGGGGGCCAGGCAGGGTGATGGGAGAGGAGTGAGAGAGCAAAAGAGAGATGTTTCTCGGGCTCGGGGGAATAGAAGGGCCTGAGCTCTGGGTTTAAGAGCAGCAGCCCTTCGCAGCCCACCCCACCCTTGTAGGCCAGCTGGCTCTCCTCACCTCCTGTGTCTGCTGCCGCCGGAGTGGGGGCAGGTCCTGGATCCAATGGAGCTTCTCCATTTCGACAGTGTCCATGTGCAGCCATTCCTTCTGGGGGGTCACAGGCAGTGCAAGAGCTGGGGAGATGGAATCATGATAGTATTCCCTAAGGGGCTCAGCTCACTAGTCCACAGGGGTCCCCACTGTCACTAAGCAACTGCCACATCTACCTCTGCCCCAAGATCTGGCAGCTTCTACCCTGTTACGGCTAAATGGCACGGCCCTGGGGCTGGAACTCCTGGGGACCAGGCCAATGTCGCAGATATATCGGCAGACACACCCAGTCCTGGGCTGATCCTTGCAGACCGCAAGGATTTGCTGGCAGTGGGAGGAGGAAAGAAAGAGAAAGAGCAGGCAGAATAGAGGAGGAAGGGAGGATCACATAGATCAGGGAAAGCATAGCTCTCCACTCTCTAGTACCAGCCCTCTAAAGGAGTAGGGGAGTGGGGACAATGAGGAAGCAGCTATACTGCCCCAGGGGGCTGGATATAGAAACATGCCCCTGTAACACTCTCCTCCTTCCTCACCCCTACCGCCACCCAACCTACTCAGCTGGCTTGGAGCTCCTCCGGGGGCAGGAGGTTCCTGGCTGTCATAATTCAATTTCTTCCTTTGTTAATCACTAATGAAATAATCTAGTTTCTGGGAAATGAGTGCTTCCACTGGCCTCTCTGCTTCTGGTCTGGCATGTTCATAAGACCTTTATCATACTCTTCCTCTCCCATCACTCTGGCTGGGCCACCTTCTCCCAACACTGGGATCAGAGGTGGAAAGAACTATGGGATGGACACAGCCAGAGCTGGGGCAGCTACAGCAAAGGCAGGGAGACGGTTTGCCAGGGGGAGGGGACTGTTCAGCCTTTTATAAGAGGAGGTGGACAAGGAGCAGTAACAGGACATGAAAACAGGAAGCATGCGCAGGAAGAAGATATGCATCAGCAAATGAACACTGATTTGAAGCCAATGATGAGGATTAATGTTAGCTCTCCAAGGGCAGTGAAGCTTTTCTTATTTGCCAGGCCTAGGAGAAGGGACATTTTCTGCTACTTTTATCCACCAAAAGAAAGTCCACCTTCCTCCATACCTGGGGCTCCTGGCTCCAGCCTGTCTCCCTTCCTGGGCTCACTGGCAGAAGTTGACATGAGGGGCTCCTCTTTGGTGACATGAACAGAGGATCCTCCTGGCCTCTGCTCCTCGGTGGCCTTCTTGACTGCTTGTTCTTGGGTACGGCTGTGAGATCTCAAGAAGGCAACCAAGCTGGGGTCTAGAGGTGAAGGTGCAGGGACAGTGAGAGAGGGCAGATTGTTCCTAGCCTGCTACAGGCCTGGAACCTGCTGAATATTGCCTGCCTGTTGGTGTCAAGGACAGGACAAGCTGCTTCCCAGCCTGGGCCTAAGCCCCCTGGGTCTTCTTATGGCTCTTTACCACCCTACCTTCTCACACCTGTGGGTCACTGGGGCCTGCTTGCCCACCTTTCCCTCTACCCCTCACAGTCCGCTGCCCCAGGTTCCTATGCCTGTCCCTGTGCTTGGCTCCAAGTCACAGGTTCAAAGTAAGTGGCTACAGAATGAATTCGTTGACTAGGGCCAAAGAGAAGGCATTTATGGAAATAATTTCCCTCACTTTCTCTCAGCTACTTTATTTATGCACACATACTTACTAAATATCTAATATGTGTTATACTCTATACAGATAATACAGTGGGAGACAAGATTGGGTGTCTAGCATTTGGCGAACAAAATCTAGGAGGGAGGTGTAGCACAGTATAGTGTCATAGAATGGAATAGACTGCAGTTACACTGGCATCCAGCTGTAATAAAGCATAATGTCCACTGCACCAGGGTAGTACAGTTACACATAGCACAGTGCTTACAAGCAGGGCCTGTGAGACCAGACAGACCTGGGTTTAAATCCAATCTGAGTTCCTTATATGCTGTTTGACCCATGGAGAATTTCTTAAAAGTTTGGGACCTCAGTTTTTTTCATAGGTATTAATAATATGAGGTTACTACTGCCTACCTCCCAGGATGAGTTTAAGGATAGAATGAAATAATAACATGAAAGTACTCAACATGGCACCTGGAACTCACAGTAAATCTTCCTCAATAAGTGGCAGTCCCTTCATAGCAAAGCCAAGTACCCGTACCAAGCTGAGCCAGCAACCGCTGCTGTTCCTGTAGGATCTCCTCAGGAGCCATGGCCTGCAGTCTTGCTACATTCTCTTCGTGGATGGTCTGGGCTTCCTGCTGAGCCTCCTGGCTCCTGAGCCCCTTCCCTGTGACCAAATGGGGGCCCTGGAAGTTGTGGCTGCTCCCTGGAAGCTGGCAGCCCTGGTCTCTAGGCGCGGGTGCCTCACAGGTCACAGCACCTGGAAGAAGTGTACGATCAGTTTCATTACCCTGCCCTCCATGGCTCTAACTGGGCCGTATGGCCCTTTTCTGTATGCCTATTAAGCGTGGGGACAGGTATGGACCTGAGCTTTCCCAGGCACAGAATAGAGACCACACTGCATCTGGCACAGGACTCCAGGCACGCTGGGGAAGGGAGATGGCTTCTCTACTCACTCTTTCCCTAGGACTTATATGAAAAGGTTTCCCTCAGAAACATCATAGTTTCTTCTTTTTTTCTTTCTTTTTTAAAGAGACAGTCTCACTATAACAGCTAGGCTGGTCATGAACTCCTGACCTCAAGCAATCCTCCCACATCAACCTCCCAAATAGCTGGGACTCAAACTGGAATACCTGGTCACATCCTAGTTTCTGACTCTTCTTGGATATCTAGGCAGCCATCTACTGCTAAGTGCCTGCCCCCAGCTCTTCTGCTAGTAAGGTGTATCATTAAAGGAACCTTGGCCTACATCTTTCTTTTTAGAGATGGGGTCTGGCTATGTTGCCCAGACTGGTCTCAAACTCCTAGACTCAAGTAATCCTCCTGCTTCAGCCTCCCAAGTAGCTAGGACTAATAGCACATGCCACTGTGCCTGGCTCAACTATTAATACATCTTTATTTTATAGTCTCTGCCAGACACTTCTATCCCATACACTTTCTCTCAGGTTTGCATAATGGCCTGCCCCTCCCTGCACCTAAGACCTAGAAATGGACCCAAGCCTAACATACTCAGCACTCTTAAGTAAGGACATGGAATGACTTTCTCTTGAGATAGCTCAAATGCACCTCCTATTTGAGGCAGGGAAGACATACATACAAGGCAGGGCACGGTATCTCACGCCTGTAATCCCAGCACACTGGAGGCGGAGATAGGGTAATTGCTTGAATCCAGAAGTTCAAGACCAGCCTGGGCAACATATTGAGACCCTGTCTCTACACAAAATAAGAAAAATTAGCTGGGAGTGGTGGTATATGCCTGTAATCCCAACTTCTTGGGAGGGAGGCTAAGGCAGGAGGATTGCTTGACTCCAGGAGTTCAAGGCTACAGTGAGCTATGATTGCACCACTGTACTAGTATCTGGGCAAGAGTGAGACCTTGTCTCAAAAGAAAAAAAAAGGCCAAGCCCAAGCCTCTTTAACCCCAGCTCACCCTCTGGTGGGACCACGATGGATACAACTTCCCCAGTTGATGGCACCCTGGCTTCAGAGAGCTTCCTTGCTGCAATTTCCTGGGCAAAGATGCTCCTCTTACCAGATGTTCCTGATTTCCCCTATGGGGCAAAAAGAAAACCCAGGTTACTGATGCTCATTATCCCTCTCCTCTCAACCCCATTATACCAAGGTCTCTGGAACCAAAGATAAAAGGGACTTAGCTCTAGGGATCATAACCCTAGTCCTCAGAAAAAAGAGAGCTCTATAGGAGTAAACATCTTAAAATCTGGTAGACTTGGTTGAAGCTTTGGCTCTTCTACCCATTAGATGTGTGGTGTTGGACAAGTTATTCACCTCTCTAGGTGGGGGCTCTGTTTTCCTCTTTTGAAAAATAGGGATAAGGTATCCTCATACTCAAGGTATCATCATGACAGCTCTACCTTACATGTTTGTTATGAAGGTTAAAAGAAGTAATATGTATGAAGTGCTTAGGATGGTACTGCTTTATAAAAGGAATTGCTTATCGTTGTTAAAACTACCTGGAGAAGATGTACTATGAGACTCACCTGTCTCCCAAGCACTGCCTAAGCTTACCCTTGCCCACCTGTCTCTCCTGTGAGCGATGGAACACAGGGGGGAAAGCAACGCCACTGGGCACAGGCAGATTCACGGCCACCGAACTTGTATCTCGTTCCTGTAGCAACAAAGCACAAAGTAGTGAAGGACAATGGAGAGACTTGCACAAGCAAGACTCTACGCCACTAGCCCTTGTTCTACAAGACTAGAACCTCACTCTGGGGGGTCATGAACTCACCTTATTTTAGGGCAGAGTGATTCTAACCCAGCTCTCAACCTGACTGCAGCAGAGAAGTCTACTTTCCAAAGCACCCTCCGCCCATAAGGCTCACCCTTATCCACCCACCAATATCCTTACTGCCCTGGGATGCCTTGTCCCACTCAGCCAGGGTGAGACGCACAATAATCTTAGTCAAGACAGCAGTGATGTGTTGATCATGCCTGTTCAGCCTCTCTTCTGGGTCCTCATCTTCAGGCAGAGGGTAGCCAGGGCTGGGCCTGGCTCTCTTCGGGGGAGCAGGAACCAAAGCTGGGGGCAAATCTGGGAGATCTGAGAATTGAAAAAATCCAAATGTAAGTACACTCATATTTTTCCAGGAGGACGCTGAGGGCTGAGGGTAGCCAAAGAAAGGCAGCTGCCATGGAGCCTGGCTCAAGGTGTTTTACCTTGGGTAAGATATTTAACCTCTCCT
>VBSM01001044.1:11658859-11675035 GCA_008086735.1 Cheirogaleus medius | reverse complement strand
AATCTGCCATGCCTAAGGGGGCAGCATAAAAGATACGCCTAAGGCTGGGGCAGTAGTGGCTCACACCTGTAATCCCTAGCACCCTGGAAGGCTGAGAGGCGGGAGGGACTCAAGAGATCAGCCTGAGCAAGAGTGAGACCCCGTCTCTACTAAAAAAAATTAAAATAAAATATATGCCTAAGGTGCAGGGCAGGCATGGTGGCAGCGGTGCAAGCCTGTAGTCCCGGCTACTGGGAGGCTAAGGTGAGAGGATCATTTGAGTCCAGGAGTTTGAGGCCAGCCTGGGCAACATAGTGAGACCCTTGTCTCAAAAAAACAAAAAGGCATTCCTAAGGAGGCTGAAGAAGAGAAGTACCCTTCACACCCCAGTCTAGAGGCCTGTTCTGCTATTGACCGAGTCGTAAGGGGCCCGTGGGGGTCTTCTGCATAGAGGACTTCAAAGGGAAGCAGACTTGTGATTTGTGCAGTAGGAAGCCAAGAGGTGGTGAAGCTCACCCCCCACTCCCTTTCTTTTCCTAGGTGTGCCATTTTTCACAGTGGAGCCAAAAGATCTGGCAGTGCCACCTAATGCCCCTTTTCAACTGTCTTGTGAGGCCGTGGGTCCCCCTGAACCTGTTACCATTGTCTGGTGGAGAGGAGGCACGAAGGTTGGGGGACCTGCTCCCTCTCCATCTGTTTTAAATGTAACAGGTGAGCAGTCTCTTGAGGGGACTCTAAGCCAGGAAGAAGCTGGGTCCTCGAGGGTCGGGAAGCTGGCAGAGTTTGAATCTGCTTCACTCGCTGAGTTTGCTGTTGAGAGTGTCCAGAGCAAACCCCAGTGCCTGGGTGCATGAGCTGCACCATTACTAAGCTCATTAGTCAGGTGTGCTGGGCTGGCTGGGTGGGCTGATTAGTGGTGATCCCGCTGTGCTTAGGGAGGGTACGGGGCCTCCTTTTGTTCACAGCAGGCCAGACCATGCACAGCTGGCCATGGGAGATGAATTGTGTGAGATCAGGGGCACCCATCCCTCCTCCCCCTCCCAAGGGACAGAGCCAGAAACCAGCCCACGCAGAGCTAGGGAGGAGTATCTGGCAGACACTGAGAAGACAAGACTGTTAGGCTGCGGAGGGGAAGGAGGGGAGTGAGAAGGAGTAGGGGGAGGCAGCATAAAGATACAGGGGCCTCCTCTCCTAATGGCTCTTTCCAGAAACCTCCAGACATTTCCCCAGACAACTGTATCTGTCCATACCTCCGCACAGTCACGCCTGCGCACCCACCTGGGCCCCAAGATCCTCAGCACATACCTCACATGCTTGTGAAGCACGCTTATTTGTGAAACAAAGTTTACTGGTTCTGGTTGAGGCTTAACTGAGCAGAAAAGGTGGGAGACCAAGCTTGGTCTTATGTGCCGGAAGGTAGGAGGGAAGGGGCGCTGAGCTGTTAAGTCCCCAGCAATTTGAATCTTGAGAAGCGGTGGACCACTGTAGTCTTGCCCTCTTGGAAGCGAGGGAGGCGCGGAGTTGGAGCAGATTGGAGAGGAGGCTGGGTTCACTTCCTTCCAGATGCGCGTGGTTGGGACCCTCAGGCAGGCAGCCTGATAATAAGTACTCACTAAACTCCTACTCCACACACCACACTGTGCTAGGCACCGCAGGGGACTGAGGGAACACAAAGGAAATAGAAGCCATTGTTCAGCCCCCAAAGAATTGAGTATAATTGGGGCGACAAGACACATGCATAAGGAGCTGAGAACTATTGCTAGGCAAAGAATCTGCAAGTCCAACATGATAGGGCCCAGAGCAAACAGAGAGGAGCTCTGGTGTGTGCAATAAAGGAGTGACCAGAAAAGAGAGGCAGTTTTGTGTTGTCTGTGGGAGATGGGACTGAGGTGGGAGAATGGTGTGAATTTCTCAAGTGCTTACTGCATGTCATGCACTTTACGTGAATTACGCATTACCTGATTCTCACAATTCTCCCATTTGAGAGATGAGAAGACAGAGCCTCATCCAGGCTCGTTAGTCTCCAGAGTCCTTGTTCATTTCACTGTGCCCGACTGTCCATCCCTTTCCTTTGGCTGGAGAGACTTCTAGGATGTTCAGGTTATAGCCTGAGTGGGTATTGCTGCTTGGGGGGCTGACTGAGGTTTTCTGGTCCCAGGGGTGACCCAGAGCACTGTGTTTTCCTGTGAAGCTCACAACCTAAAAGGCCTGGCCTCTTCACGCCCAGCTACTGTTCGCCTTCAAGGTAGGAGGACTGAGCCAGGTGTGGTGGCTTGCAAATATAATCCCAGGTACTCGGGAGGCTGAGGCTGGAGGGTCACTTGAGTCCAGGACTTTGAGGCTGCTGTGAGCAGCCTGGCTCACGGCAGCTGGGACCGGCTTGGTGGGGGAGGAATAGGAGGTGAGGCCAGGGGCATTCTCAGTGGGCTGTCCTGTGGTTAGAATCATTTGCTGTTCCAGCTCCCCTCGGTTCTGCTGGGATCTCAGGGATGAGGGGTTAATTGGCATAGCTCCCATTCCTAGTGGGAGCACCTGAGACCCTGCTGTGGCTGAGATGAGAATAGAATCCTGACGTCACAGCAGATTTCCCATAACGAAGCGGAGTCCTTGGGAGGGAGGAAGAGAGGGAGCCAGTAGGAGATGGTCAAAGCTCCTGCCCTACCTTGTTTCTGGCAATCCCTGTGAGGGGCTGGGGGTGGGGAAAGCAGCCTCATCAGGACACAGGAGACCCAAAGGGCTGAGGGAGGGAGAGAGCTGGCGTGTGGGCTGTGGCTGCAGGGGCAGCTGCCTGTCTCTCCTTTGTCTTTCCCAAAGCTGGAGGTTCTGCCCCCACATACTCTCTTCTTATTCCTTGGTCAGAAAGGGCCCCTGATTCAGGGAGAGGCGGCCTCTCTCCACAGCTTAGGCACTCCCAGGTATGAGCAGCTGTGCTCTGCTGGTCACTTGTGTACCCCTGTGGTCCTGGGAGTGCCCCAGATGCTAGGGAGTGACTCAAGTCTCCACTCCCATGCCTCCTGCTCGCTCCTCCCACATCCTTACCCAGCACTGACTCTAAGTCCCCATCCGCAGCCCTGCCTGCAGCCCCCTTCAACATCACCGTGACGAAGCTCTCCAGCAGCAATGCTAGCGTGGCCTGGATGCCAGGTGCTGATGGCCGAGCCCTGCTCCAATCCTGTACAGTTCAGGTAGGCTGAGATAGACTGGGCAGGCTCTCTAGGCCTGGCTACATTCATTTTGGCTGCCTGCTGGCACTTTTGTTGACAGTGGTGTCACCCTTACCTGGCCTAGTAATGGTGTTACCCTTACTAGACCTGCCCATGGGGCTTGGTCTCCAGCTCTATTCAGGTGGTGCCCCTTAGCAGGAAGAGCCCAGGCCACTGTCTCTTACCGAGATGCTCTGGCAACTAAGTGACTCTGCAGATTGGCTCGAACCCGTGCATCCTTCAGGCTGGAAAGCAGATGCTAGAGCAGATTTGGGGTACCTGGAAGAGTTTTTCTTACGTGAGTGAAAACTCAAACCTTTGATTTATCTGATACACTCTCATGTCTCCCCTACACCCCCCTCAACTTAAGCCAGAGAGAACAAGAGGATCAGAAGGGTCCTAAGCCCTGGTGAGTGGAAACCTGGGTAAAGTGATAAGAAATAAGAGGCAATGCAGGCTTGCTCATTTGAGTCTGTTTACTTAAAAGGTATTTAATGAGCACCTTTCAAAATATTCTAGGCAGTTCTGTGCAGGAGGGGCCCCTGCCCTGGGCTCTGCTATTTAGAGGACCACACTCTGGCCCTCCTTTGGCCATACCCCTTGGCCCTGGGCAAAGAGTCTGCAGAGGACCCCTCACCACCACACCATAGTCTAGATATTCAGGATCTCTTGCCCTAATGGCCCTGAGTCTGCTTCCAGGGTCTATGTGGGCCTCTTCCCTGGTCCATCCTTCCTCGATGTGATATGTGCACCTCTAAGCCCAAGGAGCAGCCCTTGTTGGGGGGATGGGAACTGAGCTTGGTGTGCAGGTAGCATCGTCCACACCTGTGCACATGAGTCCTCTCATGGTGTAAACCTTTGGCTGGGGGCCAGCTCTTCCAGTGCCCCCCATCCTGACTTGGGACTCCAAGAATTTAGAGAATTATAAATGCAAATCTGACTTTCCAGGTTGTTTTGAAGGTTTATTTGTCAAGATGTTAAGACAAAAAATTATTTAATAGTTTGTTAGTTGGACGGGTGCGGTGGCTCACGCCTGTAATCCTAGCACTCTGGGAGGCTGAGGCTGGCGGATCGCTCAAGGTCAGGAGTTCAAGACCAGCCTGAGCAAGATCGAGACCCCGTCTCTACTAAAAATAGAAAGAAATTAATTGGCCAACTAAAAATATATAGAAAAAAAAATTAGCCGGGCATGGTGGCGCATGCCTGTAGTCCCAGCTACTTGGGAGGCTGAGGCAGGAGGATTGCCTGAGCCCAGGAGTTTGAGGTTGCTGTGTGCTTGACTGACGCCACGGCACTCTAGCCCAGGCAACAGAGTGAGACTCTGTCTCAAAAAAAAAAAGTTTGTTAGTTGATTTATAATGTTTGAATATTCAGCCATATAGTATATGGATCTCTGTGCTCAAACGTAAGGCATGGGGCTGGTTCATGGTGCCCTTAGGCTCCTAGTTTCTCTGACCTCCAGAAGCTCTGAGTCTTTGAAATGGCATGTAAGCAATTAACAATAATGGTAAGTACTCTAACAGCTATGCACCGAAGAACAAAGGGACAAGAGGAGTTTTCTGGAGTAGATAAGAAAGGCTTTCACCAAGAAAGTGATATTTGCACTGAGTAGGGCTTTGCTAGAAAGAGCAGCTCATTCCAAGCAAAAGGAACAGCATTTGCAAAGGCATGAAGGTGTGGAACCCGGTGTGTTATTGGGGTAGGGGCAGGTGGGAGGGGTTGGGTTGCAAATGTTTGCTGCTAGACTTAGAAGAAGCATTAATTCAAGCCCCCATACCTGTATCCCATCTCACAGGCTATAGGGATTGCCCTTCCCTGTGTCATTAGTTTTCTGCTTTTCTGTAGGTGACGCAGGCCCCAGGAGGCTGGGAGGTCCTGGCTGTTGTAGTCCCGGTGCCACCCTTTACCTGCCTGCTCCGAGACCTGGTGCCTGCCACCAACTACAGCCTCAGGGTGCGCTGTGCCAATGCCTTGGGGCCTTCTCCCTATGCTGACTGGGTGCCCTTTCAGACAAAGGGTCTAGGTAAGGGACTCCAAGCAGAGGGGCTGGGCAGGGCTGGAGCAAGTGAGGGGTGGTGTTGGCTTGAGTTCTGAATAGAGTTGATTGAGAGGAGCTACCTGACAGATAGGTTCAGGCATCATTTTTATGTAATTCTTGTGAGTGGAGCAGATAAGCAAACTAGAAACAAATCAGATAATATAGTGATGAAGAGTGCCCCTGGGCAGGCGAGGAAAACCTAAAGAGATCTGAATGAAATCATGTAAATATTTGGGGGAAATCACTGAAGGAGGAAGGCACAGCAAGTGCAAAGATCCTGTGGCAGGAACTTGCTGGGAGTTCTCTGGCATGGCTGTTGAGAGGGCAGTAGCGAAGGATGGGGCAGAGGGGTGGTAATCACAGTGATAAAGAGCAGCACTTCCGAGCTGGGTTGCTGCCAGCCCACTGCTTAAGGTGGGTGAGAGCAGTCGGGGCTGGGAAGTGAACCCTTACCCTGTTTGTTACTCTCTGCCCATCTGTTGCTCTCTAAGCTCTTTAGTTCTTGGGTGTTGGTTCCAAAGGTCTGCATGGGATAGTGATGGTGGGAAGGGCAGGGATCTTAGCAACCTTCTCTCTTTGGGTACAGCCCCAGCCAGCGCTCCTCAAAACCTCCATGCCATCCGCACAGACTCAGGCCTCATCCTGGAGTGGGAAGAAGTGATCCCTGAGGGCCCTTTGGAAGGCCCCCTGGGACCCTATAAACTGTCCTGGGTTCAAGACAATGGAACTCAGGTAAGGGAGACAGAACCCTCCACTTTCTCTATTCTCCTGGAATATCAGCCCTCAGGGTTCTAAGGCCTTGAAGGGCTTCAGAATGACAGTCTTTGGTGGGCCTGGGCTTCCTACTACCCCAGGGAATCCATTCCTCCCCACCCTCCCCTGCAAACTCTACCCCTCATTGGAATATGTCTCCTGTTAGGATTGCATCCTGTGTCCACTTTGTGTATAAAGCAGGAAGCACATTCCTGCATCAACTGGGGGAGGGCACAGATAAGGCTTTGTCCCCAGCTCAATCCCCTCCCATCCCCCACCTGAGCATTCCAACTGAGCCTTGTTTGTGTTCTGGAGAGGCCTCTGCAGCCTGGAGCAGGAATGTGATGACTCCCAGAAGGTCGTGTTCCTACAGCCCCTGAACCTACAGTGCCCCTGGACTCCCATGTTCCTAGCTGGACCTTTTCCTGCCCTCAAGCCCCAGCAGAATGCCTTCTTTTCAAGCTCAGTAGGGGTTGGGGCTTTTCCTGGCTGCAGGATGAGCTGACAGTGGAGGGGACCAGGGCCAATTTGACAGGCTGGGATCCCCAGAAGGACCTGATCGTGCGTGTGTGCGTCTCCAATGCAGTTGGCTGTGGACCCTGGAGTCAGCCACTGGTGGTCTCTTCTTATGACCATGCAGGTGAGACCTGTGGGGGGAGGGGGAGGGGGGATCAAGGCTTTCAAGGACTTCCTAGACTGGTAGGAGGAGGCTGGTGGTGACTTCCCTCCTAATAAAGTCAGATTTAAGCAGTTGGGGCCAAGGTCAGTGATAGGTCAGAACAGCTAGGGCCTCTCACTGACCAGGTTGGAAGTCCTGGGTCTTCCTCTGGAGCCTCTTTCACTCAGGACCCCTACTGACTTAGAGGAGCCTCTTTATCAGGCTGGATGGCCCTCCTGGGAAAGTTCTAAAGGGACCCCTTGGTGTCAGCCTCGCTCGTGCCACTGCCCCTCCCTCCCACAGGCCAGCAGGGCCCTCCCCACAGCCGCACATCCTGGGTGCCCGTGGTGCTTGGCGTGCTCACAGCCCTGGTAACGGCTGCTGCCCTGGCCCTCATCCTGCTTCGGAAGAGGCGGAAGGAGACACGGTTTGGGTAAGGGGGTGGCCACGTGGAGGGAAAGGCAGGTGGTGACAGACGTTGGAGCTGATCCCAAGTCCTGGCTTTCCCTTTAGGCAAGCTTTTGACAGTGTCATGGCCCGGGGGGAGCCAGCCGTTCACTTCCGGGCAGCCCGGTCCTTCAATCGAGAAAGGCCTGAGCGCATCGAGGCTACATGTGAGTAGGGGGTGTCGTGGGAGGGACAAATGGGCTATGTTATATCTCTATCTGCATTCCTTTTACCAACTCATTAACCTGACCAGTGTGTCTGGTCCTTGATGAGTCCCAGGCACATAGTGAAAGAGACACAGACCTCCCCTCCTAGAGGTCACCACCCCAGCTGTGGGAGAGCTCAGCTCAGCCCTGTGCCCTGAGGGCAGAGGCGGTGGGGGGGGGATAAGCGGCAGGCTGGGGCTTGGATCAGGACCCAGAGATCCCTCCCCTTTCTCACCAACCCTCTTCCTGCAGTGGACAGCTTGGGCATCAGTGATGAACTAAAGGAAAAACTGGAAGATGTGCTCATTCCAGAGCAGCAGTTCACCCTGGGCCGGATGTTGGGCAAAGGTAGGTGGGGCTGTGCAGGGCTTGGTGTGAGTTTGCCGCAGGGTAGCTGGATGTGTTTGGTTGCCCCTATCACTTTGAGGGTGTGAATTGGAGTCAGCTCCTATTAACAAGATATGCTTGTAGACTCCTGTGTTTGGAATGTTAGGGGAATGGTGGCTGGAGACAGGAGGGTTAAGGAGCCACTCCCAACATGCTTTGCTTTGGCTATGGGCAAGGTAGCCTCCTCTGATGATTTCATGTCCCCATGGAGGGTCACCTGAGAAGGAGGAGGTTGGGCAGCAAGGCCAGGGAGACTCCCTCTCATTTGGATCGGTTCCTAGGAGAGTTTGGTTCCGTGCGGGAGGCCCAGCTAAAGCAGGAAGATGGCTCCTTTGTGAAAGTGGCTGTAAAGATGCTGAAAGGTGAGTGGGTAGTAGTTGTGGCATGAGGGAATCCCTTGGGAGGGAAAAAGGGGTGACTGATCCTGAAGCAGGCTCTGTTTTGCCCCTAGATTTTTCAAGAAGAGCTAGTTAGCACTAGCTGTCTGTGCCACGTGAATAATTCACAAGCATAAACACACACACAGATTCATGCCCCAGCCATTGCTCTCTGCTGTCAGCAGTGACTGTCCTCTGAGTTCCCTCCTGGGGTGATTGCAGCTGTGGCTGGTTGAGCTGCTGGGCTGCCCAGACTGCAGGGAAGGCATCAGCAGTGGAGAAGTTGCTGGATACCACCACTCCATGGGGGTTTCTCTTGCTCATGGCTGACTGTTTGCTGGGGAGTCTTGGGTCAGAGCTAGGGGCACATCTCGCTTCATTCCCTCCTTCCCATCCTTTTCTCTCAGCTGACATCATTGCCTCAAGTGACATTGAAGAGTTCCTCAGGGAAGCGGCTTGCATGAAGGAGTTTGACCATCCACACGTGGCCAAGCTTGTTGGTGAGCCCCTTTTGGGAGGAGGCAGATATAGAATCAGGCTAAAAATATCCTCTGCCAAGGTGAGAGGGCAGTCCAGTCTATAGGAGAGAAGGTTGGACTTACCTGGTAAGTAGGCAGATGGCAAAATAGCAAGGAGAGTCCTGGCAAAAACCCGACCACGCTGCAGGTGAGGAATACCAAAGTGCATGAGGACTGCTCATGTGGACAGAGGAGGAGGAAGAGGGGACAGAAGATGCTCTAGGGATCTGGGAGCAGCCAGAGGCCTCCTGGGTAGTCCCTAGACCAGTATGGAACCTGTGGGAAAAGAGGTAGCATAGCCAGGGCTAGAGGGGGGACCCAGCAGGTGGGGGATTATGTAGACACTTGAGTTGTCCCTTGACCTTTATGTGCTCAGCTCCTAACTCTCCCTTGTCCCAGGGGTGAGCCTTCGGAGCAGGGCTAAAGGTCGTCTCCCCATCCCCATGGTCATCCTGCCCTTCATGAAGCACGGGGACCTGCACGCCTTCCTGCTTGCCTCCCGGATTGGGGAGAACCCTTTTGTGAGTGCCTGGGGTGGGGGTGGCCAGGAGGTAACAGGGGTGGGAGAAAAGGGCCTGGAAAGGGACAGAGACCATGGCAGAAAGGGACTTGGCGGGTAGGGCCGATGGAGCTAGTTGAGAGTAGAATGGCTGAGTTTGAATCCCTTTAGGCTAGCAGAATTCCTTTTCTCTCACAAAACTCTGCTGGGAATTTTAGGCTGGACAAGGGCCCCTTCTGGGAGAAGAGACTTGTGGAGCTGCAGGCTGGGGACGTCTTGGCTCTCAGGCTCTCTCTCGGATTTGCCGAAGCTTCCGTGGCTTGCAAAGGCCCTCCATCCCCTTTCCTTCCTTCCAGTGATTCTGAGGACAGTCTTTAGGCTTTCTGGCCAGGGAATCCCATTCCTCCTGCCTCAGGTCCAGCCTGAGCTCTCCCTGTCTGCCCACCAGAACCTGCCCCTCCAGACCCTGGTCCGGTTCATGGTGGACATTGCCTGTGGCATGGAGTACCTGAGCTCTCGGAACTTCATCCACCGGGACCTGGCCGCTCGAAACTGCATGTATGAATTCTGGAGGGCTCGGGGGTGGGATACAGCAGCCAGTATAGGAGGAGCTAGCTAATGTTTGGCTGCTGCCTGGGACAGTATCTGATATGCACTGGGGACAGCTCGGGAGTGGCTCTAGAAAGGCTGCGAACGTGGGGGAAGGCTGACCTCATCCTTCAACACCCCTCACAGGCTGGCAGAAGACATGACGGTGTGTGTGGCCGACTTTGGGCTGTCCCGGAAGATCTATAGTGGGGACTACTATCGTCAGGGCTGTGCCTCCAAATTGCCCGTCAAGTGGCTGGCCCTGGAGAGCCTGGCTGACAACCTGTACACTGTGCACAGTGATGTGGTGAGCAGGGTGGCACGATGAGGCTTCGTGCTAACTCAGGTGGGGTGGACTAGTGTCAGAGCAGACCTTTAGGACCCTCAAGGGCCTCGCCAAGTCTGCTGTCTGGCGTTTTGCTGCCCAGTGATGAAGCCCCTGAGCCCCATGGCTCTGCCTGGCTCAGGAAGGCTAATGACACCTTCCCCCCAACCTCAATTCTGTCCCAGTGGGCCTTCGGGGTGACCATGTGGGAGATCATGACTCGTGGGCAGACGCCATATGCTGGTATCGAAAACGCTGAGATTTACAACTACCTCATTGGCGGCAACCGCCTGAAACAGCCTCCGGAATGCATGGAAGACATGTGAGTACCCTGGGAAGGGGATTCTAGAAGGAAACAGGAATTTGGGGTTTTGGCTGCTGGCCCAGTGGGAGCTCAGAACCTCAACTGGATCTTTTTATTTTCTGGTAGGAACATCCCTATAGTTAGAAGGAAGGCTGACCTCCACCTCATATTGCTATTCCTCCACCACTTCCCCGGTTTCTTCCTTTCCCCCTTTTCTAGCCCATATTTCTTGCTCCAGCCTTTTCCTGTCACTCTCTTTTCTCCAGTTTCTAGGGAGAACTAAGAACCCCAGGGCAGAAGGTACACAGTTGAGCAACAGTGCAGGTTTCCCTGTCACCTTCTCCCTGTCCTTACCTCCTTTGTCCTTCTCAAGACCCAGCTAGCCTAAGGAAACCTCCCAGGCTGGGGCTGAGCTCTCCCTCCCGTCAGATAGGGCTGCACAGGCCACAGAACACTGTTGCTCTGTCGATGTCCTTGCCTGGCAAGGAGGGGCAGAGGGTGTGGGAGGTTGGCTTGCTTTCTTGGTCTTGGCCTCCTCTGTAGGGAGTGGAAGGGACCTAAGATAAGGAACTGAGATCCTGGGAAAAAGGGAACAGTTGCCTCCCTTCCTTTCTGCAAGGCTGAAGCCCTCGGGAGTGGGGCCTGTGGTGACACCTCCCACTGTAAAGAATGGTGTCAAAACCTTGTGACAAGATGAGGGTAAGTATCCCTAACATTAGCTGGGCACCTTGGGCTTTCTTTCAGGTAATCTTCCTTTAACATATGAGGAAAAGACTATTATTATCCTCATTCTGTAGATGAGGAAATGGGATTAAAGCGGTTAAGTAACATGGCCAGGGTCACACAGCTATGAGGTGGGATTTGAACCTACATCCCTGTGATTTTAGAGTATGTGTGCTTTTTTTCTTTTTTTTTGAGAGAGAGTCTGGCTCTGTTGCCCGGGCTAGAGTGTCATGACGTCAGCCTAGCTCACAGCAACCTCAAACTCCTGGGCTCAAGCGATCCTACTGCCTCAGCCTCCCGGGTAACTAGGGCTACAGGCATGTGCCACCATGCCCGGCTAATTTTTTCTATATATATATTTTTAGTTTCTTTGTATTTTTAGTAGAGACGGGGGTCTTGCTCTTGCTCAGGCTGGTCTCGAACTCCTGACCTTGAGCGATCCACTCACCTCAGCCTCCCAGAGTGCTAGGATTACAGGCGTGAGCTACCGCGCCTGGCCTACAGTATGTGCTCTTAACCATGACAGCAACTGTGATTTGTCTGTTGTAGTCTTACTACCCTCTCCCTCCAAGCCAGGGTCTTCCTGGGCCTCCTGAGGACCTTTTGTGAGCACCAAGGAGGGAGAGTCCACTGTGATCCAGAGGGAAGAATCTGCCGTTTCTTGGTGTGAGGTTGGGCCCACAGAGGGCTGAGGCGATGGACAGGCAGAGGAAGGTTCAGCCCAAATGGTGGGGTCCTTCTCTAAGGTAGTGGGTTTGAAGTGTCCTGAGCCTGGGCTGTGAGTGACTCACCTGCACCTGAAAGAGAAATCTGAGGACATAAACCAGGCCCCTCCTATCCCCTCAGCAGAGTTCAGGGCATGGTAGGGGCAGGACGCTCAGGTCTTGCTGTGGCTAGCTACTGCCTGCCTCAGCCAATTCTGGAACTGGAGAAACTCATGGGCAGTGGGGACCAGGCCCCAACTCAGCCTCCTCCCAGGCTGGAGCTGATATTGTCAATGGAGGGTGGGCGGGCACCGGCCTCCCACCAGGCAGCCTGGTGGACAGGCGCCAGTTGGCTCTAGGCAGAGCCTTGAGAATGTATCCCAGTCTGGCTACGTATCCATGGCCCCAGACCATTCCCACAGCCTGCTGGTGTCTGGCATGATCGCCCCCATCCCTGGGGCTGCTGTCAGCAGGGCTGGTGTGTGAGGCGGTGCTTGGGGCTTTTGTCATGGGCACAGGCAAGAGAGTCGGGCTTTTGCTTTTACTGGACTTGGTCTCCAGCCCATTCCCATTCGGTTTTTGGGGTTTTTTTCCCCTCCATCTTGAGGCATTCCTTGGGAATTGTGAGTGACAGGCTCCCCAGTATCTATAAGTCTCCTGAAATTGTATGTAAAAAAGTATTTCTGCCAGGGGAGGCCTGGAAGGTTTTTTCAGATACAGGTATCTGTGAACAGGGAGGATGTCAGCCTGCCTGAGCTGGTGCTGCTCGCCCAGCAAAGGGGGGACTCTGGAGCCAACCTATCTGGCTTCAAATCACAGCTCTGTCACTTTCTACCTGTGTGACCTCAGTCAAGGATCTTAAGCTCTCAGTGCTTCAGTTTCCACATTTGTAAAATAGGGATCATTTATTGCATAAGGTGGTTGTGAGAATTAAATAACTCGATAAATGTAAAATACTTAGAACAGTGCCTGATACATAATAAGCCCTATACACGAGTGTACTGAAAAACATTTTTAAAAGTCCCAGTGCCATATGATCAAGGGGCTTCTGCGTTTGAGGGAGGGGCTGCTACCTCCCCTCACCCTTCTCTCCACCCCAGGTATGAGCTCATGTACCAGTGCTGGAGTGCCGACCCCAAGCAGCGCCCGAGCTTCACGTGTCTGCGAATGGAACTGGAGACCATCCTGGGCCAACTGTCCGTGCTGTCCACCAGCCAGGACCCCTTGTACATCAACATCGAGAGAGCCGGGGAGCCTGCCGAGGGAGGCAGCCTGGAGCTGCCTGGCGGGGATCAGCCCAGCAGCGGGGCTGGGGATGGCAGTGGCATGGGGGCAGCGGGGGGTACCCCCAGTGACTATCGGTACATCCTCAGCCCCGGAGGGCTGGCTGAGCGGCCAGGACAGGCGGAGCAGGAGCAGCAGCCAGAGAGCCCGGTCAGCGAGGCCCAGAGACTGCTGCTGCAGCAGCAAGGGCTACTGCCCCACAGTAGCTGTTAGCCCCTAGGCAGAGGGACCATCCCGCTGGCTCTGCTGGCCGCTGTGCTGGCTGACTAAGCCCCGTCTGACCCCAGCCCAGACAGCAAGGTGTGGAGGCTCCTGTGGTAGTCCTCCCAAGCTGTGCTGGGAAGCCTGGATTGACCAAATTGCCCAATCCCAGTTCTTCCTGCAACCACTCTGTGGCCAACCTGGCATCAGTTCAGGCCTTGGCTTGATGGAGGTGGGCCAGGCCTGGTTGTCTGAACCTAGGCAGCTGGCAGGAGGGGGGTAGTTATGTTTCCATGGTTATCATGGGTATGGATGGCAGTGGAGGAAGGGTAGATCCAGCCCTGTGGGCTTCTACCCTCCCCGCTTAGCTGCCCCTGCTGCTTTAATGCATGCATTGAGCTGCTTCCAGCCTGGGGGCCCAGCCATGCCCACAATTGGAGTTTAAATGCCTAGGTTTACCCCTCTGAGTCACAAAGAGTGCCCTTGTATTATTCCCTTTTAGGTAAGAGTTGATAAGGGGTTGGTACAGTTGGGTCCCAAGCCTTGTGGTAGGAGGCAGTGGAATACTCTCAGGTCTGAATTTTTGTCACCTTCCTGATTCCCCACCCTGCCTAGGCCAGGAGAAGGGGGGCGAAAGGAGGGTGCTTCCCTGAAGCTGACAAGTTCACACCAAGGCATGCTGGAGTGCCACAGGCTACCAGATGCCCATCTTCTAAAGGCAATGCGCTGAGCCCAGCAAGAGGAAGGGGTGCTGTGGGGCTTGCCCAGGAATGGGTGAGGCTGGAGAAGTGTTCAGGAGCCCCTCTCCAGGCCTTCCCACAGTCTGTCTGAGCATGCTATAAAATCCCAAAATATTCTAAGACTAACAAAGGCAGCTGTGTCTGAGCCCAACCCTTCCAACCGTGACCTTGAGTCCCAGCTTTCCCTCTAACTGGAGACCCCCTTCTGTCCCAGTCTCCAAAGAGAAAATAGGCCCGATGGGCTGGTGTGGGTGAGAGGGATTCTGGAGCCTGGACCCCAGCCCTGGCTGGGGGAGCCCCCTGGAATGCATGGGGCAGGCCCTTGCTGTTAGGGACATTTCCAAGTGGTTAGTTGCTGTTTAAAAACAAATAAAATGGAAGACTAAAGACCTAAGACTGTGTCTCTTAAATGCTTACTTTTTTTCAGGTCACAAAAATGAAGCATTTCCACATAGAGAAAAGTCTGGAAAGACATATGTCAAAATGTTAACAGCTGTTACCTTTATATGCTGTGCTTAAGGGGACTTTTTTCTTTGTGCTCCAACTATTCTGCATTGAGCACAAAATGCTTTTGTAATTAGATAAGATGCCAACGAATCTTATCATATTAAAGATAATACATAGTCACTGTAGACAATTAGGAAAATACAGAAAATTGTAAAGAAAAGATGGTGATTACTCATACTCCCACCACCTAGCGATAACCACCATTGATTGATCTTTTGAAAATGCAAATATTTTGAGGAAGTTCTTTATGTTGGAACAAAGAGGATGTCTTTGCTGTTTTCTACCCTTCTGTCAGGGTAGACTTTTCCTTTTGTCTTTGGGTGTAGAGACTTTCTTTTTGCCTTTACACTCTCGAAAACTTCTCTGGGAAAAAGTGGCCAGAGAATGTGAGACTCTTGAGGATTAGAAATAAGAGTATAGAGTTTGCTTCCAAGTATTTCCACCTGGAAATTTTTTTTTTTTTTAATGTATTGTCTTTTTTTTTTTTTTCTTTTAATGGGGGTACAAATATTGTTTGGGTTACATACATTGCCCCTCCCCCCCCTCCCCCCCACATGCCCGCGCTTCAAGCGAGTCCAATCTCCACCTGGAAATCTTAATTCAGAAGCTTTGAGAGTAAGCTCATGGCCGGGTGCAGCAGGCTGCGTGGGAATCGCGCCCCTCTGGCGAGGGGTGTGGGGAGGCTGGGAGGGACACAGGTATTGTTGCACTGCTGTCTGAGGGCAGTGGAATGGGCGGGTGCTTATGAAAGCAAATATCCTGAAAAACCTGTTGCTGTTACTCCAGATTCTCATTCCCACGTAGATCATGAGACCTGAATTAACTTCCAGACTCGTAGCTTTCAAAATTTTTCCTGCTGTGATTAGCTTTAACTGTAAGTAGTGATTATCTGTGAGATAACATTTGGGAATTATTGATTGAGAAGAACTTTACTCTCAAATAATTGTCTACCACTTTTTTCTCTTTTTCTTTCTTTCTTTTTTTTTCTTTTTAAATTTTCTTTGCCCTAATCTACTATGACTGGTAATAATTATCTACCATTAATGGGGCACCTATTATGTGCCTAGTGCTTCACATATGTTATCTTATTTAGTACAGTGTTTCCATAAGTGGGAGTGTAATTATCCTCCAACAGATAGGACAGAGATGCAGAGTAAGTAACTTGTCTAAGGTTATATAGCTATTGAGTGGTGGATCCAGGCAAGAAACTCACTGAATCAGAGGTCAGAGCCTGTGCAAACCCTTCTTCCCACCGTTCCAGGGAGCATTCTTAAGTTCTATTGTGATCATTTCATCTTTTAGTGAATGCAGGTCAATAGTGCAGGCACCTTTTAAAAGGCACAGGATGCCTATCTCTATTGATATGCGGAAAGAAAAACAAATTAAAAGGCACAGGAGTTCTGATATGGGTATATGTGTGAGAGACAAAGTCTAACTATTTAAATGAAAGTCATCTATCAGTCATTAAATTAGTGCAAATATTTTTTTTTTTTTTTTTAAGACAGAGTCTCACTCTGTTGCCCAGGCTAGAGTGAGTGCTGTGGCGTCAGCCTAGCTCACAGCAACCTCAAACTCCTGGGCTCAAGCAATCCTTCTGCCTCAGCCTCCCGAGTAGCTGGGACTACAGGTATGTGCCACCATGCCCAGCTAATTTTTTCTATATATTTTTAGTTGTCCAATAAATTTCTTTCTATGTTTTAGTAGAGACGGGGTCTCGCTCTTGCTCAGGCTGGTT
>VBSM01001044.1:11640542-11651860 GCA_008086735.1 Cheirogaleus medius | reverse complement strand
GACGCCATGGCACTCTAGCCCGGGCAACAAAGTGAGACTCTGCCTCAAAAAAAAGAAACAATGCTCTTTCTCTTTGCTGTCCTGTGCACAGACAAGATCCCGTACAAGCCTGGTAGCTGACAGGGTTTATCCTTGCCTGCTTGAATTTGTGGATTCAAAGGAATATCTTGCCCATTCGTGCTTGTAGAGGTGATATCCATGGGTCTTTGGTTTACTATCCCAATCATACTTTGTTGTCATCATTGTATTTCCTCACTCCATCAATTTTGATATATGTTACTTTAATTATCATTCAATTCTAAATCTTTTATAATGTAAACAAAATTTCCTTTTTAGCTCAAATAAGCTACATCCTGGGCAGCTGTCAGTGACTATATTTGTCAGCATCTATTCTCCAGCAGAGAAACTCGACTCCAAGCCTTGGCTTTAAGCGCTGAGCCTGACTCTAGCCCCTCACCTAGCCTGGAGTACTTTTTGTCCCCTATGTGCCTGGCTGCCTCCCCTGCATCTGCACGGGGATCCTCAGCCTTTATGCTTCAGTCCTGCTCATGACTTTGTGTTTGCATTTAGTTCAAGGCCACGGAGATGATAATGTTGTTTTTGAGCATAGCACTATCATTTTGGTGTTTTCTTTTTACATCTTATCTGTCCCTGCTATGTGTTTAGAGCAGAGGGAGTGCCTAAAGAGTGAACTTCCAGAGCCACCTTCACTCAAAGTGTCTCAGAAAACAGTTTTGAATGCACAACGCACAATGAACGGACAAGGCACTGTGAGGATCTGAAAATGAGTAGGATATGGTTCCTGCTCTGAAAGATTAGAATCTAGTGGAAAAAGGTGACCCATTACATGCCACTGTAAGTTAGACTGCAAACTGCCGTGTTATTAATAGAAGTAATTAGTAAAAGAGAGCCCACAAGAAACAGCAAGGACTTTTGAGTGAGGGACACAGGGAAGGCTTCTCAGAGGCAGTGGCTTTGAGATAGAGCCTTTATAGATGTGATGGTGGGAATGTTCATGGTGGTTTGGGGACCCCATCCTTGGAATTGGAGCATAGCTGCCTCAGCGGAGGGTGGAGGGGGTACTGAAGGATGAGCTGGAGGTCAGTGTACCAGCTGTGGAGTTCGTGCAGAGCTAGTTCCAATCCTGACTCTGCTACTCACTAGAGATATGAACCTGGGGAATTTACTTCATCTTTCTAAGTCTTAGTTTCATCTATAGAAAGGAAATAGAGTATCCTCTACCTTGTAGGGTTGTTGTGAGGATAACTGGTGATAATGTATGTAATGTCATAGCAAACTCTCAATAAATGGTATCTATAAATCGTATTAGGATTATGGAGGGCCTTGAATGTCAAACTATTGACTTTTTAAAAACTTTGTTGAGCCCAGGTGCAGTGGCTCATGCCTGTAATCCTAGCACTTTAGGAGGCTGAGGCAGGACGATTGCTTGAAGCCAGGAGTTTGAGACCAGCCTGAGCAAGAGCAAGACCCTGTCTCTACTAAAAATAGAAAAAATTAGCCTGGTATGGTGGTGTGGCCCTATAGTCCCAGCTACTTGGGAGACTGAGGCAGGAGGATCCCTTCAGCCTAGGAGTTTGAGGTTGCCGTGAGCTGTGATGACTCAGCTGTATTCTATCCTGGGTGACAAAGCAAGACCCTTTTTTAAAAAAAAAAACAACAAGCTTTGCTGAGGTATGATTTACATATAAAAACAGGCTAAGCACTTTTGACTGCCACCCACTGTTCCTACTTCTGCCTTCTGGAACAGCCCCTGGAAAATTATCCAGGCTGTGAGCCTTTGCGGTAGGCAGGAAAATAGCCCCCTCAAAGATGTTCACTTCCTGATCCCAGGAACTGTTTCTTATGTCGCATGGTGAAGGGGAAGTAAGGCTGCAGATGGAATTAAGGTTTCTAATCAGCTGACCTGGAGTTAAAGAGATTATCCTGGATTAGCTGATGGGCCCAGTGTAATCAAAGGAGCGTTTATGAGTGGAAGAGGGAGGCAAAAGAGGGAAAACCAGAGAGATGATGTCAGAAGAACTCCCTGATCTTGCTGGATATGGCTTTGAAGAAGGAAGGGGTCAGGAGCCAAGAATTGTAGGCAGCGTTTAGAAAGTAGAAAAAGCAAGAAATCAGATTTTCCCCCAGCACCTCCAGTAGGAAAACGGCCCTTTGGACACCTTGATTTTAGCCCAGTGAGACCAATTTTGGACTTCTGACCTCCAGAATGAAAGATAATAAAAGTGTTTTTTTTAAGCCACTAAATTTGTGGTAATTTGTTATGGTAGCAAATGGGAACTAATGCAGTCTTCAATAAGTGCTTATTGACAAGCACAATTAATAAATTAAGGACTGCCCTACTACCTTTTTCACATAATAGTCCTTCTAATATTGGAGGATAGAAGACTTAGTTTGGATCATGTCATCTCCTTGTAAGGTACTCACATCTTAACATGGAATTCTTGGGGGTGGTGCTAAAGTGATTTTTCAGGTTGATTTAAGTCTTTGGGATAATTCCAGATTGGATGCACCATTGATATGGTAATGAGTTAAACTCCTTTCCTTTGCTGCCACTCTTGGTGGGCTAGCAGAAGGCATGGTGACCCCCACAACGCAGCAACCCTTCTTTCTTCTCCCCTCTGTGTGACTTCTTGAGCAATGGCTCTCAAAGTGATGAAGAGAGGAACATATCAGAGTCAGCTGGGGTAGCTTTACAAACTACAATGCCTACTGCCCCCTTCTTTTCCACCTACCCAGGGAATCTGCTACACCTTTCTGCTACCCTCCACCCCCATGATAATCATATGGGCAGAAGGGAAAAGGATACACAAAGGAATACACCAAGGAAATTCTTTTGAGTTAAGAGATCTCACTCCCACTGAGAGCTTGTTCTAACTCTTATACTATGACTATGTCCAAACTGTTGACCTTTATTCATGGATAGAACTTTTCTAGAGCACACAAAATCTATGGGAAGACTGAGACCAGCTGTGTGCTTCTTCCTTTCTGTTTCCATCCGTGTCACCTCCAGTCCTGAGAAGACCAAGTTCCATGAGCTAGTTTTTCTGCTGGATGTTAGAGAACCCTCCTATCCTGCTTGGGACTCAAGGCCTTCCCATTTTGCCTCGGATGCACCCTGCTTGGCAGCGTTCTGTGTCCCAGAATGGGGACTGTGGCATGTTATGTCTTATCTGAGTCTTCAGTCATTGGGTTTCCTTGTCTTCAGGCTTCTGATCCTGCAGAAGCCAGAAGCCTCCTTTGCCCTTTGTTGGGGTTGCCAGGTCAGGACTTCATCTGTTGGTCCCTATCTGTTATCTCTTCATCTTGAAACACCCTGCCACAGTGGCTGGAGTCTACACTGTGGCTAGAGTCACTCCAGTGGCTGGAGTCTACAGCCACTCCATCTGGTGGATCCTAGTCCTAATTTTTTAAAAAGACTCTAGATGATCTTTAGTTTCCTTTGTAGCTCTGTGATTCTGGGATTGTTCTGCCTCCATTATGTTCTCCAGCCAAATTCTTAGAGTAAGTTCTTGGATGAAGTCAAATTTCCCTACTGGATTATTCTAATTTAGCATCTATTTATTTTCTACAGAAGGTCCTGCTGTCAGCATGGTCACAATTTTGGCCATGCCCTGACCATGTGGCTTGCCTTTAGGGATCCCAGATGCTTCTACTCTCATTGTAAGTTGGGCAAGAAAACTGTTCTCCCACTTTGCTTTTTAGATTGTCTTCCTCTTAGCTCTTCTGGTGGTTCCTCTGCTCCAACCTCAAGGCTGCCAACTCATGCAACTAACTCAGGTCTGGCTCATGGCCATTCACTGCTGCAAATCTTTTCTTTATTTTTTATTTTTTTGAAACAGAGTCATGCTCTGTTGCCCAGGCTAGCGTGCCATGGAATCAGCCTAGCTCACAGCAACCTCAAACTCCTGGGCTTAAGTGATCCTTCTGTCTCAGTCTCCCAAGTAGCTGGGACTACTGCGGTGTGTGCCACCACACCCAGCTAACTTTTTCTATGTTTTTTTAGTTGCCCAGCTATTTTTTTTTTCTATTTTTTAGTAGAGATGGGGTCTCACTCTTGCTCAGGCTGGTCTTGAACTCCTGACCTCCTGCATCAGCCTCCCAAAGTTCTAGGATTACAGGCATGAACCGCCACACCGGGCCTGCAACCCCTTTTCATTGCTGCAAACTTCCACTCAGATTGGGGTGAGCAAGGGGAAAATGGACTTTATAAAGTCACACTCTTACCTTTTATAATATTTGAAAAAAAAAGTTAAACCAGAATATAATCAGCTCCCAACACCACAAAGTGCATCTTTCTCCACAAGGAGATGTGTACATGTGCTTACCTCCATTGTACTGGCCTCAGGACAGCATTTTGGCACCATGTAAGGGTACAAATGTGTGGATGATGTGCTCAGCCCAGCGCTGTCCCTTCCCAAGGCCCTGGAGAGTATAGGATCTTTCCTTGAACCATATTGCCCTTTTCAGGCAGGAAACTTCTAGGCTATCCCTTCCTGCCTCCAGGGAATGACCTACTCTCTCCTAGACTTCAGTCCTGGTATGGACGTTCTACGTTCCTCCCACCAGCATTATCCCAGGGAGCTCTTGACTATGCCCAGCATCTTAACAACCTTTGGGTCAGGCCACACTGGACTCCTGTAGGGTTAGGTCACTTTCTGGCTATTAAGAGGTCCCAGATTCAACTCTATTTCAGAGTCTATGAACAGCAATTCAACATTTTTAGGGGCTTGAGATCAATTTTGTCTTTGTATCCTTGGATCAGAGATTTTTCTAGGACCATCTGGACTCCCTGAGTTGCTGCCAATAGGACAGCAGGGAAACTCCAGACCAGTCCAGGTTGACCGGCCGTAGGATATCAGCCTGGTTTCCTGTGATGTCTTCCACTTGCCAGGTCAGCCAATCACAGACTGTTCCACTGTGTTTCACAGAGTCCTTAAAGTGGAGCTGTTTGGTTCTTCTAGGAGCACACAAAGAAAACAGGGAGGAGGAGGAGTGGGGAGAGAAAGACTCATGCAAAAAAGGGAGAGGAAGTGACTGATGCTGAGGGAGGAGAAAAAAGCAAACAGCAACAGCAGCAGCAGGAGGAGAGCGAGGGTGGGAGGGAAAGGCAGAAAGACAGGGTTCTATTCTGGACAATATTTTCCTTTTTTTTCTTTTTAAAAAATGTTTTAAAGACAGAGTCTCACTCTGTCATCTGAGATAGAGTGCAGTGGCATCATCATAGCTCACCGCAACATCGAATTCCTGGGTTCAATCATTCCTCTTGCTTCAGTCTCCCAAGTTGCTGGGACTACAGGTGCATGCCATGATGCCCAGCTAAGTTGCCTATTTTGTGTGAGATGGAGTCTTGCTATGTTGCTAAGGCTGGCCTCAAACTCCTGGCCTCAAACGATTCTCTTGCCTCTGCCTCCCAAAGTGCCTGGCCTACTCTTGATAACATATATATTTTTTGAGACAGAGTTTCACTTTGTTGCCTGGGCTAGAGTGCCGTGGCGTCAGCCTAGCTCACAGCAACCTCAAACTCCTGGGCTCAAGCAATCCTACTGCCTCAGCATCCCGAGTAGCTGGGACTACAGGCATGCACCACCACACCCAGCTAATTTTTTCTATATATATTTTTATTTTTTTATTTTATTTATTTTTTTTGAGACAGAGTCTCACTTTGTTGCCCAGGCTAGAGTGAGTGCTGTGGCGTCAGCCTAGCTCACAGCAACCTCAAACTCCTGGGCTCAAGCGATCCTACTGCGTCAGCCTCCCGAGAAGCTGGGACTACAGGCATGCGCCATCATGCCCGGCTAATTTTTTCTGTATATATTTTTAGTTGGTCATTTAATTTCTTTCTATTTTTAGTAGAAACGGGGTCTCGCTCAGGCTGGTTTCGAACTCCTGACCTTGAGCCATCCACCCGCCTCGGCCTCCCAGAGTGCTAGGATTACAGGTGTGAGCCACCACGCCCAGCCTATATATATTTTTAGATAGCCAATTAATTTCTTTCTATTTTTAGTGGAGACGGGTCTCGCTCTTGCTCAGGCTGGTTTTGAACTCCTGACCTTGAGTGATCCACCCATCTCGGCCTCCCAGAGTGATAAGATTACAGGCATGAGCCACCGCGCCTGGCCTCTCTTGATAATATTAACCAGACTTCCTGGTTAACTGGTTAATATTTCATAGTGACCCATCAAATATACATAAAAAAGTAAGGAAGCTTGCAGTTTTAATTAATGATAAAGTCTAGTGTTTCCATGGTCCTCATCCCTGAGAAGATCTGTGGGCTACCTTCCCATATTTTCTTTGCTTATGCAACATGGTGCAGTGGTTCAGAGTTGGGGAGATTAGTAGAACTGAGAAGCTTTGCACCATTTTTCTGCCCTGATACTGGCAAAGGGTCCCATGCATCATGCCGGTTAAGGTGCTCACATCTCCTCTAAGGGCAGTTCACGTTATCTTTTTCTTCCTTGAGGTTTCCCTCCTTTGATTCTGCTTTGTGTTCTCTTTTGGCCTGGTTGACTTTGGGTATGTCAAAGAATATTTCTGAATCTTTTTCTGCATTTGTAAAATGGAGATAAGAACACTTCTCTGGTCTTTTCACTAGAACACTGCAAAGATCAAATCAGCTCTCATTTATGAAAGAGCTTTGTATACCATGTATTACAATATGTGTTAATTGTGATGTGTATAATCTAGGATTAAATTGCTTTCCTGGGGGGGGAGGGCATAGGCAATATATGTAACTGTAATATTTGTACCCCCATAATATGCTGAAAAATAAAAAATAAAAAAAAATAAAAGCATAAAAAAATTGCTTTCCTCAACACACAAACTTTCCACTGTTTAGTGTGACTTTCAGAGAGGGTGCTGGTACTATGTTTTCAGAATTTCCCTATTTCCTAGGCCAGCAGGAAACATCAAGAAGAACTCAGGGCTGGGTGCAGTGGCTCACACCTGTATCCTAGCACTTTGAGAGGCCGAGGAGGGAATTTCGCTCAAGGTCAGGAGTTTGAAACCAGCCTGAGCAAGAGCGAGACCCTGTCTCTACTAAAAATAGAAAGAAATTAATTGGACAACTAAAAATATATAGAAAAAATTAGCTGGGCATGGTGGCACATGCCTGTAGTCCCAGCTACTCGGGAGGCTGAGGCAGAAGGATCGCTTGAGCCCAGGAGTTTGAGGTTGCTGTGAGCTAGGCTGACGCCATGGCACTCTAGCCCGGGCAATAGAGTGAGACTCTGTCTCAAAAAAACTGGGCTTGACATAAGGTCTGTCTCTCAGTGGGTCTTATTTTCTGCCCTATGGACAGCAATCCATCTTGCATATATACAACTCACAGCTTTGCTACCCTCTTCACTCAAGTAAGCAGGTGATTTCAGGTCAAACTCCCCAAGGGCTATGGATTCAGGCTCTGCATCCCCATCTGGAATGAGCCAACTTAGACCCAGAACATTTGGACTCCATGTAAATACTGTGTGTGTGTGTGTGTGTGTGTGTGTAGGGAAGATGAACTTGAAAGTGCTATGGAAATAAATAATGGAGTAGCAAGGAGGATCTTGTGTGTGATTATGGTAAGGTGCTAAATAATTCTAAATCCATAGGAGAGGGGATCAGGAAAGATGACTAAGAGAAAAGAAGAGCTGATTTCTGGTAGAAACTTAAGGACCAAAACCTGTGTAGCTTAGCAGTGACTAAGAGGGAATGAAATATGATGTAAAGACTCAAGAGGGGTCCTGGTTTTAGCTCAGTCCAAGAAGCAAAAATAATGGGAGAATAAGATAGACTTCCAGAATCCCTAGGTATCTTCTTGTTCTGCTAGGAGAAGCAGAGGCTTCGTGGGGCTTCAGGAATATATAGAATCTTCTCGAAAAGATATGCAGGTAGCCTTAGGTCAGATAGCATGATCACAAGTCTTCAATCTGTGATTTACTTGCATGTGTGGATGTCTAACATCTACCTCTGATTAGGGACAGCAATTAGAAGACTCCCTTCTTCTCTCAGAAGAGACCACATGTGCATGTTCGAGGAGCACCAAGGTCTATGGCCGGATAACGGTGGAAAGCTGTTAATGTAATGGCTTTGACAACTCAAACTCATGTCTGCTTTAGTGTCAGACGCTCTTGCTGTTTCCAGAGCTTTCACACAGTGCAGAAAAACCATAGGCTTCTCTTCCCAATAAAGGACTAGGTGTTGCCAGTCATCACTCCTCTTAAGTCTATCCACAAAGAGTGAAGAAACAGGTCAAAGCTTACCCATCAGTCCTGAACTGACCTCCTCTGGAGCTCTCTCAGTCGCCCACAATTGAGCTCTCTTTCCACATCCCTATGAGGGATTAGTCTTCCTTCCACTTCCCCACCAGGAGGAATCAGAGGGCATGCCTGCCTGGGTGATGTCAGGAGCAGCCTTGCTTCACAGGGGTTTGTGACCTGCCCTCCGCCCCAAACTCCCACTTCCTTCTTCTGGCAGCAAATAACAGAGGTTAGTGAGGATCAGTTTTGTCTCCCAGAGTGGGGAGGAGGGAAATGAGGGAAGGGAGACAGCATATCAAAATGCACTTCCAAAACGAAAATGATTTCTGTGGCACATGGTGCTACTGAGGGAGAGGTGATGACAGCCTCCTCCCATTTCAGGAACATTTCCCAGAGTTGTCTGTAGGCGGATTCACATGACACATTCTTAGACCCAGTTCCATTCTGTGCTGTGTTTGCTCCTTGCTTACATCGCAGGAACAATGGCTCTCAACATCGTCGTATCTACGTCTGCTTTCCAGTTGGTGGTTGCCCTGCTTGTAATGCATTTGTGCCAGTATTTATCCTCTCGAGTCATGAAACCTTATCAACCCAGCTCTGCATGTGCACGTGAACTGGAATACCTCAAGAGAATTATTGTGAAGAAGTTAGATGTTCTTTGCAATGTTTTTATGTAAAATAAAAAATACTAATACTTATTGCTGGAGGAAGTAATATCGATGAAGCAAATTTGCCTGGAAACTATTCCGAACCCCAGTTCTCCTTTCTGTGGAATAAAATGTGGGCTGTGGCATTTTTTGATTGATGTCTCTACATAAGGAGCTTTTTGGCTTTTTGATGTTGCTGCTTTTCTGTTCTCACTACTTTAAGAATCTTTGCCAAAATACCACTGACATTTGAGGAAGAGAATAGAGACAGTTTGGCTTCTTGTAAATTCTTCTGTTTCCTTGGTGATGTAAATAATTATGGAATATATAAAAAGTTTTTTGCAAATTCAAATTTCAGTTTGAGACAGGTTTTGTTACCTGTGGTACGGGCTATAGGAACAATCTCAGAGAGCAAAAAATTCTCTGTTCCTCCTCAGCTCACTGTAAATTAGAAAGTTTCTTGAAACATAGGGCCTACTGAGACCCCACTTCTACGGCCATTATAAAACATGCACTGGGCCGGGCGCGGTGGCTCACGCCTGTAATCCTAGCACTCTGGGAGGCCGAGGCGGGTGGATAGCTCAAGGTCAGGAGTTCGAAACCAGCCTGACCAAGAGCGAGACCCCGTCTCTAAAAAAAAAAAATAAAATAAAACATGCACTGTTTTTTTGGAGACAGAGTCTCACTCTGTTCCCTGGGCTAGAGTGCCGTGGCGTCAGAAAACATGCACTTTTATAAGAGTCAGTAAGACTGCCCGGTGTGTGGGTGGCTTCAGGCTCTGTTTCTGGTGGCCAGAATAATTCTGTGTCAGCCTCAGTTTTACTAAGGGATTCCTGTCCAAAGGGCAGACCCAGAGCCCAGGAACTTGAAAGGAAGGGCGAATCACCTGAAACAGCCTGAGAAGCTCTGAGTGAGGAATTACACAAATCTGGATTGTGGAATCTTCAAGCAGGAGAAAGCATGTGACTGTTGCCCTGGAAGAAGTCTAACTTCAATCACACTCTCATAAGCATCTTTTTCACTTTGGCTATTCTAAACTTTCTTACATTCATTCTTCAAGTCCCTATTTTCCCCTTTTCCTTCCTTTCCCACCAGCTTCTCTTGTACCCTTGGCAAATCACCTTACCCTCTTCCTATTACAGGTAGCAATATGAGCTCTGCCATTTATTACCTGTGACCTGGTTAAAGTTATCTTACTTCTCAGTGACTCTGTTTCCTTAACTGTAAAATGGGGACAAGAACAGTACCTAACTTATCAGATGGTTGTGAGGATTAAATGAGTTCATATATTTAAAATAGTTAAGGCTAGCACGATGGTGAAATCTCAGCAAATGTTAGCTTTTATTATTACAGAGAAGACAGACGCCAATGACATGAACTCCATTACCCAGACTCCTCTCCACTCAAGGCATGAGATACCTCCATCACCACCCATCACTTCTCTCTTCCCTACCTCAGCGTGAAAGACTGTCTTATTCCCTAAGTCTGTGCCCGCCACCTGTGTCTCCATTCTGTCTTCTCCTGTCTCCTCAGGGGAACTACTTGCTGCATGAATTATTTTCTTCCTCACATTTTAAATTGGTTCCCTTGTCCTGGCTCTTTTTTTCTCATTCTCAAACACGTTCAGGTCCCTTCTATTTGGAAAAGGCCTCCATATGACCTCACTCTCTTTAAGCTATTGTCCCATTTTTCCTCCTCCTTTTACTGCCAAATACTGTGTGCCTCCATGTCTCCATGACTCATTCTCTCATTATTCCTCTGCCATCTGGTTCTTTCCCGCAACCTCCACTCTCACATAGCTGTGTTTATGGTCATCCATTTCTAAATCTAAAGGACTTAAAAAAAAAACCTTTTCTTAAAGAGGCGGAGTCTTGCTCTGTTACCCAGGCTGGAGTGCAGTGGCTATTCACAGGCACGATCCTAGCGCACTGCAGCCTCCAACTCCTGAGCTCGGGCGATCTTCCTGCCTCAGCCTCCCGAGTAGCTGGGACTACAGGCACCCTGTTGGCTCCAAAGGACTTTTCTTGACTTCTGTTCTCATTAGCTGCTTTGCTATGGTCAATATTGCTGACCATCACGTGTTATGAGAAATCCTCTCCTCTTTTGGCTGTGTGTAAGTTTGGTGTGCTGCCGCTTCTCCTCCCTGTGGCCTCTTTGTCTCTATGCTCGTCTTCTTTGATCTCCTTTTATCTCATGCTTTATCATTATTGCTTTAAGTATGGCTCCTGAGCACTCGTCCTTCATCATTCCTTGTACTCACCTCCTCAGCCTCATCATCCGTCGTGTTTGCTCTCACTCTGTGTGCTGGCTACACTGGCCACTTTCAGTTTCTTGAAGTTGCTGTGGCCTGTTTGACATAGGCTTTTTTCTGGTTGTTGTGGTTTAACTTGCATTGATCCTTATCTTTTTTTTT
>VBSM01001044.1:11620775-11631137 GCA_008086735.1 Cheirogaleus medius | reverse complement strand
AAAAAAAAAAAAAAAAAAAAAATAAAGTGGGGATGATAACAGTGATCAAGGATTAATAACAAGATGGTAAGTAGGCAGGGGTCAGAGCAGTTTAAGTTCACAGGCCAAGGTAAAGAACATGCATTTTATTATAAGTATAATATGAATCTTTGGCCAGTTTCAAGCAGAGGAGTCTTAAGATATCACTAATAATTTAAAAAATCACTCTGAAACTGGGCACGGTGATGCACACCTGTAGTTCCAGCTACTTGGGAGGCTGAGGCAGGAGGATCACTTGAGCCCAGGAGTTCAAGTACAGCCTGGGCAACAGAGTGAGATTCTGTCTCTTAAAAGAAAAAATCACTCTGATTTCTCTGTGAAGCATAGATTATGAGTACACAGAGATGAAAACAAGGTTCCAATGAATGTTCCTTTTCCAGGATTTTCTTTTGCACCATCCTCAGGCAGTTGTCCCCTCATGCTGCTACAGTCTCCTACTCCCCTATTTTCTCAATTTATTTCACATCCTGGACATTGGCAATTGGGGTCTTCCTTAGCAGAGTAGATTTTGGTTAACTCTAGCATCTTTCTCCATTTCTATATCACTTAGTGTGTGCTAGGTTATATGCAGTTAACCAACAATCCCAAATCTCAAGAGTCTCAAAACAACACAAGTTATTTTTGTCCATGCTAGATATTCACTGCTGGGACTATCTCCATTGTGTCATCCTCATCATGGACCAAGAGTGACAGAGTAACCACCAGGTGGAGCATTATTAGTAGCTGTGGCAGAAGAAAAGACAAAATGGCTGAATTGCACAATGGCATTTCTTCCCAGAAGTGATATATGTCGTTTCTACTCAAATTTCATTGCCAAAGCAAGTCATATAGTCACTCCTAACTTCATGGGAGCAAGGAAGAGCAATTATACCACATTCCTAGGAGTTGGGAGAACCAGAAATATTTGAGAATAGCAGAAATGACCATAACAATTTCTAATATCACTACTAGTACTTTTCAGCACTCAGTAAATATCTGTTGAAAACTTCCAAACTTTATAACTTCCTATATCACGTGATTAGATATATCTGCTTATATTAAAAAAATTATTTTGTTCATTCTTACTAAGAGCATTCACCATGTAGAACATAGCAAACTTTTTACTAGTCTTTTGTAGTATTCTTTTTTTTCCCTCAGCTTTGAGGTATAATTGACAAAAAAATTATGTATATTTAAAGTATACATTGTGATGATTTGAAATATGTATATCCTGTAAAGTGACTATCACAATCAAGCCAATTAACAAATCCATCACCTCACATAGTTACCTTTATTTTTTGTGGTAAGAACACTTATGATTAACTGATCAACACCTAAGTGAACATATAGGAATAACATTTATCGGGTGTCGGGTGGGGTGGGGGAGGGGAAGGGTATATACATATATAATGAATGCGATGCGTACCAATTGGGGGATGGACACGCTTGAAGCTCTGACTTGAGGGGGAGGGCAAGGGCAATATATGTAACCTTAACATTTGTACCCCCACAATATACTGGAAAAAAAAATAGAAAACCACTTTCCCATTAAAAATAAATAAATAAAATAAAAGCTTATGAAAAAAAAGAAAAAAAACACTTATGATTTACTCTCAGCAAATTTCAAGTATACATTATTATTAACTATAGTCAACCATGCTGTACATTAGGCCTCCAAAACTTATTCATCTTGTAAGTGAAAGTTTGTACCCTTTGACCAATCTCTCTCCATTTCCGCCCACCTCTCCATCCCCAGCCTCTGGCAACTACCATTCTACTCTCTGCTTCTATGAGTTTGACTTTTTTAGATACACATGTAAGTGATATCAAACAGTGCTTGTCTTTCTGTGTTTGGCTTATTTCACTTAGCATAATGTCTTCCAGGTTTATCTATATTGTCACTAATGGCAGGATTTTCTTCCTTTTTGATTGCTGAATAGTATTCCACTGTATATACAAGTTTAGTATCCTAAAATAAACTTTAACATGCTATTATCATTATAATGCAATACTTGTATGTTTCTAGGTTCTCATAGAGATAATAAAGGTTGAACTAGTGCAGTGGTGGAGGAAATGGAAAGTACAGATCAAATTTAAAAGGTGTTTAAGTGTTGGAAAAAACAGAACTTTATGATCAATTGAATGTTTAAAATAGATGACAAGGAGCAGTTGAGGATAATATAGGTTTCCTAGCCTGCTCTACTCACTGGAATGGTAGTGCCACTGCCCATTTAGTGGAATGCAGTAGTTGTTGTTGTGTGGTGTTGAAGGGACAGATAATTAGTTTGGCTTTGGAAATAATGAGTTTTAGAAGTCTATGGAAAGTTCTGCCTAAGCTAAACTTTCCCTTTGTTAAGAGAGAATGATAAAGTTAGGAGAGGAACAGGAATCACTGGAAGGAGACTGAGAAGGGAGCATCTGAAATACTGTTATATAAGGGAAGGGAAAAGTGAGTTTTGAGGGTATCTTTACTCTGAGGCATTTAAACAAAACAATTTTTAATCTCCTTGAAGTACAGGAACATGTAGCCCCTCTACCTTCTAATCTTCTCTATGTCATCATTATTTTACTGGAATAATGTCTACAGTACAGCATTTTAGCATGTTAAGAAGAGAAAGTGGAAATGAAGGTGGGAGAGAATATAAAGATATGTACCAACAGATGGGCAATAGTCACCAAGGAGTCTAAAAAAGAACTGTGTATAAGAATCTGTTAGTGTGTCTCTAGCACTGTCTAGGGGACAAACAGAATAGTGGAGATAAAAACGATTTAAGAATTTGCTATATTAGACAGAGTATAGGATGCTAGTTCAAATGCAGCTTTACCCCTAACTAGTACTCATGCTTACAGAGTGTCTCCTACTTATCAGGGACTGTAAGTGTTCTAAATATTTTTATCTCAGAATCCTTATGACAACTGAAAGACTAGGTATGATGGGCCTCAATTTGCAGTTAAAGGAACTGAAGATGAAAAAGTTCAAAAACCTGTTCACAGCCATAGCACAGGAAGTGAAAGAACTACAAGCTCACATGGACCTGTCTGACATCAAGGATTGGGCTCTTTCCTCTACAGCCAATAGATCCCAAACCCAGTTGTGCATCACAATTGCCTGGAGAACAAATTAAAACACATTTTTCCAGATTGCCACTCAAGATTGACTCAGAAGATATATATTACAGTACTTTTCTGAGTTGTTGTTAGCATTAAATGTAATAAAGAATGAGCCTGTTTTATAAACTTCAAGTTTAACACACGTTTATAATTTAATATTTTTATTACATATGATAATCTAATCCCCTTTTGATTTTCTAGTCCAGAAATAATTTTCTGATAATTTATTAGGCTTATAAGTACCTTGAAACAGAAAAGGGTGCTCAAAACAATATGTTTTGGCGTGGTAAAAACATTACAAATTAATACATTTAATTTCTAGTCTATAAATAAGAGCTCTTGTGAGTCTGACCAGCACTAGTCAATTTCCTCAAGCTTGATCACCCCTCCTTAGGAACTGATGAAACAATTTTGAAATCAGCAAAGCTGAAGAATGGAGTTCAAAGCAGAAAAGGTGTGAGGTGTTTTAAAGGGGCAACTTCACGGGAGTAGAATATTAGGTTTTGACCTGAAGGTCAGTTTGTGAATACACCACGAAGTTAACTAGTTCTGATGCAAGAACACCTTTTCTCAGAGTTAGTTAGCAGATGGTGTTTTTCTCGGTTCTAATACACCATAGCTGGTATTAGGTGGAACCAGAAATCGTGATAGAGACATGTCCCTGGCCCCTTTAAAATGCCCCCTGCTCCTGCCATCCCCACTTTCCTCAACAATAGCAGTAAGTTTACCAAGAAAGGTCCGTTTTATTCCTAGATAAATTCTAAGCATTATTCCCACTCTCAAGTGGGGCTTGTGGTAAACTGTATTTAAGTTAGCATTCTTTTCCAGTGACCACGAAAGGCTGGTAGTTTACTTGCAGGCAAATACCCTTGCTGTTTTTTCCACCATTCCCAAAGTCACTAACCAGGCACTTCGTAAAGGTTAAGCGGTTTCTCTAAGACCACACAGATCGAACAAGTGGGGAGGGAGGGACTGAAAGTGCCTGATAGACCCAGTCGCACTCCCGTAATTACCCAAACGGTCTCATTCGGAGCCCAAGGATCGGGCTTTCAAAGGGACACGAAAGGAACGCCCGATAGGTGAGCGCCAGGAAATCGGGAGAGGTGCCTTTCCCAGCATGCTCTGCAGCACACCGAGGGGCGCCAGACGTATCCCGGCGTGCATCGGGGAGCGCCCAAGGGCGATGGTTCCCGGCTCTTGGAGGGGCACGCGAAGTTAAACCGGTAGGTGTAAGCTTAATTAGTTTTGCGCTCCTGGTTTCTTATTTCCCCTTTATGGATGTAACGCCATAAAAGCCGAAAAGGAGGTCATCTAATTACCCTCCCTTTCCGCGTGCGAACGACTTTCGGCTCCGCTTCGAGCACTGTGCCAGGTGATTAGCGGTTAGGGGCGGGCCTGAGACCGCCACGTGACCAGACCTGGCAGCCAATGACTAGCCGGGTGGTCCAACAGCGCGAGGATTCCCGGACCCTTGAGCGGAGCGGCGCGTGGGCCGGCTACGGTCTGCCTCGGCAGGTATGCGCAGGCGCCTTGCTTGCCATGCGATCCGCGCGTCCCCGTGCGCCCGGTGGCGTGTACTTGGCGCGAGGTGTTAAGAGTCTGTCTGGGTATTTTTGAGGGTAGGGGGAGAGGAGAAGGTGGGGGGCTGTGGCGTCACGTGTGCGCCATAGCCAATCTCAGGCCGAGGCGCACCCACAGCGTTCCCCGGCGCCCCGGGGTGCGACGTGTTCTGTGAGGTTTTTGACTCAGCCCTGACGGTCTGAGCGTTTTTTCGAAGCGCTTGTGCTGCCTGTAAAATCTGGCCGCGGCTTTTCGTGGCGTCCAGCTCCTCTGTGAGCACGAACGACAAGCTGTCGGCAAAATGGCTGCTGGAAAGAGTCGCCGAGCAGGGGGAGCGCTGGGGCCGCGTGAAGGTCACATGACGAGGTTGGCAGCGCGTGCTGCTGGCGCGGGGAAGGGAGAGGGAGGGAGGGAAGAGGCGTGGCGAGTCACGTGCCTTCGACTGCGCCGTCCTGTGGTTTTCGAGCGTCTTTGCTGAGGCCAAAATTGTTTGCTTTTACTCCTCCCACCTCCATGCGTGGCAAGCGTCGGTGAGAAGATGTGTGGTGTGATGGAATGAGCCGTGGTCTGGGATTTAGGAGACCTGGAGTCCTGGTCTTTGGCCGATTTTGTAATTAGGTAGTCGTGTTGCCACTATCGGCCTTCATTTTTTCATTAATATTTTAGCTCCGCAGTGATCATTTTTAAGGTCCCTCGTATGGTCTGTAACTGCCTAACCCCAATTTCATGCAGATAAAAAAATAAATTATTAACGTTATAAGACATGCTTCCCGCAAAAGAAGAAAAACCCCACAAACATCACCTACCCGCCCCCCCATCGCAATCATTACAGGAAAACCTGGTGGAGGTATTTTGTTATTATAGGTACGTCTGTATTTATTCCATTTGTACTCTATACCTGTTCACTACCTCATTTGCAAAGTCTGATCTTTTAGGCATCCGTATGTGTTTCCTGGAAAGAAATCAAAAGGAAACTATTATTGTCATAATGGTGAAGATGGAGAAACAGTAATAAGAAGGGACTTGCTAATGCCCTGTAAGGCTAACTAGAAGGGCCTAGAAGTCTTCTTTTCCACTTGGTGGACTAGTCTTTGTAAGATTTTTGAGGCTTTGTACACACCATCCTTTGGTGTTTTTCATGGTCTCTGCTCTCAGCTCCAGTTCTTCATTTCATCAAGGGTCAAGGTGTTGGTTAAGAGAAGCAAGTATAAATTATATAATTTCCATACCACTGCTTATGTTTTATGACACCCTTTGATTTATTTTCAAAAGAGCCTTCAAATTTTGTGGGAACACAATCTGGAAAACATTTATTGGGCAATTATAATAATTGTCACTTTTGTATAATTATAATATTAACATCTTTCTGGCATAGTGTTTTAAGAACTTTTTACTGTATTTAGTTCATTTAGTTCTCATAACAAATCTATGCAGTTAGGTACTATTATCTCCCTTTTACCAATGAGGAATATAGCAGCAGAGAGATTTAAGTAACTTGCACAAGGTCATATAGCAGGTAATTTTACATAATTCCAACCAGAAAACTTGACAGAATGATTCTAAAGTTCATTTGAAAGAATAAACCTGTAAATTAAGAGGATTTTTAGAAGAGAAGAATGAGGGGGAGGACTTGTACTAGTGAATATACAAATAAAGTTATGATAATCAAAATGATAACCCTGGAATACAGTAGTGAGCAGAATAATAAATCTAGAAATATATAAGGTTCTTTAGTATTATAAAGGTAATATGTCATATCAGTGGGGAAAGGATTAAAAAATTATGTTGGAACAGTTGGCTAACCATCAGGAAAAATAAAATGGCTTCCCTACCTTAAAATTTAAGTAAAATCTAAGTTAATTAAATATTTAAATATAAAATGCGAACTCAGAAAATTACTACTTTAAAAAATAGGTAAACGTTTTACCAATCTTGAAGTAGAATGAGCTGTTCTAAGTGTTACTGCAAAGGCAGAATCCATAAAGGCAGAGATTGATAAGAGTTTTTATGTAAAATGGCCTCTAGTCAGAAACACCGTAAAGTCAAAAGACAAATTTATTCATTCAGTATTCATTTAACATATTTATTGAGTGCTTACATGTGCCAACCAATTTTTTAGGTGTAAGGGATCCAGTGTTGAGCAAAGCCTGGCAAATTGTGGCAAAAAAAATTTGAACCCTGTGTTAGACCTAGGTTAATGACCTTAATATCTAACAGTTGGGCAAAAGACATGATGAGTGGCTAGCTAATCACATACAGAAATAAAAATAGCAAATAAAGATAATATTTTTTTATTTTTGACTTATAAACAAAATGCAAAACAACCCTTTCCCCCCTAGTCTGGCAGATTGGCATAGATGTAATAAAATCATAATATCTGGTGTTGGCATAGGAGCAGTGATGTTGGCACTCCCATATACTGCTGTTGATGGTTATTTACATCTGAACTTACCTTTTTTTTTTTTTGAAACAGAGTCTTGCTCTATCGTCCTGGCTAGAGTGCCTTGGCATCATCATAGCTCACAGCAACCTCAAACTCCTAGGCTCAAGCAGTCCTCCTGCCTCAGCTTCCTGAGTAGCTGGGACTACAGAGTACCTGGAACTACAGACCCACGCCACGATGCCCGGCTAATTTTTCTATTTTTATTAGAGACAAGGTCTTGCTCTTGCTCAGGCTGTCTTGAATTCCTGAGCTCAAGTGATCCTCCCGCCTTGGCCTCCCAGAGTGCTGGGATTACAGGCGTGAGCCACTGAGCCCGGCCTGAACATACTTTCTGACAGAGCATTTTGGCCATACCTATTGAAAGCATTGAAATCCACTATGTCTTTGGACTCAATAGCTACTCTTTTTTTGTTAAGGCGCTAGCTAGTAATTTTGCGAAGATGTTGATTTAAGTTTTGTCTTCGTAGCATTTTTTTTTCTTTTTGAGACAGAGTCTCACTTTGTTGCTCAGGCTAGAGTGAGTGCCATGGTGTCAGCCTAGCTCACAGCAACCTCAATCTCCTGGGCTCAAGCGATCCTACTGCCTCAGCCTCCCGAGTAGCTGGGACTACAGGCATGCGCCACCATACCCGGCTAATTTTTTCTGTATATATTTTTAGTTGGTCAATTAATTTCTTACTATTTTTAGTAGAGACGGGATCTCGCACAGGCTGGTTTTGAACTCCTTACCTTGAGCTATCCGCCCGCCTCGGCCTCCCAGAGTGCTGGGATTACAGGCGTGAGCCACCATGCCCGGCTGAGAAATGATTGAATTTAGGGCATATTTTGAAGGTGGAACCAACAGGATTTACAGATAGATTAGCTGTGGAAGGTGAGAGGAATCAAAGGTGATTCCAAGGTTTTTAGCTAGAGCAACTAGTGCCATTTACAGAGGTGGGAGAGTGGAAAGAGCTAGTTTGAATGAAGTTTGGTTGGATATTTTGAGGTGAGATGCCTACTAGATATCCAGGAATAGCCATTGAGTAGGCAGTTTACTGTTCCAGTTTACTGTTCTGGAGCTTAGGGTCAAGGTCAGCACTGTGAATATATGTTTGGGATCTCATCAATATATAGATGGTGTTTTAAAAACATGTAACTGGTGAGTGAAGTCAGCTAGGGAGCAGAGAAGTGGGCCAATGACTGAGCCCTGGGACTATTGAAGTCATGGAGAGGAATAGATTGCACTACACTTATATTTCTTTTGTATCAGCATCAGCATGGTATTTACTGAGGAACATCTAAATAGTACAATAATAAATAATGGCTTTGAGATGATTATAATGATACTAGGCTCTTCCTTTTAACTGAATCCTCAGATTTTCACTTTCCTGCCTGATAATTTCTACGTTCTCTTCATTTTTTGAGGGTAGAAACTCCAAACATTATAGTTTAGCATACCAGAATCATCATTGTCTGACTCTACCCTACATCTCTCTCCTCTTCTACCATGACAATGTGCTCTGCCTGGTTTGCCTGGAATACTCTTTCTCTCCTTCCTACTGCTCTGCCTCAAACTCCTTCAGTGTCTACGTTAAGTCTTCAGTGTCTACCTTAAGTTTGCTATGTAATTTCCCTTAATTTTGACATATAGAAGTTGATTCCTGGCCGGGCGCGGTGGCTCACGCCTGTAATCCTAGCACTCTGGGAGGCCGAGGTGGGTGGATCACTCAAGGTCAGGAGTTGGAAACCAGCCTGAGCAAGAGCGAGACCCCATCTCCACTAAAAATAGAAATAAATTAATTGGCCATCTAAAAATATATATAGAAAAAATTAGCCGGGCATGGTGGTGCATGCCTGTAGTCCTAGCTACTCGGGAGGCTGAGGCAATAGGATCGCTTGAGCCCAAGAGTTTGAGGTTGCTGTGAGCTAGGCTGACGCCAGGGCACTCTAGCCTGGGCAACAGAGTGAGACTCTGTCTCAAAAAAAAAAAAAGAAGTACTTGACTCCTTATTGCATGTTACTTCCTCAAGTGTTGGTGCTTATACTTCAATTTGTAGCAAAATACAAAATCAGTTGGTATTTTTGCTGTTTTTTTAAATTTTGAATTTTTAAAAATTCATTTGTTTCCCCAGTGCTTCACATGTGGTAGATGCTTAATCATAATGCTTGAAAAAGTTTAGAAATGTTGTTTTGGCAAAAGGGAGTAATAATAATTAAAACTAGATCTTACACTGTACAATCATATGGACTATTAATAGAGATTTTTAAGATCTTTTTTGTTATAGCAAGTTTTTGGTTTTAATGATATTCATTGTGATATAATTCAGCCAGTACAAAGTTTAATGAAATGATATCAGTTAGGAGTCTTAGTTCAGAGATATGTTAGGAATGTTTTAATCGCTAGGGCTGAATAATGCTTATTCTTTGTAGGCAAGCTATTATAATAGATTCTTCCTTCACTTGCCCACTTTGCCACCCACCTTCTCAGTAGTCGGGAATTCTATTTTAACATTACACGTGTACTTTGAGCTCTTTGCTGGAGAAGGAACCTAATGTAATAAATTGAGTAGAATCAGCAGTACTCGCCCCAGGAATGTCCTTGCTTAATGGTGTGAATTGTAGGTGTGAGGGTTTCAGTCTGTGAGCCCAAAGTAGGGTTAATTATTTTGTCATTCAGTTGTAAGCATGTGTTGAGCACCTACCGTATATGAGCACTGTATGAGATGCTGTGAGGAACACACAAAATAAATAAAACACATAGTTCCCTGAACATGAAGCCATGACAAGCCAGGCGTGGGAGGCCGAGGCGGGAGGATTGCTTGAGCTCAGGAGTTCGAGATCAGCCTGAGCAAGAGTGAGACCCCATCTCTGCTAAAAATAGAAAAATTAGTCAGGCATGGTGTGCGCCTGTGGTCCCAGCTACTGGGGAGGCTGAGACAGGAGGATCACTTGAGTCTAGGAATTTGACGTTGCTGTGAGCTAGACTGATGCCACGGTACTCTAGCCTGGGCAACAGAGTGGGACTCTGTCTCAAAATAAATAAAAATAAATAAATAATAAATAAAAATAGACCAAAAGTATGCAAAATTTATATATATATATATAAAGAAGTCCTGACAATCTAGTTGAGGAACTGAAACATAAGATTAAAAAGAAATTTAATCTTAACGAGCAATATATCAGTACGTGCAGAGTACTGTGGTATAAATCAAGGACTTTGCATTTCTTTCTTTTTTTTTTTTTTTTTTTTT
>VBSM01001044.1:11603449-11620631 GCA_008086735.1 Cheirogaleus medius | reverse complement strand
CTATCCGCCCGCCTCGGCCTCCCAGAGAGCTAGGATTACAGGCGTGAGCCACTGTGGCCCGGCTGACTTTGCATTTCTTAAGCCTATAATTATATTCTCAGAATTATATGCAGTCTTATCTTTTATCAGTTTTTAACATTTTTAACTTGACTTGCAAGTTCTGCATTTTCTCTTACCCTTTAACATTTCTAGTTGGCATGAGATATTACTGATTTGGCCCTTTATTTGATGTGATAAAAGCCATATAGTCCTTTGCCACTATGTTGCATCCAGACATTTTATTCTTTCACGTTTATCAGTGTGACAGAGGCATGCTTTCACATTTTTGCTATATGTAGGCTCCTTGGCATTCTTTCTCCTTCCACTAAGGGGGCGGAGGAGGAGAAGGGTGTAGAACCTGGAGAACAAATTGTGTGTGTGTTTGTATGAATATGAGTTTCAAAGTACTTATTTTTATATTTGAGTTATAAAAGCAGTTTTCTTTTGGGAAGATATGAAAAATATAGATAAGCACAAAGAAGGAAATAAAAATTTCCAATATGCTAATTACCACTGTGAACCTATTGCTACGCTTCTAGGCTTCTTTTTTTTTTAATGTCAAGTTTTGTTTTTTAGTAAATGAAATGAATAGCTCAGGTACCTTTAGAAACAGGTAGATAATTGTCTAGGTGGAGATCTGATCAGATTCCTCTCAATAAAATTCTTTAGTGGCTTCTCATAGTAAATGGAATCAAGTTGAAACAAGTTCAGATTCCTTACTTAGCTTGACACTTAAAGCCCACTACCTTATAGTTTATGTCATGGGTCGTGTCTCCCTCATACATACCTTTATTTTATCCATATTACATGTGTGTACTGCTTTCAGGCTTCTAGACTAGGGGTTGGCAAACTCTAAAGGGCCAGAAAGTAAATATTTTAAGCTTTGTGGGCCTTACCATTTCTGTCCAGTACTGCTCAACTCTGCTGTGGTAGCACGAAAGCAGCTGGGGACAATACCTAAACGAATGAGCATGGCTGTTCTAGGGAAACTTTATTTATGGAGACTGAAATTTGAATTTTATATAAGTTTTATGTTAATAAAATTTTATTATTTTTGTCAAGATTACTATGGTGCCAAAAAAAACCCAAAATGAAAAAACTATTACTTTGATTTTTTTCAGCCATTTTAAATATGTAAAAACTATTCTTACCTTGTAGGCCATACAAAAACAAGTGGCAGGACATGGCCTGTGGGGCTGTAGTTTACGGATCCCTGATCTCTAGGCTACCACACTTGCTGTGTGCCTCTACCTGACCTCATCACTGACTGCCCCGCCACACCATTTCTTGCCCTAGTATGGCTGTCTTATTCAAAATTCAACTCAGGGACACGGTCTCTGGCAAATTAGAGTTTTGTTTTAGATCCTATTCTGGTGATGGAAGTGCTCTGTTCAAATCTCTATCACTGTGCTTATGTGACTGTAATTTTTTTGTGTGGTAGTTTTAACAACTTAAGTGTACACTTCTTTGGCACTACATTACATTCACATTGTCATGCAACCGTCACCACTATCCATCTCCAGAGTTTTCATCTCTTCAAACTGAAACTCTCTACCCATTTAATACTAATTTGCCATTTTCTCTTTGCCATGGTGCCTGGCAACCACCATTCTACTGTGTGTCTCTGAATTTGACTACTCTAGATACATTATATAAATGGAATCATACAAAATATTTGTTCTTTTGTGTCTGGTTTATTTCACTTAGCATAATGTCTTCAAGGTTCATTCATGTCATAGCATGTGTTAGAATTTCCTTCCTTTTTTTTTGTTTTTGTTTTAAAGACTTTATTATTATTATTTTTAGCAGTTTTAGGTTCATAGCAAAACTAAGAGGAAGATACAGAGATTTCCCATATACTGCTTGTCCTCATGTATGTACAGCCTCCCCCATCAGAGTGGTGCAGTTGTTACAATTGATGAACCTGCAGTGACACATCATAATCACCCAAACTCCATAGTTTACATTAGAGTTCAATCTTAGTGTGGTACATCCTATGGGTTTGGTCAAATTTATAAAGACATGTGTCTATCATTATAGTATCATACAAAATATTTTCACTGCTCTAAAAATCCTTTGTGCTCCACCTATTCATCCCCCCCTCCCAGTAACCAGTTATTTTTTTGCTGTCTCCATCATTTTGCTTTCCTTCAAGACTGAACAATATTTCATTGTATATATACCACATTTTCTTTTTATTTTATTTATTTTTAGTCTTTTTTTCTTTAAAAAAATTTTTTTTGTTTCTTTTTTTTAAAGTTTCTGCATGTAACACATTTTCTTTTTAATTCATTCATTTATCGATGGACATTTGGGTTGCTTCCACCATTTGTGAATAATGTTGCTATGAACTTGGGTATGCAAATATTTCTTCAAGTTCCTGCTTTCAGTTCTTTTGAGTATATACCTAGAAGTGAAATTGCCAGATTGTATGGTAATTCTATGTTTAATTTTTTGAGGAACCACCATATCGTTGTGAAGATAGTACAGGGAGTTCTTTTTTTTTTTTGAGACAGAGTCTCACTCTGTTGCCTGGGTGAGTGCCGTGGCGTCAGCCTAGCTCACAGCAACCTCAGACTCATGGGCTCCAGTGATCCTCCTGCCTCAGCCTCCCAAGTAGCTGGGACTACAGGAGTACACCACAACTGGCTAATTTTTCTGTTTTTAGTAGAGATAGGGTCTCGCTCTTGCTTAGGCTGATTTCAAACTCCTGAGCTCAAACAATCCTCGGCTTCCCAGAGTGCTAGGATTATAGGCATGAGCCGCCATGCCTGGCCAATACAGAGAGTTCTGTATAGGCCTCACTCAGTTTCCTTGAATGCTAATATCTTACTTTGCTGTGGTACATTTGTCAAAACCAACAAACCAACATTGATATAATACTACTAAATAAATTTATTCAGACTTTGTTTGGATTTCGCTAGTTTTTTTCACTAATGTTCTTATTCTATTCTAGGTCCCAGTTGATACTACATTGCATTTAGTCAATGTTTTTACTTTCCCTAGCACTTAGCACAGAGCCTGACACATAGTAAGAGCACAGTGTTTCTTGAATGAATTAGTTATCTCCTTTTAATTTTTCTCTCCTTTTTGGAAGATGTTCACTAACTTTCCTTTAGATTTACTTAACTGATTTATTTTCCCTTACATTTTCTTCCCTCTTCCTCTACCTTCTGTTTCTACCATTAAATTAAAACAAAGATTAAAAAGAAAATTCCCAATCATTTGTTTTCTTTAATACAGCATAATTTTTCTTTATATTCTTAACCACCCTTACTGGCCTCCTCTGGTTCTCTTTAAGTATGGTACCCAAAACAGGACACGCTCTTCTAATTTTTTATTTTTTTATTTTTTTTCCTTGACACAAGGAAACAATACTCTTCTAGATTTAAGCAACCCAGGCCAGCAGATAGAGGAATTATTTCTTCTCAGAATCTGGACACCACACATTCATTTTCAGGTTTATTGCAAATGTGTCCCACTGTTGACTCATATTAAATTTACTTTGTTAGATATAAGAGATAGGAAATACCAAACTGCTTTTTCCTGCTGTCATATACTACTTAGAACACTTCTGACCCCAGATATGTGTTGGATTTTTCCTCACACACCAAGCATTTCTCCAGTAGACACCACTGGGTGTCCTGTAATTCAATTCAATTCTAACACTATCTATCTGGATGGAGATGGTGTTAGATGGCATAGGTTAAGAGCTCAGTCTCACAAGACCGCCTCCACTTTATATGCCAGTCACAAGTCCTAGGTTGTGACTTGTACTTTGGACCAGTGAGCTCTAAATTGGAGGTTCCCACAACCACCTTAGGTTCAGTTAATTTGCTGGAGTGGGTCACAGAACATGGGAAACACTATTTACGATTACCCACTTATTATAAAGGATATTATAAGGGATACAGATCAATAGCCAGATGGAAGAGATATATAGGGCAAGGTCTGTGGGAAGGGACACAGAGCTTCTACGCCCTCTCTGGGCACATTACTCTCCTGGCACCTCCATGTGTTTAGCAGTCCAGAAGCTTTCCAAACTCTGTCCTTTTGGGTTTTATGGAGGCCTTTGCTATGTAAGCACGATTGATTAAATCATTGGCCATTGGTGATCAACTCAACCTTTAGCCCTGCCCCATTCCCCAGGAGGTCGGGGGTGGGATGGGACTGGCAGAAGTTCCAACCTTCTGATCACTTGGTTGGTTTCCCTGGCAACAAGCCCCTATCCTGAGGCTATCTAGGAGTTCACCAAGAGTTTCCTCATTAGAACAAAATATGCTTCTATCACCCAGAAAACTTCCAAGGGATTTAAGAGCTCTGTGTCAGATGCTGCTATCGTTCAGGAAATTACAGAGGTCTAGGAGCTCTGTCTCAAACTGGGGGTAGACCAGAGACCAAATGTATATTTCTTAATATATTACAGTATCACACTAGGTATTTAAAATTTTAGTTTTGCTAACACGTTATAACGGTTTCCAACTCTTTTCCCAGTGGATGTTTACCTGCTGATATAACAGAACTGGCTAGCTTGGCTTTTGTGTAATTTTGTTTTTCCCTGCCTACCTTCATTGGAGGTACTAATAAATAGCAAAACATTCAAAAGATGGGTATCCAGAGAATAAATGAAACAAAACCTTTGGAAAGTCTACACATTTTAAAATATTCTCCAAATAATTTAATGATGACTATACATTTTGTAGATGCTTTCTTCAGAATTCCTGAAATGATAGGAGGTAAGTACTTGTGTAAAACTCAGAAACTGATCTCTTGTCTGTGTCTTCAAAAAGTATTAGAAACCTGTTTTTTCCAGGAAAATGTGCCATTGTAATTTTATCTTGATTTTCTAAAAGTATACCCAAAATCATTCCCATCAGTTCTTTTTTTTTTTTATTGGTTTTTATTTTTTTTTTTTGAGACAGAGTCTCGCTCGTTCCGTTGCCCAGACTAGAGTGCCGTGGCGTCTGCCTAGCTCACAGCAACCTCAAACTCCTAGGTTCAGGTGATCCTCCTGCCTCAGCCTCCCGAGTAGCTGGGACTACAGGTATGCGCCACCATGCCCGGCCAATTTTTTCTATATATTTTTAGTTGGCCAATTAATTTCTTTCTATTTTTAGTGGAGACGGGGTCTCACTCTTGCTCAGGCTAGTTTCTGCTCAGGCTAGGTTCGACCTCCTGACCTTGAGTGATCCTCCCGCCTCACCCCCAAGAGTGCTAGGATTACAGGCATGAGCCACCACACCCAGCCTTAATTTATTATTGAAGAAAGAAAAAAACATATATTTAAGAGATAAGGTCTCCCTGTATCTCCTAGGGTGGTTTTGAATTCCTGGCTTCAGGCAATCTTCCCACCTCAGCCTCTCGAGGAGCTGGTACTACAGGTGGGTGCCACCATGGACAGGTTTATTTAAAATTTTTTTGTACGGGATCTTGCTATGTTGCCCAGGCTAGTCTTAAACTCCTTGCCTCAAGCGATCCTCCCTCCTTGGTCTCTGAAAGTGCTGGGATTATAGGCATGAGCCACCACACCCAGCCCAGTCTTGCTTTCTTGTGGGTGACAGAACTAAACCTTTGGATTACTTTACTGTTAAGGAGTGACAGGCATGAATTAATATTATAAAATTGTCATACTTATCGTATCTTCATAGATAGTTATCAAATGGCATTAGAAGTAAAAGTTTTCTAGCTTTTCACAATTTTTTTTTTTTTTGAGACAGGATCTTGCTCTGTCACCCAAGCTGGAGTTATAGTGGCCTTATCACAGCTCACTGCAACCTTAAATTTCTGGGCTCAAGTGAACCCCCCACCTCAGCCTCCCAAGTAGCTGGGACGACCAGTGCGACCCACCACACCTGGCAAATTTTTCTATTTTTTATGGAGATGGGTCTTGTTCTTGCTTAGGCTGGTTTCGAACTCCTGTCCTTAAGCAGTCTTCCCGCCTCAGCCTCCCAGAGTGCTGGGATTACAGGCATGAGCCACCATGCCTGGCCCACAATATATTATTAAAATATTTCAGTCTTACTCATATTCGTGTATATACACACACATATGAATCTCAGATGGTAGTTTTCTCTGAGCATCTTCTTTCAAATTTAATATCAGGAGTGAAAATATAATGAAGAAACATATGACATTGATTTTGTTTTTATGCTTGAAAATAGCACAGTATGAACCCATGCAAGTGGGTTGGAAGGTTGCTCAATTCAATTGAAGATTAAATAGTTATGTATGTACCTGAATCCAAAATTGCACTTTCTATAATACTTTTCATTGGTTCATGGAGAACCCTCCTCATACGAGATTGCCACGTATGAGTAGTATAAGGGAGAGGCAAATGCCCTAGGTGTCTAATTTCAGTGAATATTGTTCTTTTCAGTAAAGGTGATTTGTCCAGTATATTATTGAATGCAATTTAACTTTTATACTTTTATGAGATTTTTCACATTTATTTTAAAAGTCTTCATCAGACAAGGCTGATTCAGAACATGGGCATAATACTACTTAATTCTACATACTTTCCAATGCTAATCCTTTTTAATTCTCTCATAGTACTTGATTATCATCTGCTTTCTGAGAACATTTCTGATTGAGGGAAAACAATTAAATTTAAATTATACATTTTAAAATTATTTAGACCATATCTAAATTATTTTAAAACATAGAAGTAAAACATTATGGTAAAAAACTCAAGTGATACAAAAATGTATAGATTAGAAAAGAAAGAATTTTTTCATGATATTTTCTTTGTAGCCTGTTCTACCTCCAGATCTTTCTCCCCTCCCATCAATCTGCTATTAATAACTTGATATGCATCTTTTTTGACTTCTTCATCTGCATTTATGTATGTGTATATATATATATATACATATAGTTGTTTTTTCTCAATTTTTAAAAATTGTTGTAAAATATATAGGTTGAGTATCCCTTATCCAAAATGCTTGGGACCAGAAGTGTTTGGGATTTGGAATTTTTTCAGATTTTTTGGAATAAATATTTGCATTCCAGTTTAGTATCTCAAATCTGAAAACCTGAAATTCAAACCGTTCCCATGAGCATTTTCCATTGAGTATCATGTTGGTGCCCAAATGCTTCATTTTGGAGTATTTCAGATTTTGGATTTTAGGATTTGAGATGTTTAACCTATAGTTTTTTTTTAGAGACAGAGTCTTGCTCTGTTACCCAGGCTTGAGTGCAGTGGCATCATCATAGCTTACTGCAACCTCAAACTCCTGGACTCAAGTGATTCTCCTGCCTGAGTCTCCTGAGTAGCTGGGACTGTAGTCATGTGCCACCCCACCTGGCTAATTTTTCTGGTTTTTTTGGTTTTTTTTGTAGAGATGGATCTCACTCACTCTTGCTCAGGCTGGTCTCAAACTACTGGCTTCAAGAGATCCTCCTGCCTCAGCCTCCCACAGTGCTAGGATTACAGGCGTGAGCCACCAGGCCTGGGCTATAGTTGTTATTTTAAACCTAAATATAAACATAAAGACTTTTCTTTTTCCATTTAATATATTTTAGTGATTTTTCCTGATTTGTATATAGTTTTATACAAATATATTATTTATATATTTAGCTTTATCTGAATATAAGCTAAATTAAAATTTAGTTTATAGTGTTATATAATATGATTGTTCCATAATTTAACCATTACTTAAATGCCCTTCAGTGGAATATTTTCCAGATTTTTCCTATTTTAATCATTGCTATAGTAAAATCCTTGTTGATGTTCCTTGTTTATAATTCTTTGTGTAAATGTTCATATATCTCGACATGGTAGATAATACAAAGAAGAAAAATTGCTAGATTGAATGTATGTGCTTTTAAAATTTGATAAATATTGTCAAATTGCTGGCCTGATATGCCAATATATCTTTCTACCTTTAATGTGTGAGAGTACCTATTTCCCCTCACATCTTCTGCCAGACTAGATATTATCAAAATTTTAAATAGGCCGGGCGCAGTGGCTCATGCCTGTAATCCTAGCACTCTGGGAGGCCGAGGCGGGAGGATCGCTCAAGGTCAGGAGTTCGAAACCAGCCTGAGCAAGAGCGAGACCCCATCTCTACTAAAAATAGAAAGAAATTAATTGGCCAACTAAAAACATAAAGAAAAAATTAGCTGGGCATGGTGGTGCATGCCTGTAATCCCAGCTACTCGGGAGGCTGAGGCAGGAGGATCACTTGAGCCCAGGAGTTTGAGGTTGCTGTGAGCTAGGCTGATGCCATGGCACTCTAGCTCGGCCTACAGAGTGAGACTCTGTCTCAAAAAAAAAAAAAAAAAGAACTGACCTTATATATGTGCTGAGGGGAAAGGTACTAATAGAGAAGGAAAGATTCAAGATATGGTATAGCTGATTGAGCAAGTTGCTGAAGGAGGTAGGAAGGGGATGAGGGTGACTGTATGTGGTTAAGGGTACAGGTGGATGGTCTGGCTTTGAACAGGAGAGACACCTCATTTTCTAGGACTAAAAGAAAAGTAGGTAAGCAGAGATGTATGAATATAGATAAAGTTATAGGTAGGGTTGTGGGGTGGTGGGAGGGTACAAGTGATAATTTAAATTTCTCTATAAGATTGGAAGAAAGGTTGTTGGTTGAGAGTGAGGGCCCTGAGCAGGGGCTGTCTGGGGGACTTGAGAGAGAAAACGATTGAAAAGAGTTGTTGAGGGGAATAGAAGAGGGACTTAGTTACGTTCATGATAAAGGACTAAAGTTTGAGACTTTATAGTGGTATCAGTGTGTCTAGTATGGTTTTTCTTTAGAGTATTTAGTTCCCAGAAATAGCATTCATCTGGCAGGGCTGGGGAACCTGCAGCCTTAAGGCCACATGTGGCCTTCTAGGTCCTTAAGTGTGGCGTTTTGACTGAATCCAGATTTTACAAAACAAATCCTTTTATTAAAAGGGGTGTAGCAGATAAAGGTGAAGCTTTTTTTTTTTTTGCCTCCCTTGGTGCTTAAAAAAGAACAATCTTGAAATCAGAAGGCCGCAGGTTCCCCAAGTGATCTGAGTTGCTGCTAAGAGATTTAAATGTCCACTCATAGGATATGGGTTGGGAGAAATCAGAGGGATTGAGGGACAGGAGCTTTCTTTAAAGTCAAGGTGAAGATACGGTCAGAGTAAGATTTTTGTGAGGTGCTAGAGTCATCAAGAGGGAGCAGTTTCAAATAACGACAAGATCCAGAGTTTTAAAGAAGTAAATAAAGAGGCCGGGTGATCCAGAGTTTTAAAGAAGTAAAGAGGCCGGGTGCGGTGGCTCATGCCTATAATCCTAGCTCTCTGGGAGGCCAAGTCGGGAGGATCGCTCAAGATCAGGAGTTTGAAACCAGCCTGAGCAAGAGCGAGACCCTGTCTCTACTAAAAATAGAAAGAAATTAATTGGCCAACTAAAAATATATAGAAAAAATTAGCTGGGCATGGTGGCACATGCCTGTAGTCCCAGCTACTCGGGAGGTTGAGGCAGAAGGATTGCTTGAGCCCAGGAGTTTGAGGTTGCTGTGAGTTAGGCTGACGCCAGGGCTCTATAGCCCGGGCAACAGAGTAAAATTCTGTCTCAAAGAAAAAAAAAAGCAATAAAGAATAGGTGCGTAAAATAGAGTTGAGCTAAAGATCTCTGGGACTAAAGAGGTCCATGAATTGTAATGTACAATAGTTAGATCATTTTCATGGGTATTGAAATATCCCAGAATTGTGATAGGAGATTTACTAAAGATGGCTGTCAACTAGGTTCCCAGATTTTCAATGAATGATGAGTTACTACTAAGGGATCAGAAGATGCTAGTGATGAGAAGATATATTAATAATTGGCCCATGGTATCTGCAGTTTCTCATTTGTGGATTCAACCAACCATAGATCAAAAATGTTCAGGGAAAAAACCCAATAAAAAAATCCTCCACAATAATAAAAATAATACAAATAAAAAATACAGCATAACAACTATTTACATTGTATTAGGTATTATAAGTAAATCTAGAGATGATTTGAAGTATACGAGAGGGGCTGGGTACAGTGGCTAATACATGTAATCCTAGCACTTTAGGATGCTGGGGTGGGAGGATCGCCTGAGGCAAGGAGTTGGAGACCAGCCAGAGCAACATAATGAGGCCCTTTCTCTACAAAGATTAAAAAATTAGCAAGACGTGGTGTTGTGCACTTGTAGTCCCAGCTACTTAGGATGGTGAGGCAGAAGGATTGCTTGAGCCCAGGAGTTGGAGGTTACAATGAGCTATAACAATGTCACTGTAGCCTGGGAAACATAGCAAAACTTTTTCTCAAAAAAAAAAAAAAAAAAAGGTATCTGAGAGGATGTGTGTAGGTTATATGCAAATATCGTGCCATTTTATATGAGAGACTTGAGAATCCATGGATTTTCGTCCACAGGAGTCCTGGAACCAATCCCCGTGGATACCAAGGGATGACTATATATCTTGAAGGTGGGGCAGTAAAGGAGAATGATCATTATCTGGAAGCTGCAGTAGAAAGGCAAGAGAATGACAGTCACTTCTGGTTCTATGGGGATATGGGTTGCAGTAAAGAGAGAGAACTGAAGTTTAGGCTGGTCAGCCAGGTTTAAGTCAAGGTAAGTAAGGGGAAGGAACATTGTTCAGAAAGACTGAGGAAGCCTCAGGTTTGGTAACAGTAGAATGATTATTGTCTTGGGCATAGTGGAAAAGATTTGGGCACTGACTGTGGAAGAAAATAGGGTTGAGGACATACAGACTAGGAAAACAGATCATGGTGGGGTTAATATGGCTTGATATAAGACATCAAAGGGAATGTTGGAAGTTATTGATTAGCTCAATTGTCTGAACTTTGCTCAAGTTATTTTGGTACTGAAACTGGTTTAAAGTTCCAGATAGTATGTGACTTGATTACACAGAGGTAGTAACTGCTTTTTATAAAGTTAATGACGAAGGAAATAAAAGGCCATATTCTGGGTAAGGGGTTGACTCCAATAGAATTGAAGTCTCTTGTTAAGTAAAGGTTCCCAGGGAAAGTGTGGTCCACGGCTGGCTGTATCCAAGTACTTCTATGATAGCAGAGGGTCTAAAAGGCTCAGGTTGAGGGGGTTGTGGTGATAGGGATCATTTTAGAGTAGAGTGATTATCACTTTAAAATTGATTGACTTGTGGATATATACTAGAAATAAATAGAAATGATTAACTATTAGGATGTTGGGATATGGGCTAATTTTTAATTTTAAAATATGCCAGATTTTTTTTTAACAATTAAAATTGAAGAGAAATGTGAACTATGGATTTTGGAGAACTTCTGCATGAGTTAAGACTCTTTGTTGCAAGTGACAGAAAACTCAAACAAAATTGGCTTAAAAAGATAATATTTTGCCTTATGTTACTGTTAAGTCCAAGGAAAGTACTGGTTTCAAGCATGGCTTTTGTGGATTAGATGATGTCATCAGGACCCAGTCTCTTTCCTTTTCTGAACTCAGATGTGCTTTCCACTGGGTGTTGATTTGATCTTTAGGTTTCAGGTAGTGGCAAGATGGCTCAAACAGCTCTAGTTGCGGGCCTTCCAGTCTAAGTGCAGTAGCACGGAGAGTCTCTCTTCACCCAGGAACGCAAACAAAAGTCCCGAGTCTGACTGTTACTGGCCAGAATGGAACCAGGTGTCTATCTTTGACCCAGTTATAGCTGGGAGAATCTAATGCTTTGATTGACTTATGTCTTGGTCACTTATAGTTACAGGTGGGGTCAGGGTCTCTCCCATTGTTTTGGACCTCTTTATGTACAGAGGAAGAATCTAATGTCTCTGAATTTTCCTCCATGTCTAGATTGCTTCTGTCTTAGAACAATCTAGATATCTGAGATTTTGTTTATTCAATATTTATGTAGCAAATGTAGTGATCACTGAGCTTTCTAAAAGGCACAGCTCCAGGTACTCTTGGTGACTCCAAGTTGGATAAATCTAGTTTTTGCCTTTAAGGAGAGGACTGCTTAGGAGAGTTAATTATTAGTGTATGTTAGCCTTCTTTCCATCACAGATAATGAAGAGGTATTTGAGTTTCTTCAGGAACCCAGTGAGTCTTTGTGGTAAAAAGGACTGTGGAATCTTGTAGTAATCCAGGATATAGCCAGGCCTCAAGGAGACTGGCATATAGTTAGGGAACTGGAAGAATTCACTGACACTGTAGAGACTGTTTTCTTTTCGTTCTTTCCCTCCTCCTTTCCACCCTTCCCTCTTTCCCTCTTTTTTTTTTGAGACAAGTTTCTGGCTGTGTTGCCCAGGCTAGACTCAAACTCCTGGGCTCAAATGATCCTCATGCCTCAGCCTCCCAAGTAGCTGGGACTACAGGTATGTGCCCAGACTTATATCCCTTTCTGCACAAGAATTTGTCATTCTCCTTCTGTATTGGGGTTTCTTAGTGTCTTTTTTGTGTGTGTGTGTATGTGTGTGTGTGGTTATATTGTTCCTGTCTCATCCAACCCAACCTCACCCTTTTCTTTGTATATGCTTTTCCTTCCTTTATGGTTTCCTCTCATGTATGACCAAGCTATCTTATGGCCTTTTCTCTGGCAATGTTTTAGTTTCTGTTCTTGCTTCCAGCTACATGAATCTTTCCTCCCACTTTCTGTTTGGTTGAGAGAGAGTGAGGGAGTGCATTTGTATGTTTAAAAGAGAGAATCTACCTGTCGTTCCAGTTGGCCTAAGTTCTCCTAGCAGGCTCTTTCCTCACAAGCTGATGGACATTTTATCAGACCTTTGGGTCAGATGCATCCTCCTATCCAGTTAGCTAGGCCCAGGGATCACGGGTATGTGGTGTTTATGTGGAGATTAAGTAGACATAAGAGGCCACTGCACAGCTCCTTAATCTGCAAGGCACTATTGGTAGAGCTTTTGCCTTGAGGGATGACTGTGAGCATGCTGACCAATCTGTCAGGCCTGGCGAGAGCTAGATGGCCTTGCACTAAAAGAGAATTACAAACAAAATCCTTTGATGATTTAAAGAGGGCCAGTGTTTACCCAGCAAGGGCTTTAAGGTAGGCTTCATAAAAGCACTAGACTTTTAAGAATGAAGGTGATTCAATAGGAGGAGATTAGGGAGAATGATAGTGGTGAATTTGTGGACTCTGAAGGCAGAGAGAAGATGCTTAAGAGTGGCGATTATAAATGCAAAGGTTCAGTTATAAAAGAGCATGGGGCATATTTAGGAAATAATGAGTAGTTCAACATGCAGCAGTAATGAGAAAGAAAGCTGAATCCAGAGAGAGTGTTGAGGTCCTTTTATGCTAAACTAAGGAGTTGAGGTGCAGCTTGGTGTTCATTGTTTAATTGTCTTGTAGTTCTCACTGACTTTAAAATCACTTAGAATTTGCAAATGAGTTAAATTTAGCCCAGAGAAGTGATATAATTTTTTTCTTATAATTGACATAAGATTACACATCATTTGAATCTCAGTTTTGTGACATTAGTACTCTATTTAACATCTATTTGTAAGCCTTTACTCTTGATTTTCAAAAAAAAGTTTTATCAAGATAAAATTCATATATCATAAAATTCTCTCATTCAAAGTGTAAAATTCGATGGTTTTTAGTATATTCATGGTTGTGCAACCATCACCACAGTCAACTTTAGAACATTTTCAGCATCCCAGAAAGAAACCCTGTACCTTTTAACCAGTTACTCCCTGTCCTCCTGCACCCCCATCTTCCCAACCTTAGGCAGTCATCAGTCTACTTTCTATTTCCATCAATTTCTTCCTATTTTAGAATATTTCATATAAATGCAGTTATACACAATGAGGTCCTTTGTGACTGGCCTCTTTCACTTAGCATAATGTTTTCAAGGTTCATCTATGTTGTAACATGTTATCAGTACTTAATTATTTTTTATGGTTGAATAATATTACATTGTATGGATATAGCACATTTTGTTCTTTAGTTGATGAACTTTTAGGTTGTTTCCACTTTTTGACTCCTACGAATAATGGTGCTATGAACATTCATGTACATATTTTTTTGTGTGAACATATGTTTTCATTTTTCTTGGGTATATACCTAATAGTGGAATTGCTGGGTCATATGATATCTCTATGCTTAAGCTTTTGAAGAACTATCAAACTGTTTTTTTCTAAAGCACCTGTACCCTTTTACATTCCCATCAACAGAACATGAGAGTTCCGATTTCTTCATAGGCTAGCCAGCACTTGTTACTGTATTTTTGACTACAGCAATCTTTGTGGGTATGAAATGGCATTCCATTGTGGTTTTGATTTGCATTTTCCTAATGACATTGAACATCTTTTTATGTGCTTTCATAGGCCATTTGTATATCTTCTATGGAGAAATGTGTCTGTTCAAGTCCTTTGCCCATTTTTTTGAGACGGGGGAACAGGATCTTGCACTGTCACCTGGACTAGAGTGCAGTGGCATCATCATCGCTCACAGCAACCTCAAACTCCTGGGCTCAAGCCATCCTCCTGCCTCAGCCTCCTGAGTAGCTGGGACTGCAGGCACACATCACCATGCCCTGCTAATTATTTGTTTGTTTGTAGAGATGGGGGGGTCTTACTCTTGTTCAGGCTGGTCTTGAACTCCTGGCCTCAAGAAATCCTCCCACCTAAGCCATCCGAAGTGCTAGGATTATAAGTGTGAGCCACTGTGCCTGGCCTTGCCCATTTTTAAATTGAGGTTTTTTGGTCGTTGTTGAGTTGTAGGAATTCTTTTTATATTCTAGATATTAATCTATTATCAGACATGATTTGCAAATATTTTCTCCTATTCTGTGGGTTGTATTTTCACTATCTTAATAGTGTCCTTTGATGTACAAAAGTTTTAAATTTTGATGAATTCCAATTTATCTCTTTTTAAAATTTGTTACCTATGCTTTTGGTGTCATGCTTAAGAAACCATTGTGAAATCTTAGGTTATGAAGCATTCTCCTTTGGTTGCGTCTACATTTGTAGTTTTTGTTTTTGTGAAGAAATTTAGCTGTGATGAGATTATTTTATATTTTATAATTTTTCTCTTTTTTGGTGAGTTGGAAATATAGGTGATGAGTGCTTAGTGTGGTAATGTTGATGTATATTTTTTTAGCACAGCTAGAGTCTTTGCATGATATACAGTGCTTTGCCATTTAATTTGATAACAAGATAACTCATACTCCACTGTATCTTAAAAGTATATTTGAAGTCCATTTTTATCTGTGGGTTGTTGTAGTTTGCCAATTCCTCCCTTAACCTAAAACAATAAACCTACTGGGACTAAAATCACATGTGATGGAGGCATGTTGATATGGGAAATATTTTTGGATGATACTTTAACAACCCTTAAATTGTACTGTTTAGACTGATTTATGTCAAGATTGGTATCACCTTAGAAGAAGGGAAAAAAATAAAGGAAAAAAAGAGAGTTTATATAATTTGGTTTTTACTCTTTAAGGAAAGACTTGTATATAATTTTGTGTTTTTTTGTGTACTGCCTGAAGAGCTTTTAGACTACCAAGCTCTTAGACCAAGATCTAAAGTCTTTTATGTGAAAAATACATATGAGACGGGCTCGGTGGCTCATGCCTGTAATCCTAGCACTCTGGGAGGCCAAGGTGGGTGGATTGCTCAAGGTCAGGAGTTTGAAACCAGCCTGAGCAAGAGTGAGACCCCATCTCTAGTAAAAATAGAAAGAAATTAATTGGACAACTAAAAATATATGGAAAAAATTAGCTAGGCATGGTGGTGCATGCCTGTAGTCCCAGCTACTCAGGAGGCTGAAGCAGAAGGATTGCATGAGCCCAGGAGTTTGAGGTTGCTGTGAGCTAGGCTGATGTGATGGCACTCTAGCCTGGGCAACAGAGTGAGACTCTGTCTCAAAAAGAAAAAAAAATATGTATGAATATGGACTTTCTTTTCCCATTAAGGAAAATGTATTTATTAAAGAGTTTTGATCTAGTAATGCAATCTAAAATAATTTAAAAAATAGAATGCAGTACTCTTACCTTGATTTGAATTTTTAGTGTTGGCTGATTTTGCATAGGATAAGGATAAACAGAAATTTTTTACTTTTGTAAAATATTTTTGTTTCCACAAGTATTAACAAATTATGAAGTTGTAGGAAGCTTTGATAGAGTGCTATGAAATTGTAAATAGGCGAAGTTTATCCCTGGAGATGATTTGGGAAAGCTAAATATATTTTTAGTATAGATGTGGTGTGAAATCCTTTATTAGAATTTTTTTTAAAATGTGGAGTGCTTCACGAATTTGCATATCATTCTTGCACAGGAGCCATGCTAATCTCTGTATCGTTTCAATTTTAATATATGCGTTGCCAAATTGAGCACCCTTTATTAGGATTGAGTGAAAAACCATATAATCTTTTGTTCCTTCGTGTGTATATGTGTGTGTGTATGTTCAGTCTTTATTGTTAATTTTAAAAACATAGATTTTTGACAAACAGGCTATTATAGCTTAACTGTTGAAAGTGGATTAAATTAAACTAACACAGCTGGGCTCGGTGTCGAATATCTGTAATCCCAGCACTTTGGGAGGCCAAGGTGGGACAATCACTTGAGTTCAAGATCAGCCTGGGCAACATAGTGAAACCCCATCTCTACAAAAAAACAAAAAGGTTGGCTGGGCATGGTGGTGCACGTCTGTAGTCCCACCTACTTGGGAGGCTGAGGCAGGATTACTGCTTGAGCTGAGCCTAAGAGGTTGAGGCTGCTTTGAGCTCTGATCCACTCTGTCTTTTTCCCCCCCTTTTTTCTTTTCTTTTTAGCAACAAGAATGCTCAGAGAACAGAGACTGTGTATTTAAACACACACAAAAAATTAAGCTAACAAATAAGCAACACCTTCTTAAAAAGGTAAGAACCAATACAAATGGGAATTTATTGTTTTTATGAATTTAGTAGTGTAGGCTGGGTGAGATGGCTCATGCCTATAATCCTAGCACTGAGAGGCCAAGGCGGGAGGATTGCTTGAGCACAGGAGTTTGAGACCAGTTTGAGCAAGAGTGAGACCCTTTCTCTACTAAAAATAGAAAAATTAGCCAGGCGCAGTAGCATGCACCTGTGGTCCCAGTTACTCACGAGGCTGAAGCAGGAGAATCATTTGAGCCCAGGATTTCAAGGTTGAAGTGAGCTATGATGACACCACTGCACTCTAGCCCGATCGAAGAGTGAGACTCTTCTCTCAAAA
>VBSM01001044.1:11588306-11599395 GCA_008086735.1 Cheirogaleus medius | reverse complement strand
AAAAAAAAAAAAAAAAAAAAGGCAGTAAATAATTAGACTTTCCTAGAAAAATATTCTTATCTCTTCAAGTATCTGCCCTGTCAATATCCATTCCCCTAAGGAGAAATAATTTTGGATAAGAGTCATTAGGTCATTAGTTTTTTTTTAAATTACAACTGTACCCTTTGGAAAATGTTGGCCAAAGCAGGGATACTCACTTGCTTAAAATAACTAGCGTAAGTATTATGACCCTGTTTCCCAAACCCTACATTGTTGGACATTTAATTAGTATTTGATATTTGGACTTGCCCGAGAAACTGGGATCTGTGGTTTCACGTTTACTTATTCTACAGATATTACATAATCTGTCCTGTTCCAGGCATTGTGCTAATAAGCATTGGAATAGAGTGGAGCTAATGATCTAGCGGGGAAGACGTACATTAATACATGGTTTTAAAAATAAGTTACAGTTGTGGAAAATGCTATAAAGAAAGACAGGGTACTATGAAAGCATGTAAAAGAAAGACCTTACCAGATCTTGTGGTTTAGGGAAAGTTTCAAGAAGTGACATTTAAGCTTAAGCACAAAGGGTGAATAGGAGTTGGGCTTGAGGCATCTTTCTAGGTAAAGGATGAGGAACATGGTTGTGTGGCCTAGAGATGTGTGGCAGCAAGAGGGAATGGGTGTTTCCTAATGAACATCAATTACATTCTGTAACATTTCTATCCTTGTTTCCATTTACATTTTCTAAAACATGCTTTTAATGACATTACTGTACTGATTAAGAAACCTTTAAAACTCTTTATTGGGTAGATTATTAGCTCCCTGAAGGCAAGACACTTGTGATTTTAAATTCCTTAGACCAAGTTATAAATATTGGAGCCAATCATAATTTATCCCTCAGCACAACTTGGTTTTAGTTTTAGTACTAGATGGTAGGCAAGGATGGAGTTGTGTATAAGCTAGTATGATTCTCTGTTTCTTCCCCCCTCTGCCTAGGACATAAGTTTTTCAGGTTGGCTAGTGAAGGACATTTTGTGGAGAGGGGAAAAAAAGCCTCATTTGTAACCTGGTCTGTGCGTAGTTCTTATTCTATTAATGTTTATTAATTGAATTAAGATATTATAGACCAATCCTGGGCTAATGTTGCTTATTATATGGAATTAAGATATTGTATGGTGGGTATGGTGGCTGGCTCACTGAGCACCTGTAATCTAGCACCAAGGCAGGATTGCTTGAGACCAGGAGTTTCAGACCAACGTGGGCAACACAGCGAGAACCTGTCACTACAAAAATTAGAAAAAATTAAGTGGGCATGGTGGCATGTGCCTGTAGTTCCATCTACTTGGGAGGCAGGGGATCCCTTGAGCCTGGGAGTTTGAGGTTGCAGTGGGCTATGTTGGCGCCACTGCACTCTAGCCCTGGCAACAGAGTGACATTATCTAAAAAAAAAAAAAAAAAGTGTAAACAAGGCCACCTGCCAGGAGTTTTGGAGGATGGTGATGGTCTCTTCTGAAGAATGAAATCTTTTTCCCTTTTAGTCATTTGAGAAAGGTATGTTTTTGTAGAAATCAGAACTGAAAAGGTGGGAACTGAATAGATTCGATAAAGGAATAGTCTTGGTGGATTCTGTTATTAAATTGTGCCATCTCTTTGGGGTTCTAGTGTAGACATCTGGACAGCTCATGAGGTGCCAGTCTTTCCCCTGTCCTTAGCATATAAGAGGCACTCAAATATTTGTTGAATAGGAAAAATGTGCTTGTAAGTGGGATAGTGCCTATATGTTTACAGAACAATCTAGGATCAAAACTGTGTTCATTCTAGTCCAAATTGTTTATATTCCATGCATTCTGTCTCTAGTGGTTTTTTCCTCCCCCTTAATATTTAGTAAAATCTCCCTGAAAGTTCAACCAAGGAAAATCAAGGGAAGGATTTTTGTGTTAGGCTACACTAACAGGGTGAGCCTAAAATGAGAGAATTTTAATAGCAAGGTGAAATTTAGGAGTGTCAGTCACTTTAGCAGTTAGCTTGATGTCCTTTTAAAGGAGGAAATTTCTTATATATCCAAAGAATGCAACCAAGGACTTCAGTTTGAGAAACATTGCATTAAAAGTGATGTAACCGGCTGGACGGGGTGGCTCATGCCTGTAATCCTAGCACTCTGGGAGGCTGAGACAGGCGGATCACTCAAGGTCAGGAGTTCGAAACCAGCCTGAGCAAGAGTGAGACCCCCGTCCCTACTAAAAATAGAAAGAAATTAATTGGCCAACTAAAAATATATAGAAAAAATTAGCTGGGCATGGTGGCGCATGCCTGTAGTCCCAGCTACTTGGGAGGCTGAGGCAGGAGGATTGCTTGCACCCAGGAGTCTGAGGTTGCTGTGAGCTAGGCTGAGGCCACAGTACTCTAGCCTAGGCAACAGAGTGAGACTCTGTCTCAAAAAAAAAAAAAAAAAAGAAGTAATGTGACCATTTAAGAGGTTACTTGAAAAAGCAAAGAACATTAAGAAAAATAAGTGGTTACTTCATACCAGCATGATGGTAGAGCAAAACTGGATTACGAAATGGGTATGGCAATATATTATTTTTAGATTGTCATATAAAAACAACATTTACAAGTTATCATAGGATCCTCAGATTCTTGATATCTCCCCACATTTATGGGTTAGGCAGACTCCACTTTGAAAAACTATGGGTAGTTTTCCTCTCCCACCAGGAGATTTAGTGATGAATCTTGAATGTGCATTGTTGTTGTATTTTAAAGTATCTAGTATTTCATAGTATGTTTTACCTGGAGTAGGGAAAGAGCACCAAAAGAGAATCTCCATTTCCTTTCTTCCCCTCAAGTTGTCCTCAGAGATTCCCCAGTTAGAGATACCATTTGAGTTAACAGGTCTCTTTTGGGATACCTGATTCTTTCTTAATCAGTCTTTCACATCTTAGGATCAGATGTTTTAATGCTAAATCAACAAATTTTATTTCTGCCTCAGAAAATGGAAATTTTGAAAGAGAAAACCTTAGACCCTTGAGACGATGGCATTCTTGAATGAGTGGGAGATTCTGACAGGGCAGCTTGAAGGAAAGAGGTTCTTGGGGTCAGGGAAGGAGGAGGAAGGTGTTAAAGAAATTGTTACTTTTCAGTTTTGCCTAAGGATATTGAATGCTCTTGCTAACAGTGCAATTGTGGATTTCAGAAAGACTTCAGAAGTCTGTTAAGTTTAGCCTACACATTTTCCAATCCAGACCATTCCAGCACAATTTCTGCCCATGTTGTAGCATATCCCCTCAGGAAGAGCAAAATGAAGAGAAAGATGATCCTTCCTCAGTGAAAAGTAGGTCAGATCAGACCTATTGGATAAGCCTCTTCCTGTTGGCTCCTTCCTTTCAATCTCCTTATTCTCCTTCATAATGTTTTGTATTAAATCACCTAACACATAGTAGGTTCTCAGACTCGCTAATTCCTATGTGAGAGAAAGCAGTTGTCCAAAACTTTGACCACAATTTCTGCTCTCCTCCCTACTTCTTTTTTGCCTCTTTTCTCTCTTTAAACAACTCTTCCTTTTTACCAGTATGTTAGCAGAAAAGAAGGAACAGCTGGTGAGGGGCAGAGAAGGAGAAAGATAAGTGATTTTTGATGTTTGATTGGGAGAAATATTGTCCATCGACTTGGTTCAGCAAGTGCCTGACACATAATAGATATTCGGTAATTTTTTTTTTTCACTTCATAGCTTAAATGTCTTGGAGAAACAAAAATTGAATGCACAGGATCAAGGCACTGAAGCTCAAGTAATACTGTCGTGCCAATTTTTCTCATTTCCCTGTTTTATCAAAACATCTTTCATCTTTTCATCAGGCAATTTAGTGGCAACTCTTCTTCCCAACTCCGCAATGAGTCTTTCGGTCTCCTGCCTATTTTCCTAGTGTTCTTCGGTCGTGGATATTGCAAACTCGACCGCTTGTCTCTCAAGGTCTTTGCTTCAAGGTTTCCCGACGCTCTGGCGCTATCCAAGCCCACAGCACTTTGGGGAGAAAGACCTCGGATTCATTTGAGGGGCTTGTGAAGCCTGGGGGTCTGCAGAGCCCCGTGGGGGTGGGGCTGGGCGCTGCAGGGGCGGGGCCGGCGAGAAGCCCAAGGGAATGGGTGGAAGGCACTGTTGAGAAAGGCCCGGCGGGCATTGGTTTCTCAGTTTTCACGAAGGCTTCGCGTGCAAGCCTGAGGAAATTAGGTGCCTCCTTCCTGCCTCGCCTTTCTTGATTCTGGAAGCTTCAGTAGGCTTTTCTGGGTTGCTGCGACCCGGAAAGGCGCGGCTTCAGCTCCGCGGATGGGTCCCAAAGGTGGTCTTGCCGCTTCTCCAGGGCCGTTTGGACTCCTGTTGTTGGGGGAGGGGCAAGGGAGGTGCTGCTCGAGCCTTTTGCGCCTGCGCGGCGGGCTGCGAGCGGGTAGGAGCGCGTGCGCGGTGACGTGGACGTCTGGTGCGCGCGCAGGCTCTTCAGCTGGAGCGGACACACGGTGTGCGAACCCGACAGAATAACCCGCCCCCAGCGCGATGTGAAGGACTCCGAGTGAGGCCAGCCACGCCCCGCACGGTAACTCTCGGGTCTGGGTGGAGGGCGTCGCTTTGTACTGGCCCGATTGGAGTTTTTCGAGAGTTTGAAGCTCTTGTGCATTTGAACGGCGTGAGAAGCGTTCCGCTGAGAGATCTTCGCACGCCCTGGCCAGGCCCGGCCTTGCGCGGGGCCGCCTTGGCGCGCGTCTGTGGTCCCCTGGGCGAGGCTGCGCATGTCACCTCGCGCGCGTCCCCGGCCTCACTTCCGCGTCGCGCAGCGAACTAACTGGGAACATCGACGCCAGAGAGAGCGGCCACGAGGCGGGCGGGGTGAGAAGCGCTCATGGCGCGGCCCTGCCCTCGCGTGCGTGGGGTGCCGATCCGCATGGTACGATCCGCGTGACGACTTCCAGCCCAGCGCCAGGCTCTAGGTCGAGAGCCATACTTAATCGCTTTGCAGTTCAGAGCTCAGGTCTTGGTTTCCAAAACTCCGAGGGAAACGGTGCCGGCGTCGCTTTTCTAAGAAGCTGGGTGCAGCGTTTTGACACCTGTGCAAACGTCTCTTCTAGCATGTAATTTCCGGTCAAATTATTTGAGGCAGGACCGCGAGTTTAAGAAAGGGTGGCGAGTAAGTGAGCTGTGTAGGAGTGGGAACTTAGTAAACAAAGGACCGCTGGTTTATAAGTGCAGAAATGAGGGCAGGGAAGCACAGGTGGGAAGAGCAGGTGTTATTTTCTTTTTCATTCTATGAACTAGCCGTCTCTGGCTAGTTCTCTGTTTATGGGGTTCCCATTTCTGTTAAACAGTCAAGTGGGTCTCTATCCTCAGTGGAAGGTGTCTGGAATATTAGTAGACCTCTCCGAGCCCCAGTAACTACAGTTGAGAAATCTATGTGTGCAAAGAGTGTGGAGAAGTTAGGGATCATTTCAGACAGGGTCAACACTGGAAAGTGGTAGTGTTTTTTTCTGAAGATTTTTGCCTTGCCTTTCGAACCCTGGGAATGCCTCCCTCCCAGGGTGAAAGCAAGGAGGGGTGAAGATGGTCTGAAAGGGGGGGTTACTGATGGCAGACCAATGTGAGAAACCTAAGTACAATCCTTTTGAGGGGAGACCACTTTCCCAGGGCTCGCGTCGCCGGAGCAGACACGTGGATCATGAGAAGTGTCGAGCCCACCCGCGCGCTGCCGGTGAGTGTTGTAGAAGAGCTCGCTAGGCTTATGCGGCTAAGTCCCTGGTAAGCTCCGCTTGCTCAGTCCCTTGTTTTTGGGCACGATGCCGCGGGTAGGCTGCAGGGACTGTGCCTGGGGGCGGTGTGACGGCTGCTGGGAAGGGGGCTGGCCGGGGAGGGCCGAGTGGCTGGTTCTGTGGTCTCCACGGTAACAGAATGCGGCTAGGTCCCGCCGAGCGATTGCTGGGTTCCGGCCGACAGCACGTGATCTGTCCGGATTCCTCTTCCCCGGAAGAGCTTTCCTTGTGGCGTTTTTTCACATGGTTCTTGGCCAGCTGGCCTCTGCAGTTGAGAAGCTGCGATTGTGGGCCTTTCATAGTCGACGGCGACTGCTCCTATCTGGAAAAGCAGGGAAGCCCTGTTACTTCTAAGGGTCAATTGGATCAGCGCTACTGCTTTTTGCCACCTAGGGTTGTTTCCAGCGTTTGTGTGGGTTGAGTGGATTGGGTCCACTTAACAGAAAACACAAGCTAAGGACTCGAGGAAATTCAGTGCCATGGGCACCTTGGCATACCTTACTTCAAGTTTGACTTCTTCTGTCTGTTTCTACCGTAGAAGTTATTTTTCAAATTTTGCTTACGCAACTGCTAGGGACCTGAGAGCTTTGCTACCCCTGAGTTGTAGTTAAGTGCCCATTCCTAGAAAATGCTTCTGAAGCCAGCAATAACAAATGGTGTTTGGGGAGAGAAAGTAGTAGTACTTAGGCAAGTGTACTTCTGTGCCTTAAAATCTATTACTTCAGATAATATTTTGAAATTTACCCTGTGACAATAAAATGGGTGCATATCAATAAATAGTAAGTACCATTTAATTAGTAAAATCAAGAAAGTGAAATTAAGAAAGTAGTTGGCTATTTTACTGTCTTTGCCACTTTTTTGGGGTCATTTTCTGATTATATTTATATCCACATTGTATTTTTGAGAAATTTAAAATTTCTGGGCTCAGTGTATATTGATAAACACTGAAATTTGAGTGAATCCATTCTCCTAAATATGAGTTTTAAAGAATGTAATTTAACTTAACCATATCCTTCTAGTGAAGGATTATATTAAGGAACAAACTAATATTTTGGTGCCTGTCATACAGTATTGTATTTATTTTATGAAAGGTTGTTGTTATTTTTATTTTTTTCTCTGGGTTGTGGTTATTTATTTATTTATTTTTTCTTGAGACAGAGTCTCACTCTTTGCCCGGAGTAGAGTGCCGTGGCGTCAGTCTAGCTCACAGCAACCCTCAAACCCCTGGGCTCAAGCAATCCTTCTGCCTCAGCCTCCCCAGTAGCTGGGACTACAGGCATGTGCCACCTTGCCCGGCTAATTTTTTCTATATATTTTTAGTTGGCCAATTGATTTCTTTCTATTTATAGTAGAGACGGAGTCTCCTTCTTGCTCAGGCTGGTTTTGAACTCCTGACCTTGAGCGATCCACCAGCCTGAGCCTCCCAGAGTGCTAGGATCACAGGCGAGAGCCACCAAGAGCCACCAAGCCCGGCTGGTTATTTTTAACAGCTGGGGAAACATTCAGAATGTGTTGGCCAGCATTTGAATATTTGTGTATCTATATATTTTTTGAGACAGGGTCTCCTCTTGGTTGCTGGAGCTAGAGTGCAGTGGTGTTATAACTCACTGCAACTTCAAACTCCTGGTCCTCCTACCTCAGCCACCCACGTACCTGGGACTACAGGCATGTGCCACCCTGAGAAGCTAATTTTTTTGTAGGGATGGGGTCTTGGTATGTTGTTCAGTCTGATCTCAAACTCCTGGCCTGATGCGATGCTCCAGCCTAAGCCTCCCAAAGTGCTAGGATTACAGGCCTGAACCACCACACCGGGCCTGAATGTTTGTATTTTTAAACTAATGATACAGATTTGGAATTTTGATTTGGTGCAAATTTATTTGGTACAGTACATAAATCATTAAATCAGTAAATTACCTAGTAAATTAACTAGTATATTTTGTGAATAGTTATTGCTTTGGTAAGTAAACATTTCCCAAAGAGATCACTGGTGAAAAGACATTTAGAATAGGGACTCTGAAGTAGTAACAATTTATGGAACTACCACATTATTTACCTGAAAATATTCTATGTGAAAGCTTGTGTGTGCTGTGTGTGTGTGTGTGTGTGTGTGTGTCTTCTGATGTGACATTTCAGAATGTTACTGAGAGTATTTTCCTCTGCACAATAAAACTTATTTTCTTGGCTCTTTATTATAGTTACTTTATCTAGATAAGTGCTTGATGTTGAAAAGCTGAACTGAAATTTTTTGAATGTTAAGGTATATTTTGTGTACCAGAACTGGTTTTCATTAAAGCTTTTATTGCATCAACTAGAGTATTTTTAGAATCTGACTGGAAAGAGATTTATTTCTTTATGACTAGCCTAACCCTTTCTAAAGTACATTTGAGTCTTGCAGTTTGCTTAAGGTTGTCTAAGACTTTCAAGTGGTCTTTGTATGTCTGAAGTAGCTGACTGGCCTGAATTGACTGCTCTTTGATTAGAACATTCATACAGTAGCCCCAAAGCATAGGCATATGCTTATAGTGGATTGGAATCTGTGCTTAGATTGATGTGGAATAAGAATTGAATTTTTTATTCTTAAACCAGTAGCTATCATGGCTCAAGATGGAGAAAGTTTTGGTCATAAATTAAGTCTTTGATTTTATGCATTATCATCAACTAATGAATTAACTTGATTGGGGGAGTTTTTTTTTTTAAGGACCTTATACAAATACTGAGTCTGAAAGTTCTTTTTCCTGTTCTTCATATGTGTCTTATATTAGATGCCTGTGTACAAAATTGAAATGGGGCAATCTGACTTTTTGGCACTTAGTTTTTTTTGCCTAGGGAAAAGGAAAAACTCAAGATATTTATATATAAAGTTAGTGTAAAATTTACTTCACGTGTAGTCTAATTTTTCCTTAAACTAGATTGCTGCCAATTGGATCTTTGACATTTCCTAGATTAAGCTTTACAAGATGATGATTTTGTGGTTTTATTTTTTTTCTCATGGAGACAAGATCTCACTCTGTTGCCCAGGCTGGAGTACAGTGGCTCAATCATAGCTCACTGCAGCTTCAAACTGGGGGGCTCAAGTGATGCTCTTGCCTTGGCCTTCCAAGTAGCTAGGACTATAGGTGTATACCATCACACCCAGCTAATTTTTCTTATTTTTTTGTAGAGATGAGGTCTCATTATGTTGCCATGGCTGGTCTTCAACTCCTAGCTTCAAGTGCTCCTCCTGCTTAGGCCTTCCCAAGTGCTGGGATTACAGTGACCCACTGCGCCCAGCCAAAAGATAGTGTTTTTTAAAGCATTGGTTAAAATTACTCTGCCTTGGCTTTACCTTTAATGATCTGAAAACCAAGATTTTAATATAGAAGATAATGTTTAAGAAATTCTCAACTGTTTTGTGTATTTTATAGGTTTGGGATAACTAAAAAATTTTTTTCATGTACCACTTTGCCTTCTTAGTCATATTTGAATGTATTGCAGAATGTTTTGCATACTTCCTCAAAATAGTTGGTTTGTAAGAAAACTTTAAACTTTATGGGTAAATAAATACAAGATGAGTTTGCAGTGTTTGAGTTATACACAGTTGTATAGTTTTTGTGAGTTTGTAGAGTTTTTGTGAGTTTTCTAAGTTTTAGTAGTTTACAAAGTCACCTTATTTGTGATTTCTAGTCTAATTTTGTTCTGTCAATTTCTGATAGGGTGGTTGGGCAGCAACAGTATTACCTAAGTGTGTTAGTTTTAGAAAACCAGTCAACTTCATAGGTAAAAGCCTGAGGCAGCTTTGAAAAGAATCACCCTAAATTTTATCTGTCTCTTAAAAATAAAGTACAAATCAGAAGAGAGATTCGCCCCTACCCCCAACACCTTTCCTGGATATTAGTGCTTTAGTGTTAGGAAGTGGGTTTCTATTTTTATCTCTAGTCATAATAGGAAACACTAGCCAATCCATTTTAAGTCTTTATTTTTTATTTTATATTTGAGACAGAGTTCTCACTCTGTCGCCTGGGCTAGAGTACCATGGCATCAACCTAGCTCACAGCAACCTCAAACTCCTGGGCTCAGGAGATCCTCCTGCCTCAACCTCCCCAGTAGCTGGGACTACAGGCACATACTGCCACACCCAGCTAATTTTTTTTATTTTTAGTAGAGACAGGGTCTCCCTCTTGCTCAGGCTGGTCTCGAACTCCTGACCTCAAGCAATCCTCCTGCCTCAGCCTCCCAGGTGCTAGGATTATAGACGTGAGCCATCGAGAATGGGCAAATATTGATTTTTTAAAATGTTCATTATCCTCAGACTAACAAATAATTGGAGCTTTGGAGCATTTTTGTTGTTATAGCTGATGAAAACCTTGGCCACACAAGATTGTTTGGCCAGTTTTGTAAGAAGAGCTAAAATTCAGATCAAGTGCTTCGGCTGATCATCAGTAGCTCTGATGACAGGTAAAATTAGCTGTTTTAATTTTAATGAAGACGAGTAAATGGCTGAATTTGATTAAATGCTGACCCATTTGTACAGGATATAGCATCTTCCTTTTTGTATAAAAACTAGGGGTGATAGCTTTAATTTAGCAGATCAGTTCAGTTGAATTTAACAGTCAGATTTCTTTATAACTTTTTATTGGGATATAGATTATATAACATAAAATTCATCATTTTAAGGTATATACCAAAAAGAAACCCCATACCCATTAAGTTAGTCCCAGTTACCCTGCCTACTCCCCTGGAAACCACTAATCTGCTTTCTGTCTGTATATATTTGCCTATTAGACATTTCTTTTTTTAAAAAGTTTTTTAAATTAAAAAAAATTTAAATTATGCATACATAATAGTTGTATATCTTTATAGGGTACACGTGATGTTTTGATATAGGCATACAATGTGAATTAATCAAATCAGGGTAATTGGGGTATATATCACCTCAGGCATTTATCATTTGCATTAGGAACATTCCAATTCTCTTTTAGTTATTTTAAAGCATACCCTAATTTATTGTTGATTATAGTCACTTTGTTGTGCTATCACATATTGTTCATTCTAACTATATTTTTGTACTCAAACATTTCATATAAATGGAATCATATGATATATGTGGATCTTTTCTTTATGCCTTTTAAGAATTAACTAATTTTTAATTTATTTTTTGAAGGTTGTATGTTCATAAGGCACAAAATTTAGAAAGTATCAAAGGGTGTCTGTTTTCCAGATTACCCAGTTTTCCAGTGCTACCAGTTCATTTCAGTTCATTTCCATCTTTCCAGAGATAAGTCTATGTCAAGCAAATATGTACAAGTTCTTTTCTTTCTTTGGCTTTTTTTTTTTTTTTTTT
>VBSM01001044.1:11574140-11584349 GCA_008086735.1 Cheirogaleus medius | reverse complement strand
GATACCTAATATGATGCTTACACATCACTTCATTTGCATGGAATCAGTATAGTACTTGATGCACGGCAAATTCAAGTTTTGCTTTTTGGGAACTTTGTAGAATCTTCCCTCCATCCTCCAAATATTTTGGATCTGTGGTTGGTTGAATCCATAGATCAAGAACCCATGGATATGTATAGTCAACTCATGATTACAGTCAGATCTCTTTATCCAAGGGGGATTGGTTCCAGAATCCTTTGAGAATACCCAAGTCTTTTTATTGGCCCTCAGCATTTGCAGATGCAGAACCAGCAGATAGGGAGGGCCAACTGTAATTGAGGAAGGGAAGAGAAATAATCCCAAATCCATAACTGAAACAAAACTTAATCTAAATGAGGCACAAAATGGATTCAAAGTAAACTAGTTTATATCTAATATTTTTGAATTTACTGCTCATGAACATTCTAATCCGTAAATTGTCCAACTAAAAAGAAAGCTGATGATTATTACTTGTTAAAATAGCATGATTACTGTTTCTTTTTTAAAAAATTCATCCTGTATAACTGAACCTTTGTACACTCTTACCACCAACTTCCCATTTCCCCCACCCTCTGGCAACCACCATTTCTATTCTCTACTTTTATGAATATTTTGCAGTATTTGTCTTTCTGTGTCTTGCTTATTTCACTTAGCATAATATCCTTTAGGCTCACCTATGTTGTCACCACTGGCACAATTTCTTTTTAAAGGTAGAGTAATATTCCATTTCAAAAATATGCAGTCAGCCTTACACATCTGAGGATTCCACATCCATGGATTCAGCCAACCTCGGATGGAAAACATTTGGGGAAAGAAATTGTGTCTGTACTGAACATACACAGACTTGTTTTCTTGTCATTGTTTAATATGGTACAACAACTCTTTATATAGCATTTACATTGTATTAGGTATTATAGATAACCTAGAGATGATTTAAAGCATACATGTGGATGTGCGTAGGTTATATACCAATACTACACACCATTTTACATCAGGGACTTGAGCATCCTCAGATTTTGGTATCTGTGGGAGGTCCTGGAACCAATCCCCCACGGATATACCAAGGGACAACTGAATATATTATGTTTTCTTTCTTCATTAATCGACGTACTCGTTTCCATATCTTGAATAGTGTGAATAATGCTGTTCTTTTTATTTGAACTTGCCTTTCTTTGAATGTTAGAACCCAAATTCAGCACTACCTTCCTTTGCCATTCTTTTCTTACTTACTTTGTATTCCATTAACAGCTACTATTTTTGAGTTAGGAATTCCCATGCTCTCCAGTTCCCATTGTCTTGGGGAACCTGCAGCCTTTGGGCTGCATGTGGCTTTCTGGATCCTTGAGTGCAGCCTTTTGATTGAATCCAAATTTTATAGAATTAATCCTTTTAATAAAGGGATTTGTTCTGTGAAGTTTGAATTCGGTCGAGGGGCTGCACTTGGGGATCTGGAGGGCCACATGTGGCCTTGAGGCCAAAGGTTTCCCACCCTTGGGTGGGCAAGTTAGTGCTTTGCTTTTTCTAAGCATTGTTGCAGGAGTGTGAATGCTACTCAGCATACAGGGTTTTTTTGTCAAGGGGGAATTTTTTTTTCAATTTATATTTTTCACTGTGGATTTCTTTGTAGTTGTCACTAGTGGGTACCATCTTTAATACTTCATTCTCCAGCCACAGCTTAATCATCTTCATTACCCAATACAGTTTTTAAAAATTTAAACAGTTGACCACTAATTATAGTATTTTTACCCTTGTTATGCAAAAACATTTTAAGCTACCCTTGGATGATGGAAAATTATCATTAAAATTCCTTTGGAGGCTAGGGTATGAAGGAGTTTGTTGTTGAAAGTGTCAAACATATATTTTGTAGTAGACAATAACTATTTGGATTACATATGGTTGAGCTCTTGATTTTAATGGATCAAGAGAATGGTTCAGGCTACTCTGGAGGCTGAGGCAGGAGGATGACTTGAGCCCAGGAGTTTGAGGTTACAGTGAGCTATGATGATGCCACTGCCCTCATGCCTGGACAACACAGAGAGACTGTGTCTCAAAAAAAAAAAAAAAAAAATTCAGTGGCCTTTTGAAAAAAGAGGATGGTTCAGGTTTACTAATGCAAAAATATCTCTGTCACTAAAGGGGAAAAACCAACTTGAAGCATGCTGCAAGGAATAGCATTGTCTTCATGTGTGAAAAGTGATATGAAGCTATATGTAAACTTTGTCTCCAAATGCTTGATTTGGGAACAGAAATTATTTTAAGACAGAAGTTGGCCAAAACTGGCTTACAGCCTACTTTTGTATATATATGAGAATATATGACAGAAGCGATATGATGCTTGTAAAGCCTAAGATATTTACTATCCCTTTATAGAAAAAATTTGCCAGCCTTCAATTTAAGTTTTTAAAAACTTATATATTTGTATAATTTTACTTATTCATTTTCCATTTTCTCTTAAATCCCTGAAATATAATTGCTTTGTTGTTCTACTTCAATTGTTTTTAGCTAATGTACCAGTGGATTCTTCATTGGTGAATGCATTGATCTTTATTCAGGCTTTGTTTGCTCCATTTGGTATTGTTTGACCATTTTCTCCTACTTTAAACTCTTGTTTTTTCTTCCTTGGCTTCTATCATACCATTCACATGATTCTCCTAACTCTTGATTTTTCCTTTTGGTCATCCTCACTGACTCCTTGTAATATATTCAACTATTTATTAAATAATGGTTATTTCTTGTAGTCTTATCTGTGACTTTGACCTCTTCTTCCATGTAACATTGATTATTTTTAAAGCTAATAATATCTTTAGCTTGTATTTGTCTGTTTTCTTAGTTCCAGACCTCTAGGTCAAAATAAAACTCCCAGAATTTTACCTATAATGTTCATTATTGTAGCCAACTCCAACTGAATTTTTTTTTTTTTTTTTTTTGAGACAGAGTCTCACTCTGGGCTAGAGTGCCGTGGCATCAGCCTAGCTCACAGCAACCTCAAACTCCTGGGCTCAAGCAATCCTTTTGCCTCAGCCTCCCAAGTAGCTGGGACTACAGGCATGCGCCACTATGCCTGGCTAAGTTTTTCTATATATATTTTTAGTTGGCCAATTAATTTCTTTTCTATTTTTAGTAGCGACGGGGTCTTGCTCTTGTTCAGGCTGGTTTCGACCTCCTGACCTTGAGCAATGCTCCCGGCCTCCCGGAGAGCTAGGATTACAGGTGTGAGCCACTGTGTCTGGCCCAACTGTATTTATTTTTTTTCAACCTTAAAACCTGCCTTTCTTTTGTATTAACTATCATAGTCATTCAAATTGGAAACCTCTACATTATTTTTGCCTCCCTCCACTATTCTCTTGTTAAATCATTCTCCTTTTATGGAGATATCGGTCATTTTCTAGTGTTTACTATTATGAATAAAGCTATGAACATTCTTGTACACTTCTTTCCATGGACATATGCACTAATTTCTCTTTGTTATACATCTAGGAGTAGAATTACTGAGTCATATAGTAGGCATACTTTTAGTTTTAGAAGATACTGCCAGAATTTTTCAAAATGGTTATACCAGTTTACACTAACACCAACAATGTATGAGAGTTCTTATTTAGCTACCGGTATTCTTGTCTCACTATCTTTTGAGGCAACTAATGACATTAATGGATAACTGCTTGTTTCCTCTAAGTTGAAATTTATATCTTTGCCCTCCCTTTTTTGATATCTTTACTCTCTTATTATTATTATTTTTTATTTCTTTTTTATTTTATATTTCTTTTTTTTCCACAGCAGGTCCTTGGTATGCGAAGATACTCTCTTATTTTTTAAAAAAGTTGTAGTTGTAGAGGGTGGAATTAATTCATACCCTCTTTTACTGCCTGTCCTTCAAACATTTAGAAAAAAATTATAACCCTGTAAGATTTCTGTTCTCCTTTATTCAGTCATTCACCAGATATGACTGAACACCTTCTAGTTTCAGGTACCTTTCTAGGCACCAAACAAAACAAATTCCTGCATCATGGATCTTACACTCTATATAATTCCAGGCTAAAGATTCACAGGTCATTTAACTTTCCCATGTGTGGCATAGTTTTCTGATATTTTTGCATTTAATTGGTTGAGTAGACACTGCCATGATTGTACCTAGGATTTCTGGAGCATGTGTTTCCCCCCCAAGCAAGCACATAACAATGCAAGTAAGTGAGAATGACATTATTTATAGAGAGAACCACTCTGGCTTAATAGGAAAAAAAAAAGAAAAAAGAATTAATTTACAAGTGGTCAAAATTAGACATATATGAATAGTTTTGCAAAAATAGGTTTTCTTCAGTGTAGAATACTGCTTTCTCAACATTGTACATCCTATGTCAGGCATTTTTAAAGGGCTACATTGGTGTCCATAAGATGGATTTAGTCCTTTGTTTTTTTTTTGTTTTTGTTTTGTTTTTGTGATTTTAATTATTTTGTTTAATTGTTTTTAAACATTGCATGCACAAACTAGTGGATTTAATCCTTTGTTGATGGACCTTGAGATGTTTCAGTTTTTTAGCTATTACAAATAATGCTTCAGTGAAATTCCCTATGCACATTTTCTTACACACTTTTGCAAATACAGTGATCAAATCTTAGGAATGGCATTGCCTAGGTCAAAGGGTACACAGATTTTAAGTTTTGATTAATTGGTAAATTATATTCTGAAAGGTTACAACTATTTATATCCCTATCCATAGTGTATGAGCCTACTGTTGTAATTTTTGTGCCATCCTTGCTGCTGGTGTTGTATTCCAAAACACCAATCCTACTGCATGACATGTAACTGGTTTGCAAGCTGCTTTTCTTTTTTCCCTACAGCCCATGAATGATCTTTGAAAATTGTGAATCAGATTATGTCACTTCCCTCTTAACAATTCTTGTGGCTTTCCATTGCACTTAAAGGACACTTGCTGATCTCTTTGGCCTTGTCTTTTACCCATTTATCTGTTCATGAACACTTGGGTAGCTTCTACCTTTTTGCTGTTGTGAATAATGGGCATACAAATACTTCTTTGAGACTCTACTTTCAGATACCCAGAAGTGGAATTACTGGATCATATGATAATGCTCGAACTTGAACTTCTGACCTCAAGCCTCAGCCTTCTGAAGTGCTAGGTTTACATATGTGAGCCACTGTGCCAGGCCCTTTTTCTCCCCTCCCCTCCCCTCCCCTCCCCTCCCCTCCCCTCCCCTCCCCTCCCCTCCCCTCCCCTCTTCGATTTTTTGAGAGACCACCATACTGTTTTCTATAGCAGCTACAACATTTTACATTCCCACCAACAGTGTACAAGTCTTCTAATATCTCTGCATCCTGACTAACACTTGTTATTTTCTGTGGATTTTTTTTTTGGTCGTGATAGCCATCTTAATGGGTGTAAAGTGGTGTCTCATTGTGGGTTTTGATTTGCATTTCCTAATGATCAAGGATGTTATTTAGTGGTCTTTTCAAGTGCTTACTATCCATTTATGTAGGAAGAAATGTTCAGGTCCTTTGTCCATTTTAAAATTGGGTTGTTATTTTGTTGTTGAGGTGTGGAAGTTCTTTATATATTCTTGATATTAATCCATTAGATAAATAATTTGTAAATATGTTCTCTCATTCTGTGGGCTGTCTTTTCACCTTTATGAGAATGTCTTTTAATACATAAAAATTTAAAATTTTGAGAACGTACAATTTTTCTAGTTTTTCTTCTGTTACCTGTGCTTTTGGTGTCATACTTAAGAATCATTGCCAAACGCAAGGTTGTAAGGATTTTCCCTTATGTTACCTTCCTACTAACAGTTTTATAGTTTTAGCTCTTAAATTTGGGTCTTTGATCCATTTTGAGTATTTTTATTATTGGTATAAGGTAAGAGTTCTGCTTCATTCTTTTGCATACATGTATCCAGTTTTCCCTGCACCATTTGCTGAAGACTGACCTTTCCCTATTGGATGGTCTTTGCACTTGTTGAAAACCAGTTGTTATTTATGTGAGGATTTATTTCTGGGCTCTGTTCTATTCTTTTGGTTTATATGTCTTTGTATGTCTTAATGCCATACCACCACACTGTTTTTGCTTTTTTTTTTTTTAAGAGAGGGGAATCTCACTTTGTCACCTAGGTTGCTGGAGTGCAGTGGCATGATCATAGTTCACTGCAGCCAGGAACTCCTGGGCTCAAGCAATCCTCTCACCTCAGCCTCCTGAGTAGCTGGGACTATAGGTGTGTGCCACCATGCCTGGCTAATATTTTTCTTTTTTCTTTGTTTTTAAGAGATGGGGTCTTGCTATGTTGCCCAGGCTGATCTCGAACTCCTGGCCTCAAGCGATCCTCCCGCTTCAGCCTCCCAAATAGTTGGGATTACAGGTGTAAGGCACTTTGCCCATTTCATACTGTTTTGATTACTGTAAATTTTGAAATTGAGTAGTGTTAGTCCATCAAGTTTCTTCTTATTTTTAAAAATTGTTTTTGCTATTTGGGGTTCCCTCAAGGGTCTATGTATAGGAATTTCAGTATCAGTTTTTCTACTTCTGCAGAAATGCCATTGGGATTTTTATAAGGATTATGTCGAATTTGTACGTTGCTTTTGCTAGTTTTACAACCTAGGAACATGGGGTATCTTTCCATGTATTAAGGTTTGTCTTTAATTTGTTTCAGTAATGCTTTTGTAGTTTTCAATGTAAAAGTGTTTCATTTCTATAGTTACATTTATTCCTAAGTATTCTTTTTGGTGCTATTAATATATTGAATGGCTTTTTTGAGTTTTCTGTTTGTGTTGCTCATTGCTGTTTTGTATTGCAACTTGCTCAGTGTATAGAAATACAGCTGATTTTTTTTTTTTTTTTTTTTTTTTGAGACAGAGTCTTACTTTGTTGCCCAGGCTAGGGTGAGTGCCGTGGCGTCAGCCTAGCTCATAGCAACCTCAAGCTCCTGGGCTCAAGCAATCCTTCTGCCTCAGCCTCCCGAGTAGCTGGGACTACAGGCATGCGCCACCATGCCCGGCTAATTTTTTCTATATATTTTAGTTGGCCAATTAATGTATTTCTATTTTTAGTAGAGACGGGGTCTCGCTCTTGGTCAGGCTGGTTTTGAACTCCTGACCTTGAGCTATCCACCCGCCTCAGCCTCCCAGAGTGCTAGGATTACAGGCGTGAGCCACCGCGCCCAGCCTACAGCTGATTTTTGTGCATTGGTTTTTGTGTCCTTTAACTTTGCTGAATTTGCTTATCACCTGAGTATTTTTGTGCGCGTGTTTGTGTGTGTGTAAACTGACAGTGGTTGATTTTTTTTTTATTGTTTTGTATTTTTCTAATTACTAGTAGAGTTGAGTACCTTTTTGTATACTTATTGGCCATTGGGGTCATTCAGTGTGATTGTATATATGTGTCTATTCTTGGACACTACTTTTTTCCCCTTGATCAGTTTGTCTACCCTTACGGCCAAAACCGCTTTTTTAATTAGTATAGCTTCATAATAGTAACTGCCTGACTGGTCCCACCATATTGCACCTCTATGGTAAGGCTTTTTTCTAAATGTAGTCATTGTTGTTTCTTTTACCTGCTTTGATGTATTTATTACTTTGTCTCTTGATTGTAGTTATTTTTTAAAAATACTTAATTTTAGAAATAGGGCCTTGCTCTGTCACCCAGACTAGAGTGCAGTGGCATGATCATAGCTCACTTCAACTACTGGGCTCAAGTGATCTTCTTTCCTCAGCATCCCTAGTAGCTAGGAATGCAGCCACCACACCCAGCTAATTTTTAAATTTTTTGTAGGGACAGGGGCCTTGCAGTGTTGTGAACTCCTGACCTCAAGTTATCCTCTTGCTTTAGTGTCCCAAAGTGCTGGGACTACAGATGTGAGCCACTGTACCCAGCCTGTTGTCAGTTTATTGCTCAGGTTGTTGCAATGTTCTTTTCTTCCAGTTTTGCCCTTTATTTGTTAGAATTGTAATTTTTAAAAGGAAATTAATACCGTTACTAATCTGCTTATTTTTTCAGGGGTACACAGTTGCCTTAAAATTAAAAAGAATAGTACTATTCTGTTTTAACCCCATCTCCTGTACTGTACTTCAGTTCTAATAACCCGGAGGTGGCATAAACTCCACAGGATTAAGGGCACGATCCCCAACAAGACACCCCTTACTTCATATACCAGCCACAACTATGGGAAGCCTAGAGCACTTGTACTTTTGACCAACTACAAATCTGGAATGTACCACATCTCCCTCGGGTTAATTAATTTGCTAGAATGATTCACAGAACTCAGGAAAGCACTATATATAGGATTACAGTTTTACTGTAAAGAATACAGGTTAGGGCCAGCCAGTTGAAGAGACACATAGGGTGAGAACTTGAGGGTCTCAAATGCAGAGCTTCTATGCCCTCATCCCGTGGAAACATATAGGGTGCATCACCCTTGTGGCATATGAATGTGTTCACCAGCCAGGAAGCTCCATTAAGCTTTGGTTTCCAGGGTTTTTGTTGGGGTTTCATTATACAGAGGTGGTTGATTTGACCATTGGCCATGTGATCCAGCTCAGTCTGCAGTCCCCTCCCCATCCATCCCTCACTCAAAGTCCCCATTCTTTATTCATAGTGTTGATCTTTGGTGATCAGTCCTATCTGGAAGCTATTTAGGGCTCCCCTTTTAGTCACCTCATTAGCATAAGTTCAGGTGTGAGCCAGTGGGCTCATGAATAACAAAGACACTTCTATCACTCTGGAAGTTTCAAAGATTTTAGAAGCTCTGTACCAGGAACCCTAGATGAAGACCAGACACATTCTTTATTATACAAGTACATATACATAAATTTAAAAGTTTAACTAAAACCACTTACGATGAAAACTAGTAATCACTTGCTTTACCCTTCACTCCCTATTTTTTTTCTAGATGAAATTAGTTTTTCTACTTTTACCTATGCCTTGTGGTATTTGCCTCTGTCTAAATCATAATGCCAAGTAATGATCAATTTTATATGTTACTCATTTTAAGTTTTTTTCTGGTACAGTTTATAGGCCTTTTAGCTGTTTTTTCTTCTTAGTATAGTTATCACAATTTTTTGGTCAAATAAGTATCCTTTTTATTTTTATTTTTTTTTGAGACAGAGTCTAACTGTGTTCCCCGGGCTAGAGTGCTGTGGCGTCAGCCTAACTCACAGCAACCTCAAACTCCTGGGCTCAAGCAGTCCTTCTGCCTCAGCCTCCCGAGTAGCTGGCATGTGCCACCATGCCCGACTAATTTTTTTCTATTTTTAGTTGTTTGGCTAATTTCTTTCTATTTATAGTAGAGACGGGGTCTTGCTCTTGCTCAGGCTGGTCTCGAACTCCTGAGCTCAAGCAATCCTCCCGCTTCGGCCTCCCAGAATTCTAGGATTACATGGGTGAGCCACGGCCAAATAAGTATCCTTTTTTTATGCTGTTGTGTTGCAATATTCTGTACTGCTGAACCAAATAGTATACTGTGAATACATTTTCTTTTGTAACTTTTGCGGTAGTTAATTATTGCTTTTTAAAAATATTCATAGTTTTCTATATACTGGTGCTAATTCTCCCCAAATTCTTCAGTAAAAGCTTTCAGTTTATTCACACACATAACACAAACATTCATCAACTGAAAATAAATTTATTTTTTCTCATCTGGATACTTCCTTTGGGAGTTCTTTATCGTCCTTTGCCAATATGAACTGATTATTCTCTAGGCCTCTACCAACTGCCATTTTGGGATTTCTCTTTACTAATTTCACATTTACTCTTCTCATGTAGGTTTTCCTGTTTCCTGCACCGTAAGCTATCTTTCTTGGTGGTGAGGTGTGAGAGTGTCTGTGTGGTGTTTGTGTGTGTGTGGTGTTTGTGTGTGAAGTTCATCTTTCAGTAATTTCCTCAGTAAATATCTGTAGAGCATAGAATTTTAAAATGTTAAATAAAACTACTTATTACGAAAAAATAGTAGTTTCTTGCTTCACCTCTTTCCACTCTTAATTTTCTTCTTTTATGTTGGGAAATGGCTTTATTCTGCCCTTCACACTTTATAAAATTACTTGGTTGGGTATTGAGTTGTATGTTAAAAATGTGTTGTCTTCCAGTTTGCTATTAAGAAGTTTGGGCCAGGCACGGTGGCTCACACCTGTAATCCTAGCATTCTGGGAGGCCGAGGCCGGTGGATCACTCAAGGTCAGGAGTTCGAAACCAGCCT
>VBSM01001044.1:11557196-11568523 GCA_008086735.1 Cheirogaleus medius | reverse complement strand
CTCCTGAGCTCAAGTGATCCTCTTGCCTTGGCCTCCCAGAGTGCAAGGATTACAGGCATGAGCCACCATGCCTGGCTGACTTTAATTTTCAATATTTATTGTTAGTGTGTTGAAGTAGTTTTTTTGTGTGTGTATTGCTCTTGGACCTTGCAGTCTTGCCAAACTCATTTATTAGTTCTGATAGTTTTTTAGTGGATTCCTTAGTATTTTTCATATACGAGATCCATGTTATCTGTGAAGAGATAATTTTGCTTCTTCCTTTGCTGTCTGGTTGCCTTTTGTTTCTTTTTCTAGCCTAATCATCCTGGTAGATTCTCTAGTACAATTGAGTTGAAGTGTCAAGAGCCGATATATCCTTGTCTTATTTCTGATTTCAGAAGGTAGCATTTTTTGTTCAGTCTTAATTCTCTCAGCTGTCTGAAAACATCTTCGATTTTAAAGGCTTCTTTTGGTGTAGGTATAGGTTGGGAATTTTTTTCTTTTACCACTTTATGATGGGTCAAGTCTATTGTCTTCTGACTTACGTAGTTTCTAATGAGTTAGTCTTGTCAGTCTGTTCTCACTGTTATTCCTACAATGTAGTAATATGTCTTTTTTCTTTTGCTGCTTTCAAGGTTTTTCTCTTGATCTTTAATTTTCTGCAGCCCTACCGTGATGTGCCTAGGTACGACTTTCTTTTTTGTATTTGTCCTCACTGTTATTTGCTGAGTGTCTTGTATCTGTGGGTTAAAATCATTCACTTTTGTTAGGTTTTTGTTCATTCTCTCTTCAAATATTTCTCTGCTTTCTCCTGTCTTTGGAAGTGCAGTTACTAGTACATTAGGTCATTTGATGTTGTCCCACACGTCTCTGACACTCTTTGTTTTGCTCTGTTCATCAGTCTAGGTGATTTCAAGTGGCTTTCAGTAAATTTCAGCTCACTCTGGTTTCAGCTGTGTTACTAGTGTGATTGGGCTCCTGTTTCTGGCAACCTTGCAACCTAAGCACTGGGAGACTACAGGTTCTCTCTTTTCAGGCCAAGCTTCCTGCAGCACTACTGCTTATTCTACAGAAGTCATAATTGGGTGGTAGGGAGGACTAGTTTAAAAAAAAAAAAAAGATAGGATATCTTGCCATGTTGGCCAAGCTGGTCTTGAACTCCTCACCTCAAGCTGTACTCCTGCCTCGGCCTCTCAAAGTGCTGGGATTACAGGCATGAGCCATCTTCCCTGGCCAGAAGACTAGTTTTAAGTTTGGGTTCCTCCAGATTCTAGTATGCCCATGCTCAGGCATTAAAAGTTTGGCCGGTTTCTCTGTGTGTCTGAAAAGATCCTCTGACTATAGCTGCTTTTTTCTCTTCTCACTTTATCTTCAGGCAGTGCCAAATGTTACTCAGGATTGAAAGCAGCAGCAATCTCTGGTCACCCAGAGAAGGCTGTTCCCTCTGGAATTCAGTTTATTTAGACTTATTTACGTCCAGAGGTTTTCAGTGGTTTTTAAAAATAATTTAGTGTTTTCTCATTGTTAGGGCAGAAGTGATGGTCTTTTTTGATCTTCCACATTCTAACTGGAGTTGAAAGTCCACCATTGAAGGAATTTTGAGTAAGGTTAAGATCTTAAGTAAATTGAAGGAGGAACAAGTAACTACAAATTCATGTAATGGTTGCTTGTGCATATTTGAGATAAAGTTTTATAAAGACATGGGCTAGTAAGTGGTGAATTGGGCTAGCAAGTAGTAAAAAAGAATTGGTGCTTCATTAATGATGGATTGGTGTTAGAAATGTATTTTATTGGACTGAGACATGAAAATAAAGTTGTATGTGTGGTTGGATCATGGAGTATAACACAGGTTAAAGATCTGGCTGGAAGGGCTGAGGATAGATTATATTGAGCTTTGAAAAGCACCCCAGGATATTTATAGTTTTTTCTTTAGTTTCAGAAACCTTTGAAATGCTTTTGAACAGGAAAGTAAAATGAATATAGTTCAATATTTTAGGAAGATAACTTCAGTAATAAAGGCAGTGGATATATAATAACAGTGCCTAAATTATTGGGTATCTAATTAGATTGTTCTTGTTTATGTTCTGGCCTCCCCAAGTCATCACTGCTTTCCTGGCTTTTTGATGTCTTCAAATAGATTTTAAAAAAATATTCTGTGGGGGGAAAACTTTGAAACCTAGCTTTTCTCGTTCTAAACGGAGGAAGGTTGGTTTGCTATGAGCTATTTCACATTACTAATGGAAACTCACCTACTTAACTTTTTGAAAAGTGACTGATCAAAATATTTCATTTGCACAAATGCTATTTTCAGTGATAGACTTTGAAATGAAAAAAAAAAGTCTATGATGCTACTTTGTTATATAGTATTTGTTAGTGAATGTGTGTTGTGGGTTTGTATTGTTTTTCTCAAAGCAGTTTTCATCCTGCTTTTCTTTGTTGTTAATATGCTGACTTGCGTGGATATTTTTTGGGAAAAAATTAGAGGTGTAGAGATTAACAGTTTTGGAATTTCTAAGAATTCTAATTCCAGCTGTGCTATTTTATGTGGAATCTTAGATAATTAACCAAATTCTTTAGTCCTACCATATCCTCAAGGTACATTGGTATCGTTTTTATGCTTTCAATGGCTAATTAGGAAGAGGGGAAAACTAGATGTGTATAGTGTTTTTTTAATGAATTATACACAATATATGTGGGTCAACTGCCTTCAGCCTCCATACCCTTTTATTTTGGAAGAATTAGTGGTGGATTCTTTACATTCAAGAGTGAGATTTTCAATTTTAAAGTTAAAAAATTATCAGGCAACAATATTGTGAATATACAAAAAATCACTGAATTGTGTACTTTATTTTATTTTGAGACAGAGTCTCACTCTGTTGCCTGTCCTAGAGTGCCGTGGCGTCAGCCTAGCTCATAGCACCTCAAACTCCTGGTCACAAGCAATCCTACTGTCTCAGCCTCCTGAGTAGCTGGGATTACAGGCATGTGCCACCATGCCCGGTTAATTTTTTATATATATATTTTTAGTTGGCCAATTAATTTCTTTCTGTTTATAGTAGAGAGGGGGTCTCATTCTTGCTCAGGCTGGTTTCGAACTCCTGACCTTGAGCGATTTGCCAACCTTGGCCTCCCACAGTGCTAGGATTATAGGTGAGCCACCACACCCGGCCTGAATTGTGTGCTTTAAATTGGTTAAGATGTTAGGTTTTATGTTACATGAATTTTATATCAAACACAAAGGAAAAAATGAGCTGGAAGTTTTAAAGCCTTTTCCTGTTTATTGCAATTCTTAGTTGTGGTGGAAGTATGTTTGCTTTACTGGGTTGTTAATCAGTGTATGGATTTTCACAGTTTGATTTTGGGTCAGTGTTAGCTGACTTTCAAAATTGTGAGTTTATTGGAAAAATGCCTAAAATAAACAATTTTATAATGTATCCTGCATTTTGATTTCATGATATTTTGTATATTTTTGTGAAAATTTGACAAAATATAAAAGTGTTATGTTGATAAACTAACTGCTTTCGAGAATCTTGTTAGGTCTAAGGTTATAAATACAAGTGCTTTTGAGGAATGGCTCATGAAATCTGATGTGTTACTTGGTTTCTTTTTTTTATTATTATTTTTTCTTTTTCTTTTTTTCAAGAGTCTTACTCTGTAGCCCTGGCTAGAGTACAGTGGCTTCGTTATAGCTCACTGCAACCTCAAACTCAAGCAATGCTACTGCCTCAGCCTCCTGAGTAGCTGGGACTATAGGCTCATGCCATCATGCCTGCCTAATTTTTTCTACTTTTTGTAGAGACAGAGAGTCTCGCTCTTGCTCAGGCTGGTCTCGAACTCCTGAGCTTAAGTGATCCTCTCGCCTTTGCCTCCCAGAATGCTAGGATTACAGGTGTGAGCCACCGTGCCTGGCTATGGTTTCTAAAAATCTTCTTTTTTCCTCTTCGAATCTTGTTTATGGATAGTTTTATATTTTTTATCCCTCATTCCCTGTCTCTCCAGTCTTGTTGCCAACAATTTTGAAGATGGTTCCCGTATAGTCTCACCATTAGACCCAAATGGAAGCTTCAATGTTGTTATTAAAGAGGAACCTCTGGATGATTATGACTATGAAGTTGGTGAGTGCCCAGAAGGGGTCACTGTGAAACAAGAAGAGACAGATGAAGAGACGGATGTATACTCAAACAGTGATGATGATCCCATACTAGAGAAACAACTAAAGAGACACAATAAAGTTGATAACCTAGAAGCTGACCATCTGTCTTCTAATTGGCTACCAAGCAGCCCATCAGGTGTTGCGAAAGCGAAAATGTTCAAGTTAGACAGTGGAAAGATGCCAGTAGTCTATCTGGAGCCTTGTGCTGTCACCAAAAGCACAGTGAAGATTTCTGAGCTGCCTGATAACATGCTTTCCACATCTCGAAAGGATAAATCTTCTATGTTAGCAGAATTAGAATATTTGCCTACATACATTGAAAATTCCAGTGAGACTGGCTTCTGCTTAGGCAAGGAATCAGAAAATGGTCTTAGAAGACATTCACCAGATCTCAGAGTGGTACAAAAATATCCCTTACTTAAAGAGCCTCAGTGGAAATATCCTGATATATCTGACAGCATTAGCACTGAAAGAATTCTTGACAGTTCAAAAGATTCCACTGGGGACTCACTTTCAGAAAAAGAGGACTTGAGTAGAAAGAGAACAACTATGCTAAAGATTGCAGTAGCACCGAAGGCTGTGAGTGTTAATCAGAATGCCCCTCCAAATGTCCCTGGAAAAAGAGGAAGGCCACGGAAATTGAAACTCTCTAAGGCAGGGCGACCACCTAAAAACACAGGAAAGTCTTTAACTGCTACAAAGAACACCCCTGTAGGCCCTGGGAGTACCTTTCCAGATGTGAAGCCTGATCTGGAAGATGTGGATGGTGTTCTCTTTGTTTCCTTTGAATCGAAGGTAAGATTGTAATTTCTAGCATTCTAAGGCTAATTAGTTATTCTTGGGTTGTATACTGGCTGAGAACTGAATCAGAATCTAGTTTTGTAAATGCGTCTATTTGTCAGGGGGTATGTGTTGTGTGTGTGGTGGGGGGGAAAGTGTCTGCAAAATGGTTTAATTAATAGATATCACTTAAGATATTCATTTGAATAGACTTTAAAAATTTTGTCTATTAAATCTCAGTTAATTTTTGCACTGTTTAGCTGGATTTTTCTTTTTCTTTCCTTTTTTTTTTGAGACAGTCTCTCACTCTATTGCCTGGGATAGAGTGAGTGTCATGGCGTCAGCCTGGCTCACAGCAACCTCAAACTCCTGGGCTCAAGCGATCCTCCTGCCTCAGCCTCCCGAGTAGCTGGGACTACAGGCATGTGCCACCATACCCAGCTAATTTTTTCTATATATTTTTAGTTGGCCTATTAATTTCTTTCTATTTTTAGTAGAGTCGGGGTCTTGCTCTTGTTCAGGCTGGTTTCGAACTCTTGACCTTGAGTGATCCTCCTGCCTTGGCCTCCCAGAGTGCTAGGATTACAGGCGTGAGCCACCTTGCCCAACCTAACTGGATTTTTTTTTTTAATCTTTGGGTCTTATTGGAATTTTCATGATTATGGACTTTAAAAAAGCATAAAAATACATGACTAGTTTACTAAGTTTAGGAATACCCCAACCTTTTCACCTTGTGCATGCCCTCCCCCACCTTGTTTTCATTGCTAGTAGTATAGTACCATTGGAGAACCAAATATTAATAGTCTGCTTTACTCTGCCATCTTATACATTGATAGTGTGTTTATTCTACTCCCAACTCTTCAACCAGATTATTTTTCTTTTAGATTTTTTAGAAGCCTCGTCTTTCATAGTTGGTTACACAGGTGTTGGACGTTTAATCCTTTCTACCTATTCTTTTCCTCTCTGTTGGTTGCTGAGTAAGCTGTCTTTATATAGGTTCTGAGATATCAGCATGCAAATTGGCATAAATATAGTTTAAGATCAGTTAGCTGAGTATATCTAGATTTTTTTTTGCTTTTTTCCTTCTGATTATTAATGGAGAACATTTAGAAAAAAATCAAAATGCATGACAAAATTCCTCATGAGTTCTGTTAATTTAGAGTTATCATTGTAAACATGGTATTTTCCTCCTGGTTGTTAATTTTTCTTTTTAAATCCTGGTTTACTTTTCAAGTGATATGAGCTTTTTTTTTTTTTTTTTAAAATATGTATAGGAAGCTCTAGACATTCATGCAGTCGATGGGACAACAGAAGAACCATCTAGTCTTCAGGCATCAACCACAAATGACCCAGGTATTATAAAACAGTATAAAACGAGATGTATTTGTGGTTTGGGCTCTGTTAGTGAAATGCAACATTCATATTCTGTAGTATACAACAGTTTATGTTAATCATTGTTTGTTTTGTGAGTAGGCTGCAGAGCAAGAATTTCCCAGTTGGAAAAGGAATTGATAGAAGATTTGAAGTCCTTGAGGCATAAGCAGGTGATACATCCTGGTCTCCAAGAAGGTAATAGTCTCTATAGTCTCTAGATGTTTTTCCTTTCCTTAGTGTTCTCTTTGTGGTGTTTTGTTTTTGTTTTTTTTGAGACAGAGTCTCGCTCTCACCTTGGGTAGAGTGCAGTGATGTCATCATACCTCATTGCAACCTCAAACTCTTGGGGCTCAAGCGATCTTCCTACCTTGGCCTCCCCAGTAGTAGGTCTACAGGCACACACCACCGTGCCCAGCTAATTTTTTTCATTTATTTTAAAAATTTTTATTATTTTTTAATATTTTTTTGAGACAGTGTTCTCGCTCTGTTGCCGAGGCTAGAGCGCTGTGCCATTAGCCTAGCTCACAGCAACCTCAAACTCCTGGGCTCAAGTGATCCTCCTGCCTCAAGCCTCTGGAATAGCTACAGGCGCATACCACCACACTGGTTAATTTTTTCTATTTTAAGTAGAGACGGGGGTCTCACTCTAGCTCAGGCTGGTTTCGAACTCCTGAGCTCAATTGAGACAGGATCCTGCCTCTTGGAGTGCTAGGATTACAGGTGTGAGCCACCATGCCTGGCTCGAAAGAATGACAGTCTTTCAATAACTGCCTTTTCCTTTTTAGTTACATTCTGAATGTGGTATTAAGTCAATGATTAGCTGGAGTTTTCCTTATAGCATATGCTTTTCTGGTCTATGTTTACTAGTTACATAAGTGTGTATATAACTGTAAACATCTTGAGTATATTTTTGTGGATTCTTTGTATTTCAGTGGATTTAACTAGAAGGCATTTTTTGCCATACTGTATTATATCAGGTGAATCTGCCTTTGCATGAATCTAAAGCCTCTCTTTTTTAGTTCTATCATTATGAGTCTTTTTTGTAATGGTGTGAAAAGTAGCTTCTAGGCTTGGCATGGTGGCTCACGCCTATAATCCTAGCAATCTGGGAGGCCGAGATGGGGGGATCTCTTGAGGTCAGGAGTTTGAGGTCACAGTTAGCTATGATGAGGCCATTGCACTTTAGCTGGGATGACAGACCAAGACTCTATCTCAAAAAAAAAAGAAAAGGAAAAGGAACTTCTAATATGGTGAAATGAGGCAAAAGCATTTAGGAGTATAATTTAGTTTAAACTGTCATATATAGAAAAGATTTTAGGCTTTTTCACAATATGCTTTCTGTAAATTGTTCAGCTCTCATTTTCTGCAAGCTAAAGTTATTTATGCTCATTCATATGAAATTAGCTAAGTTCCAGTCTTATTTATTTATTTTTTTTAGACAGAGTCTTGCTCTGTTGCCCTCGCTAGAGTGCCGTGGCATCAGCCTAGCTCACAGCAACCTCAAACTCCTGTGCTCAAGCAATCCTTCTGCCTTAGCATCCTGAGTAGCTGGGACTACAGGCATGTGCCACCATGCCTGGCTAATTTTTTATATGTATTTTTAGTTGGCCAATTAATTTCTTTCTGTTTTTAGTAGAGACAGGGTCTCGCTCTTGCTCAGGCTGGCTTCGAGCAATCCTCCAGTCTCAGCCTCCCAAATTGCTAGGATTACAGGCATGAGCCACCGCGCCCAGCCAGTTCCAGGTCTTATATATCTGTTATTTGAGGAAGGATTTTCTTGTAGAGCAAACATTTCAGGATAGTCTAGATAAGCTAAATTGGAAATTACTTTGAACAAGGTTTATGTACCATTGACCTTCCTACTTTATAGGGCTTTTAAGAAAATGTGTATGTGTAAAATGCATTTGGTCTTTTTGTTAGTTTTTAGGACTTGGTATCACTTTTGGGGAGGAAGTTCAGAATATATAAGTAAATACGGATAAATATGTAGAAAACACATATTTGATTTGTATAAGTCTATATATTTTTTATATGTCTACCTGCTTGCTAGTATGGGTACATTTTGAACAACTTTATTCTTGCTATTTTCTCTGTAGGCAGGTATTCTGGCAGTTTTTGTCAATAATAAATAATATTTTTCTTTTTTTTTTAATGTATGAAACTGGTTTAATCTGCATGGTAAAAAGAAAAACTTTCAGTATTTATCTTTTTCACTTAGACAAACAATAGTATTTTCAAATAACTCTTGCTTCTCTGTGTCATTCAGTTCCCCTAAACTATTTCAACCAAATTATTAACATTAACACAACCAAACTTTAGAACTGCACTTGGCAGCATACAAAATATAAGCAGGTAATCTGAATGCCAAAAGAATACCATGCCAGTCTATCTCAAATTGCAACTTTCAGTTCTCCATACAACCTTTAACGGAAAGAAAAGTCTATTAATTTTTAACCTCCATAATGATGTTCTTGAGCTATCTATCCAATTCCTCAGTTCTTTAAAAGAGACTTGAAATATAAAACTATACCCTCCTCTATGTAATGCTCTTACAAACAGTAAGTTCGAATGTTGTAACAGCCATTGGTAAAGTGGAACGTTAAACCACCTAGGAAAATGAAACCGCAGGAGTTGAAAAAACAATAAAAAATCCATAATTTGGGAAAATAATCTAGTACCCATATTTGAAGAAAGCATAGAAAGTTGGTTTCTTTACTTCCAAATTACAAATGGATTTGTAAAAATCAGACTATTTAGAACTCACTATAATATGGGTCTTGCTAACTATTTTTTATCATTTAGAAAACTTAATCATAATCAAACCTTTCTTCTGTATGAGGCAAGTCTCGCCTTCTAATTTACATATGGACACGAGAACCAGAATTAACAACCTAAGAATAGACAGAGCACAGTATTTTCTTTTCTTTAAGTACTATAGTATCTCATTTAATCCTTTGTTTAGGATTCATTTCTCACTTGAATTTCTGCAGTAGCTTTTTGTTTTCTGGTTCCACGCTCTTGTTCCTAGTTAATTCCTGCTCATTCTAACTTATAACTACACTTTCAGTATTTTTACCAGGTTGCCTTGGGCTTTTCAGGTCTGTTTCTTTTTATTTATCTCTTATAGGACTTATTTACCCAACTGTAACTTCTAAAAGTGAGTTGAGAATATATAACACTAATACTCCTTGAAGTCTGGGAAATGTCTTTTATCTATCCAAGACCATCTGCATTACAGAGAAGGTGCAATAAATTCTCAAAGCATACAACCCAGTGTGATGGATTGGTGTTTCATTTTATTATTGAGGAAACTAAAATTAAGAAGTTTAGCTCAAGTCATACAATTAAGAAATAGTAAAGATGAGATTAGATACCATTGTTTTGACTCATAATACAATAAAAATATATGTTTTTAAGAACTAGAACTGCAAACTGAAACAGAATAACCACCTTTTTTTTTTTTTTTTCCCCTGAGATAGGGTCTCACTTTTTCACTTTCTTGCCCATTGCTATGATGGTGTCACCAAGCTCACTGCAACCTAAAACTCCTAGGCTCAAGCGATCCTCCCACCTTAGCCTCCCAAATAGCTGGGACTACAGGCTCCTGCCAGCATGCCTGCTGGCTAATTTTTTTTATGCTTTTTGTAGACATGGAGTCTCACTATTTTGCCCAGGCTGGTGTCAAACTCCTGGCCTCAAGTGATTTTCCTTCCTTGGCCTTCCAAAGTGCTAGGATTACAGACATGAGCCGCCAGGCCCAGCCATTTTAATATTTTTTTTTTTTAAAAGACAGAGTCTTGCTATTTTGCCTAGCTTGGCTTTGAACTCCTGGGCTCAAATGATTCTTTTGCCTCAGTCTCCTGAGTAGCTAGACTACAGATGGGTGCCACAGAACCCGGGTTGCCATCTTTTGTTCAGATAAATTCTATGTGGAGGGTATACAAATTAGCCATAAGAATTTGTGGCTCATAACCTACCTAATGTCTTCACTTTTAGGGAACTAGCACTCTGTGAGCTTTTTTATTGGAAACCTATACCTGTGACTTAATGGTTTTACTATGATACTTAGTACTTTGAACTCTTTTTGCCTTCAATTTTGTTGAAATTTAAGTTAAATACTTTTCCAAAAGATTTCTTCTTACCCTGTAAATAAAGAAGTCATTATATTGATAGGCTCAAGTAACCATAAGTGTCATTAATAATAGCTAGAGAATCAGTAGCCAGTATAAGTCCAGGTGCTCAGTTTGTGGCAAGTTTGTATTAGAAATCCTAGAAAACCTGTGGACCACAAAGAGTTAAAGCACAAAAGATCAGAATTGTGTTCTTTATATATTAGTTATCTATTTACAAAATTACTATACACTTAGTAATTTAAAACAATATATTTACACTATCACAGTTTCTATGTATGAGGAGTCTGGGCATGGCTTAGCTGGTTCCTCTGCTTAGGACTTCACAAGACTACAGTCAAGATGTTGACCAGGCCTACTTTCTCATTAGAGACTTGAGTTTTCCTCAGCTTGTTAGCAAAATTTATTTCCTTGCAGCTCTTGCAAGATGGGTGCTATATACTCTTATGTTATCACATACATAATAATCATGTACATCCTGTTCCATTTCCCACATTCCATTGGTTGGAAACAAATCACAAACCCTGCCCACAGTCAAGGAGGGGGTTACACAAATGTAATACCAGAAGGTGTGGGTCATGGGACCACCTTATAAAGTGACTCTGCTACTGTTTATTTTTATTTCATCATTTTTGCTCTTCACTGTCTTCTTTATTGACTCCTCTTCACCCAAAGGTTTAAAAAAGAAAAAAGGGAGATAATATGATTTATGATCCTTTTTTCTTATAGTGGGCTTGAAATTGAATTCAGTGGATCCAACAATGAGCATTGATCTTAAATACTTGGGAGTACAACTACCTTTGGCTCCAGCAACTAGCTTTCCTTTTTGGAACCTTACAGGAACCAACCCAGCCTCTCCTGGTGAGTGTGTATCTTATATAAAGTGAATACTGTTTTTCTTTTCTTTTTTT
>VBSM01001044.1:11482223-11492286 GCA_008086735.1 Cheirogaleus medius | reverse complement strand
CTGGTTGTTTTTTTTTTTGTCATATTGGAAGTTGTTTCTGGGAGTCTTAGTGGTATAGATAGAACTGTAAATCAGCCACACTGGGTAGAGACCAGGAGCAGAGAGGCAAGGTCTGTTCTCCTGTCTTCGAGTGGCTGTTGTGCCCCTACCTACCTCTGAACAGATGGCATTTTGGACTCTGAAGGAGCAGGAGCTAGTAATTCTCACCCTCCCCTCTCCCAGGTCCAGTCACTGGGTCTCTGCCCAGCTGCCCAAGTCTCTGCACAAAGCTTACTGGCCTTGGGCTTCCTCTGTGGCTTTTGCATAAGTGGCAATTCTCAGAATCTGGTGGAGAATCTGCTTTGTGAGATTAGAGTGTAGAGTGTGGGCAAGAGACAAACATAGTTATTCTTAACCTGCAGGAAGGAAGGGAAAGGCAGAGAGTGCTCTGCCTTGGACAGGTCTCTGACATGCTTGTTTATAGAAATAGCAAGCCCATGGTTTGGCTGGAATGACTTACAACTCAGATATTTATAACTTGTATTGAGTGGGATTGAGGAGTGGGGGAAGGGAAAAGGAGGAAGAAAGAAGCTGGTGGCAACAAAACATGGCAACAAAAACAGAGATCAGTTTCCTCCCAGTTGCTGGGGTTTCCTTACCAGTTTGAGGTCAGCCAAATCCTAGGTGAGACCTGGCCTTTTGTGACTCTGGCCTCTTCTCTATCTCAAGGGAACAGCCACTCCCATGCCATTGCAAACTCCCTATGGTTGGCCCTTACACTAAGAAAGGGAAAGCAAATCCTACCAACTTATGCTGTGGGTCCAAGCAAGAAGCCCTTCCCGAGAAGGCCATTGTCTTGGCTTCACAGAATTGTTCTGTTATTGGCTAGTGCCCCTCCTCTAGCTCATGGACCCATCAGATCCATGGATTGAAAGAGGGAGGGACCAGAAAAGTTTAGAAGGCCCTGCCGAGAGTTCCTAGGATCGTGTGTTCAGGGGTCCAGGACTGCTTGGGACCCTGTGCCGTGTCACCAATGCTGCAGATGGCTGTGGACTCCAGTCCTTTTCTTGCCTCCTTCACTTCTTTTAGCACTCACATCAATTGTCCCTCCCTTCTGGGACCTCTCCCCTTCACTGGCTTCCTGGTTCTCTTCCTATTCTAACTCTCTGGCACCTCATCTTCTCCATACTCTGAAAATAGGTATTCCCCAAGGTTCTATCTTTAGTCTCTCTCTCCCTTGCCTGCTTCCCTCTGTCTTTTCCTGTCTCATTGGACTTCCAGTGGTGGTTTTCACCTCCATGTGAATAATTCTTATATATCTATTTCTAGGCCTGACCTCTCTCCCAAGCATTAATTCCATGTTTATGTTGCTAAATTGAGTGTTCTGTGCTTCCTCATAAATATACTTGAAATGCCTCAGATTCAGCATATCTAACACAGACATCATCAGTTCCCATCTCCTCTGTCCAGATCCAGGCCTTCTTTCTGATCACCTTGTCCTCTATCTCTGAAGTTCAAAATTTGAGTCTTCTCTCTTTTTTCTCCAAAGTTGTACAGTGCCCAGTTTTGCCAATTCTTTGCTTTGTGGCTTAACCCATCATTTCTATTCCCACTGTCTTTATGCTGGTCTAGATTCTTACTGCTTCTCACCTAAACTATTATAACAGCCTCCTAATCAGGCTCCTTGCCTATGTATGTCTTACATACATCATCACCAAAACATAACTTTGCTTGTGTCCCCTGTTTGAAATCCTTCCATGGCTTCCCAGAGCCTGAAGATTACCCCACTTAGTTTGGCATTCAATGCCCTTCCTAGCCTGGTTGTATTCTACCTCTCCTGACTTAATAGTCACCCACACAATCTTTGCTTTTTACCTTTTTCACCTGCTCTGTTATTTCCTGCTACCAAACTTTAACTCATGCAGCTTCCTCTACTGAGAATTCTTTCAGTCTGTATTTCCACCTGTCAACATCCTGTTCCACCGTGAGGCCCATTCTGTATACCATATCACCTTCCAAGAAAGCTTCCTTGTTTTCCTTCCCTGATCCTGTTCAGAAATCATTTCTCTTCCTTCTCTTTGAGAACTTTATGTCTTTCTTATGACCCTCATCACATATTGGATTGTTTCGTAGTAAATCATTCAACTTCCCTAATGGGTTTTGAAGGTAGAGTGTAGAGTGTATATTCTTCACCTTAGGATCCCCCATAGCATCCCACTGGCTTTCAGAATTTTTTGAGAACAACCTACATTAAGAAATACATTTTACATTGCAACCCAGTAAACACACATACCCCTGAAACAAAAGTTTCACCATCATTACTTACCCATCACTTGCCATGTGATCTATTTTTTGTTCTATTTATTCAGTATCATCTAAATAGGTTTCAAGTCCCATTAATAGGTTGCAATCTGCAGGTTGGAAAATAGTTATATTTAGTATGAATGAATAGTCCTGTCTGTTGCCTCTGAGCCACCTGTTTTTTCCATCTACTTTAATGAGAGCCAGAAGAGCACTTAAACATGTGGCTTTATTCTTTCTCTCTTGGGAATAGGCTATTATGAAGTTATACATTTATCTCATTAAAGTGAGGGATGATTTTGCCTGCCTTCTGTCTCTCTGGCGGATGTAATACTGCCCTGCCTAGTGCATACTGGGAGTGGTGGGTATTCAAGCGCTCCCTCACAGTATGCCTGTAGTAATACTGCCCTCCAGTAGCCTTGCTTCAGGAGAAAGGTGACACCTCTTTCAGGTTGGTATAGGCTTTCTTCTATCTCAACACTTTCCACCTGCCAAAGCAAAAGCTGCGTCACAATGTGGGTATTCTCCCTGTTTCCCGGCTGCATTTTAGATGTGGAGAAGATCACTGTAGAGAACAAAGTGGATGCTCTCTTCTTAGTTCTTAGTTTTCGCTTGTGCATGAAGCAGTGTTCCTAGAGCTGTGAATGTGTCCGGGTCCAGATGGCTGTAGCAGTTGTGTCTCAAGTCACTGGCCACAAACAATTGCCTGGACTAGTGTGTCTTTTGGGCTGTATTTCATTGGCATATGGGTCTTGAGGGCTTGGAGCTGAAGTTCCTATTAGAACTTTGAACCGTATCCCAGATTTTGATAGCTGTTTTCTCACAGGGCCTCTTCCCTGCCTCAGTTTCCTCAAATTATGCTTGAGGCCAGAACTCTCACACTACTAGTGGGTTTGCTTCCCGATGTGGAAAGATGCTATGGTATTCAGGAGGGGTTACATCATTAGTTCTGAGAGTGTGGTCTGAGAATGCCTGGGGTCCCCAAAACCATTTTGGGGGTTCATGGCATCCTCTCTTTTCCAATTTCATGTACAAATGAGGCCAGATTTTTTTTGTATATTTCAACTAGAATAACATCAGAACAGATTGAATGCAGATGCAGATATGAGAATCCAGCTGCCTTCTATTAAGCCAGTCATTAAAAAGATTTGCAAAAATGTAATACAGTGCCACTCTTCTCAATAATTTTTTTTTGCTTTAGATAATAAAGTTATCGTTAATAAAAATGTTAATGCATAATGGGTTTATTATTTTTAAGTGAATCAATATTTCACAATGTTTCCCATGTAATTCCACATATAGTAACTATCGATAGATACAACCTATATAAACAGAAGCTCTTTGGGGTCCTTGATAATTTCTAACAGTATAAAGAGGTCCCAAGACCAAAAAGTTTGAAAATTTCTGGGCTAGGTAATGCTTGGTAAGAAATTGCCTCTAAATCTTCATGGCTTAACCAATAGTTTATTTCTTGCTCATTCTATAGATTCAGTGTGGGGATCTGTTCATCACAGTTACTCAGGGACCCAGGCTGAGGGGCCCATCTCATCATCTGCTGCCATGCTTAGCAGTCAGAAAAAGGGATATGCACAGTGGTTCTTAAAAGTGGCATGTCAGAGCATTGTGTAAATATGCAGCCTTATAAGCACTTAAGTGAGAAACTAAATCAAATAAAAACACAGATTCTTGAGTTCTTTAAACCCTTTTCCCCCACATTGCTGGGTCAGTAAGTGTCAATGAAATGGCTTAAAAATAGAGAAGGAAAGAATATGAATTATAGAAGGATGTTGCTCATAAAGTCCTGTGCCCCACACCACATCCTTGACCATATCTTTTCTTCCTTTTTAACAATTTGCTATGCAATTATTTAAGATATATAGTAAAGACATATGGAATAATAGAGTGAACAATTGTGTGCCCACCATGAACTTAAGAAACAAAATGTACTATTAAGCTCCTTTGGTGCTTGTCCTCAGCTGGACAAAGCCTTTCTGTCACAACCAGTTTTAGATACTTTGTGGAGAACAACTCTATTGGCCTGAGATACCCCAGTTTTTTCCTGGGCTTTTACTGTTCCTGAAGCCTCTAGGCATTCATTTATTTATTGAATATGTATCAAATGCCCATTGTGTGCCAGGCACTGTTTCAAGTTCCAGGGGTACATCAATGAGGGATGGTGACCTAGGTCCTGTCCTCAAGGAGCTCACATTCTGATGGGGCAGACAGACAGTAAGTACATGGACAGAGATATAATCAATGTCGGGTTACTACCTGCCTCTGCGTGCTACGACGAAAACTAAGGCTGGGTAAGTTGGATATAGAATGATGGCAGTAAAGCTGGTCTGGAAAGCCTTCTCTAAGGAGGAGACCTTTGAGGAAAGGGAATTAGCTGTGTGAATGGCTGAGGGAAGAGCTTTAGTCCAAGGAATACCATATGCAAAGGACCTGAGGCTAGAATCTGCTTAAGGGGCTTAAGTTTGGTAGGGTGGCTGGGGTAGAGTGAGTGAGGGGGAAAGAGTGTAGGAAATGAAGTCCAGAGAGGTAGCCAGAGGTCAAACCCTGGGAAAAGCATTTGGATTTGAACTTCAGTGAGATGGGAAGCCATTAGAGAGTTCTGAGCAGAGTAATGACATGATCTCATTTATATTTGAAAGAATCACTGTGACCTGCCATGTTAAGACTATAGGAGGCCGGGCGCAGTGGCTCACACCTGTAATCCTAGCACTCTGGGAGGCCGAGGCAGGAGGATCACTCAAGGTCAGGAGTTCGAAACCAGCCTGAGCAAGAGCGAGACCCCCGTCTCTACTAAAAATAGAAATAAATTAATTGGCCAACTAAAAATATATTTAGAAAAAATTAGCCGGGCATGGTGGCGCATGCCTATAGTCCCAGCTACTCGGGAGGCTGAGACAGAAGGATCACTTGAGCCCAGGGGTTTGAGGTTGCTGTGAGCTAGGCTGATGCCACGGCACTCTAGCCTGTGCAACAAAGTGAGACTCTATCTCAAAAAAAAAAAAAAAAGACTCAAGAGGTAAGGCCTGAAGCAGGGAGAATACTTAGGAGTTATGGTCCAAGTGAGAGAGAATACTGACTTGAAATAAGTGGTGCCCTGGTAAATATTTACAGGCTCTCTGAGAGGGGGAAAGCCGTGGTTCATAAGATTTGTATGCCTTTGCCAGTTTCCATGGTGTAAATACTCCCACCGTGGTGATTTCAAGGCTACCAATCTGTTATCACTGAATGTGGGAAAAGCTGTGCACAATCAGCGTTCATGAGCCTGTGCAAGCCGCCTCCAGCACACCACTGATTAAACTTGTGTTCATTTAGCCTGGGGTGTGTTTGTAGGGGGTGTTCAGGTTTGTCTCCATTTTCTAGGGCAGGTGGAAGCGTTACCACCCTTCTGTAAAAAGAGGATAGGGAGAAGGTTATCAGAAGGAGAGAGTCAGTTTATAAAATCCATCATGTTGGAGCCTTGCAAAATAAGCCTGGATATTGGAGGCTTTGCAGAAGCTCTGGACTCTTATATCCTTTGAAAGTGAAACTCAGCCCAAAACCTCCCTGCAAACAGGAAGCTGGTTTGAGTTAAGAACATAAAATAAAAACCAGCTGATGCCCCTGAATGTTTTCCCCTGCTCCTCCCCCTCCACAGAGCCAAAGGAAACTGCTTTTTTCCTCCTTGGATAGTTGCTTAGAAAGCCAGAAAAAGCCAAAAGCCATAAATCCTTTGAAAATAGGCCAAGTTTTGAGCCAGGCAAACTCCTGCCTGTGGGGTTTTCCTAGTCCCGGAAGTATGTTCCACTGCTCTGTGTCCTAAGAGGAAGATGCCTAAGAGGAACACAAAGGTGCCAATGATCAGAGCCCATGATCTAGGCCTGACAGAAAGAGATGGTCCGTAGCAGGGTTTCCCAAACTAGAGCTTCCAGTCCATTTGTAGGTCATCAGATCCATAAAGTAGGCCATAACTGGAATTATTTTTTAATGAAATGAAATATAAGGCTGGGCATGGTAGCTCACATCTATAATCCCGGTACTTTGGGAGACTGAGGTGGGAGGATTGCTTGAGGCCAGGAGTTCAAGACCAGCCTAGGCAACATAGCGAGATCCCATCTCTACAAAAAATAAAAAATAAAAAAATTAGCTAGGTGTGCTGTTGTGCACCTGTAGTCCTAGCTACTTGAGAGGCTAAGGCAGGAGGACCACTTAAGCTCAGGAGTTTGAGGTTACAGTGAACTATGATCATGCCACTGCACTCTAGCCTGAGCCCCAGAGCAAGACCCTGTGTTAAAATTAAAAAAAAGGGAATTGTGAACTAAAAATCTTTAGTAGTTCACAATTAGTTCACTGAATGGACCCCCTTTTGGCCAAGGGGACCCCAGAAAAACCTTGAGTTGCAGGCCATGAGAAGGGAGTTCACACACACCCAGTTATGCCCCCTCCCTTTTGGAGATATTTTTTGTAACAATAAGATACTAAATCATTAACAGGCCTAAGGCTATGCAAGGCAAAGCTTAAACCAGACCTGCAGGCCATCAGTTTACTTAACAGATCACTTAAGTTTTGCTAAATGTCCAGTGGCTTGTCCCTGATTAACAGACATCCTTAAGTTAAAACATTCCAAGCCTTTAGACCAAGTTTCATTTCTTTAACCAATTACAAGTCAGAGAATCTTTAAACCCACCTATAACCTATAAGCCCTTACCCTACCCCCACTTTTAGATATCCCACATTTTCGGGCCAAACCACTGTACACCCTACACACCACTGATCTTATGTGTAATTCCTGTATCCTTGAATGTATAAAACCAAATTGTAACCCAGCCACTGAAGTCACATTTTCTCAGGACCTCTTGAGGCAAGGTACTCCAGGCCAGTTACACAGATTCGACTCAGAATACACCTCTTTAAATTATTTTACAGAGTTTGGGGTTTTTTTTTTTTCATTAACAGAGTATAATAGAAAATATAGTATGTCACATTTCAGTTTTATGCACATACATACACATACATGTATCTATATACTGGGTCATGATATAAAATGTTTCTTACTGTGGGTCATGGTAAAAAAAAGTTGGATAAATTCTGGTCTTTAGGGACTCAGTAACCCATGTCTCCTTCCTGCTTTAGATTGCTGTTGAAAAGTCCAAACTAGTTTCAGAATTAATTCTCCGTGGAACTGGATCATCTGCCCACAAAACACCTACCCAAATTCCTGTTAAAGGGAAAGGCAGCTGAGAACCAACTGACTTGGTATAATTCTTGGGGACCAACGCTGGAGATTAAGGAAGGGAAGGGATCAATGCAAATTTGAATCCAAAGGATTTGCCTTAAATCAGATTATCTTGAAGAGAATGGGAGTTGAGCAGCCTTTTAGTTCACTGCACTTGATTTTGTGACCTCTCCCATCTATGTGGGTAATGCTGGCCAAGGGCTCCTCTCACTCTCCTCTGCAGTAGGCAGTGGGTACAACAGGAATTTTCCTGAGTACCCCTTCCTTTGAGATGGTTAAAGGCACAGTACCAGGATGAGAGCATGGTGACTTGAAGTGAGTATCCCCGGACTTTCCTAGGATGATATTGTGCTTTCTAGTCAGTGATAGGTGACTGGGTGCCAGGGTGTCACTAAACTGAGAAGTATGCAAAGCAAAAGTTAGGGTAAACTATCAGAGTGAGACCCTGTCTCTTTAAAAAAAAAAAAGGATATATAGGGTAGGCTAAAGTAAGTTTAATCCTATCTGAGATCTAGTGCCTCAGATAGGCCCCAGGACAATTGGCAAGTTTGGTGCTTGCCAGGTGGCTGTGGGTTGGTGTCCTGTATCTAAACCGCCAGTGTATAGAAACACGTTGGAATTCCTTGTCTGCATCCTCAAGAAGCACAGAGACTGTTGGAGACCTTTCTGGGGAGTAGGTTTTAACCATAATGTTCCACGAGACTTATTTTGGTCTTTGGCTACCACAGGGAATATCCTTTCAACCTAATTCAAACTAAAATGGTCCCCAGAGATAAGAGTTTAAACAGGCCTTCTAGGAGCACTTTCAGTTCTCTGGTTGGGACAGTAATGTACAGTAAGAGAGAAGGGGAGATCCTAAAACTGTCCTAATTGATTCTGAGCTTCTCCTCTCCAGAAACTTGCCTGGACTAGGAGTAGAAGTAGACCACCCTGCCATGAGTATGACTACCCTAAAGTGTTTCTGGTTGACATTGCCCTCCTAGGGCCTCTGAGACTCTCCTCAGGATCAGAGTGTTCATAGCAGAGTATTCTCTAGGCTGTTTGCATGGCCATTCTGCATTCAGAAGCCCTGCTTTCTGAGCCAAGCGAGACCGATGACATTCCTGAGCAGGGCCAGTGCAGGGAGTTCAGACACAGGTGACTGGACCTGGAGCAACAAGCAAGATGTTCTGTAGCAGAGGGCGAGGTGGAATGACAGGTAAGAGGTTATAGGGAAGTCTCCATCTCACATGGCATCATCTAGCAGAAAGACTAGTGAACTAATTTTGGGTTAGTTCAATATGGGTCCCGGGGGCCGCACATAGTGTGGGCTAACAGTACTGATGATGAGAGTGATGAATGTTTCCTATGGCCATGTGTTCTCAGAATCACTGAGCACTTTTTATGTTTCCCTTTCATCTCTGTGGGAGTTGTGGCTTAATAATAATAATTAGAGTACTCTGAGCATCTGTGCTTTGCAAAACACAGCATTAAGCCATGTTTCTGCCTTCTCGGCTTATAGTCTGTACGAACTGGCAGACATTTGGAAGGTGGAGCCCTTTGATGGAAGGGAAGAACGTGATAGAATGCAAAGGTCAGGGATATTATGAGTCACCTAATTGATACCTAACATTCTTTTAGCTCTTGGTCGGTCAGAGTGGCCTTTCCTTCATGCCTGCCAAAGCATGAAGATCAGTGATCTTCCCCGAGTCTCAGAGACCCAAGATCCCAGTCTGAGGACCCGAGGTCCTAACTTGTAAATGGTTCCTTTCTAGACTGGGCGAATGGTTGTTCCTCTGTGGCCATTAGCTGTGATTTAACCAGTTGCTTTTCTTTCCCGTGGTACCAGCAGACTGAGCCTTGCTAAAGGTAGGTGATGCACGCTGTCTTTTTCCCATGTGACCAAGAGGCTTGTACCAGAACAGAACCTGTAAAAGTCATAGTGCCATTCTCCTGAAGACAGGGGCATCTGCTTCCCTAAACTACTGTGTCTATAACATGTCACTTCTCTGTCTTTGTCTAACAGGTGACCTTGGAGAAGGTGCTGGGAATAACAGTTTCTGGAGGCAGAGGACTTGCCTGTGACCCCCGATCAGGTTTAGTTGCCTACCCAGCCGGGTAAGTGCCTTAGAAGGATCTTGTTGCATGGGAATTTATAACCATGCTAGACCAGTTGGGGTGGGCAGGGCTTTTCTAGTATCTTCTGGAAGATATACCCAGGTTTGTTTTGGTACCATTTTTGTAAAGGAGATACAAGGCCAGGAAAGGGCTCTTTGTTGGGTGTTGTCCTTGTTGCCATCCTATCCTGCTTTTTGGTCATCCATCCCTGCCTCTCACATATACAGATTCACACTTTATCTTACGTACAGTTCCCAGTACCATCTTCAATAACTACCTTATAGTAATTTTTAAAAACAGCTTTATTGAGATATATTTCACATACTATAGAATTCTCCCATTTAAAATACCCAATTCAGTGAATGGTTTTTAGTACATTCACAGAGTTGTGCAACCATCATCACAATCAACTTTGGAACATTTTCATCACCCTATACCCATTAGCAGTCACTCTCCACC
>VBSM01001044.1:11435171-11479412 GCA_008086735.1 Cheirogaleus medius | reverse complement strand
TCTATTTTTAGTAGAGACGGGGTCTCACTCTTGCTTAGGCTGGTTTCGAACTCTGTTCATTTTTAAAAGTTGCTTTTCTTCTAAGCTACCTACTTGCCTTTTGAATGAGAAAAGTCTAATGTGTGGGTAGCTCAGTCGGTGCTGGGGAGACTTCTGCCCCTGGGTTGGGAGACGTCTCTCCCGAGTGGCCCTCTGGTGTTTAATGTCTGTGGTGGGGGTACAATGAGAGCTGCACTGGCTCTGCCTGGCAGAGGCTGGGCTGGCCTCTGTCTCCCCTTCCAGAAACCAGTTGATGGAGGACTTCTTTTGCCGATAGCTTTGTGCAGCTTGCCTCAGGGGAATTCCACTCATTCCTGCCTTTGCCTGGGAAAGCCAGGTTCCTTCTTGTTGGAGGTGGGGCTGGATGTAGGATGGGCAGGAAAGGCCTGGGGTGCTGGTTGGTGCATGCTGAGCCCTGCGTCCCTGCCCTGGGTAGTGTGGAGTTCTGCTCCCCACTTCCCTGCACACCCCTGGCCCCCAGGCCTGGCGCCTTTAAGGGTGTGTGCTTATGTTTATGCATGGGATGAGGCCCGGTGCCTGTGCCTGGGAGTCATTATCCTAGGTGGTATATGGAGGCATTTTCCTAAGTGTGCTTTGCTTGGTTTAGGCCAGCCCTGGGTAGTGCCCTGATATGTTAACTGACCTTTTGATTTTTTAGAACTTAATGTTCTCTCGTTGCAAATGGCTTTTTTCTGGGTGTTTCAGTTTTGTTCTGTGCTGGAGCTCCCTGATGTGCTCCTGGGGTATCTGGGGGCCACAAAAGTCTGTGTGAGCCCAAACAGGCTCTTTTCCTCCCTCCTTATCTTCCTTCACTTTCTATCTGGCAAGCCTAACACTGCCCCAACCCCCCACTCTCTTGTTCCTACTGTGCTTGTTCCTCTAGGAGCCAGCTCAGGTATCCTAGAAACAAGAAGAGAAACAAAACTTAGAGAATTCTCCCAGAGGCCTAGAAGCAAATATCAAACCAAAACAAAGTTTTCTGAAAGGAAATGAAACAGCTCAGGGAAGGAGGGGTGGGTAGTGTTTGTCAGGCAGAGGTGGGTTGGAACTCCAGGCCAGCAGTGTGGAGCCTCAGTTTTGGTGGCTCCTGCATCTCCTCTTGTCCAAAGGGAGTTCTCCCTTTGCTGTTGTTTCCCTATAGGAAGCCCACCCCTCACCTGTCACACTTTAAGCCCCACTACCCTAGGAGCCAGATTGGTCCCCAGACAGCCTCTTTAAGGGACTCAGTGTAGTTGAACATCCTTAATTGTGTTAGGCCCTTTCCCTACCTGGCTTGGTGGAGGGTTCAGGAGCTTTATATCCCAGCACAGCCCCTGTTGCCAGCGTAGAGCCAGTCAGTCCTCAGAACGAGGCTTCTCTTGGCCCCCACTGCTGGAGCACCTGGGTGAGGGCTCTGAGCAGAGCTGCTCCTTGCTCACTGGAGTGGGAAGTGCCCTAGCAAGGTCACTGGGCCTTCCAGCAGCTGAGAGAGACCTCTTGGTTGCTTCAAGTGGGGAGGAGAAGAGGGAAACTTCTCCATCTACTCAGCCCATGTTGGAATGTATGCCAAGATCCTTACCTTCAAAGCATTAGATAGGATGTGAAGTCACAGAGACTCCTCCTGGACTGTGTTCTAGTGACATCTGAGCTGAAGGAACACAGTGCTACCTTCTTACTCTCTGGAGCAAGCCCTGCATGGGTGTTCATGGGGACAATGGAGAGACCAGGTAGACCTGAGGGGAAAGAAGGCTTGGATTTGGTGCTCTGATGGAATCATACACAGAAACATACATAAGCATCAGTCCCCTCAGTTCCTTTTCTCCTGGTTTCCCTGTATATCTCACACCTGAAACCATGGCCCCTTAGTTCTTCTCCAAACAGTTTGTCCATCTATGCATTCATTCATTTGTTCAGCAGATATTTGTTGAAAACCTGCTCTGGGCCAAATACTGGGGATACAGCAGTGAGTAAGACAGACAGGGTCCCTGCTTTAGGGGTTTTTGGTTCAAGAAGGGCAAGCAGACAATAAGCATGCAATCAAATAAGTGAGCAAGATAATGTCCGAGAGTGATAAGTGTTCTGGAAAACAAAACAGGGTGATATACAGAGGTAGCAATCTCATGTGTGAAGATAGACTCCCTCCTTCAAAAGTAAATTATATGGAATGCTGCAAGTTGATGTGTGCTTTGGAAAAAGTATAAGCAATAGCAGTGAAGGGTGATAGGAACTGTGGTGGGTGTGGGGCTATAATAATAAATAGGGCTAGAGGGTGACTTGTGAGCAAGGCTGGAAGGATCTTCAGTATACCTTTGTGAGTCACCCTCTGGTTTTACCTTGTCCGAAAGAAGAAATTCAAAGTCACAGGGTCTCTGGTCGAACCTTCTGCATCCTATTCCCTATATGTGCTGCACCATTCATAGCTCATCCCAGGGTTCACTTGGCTCGGCCTTTGGAGGGTGAGGAGTGGTAGGAGGTGGATTCTGTGAGATTGCTGGGCTCTGTGATGGCAGCAGGCCTGGGCCTGTGCACAGATGGGGGATGTTAAGGGCTTGCCCCTTTCTGGGCCGTGGGCCCAGCACCTGGCACTAATGCTCCACAACGTGACTCCTCCAAGCTGAGGCCTGGAGGGACTGAGGCCTTAATCTTCTCCCTGCAAGAGTGAGCAATCTCTCTGCACCCTCGGGTCCTGAGTTACGGGACTCAGCTGCTTGGGCCAGCCCAGCCCTTGTCATGTGGAAGATTTCAGCCAGCACTGCTGCAAGGGCTCACCCTCCCGGGCAGGGTCAGGAAACACGGAGGTGGAGGGCCAAAGATTGATGCAAACTCTGCCCCACCCTCCCCTCCCTAACTGACTCAGGAGCTGCTCAAAGTTTACCGAGAAGACTAAGGAGGCTCCTTAGTGTTTTTAAGAACAGGTCCTCCTTGGACATTCTGCTCTCACTTCGACATCTGCATTATTATCCCCATACATGGAACTGTGTCCATGAGTTGGCTTCTGCCTTTCTCTGTGTTGGATAGTTTAAATTTAAATAATTAGCAGTAAAGTTTTCAGCTTAGGACCTCCCTCTGTGTGACTGCCTCCTTTGCTTCCCGCTTCCATCCATACCTGATACTTTCTTAGGCTCTCTGGGGGCAGGGGAATGTTAGAGAAGGGGGAGGTTGCCTCATCTGCCTCTAGCCAGTCATCTTTCTGTCTACATTGTGTTTTACACACGCACACACACACACTCACACACACACTGTTCACTGTCCTCCTTCTACCACGGAATTGAGTTGAGGAGGAGGAGGAAACAGAGGCTGTTGTGTCCCTGAGAAGACTCAGTTTGTACGCAGTGACTTGGAAAGTGTTTTCAGCAGTCTGATGCACTGCCCTTTAAAGGCCACAGTGCTGCTTGGGGATGATGAATTTAAGGGCAAACTCACAGCTTACAAACAGAGCCCACTTTTCTGGATCTGAAATATGGTTGGCTGGATTATACATTGGGTCAGTTCAATCAGATCAACTTTCAGCTGAAGTCCTTTGCCATGATTCATCTGTAACTAATCAGAAAGCTAGGTAACCTGTACCCAAATCAGACTAGTAGCCTTTGCTAGAGAGATGAGCCTGTAGAGGGCCTCAGCAGGTCAGCCCAGATTGGAAGAAAAGGGTCAGAAAACATCAGTTAGCCACTGAAACCTTGCTGGGCTCTGAATTCGTGATGGTGGTGAGCCTGGGGGGTATTATATTTCACACACTGCATAAATTATTAAAATCTAAATGTCTAAGTCTACAGACCTAGAATTATAACTGCTGTAATTTTCATGTGCCTCTTCAGGAGTGATGGGGCATAGAGTTTCTAAAGCCTTATTTTGTCATTTTTTTTTTTTTTGAGACAGAGTCTCACTCTGTTGCCCGGGCTAGAGTGCCATGGCGTCAGCCTAGCTCACAGCAACCTCCAACTCCTGGGCTAAAGCAATCCTTCTGCCTCAGCCTCCCGAGTAGCTGAGACTACAGGCATGCGCCACCATGCCCGGCTAATTTTTTCTATATATTTTTAGTTGACCAATTAATTTCTTTCTATTTTTAGTAGAGACAGGGTCTCACTCTTGCTCAGGCTGGTATCCAACTCCTGACCTTGAGTGATCCTCCCGCCTCGGCCTCCCAGAGTGCTAGGATTACAGGCGTGAGCCACCGTACCCCGCCGTGTCATATTTTTAAAAACTCTCCTGACCATAGCATTCTAGAAGGGAAAGCAGGAGACTGGAAGTTGGTGTAAAAAGAGAAAAGAGAAAGGAATAAGCAGAAGGAAACGGGGAGAGGAGAAAGAAAATGGTGAGGAGGGGTTGGGGGGTTTAGAGGAGAAGGTGGTGGGACTCAGGAATTCCACAGTTGTTGGTCAGCCTGGCAGTTCTGGGCATATTTGGTCACATCGAGGTCCCAATGCTCCCAGGGAAGATTACCTGGGGAATTGCCTTACTGAGCCCAGGATGCTGAACACTCACTAGCAACTTGCACCCACCCCTCTTCAAGTTTCCAGCCAGCAGTGGGCTTCTCACTAAAGAAGGCTGGGTCTGGGGGAAGCTGCAGTCTACTCATTTTCTCCTCCTCCCCTTTCCTGGTGTCACGGCCTCCAGGCTTGCTCTTGTTCGCTAGTTCCAGTGTTAGTGAAGAGGTGAGGCAGAGGGGCAATGGGGCGAGGGCCTGCTGGTAGCCAAGCTAACGAGAGCACTGCCTGGCTGTCAGTTCCTGTCTTCTTGCCCTGATTCCTGCCACCCAGTTTCTTTCTCTGGAAAGCCAGTCAAGACCTGACCCCATCCAGCAGCTTTGTTGCTTGGCCGGAGAGGTTGTCCTTGCCTTCTCTGCAAGGCAGGCAGAGTGCCTAGTTGGCTCCTTCTGTCAGTCTGGAGGACTCTTCTTAGGTTCCTTGGGCCCAGGGACTCTCAGGGTAGGGCCCAGAAGCTCTGTGGCACTGTGCCACTTTCCCAGGCCCTCTCAGGCTGGCTTTGCACCCCCACCCCATCTTACTGAGCCTCTCTGTAATTCTGCACCCCTTCGTGGCCTCGTCTCAGCCCGTTCCTAATCCAACATGTGGAGGGTGAAGGGTACCAGCCCCTGCCAAGTACGTGCATGGGCATACATGTGAGTGGCCTCACCTCTCCTTAGAGCACAAATGCTTGACACATGTGTGGCCCCAAGCCATCAAACAGGCTGTACACCTGAGGCCTGCTTTGTCCAAATCACATTTATTCTTCCCTCCTACACCCATTCCTGGGGTACGCACAGGCCTGTGTTCCTCCTGCCCTTTGTGGGTGTGACCAGAGATAGGGCTGGTGTGTGTGGACCTGGTGGGGATCAGCTTCTAGGGAGCCCTTTCACCCTCATGGGGCTACAGGGATAGGCCCTCTACGGTGGGGAAAGAAGCAAGAACAGGTTGCTGGGAGAAAGCAGTGCAGCCTCCCTGAGTTTGCGCAACCCACCTCCCTCTGCTGGGTGATCAGAAGTGTCAGGTGGCCTGGGGGCTCCTGGGAGAGCTGTGGTTTGGTGCTAAGCTTGTCATCTCACTCATCTCCTCAGGTGTGTGGTCGTGTTGTTCAACCCCCGGAAGCACAAACAGCACCATATCCTCAACAGTTCCAGGTAAATGGGCCTGGGCCCTCAAGGAGTACCTCGTCTTCCTCCTGGAGGCTGTGAGCAGGGCACTGTCTGGGGTCTCTGTGGCTTTGGGGGCTGGGACCTGGCTGGGCCCCAGAGCCAGATAGAGAAGTGCTGCCTGTGCCGTTGGTGTCTGCTGCTCTCCCCTTTTGAGAGATTGTGAAGGGTTGGGCTTAGGCCAGGCTGCCAGGGCCCCTCTGAACCTGCCCCGTCTCTTGTAGGAAAACCATCACTGCCCTTGCCTTCTCCCCTGATGGCAAGTACTTGGTCACTGGAGAGGTGAGTGAGGGAGAGGGCGGGCAGTACTGAGAAGAGGGTGGGTGGCTTGGCCTCAGCAGAGAGCTATAGTCATAGGCGTCATTAGGGCCGCTGTCATTGTGGCTTTCTAAACAAATGCGAAATCCTGGGTTTTGTTATACCTTGAAACAGTGGCTCTTAAGCTTTAGTGTGCATCAGAATCACCTGGAGGGTTTGTTAAAGTAAACATTGCTGGGCCTGTCCCCAGAGTTTCTGATTCTATAGGTTTGGGATGGGGCCCCAAAATTTGTATTTCTAACAAGTTCCCAGGTAACACCGATGCTAGTTAGGGAGGCACGCTTTGAAAACCACTGCCTTAAAATATTCCTTATCCCTGGAGGCCCCCTGCTGGGCACACCAGGGGCACCTCTGCCCTTGGGTGCTCTGTTGCAGTGAGGCAGTAGGGCAGAGACAGACATGGCAGTGGTTCTCAACCCTGGCTGCCTGTCACAGTCACTCAGGAGCTTTGAACAAACACAGAGGTACAGACCCCCACGCAGACATACTGAATAACATCTGGGGCCACTTTCTCTCTGGTAGTCATTGTTGTCCTCAGCTGTTTATCATGTTTCCTGTATACCTTGCCCTGTATAGCACCCTGCTCTTGACTTGTGGCCAGAGGTCATTAGAGAGACAGTATCTGGTAGCTGAGGAGGCGGGCCCCCACTCTGAAAGGCTAAGGGATGCTGTAAGCCTGTGGTCCTCACTTCCAGTTTTTCCTCCTTGCAGAGTGGGCACATGCCTGCCGTGCGGGTTTGGGACGTGGCTGAGCATAGTCAGGTGGCAGAGCTGCAAGAGCATAAATATGGGGTGGCTTGTGTGGCCTTCTCCCCTAGCGCCAAGTACATCGTCTCCGTGGGTTACCAACATGACATGATTGTCAACGTTTGGGCCTGGAAGGTGAGTGGGCTGGGTGGGATGGTCTGGCAACCTCACTGGGGAGTCAGGAAGCTGCCCACCTGAGCTGCTTCACTCCATCCTACTGATCTCTGTCTCATTCTAGAAATTATTTGAAAGAAAAGAGCAACTGTATAGCCAAGCATGTTGGCAGAAGGCGCTAGCTTTATGCCTTCAAGTACCTCTAGAGGGCCAGGTGCGGTGTCTCACGCCCTTAATCCTAGCACTCTGGGAGGCCAATGCGGGCGGATTGCTCGAGGTCAGGAGTTCGAAATCAGCCTGAGCAAGAGTGAGACCCCGTCTCTACTAAAAATAGAAAGAAATTAATTGACCAACTAAAAATATATATATACAAAAAATTAGCTGGGCATGGTGGTGCATGCCTGTAGTCCCAGCTACTCGGGAGGCTGAGGCAGTAGGATCGCTTGAGCCCAGGAGACTGAGGTTGCTGTGAAGTAGGCTGACGCCATGGCACTCACTCTAACCTGGACAACAAAGTGAGACTCTGTCTCAAAAAAAAAAGAAGAAAAAAAAGTACCTCTAGAGGAAATGAATCTTTTCAACTCTCTCGAGAAAGGGATTCTCTCCTCACCCTTCTTTTTCTGACCAGTAAATCCTGGAAAGGAATATTTTTTTCAACTACAAATTCTTTCTAACCCTCCTCTATTTTCTGAGCCTCTTCTTAGCCCCAGGAGGCAGAGCCTTGATTCTCCCTTGGGCTTTCTCCCCAGAAAAACATTGTGGTGGCCTCCAACAAGGTATCCAGTCGAGTAACAGCAGTGTCCTTCTCTGAAGATTGCAGCTACTTTGTCACTGCAGGCAACCGGCACATCAAGTTCTGGTATCTTGATGACAGCAAGACGTCAAAGGTGAGGTACTGAGGCTGGAAGTAGCCACCAGGGTGGGGGGCTGCTTCACCCACCCTAGGAGACTCTGCTCCACTTGGGCCTCTCTCTGCGTTCTCAGCAGTCATGTGGAAGTTTTGGGTGAGCCAGATGCTGTCTGGGCTGAGGAGTAGTCTCAAAGAGCAAGGAGAGCTTGAAGCTTCCCCTCCTCTTCTCCTAGGACCTAGTTTCCAGGGAGAGGCTCTGGGGCGGGTAGATGGATAACAGTAGTGTGTCTCCACAGGTGAATGCCACTGTGCCCCTGCTGGGCCGATCAGGGCTGCTAGGGGAACTGCGGAACAACCTGTTCACTGATGTGGCCTGTGGCCGAGGAAAGAAGGCAGATAGCACTTTCTGCATCACGTCCTCTGGGCTGCTGTGCGAGTTCAGTGATCGGAGGCTTTTGGACAAGTGGGTGGAGCTGAGAGTAAGTACCTCTGTCCTTCGGGGTGGGGGCTACGCATGTCTCAGCTCAGCGGTGAGTGGGTTCTTGGCACTCCAGACTAGGGGATGGACCCTCATGCATGCAAGAGGGGATCCCAGGAGAAAGAAACTTGGGGGAGCTAGAGCTTGGCCCAGTTCCAGCCCCTGGTGGTCTGTATAACTGCCTCCTCTCTGCTCTCTCTCTTTCTGTCTCTCTTTCCCCTGCTTTCCTCTTCTGCTCAGAACACAGACAGCTTCACAGTAAGTGGTGCCTATACCTTCCTCTCTCTCTCTCATGCTATTTCTTTCTCTTTGCTGGGATTTTCCTACTTTATCCTCTTTGCTAAATCCTCCAGTGCCTTAGAAAGGTCCCTTATTCCCATCCCCCAACTGCACAGGGCTGTCGGCCCTCTGGCCACCTGCTGCTGGAGGGAGGGACATCTCTAGATGACAGCTGAGGGGCTCAGCACAGAGCAGCTGGGCTGCTTTTCCCTTGCCCTCGCCTTGGTTGGTCTCTCCTCTTGGCAGGTGACTTGGTGAGAGGTTGGGGAGGAGGAGAGAAGACTAAGTGAGCAGGTGGCCTGTGCTGACCTGAGCCACTCTGCCCACAGACCACAGTTGCCCACTGCATCTCTGTGAGCCAAGACTACATCTTCTGTGGCTGTGCTGATGGCACCGTGCGCCTTTTCAACCCCTCTAACCTGCACTTCCTTAGCACCCTGCCCCGACCCCATGCCCTGGGGACAGACATTGCCAGCATCACTGAGGCCAGGTGAGCTACATGGGCCCCCACTGTGGTACTCACTTCCTCCATTCAGAGCCTATACCCTGTGTCTAGCCTTTAGAGAACAAGATAAAGAGTGTATTGATGACCCAGAGATTACCAGAAACACCTCTGAGACAAACAAATTTGGGTTTATTGGTATTTATTGCAACCAAGGGGACTATATACCATGGAGAACTGTGGGGATTCTCCATGTTAGTAGGGGTTATGAGGGGCTTCTTATTTGGGCTTGCATTAGGTGATTTTAGGAATGGTTCAAGGGATCGAAGTATAGCTCTGGTTGGATGCTGTCAGGAAGTGGGGGCAGTTCTACAGTTGAACATCTTGATAATTTTTATCTCCAAGGTGAAGGAAAGGTATGAGGCTAAAGCTATAATTGGTAAAGAAGCAGCCATCAACCTTGTCAATGGGAAAGGGTGATGTTTGGTCATTTTTGTGGTTTACATGGTGATCTTGTTTTTATCTGTGCACAGAGGGGTCTTGTTTTTGTTTTGCCCCATCACAGCCACAGACCCGTCTTGTCTGACACTGGTACTCTGTGAAATTGTGCTTATTGGGAGAACACCATGGCCAGCAGCCAGTGCTAGGTCACTCCCAGCTGATGGCCATTAAGGGCTGCTTTTTTCTTTCTCAATCAACTGCTTCCCAACCTGCAGGTCTGGAGAGGGCTTCCCATGCTCTGCTCCTTTCTTTGTGGGTTGGCTTCTGTTTTGTTTTTTTTTTATATATATATTTTTAGTTGGCCAATTAATTTCTTTCTATTTTTAGTAGAGATGGGGTCTCACTCTTTCTCAGGCTGGTCTCGAACTCCTGACCTTGAGCGATCCTCCCACCTAGGCCTCCCAGACTGCTAGGATTACAGGCATGAGCCACCACGCCTGGCCTGGCTTCTGTTTTTATTCCCTTCAATCTCACCAGTTTTCCCTGTCCTCTCCCCCTACAGTCGCCTCTTCTCCGGAGTGGCCAGTGCCAGGTATCCAGACACCATTGCCTTGACCTTTGATCCTACTAATCAGTGGCTGTCTTGTGTGTATAACGACCACAGCATTTATGTTTGGGACGTGAGAGATCCCAAGAAAGTGGGCAAGGTGTACTCGGCTCTATACCATTCCTCCTGCGTCTGGAGTGTGGAGGTATGAGGGCGGGGCTGGTTGGCTGGATACTGACCAGGTTTGCTGGGATAGCATTGTGAGGACAAAAAGTAGGGAACCCCAAGTATAATCGTATGTTCCTGCTGCTTCCCTCCTTCTCCAGTGATATCCCTGTGATGCGTCCTGGGGATCGAGCTTGAATTTTTGGTGCTTAAACATCTCAGGCTTCTTCCAATGTGCCCCTGTCCAGCCCAGGAGGAGTTTTGCCTCATCCTGGGCTCAGTGATCTTAGACAAGTTACTGAACTTGCCTGAGCCTCCGTTTCCTCAACTATAAAATGATGTACCTAATTCATCTAATTGTTCTAAGAATAAACTGAAATAATGTAAGTGGGAGACATAGAAGAGTGCCTGGTACATACTAGGCGCTTGGTTAATGTGCTTTCCCTTGGCAATTATGAAGAGTATCTAACAGTCCTTGCCTGCCTACTATGTGACAGACACTGGGCTAAGTCTTGGCCAGTAGGACTGCTCCCTACATGGAACCTAACTCTGTCCCCTCTGCCCTTTCAGGTCTACCCTGAGGTGAAGGACAGTAACCAGGCCTGCCTGCCCCCCAGTTCCTTCATTACCTGTTCCTCAGACAACACCATCCGCCTGTGGAACACAGAAAGCTCTGGAGTACATGGCTCCACCCTGCACCGAAACATCCTCAGCAATGTGAGTCCTAAGTTTTGGGCCCCCCACTTCACCCTTAGTGCCCCCTTCCCTACAGCTTTCACACCTTGTTCTCAGGAACCAGGTGCCCGGACCTTGATCTTCCCGCCCTTACTTGGCTCTATGAGCCAAGGGTTTATCTTGCTCAGCTTTCCCCTGCAGCTCTGCTGGGTCAGGCCTGCCTCATTTGCCTCTTCTGACTTGTTTCACCAGGACCTCATTAAGATCATCTATGTGGATGGGAACACTCAGGCCCTGCTGGACACTGAGCTGCCTGGAGGAGACAAAGCTGATGGGTCCCTGGTGGATCCCCGTGTGGGCATCCGCTCTGTGTGTATCAGCCCCAATGGACAGCATCTAGCTTCAGGGGACCGTATGGGCACACTTAGGTAATGCCAGGCCTGGAGTGGGTACTGATTGCCTTCCATGGTGCAGGCTGGGTATTTAGCCCAAGGTCAGCTTTAGGAAGGTTTAACTCAAAAAGGTTAGGGAATAAGAAATTTATTTATATTGGAAAGACAATAACTTTATCATGAAGAAACCCAACAGAAATCATCTAAGGGATCAAGGTTAACAGCTTCATTTCAACATCATGAAGCCCATAATACAATATACTAAGAAAGACATAACATTGTTTCTGTGGTATTCTTTCCAAAAATGCATAAAGCCAATCTCATCATGAGAAAACATCAAACTCAAATTGAGGTACATGGGACAAGTAACTGATCAATACTTTTCAAAAGTGTCAAGATCATGAAAGGTAAGAAAAGACTGAACCATTACAGACTCCAGGAGTCTAAGGAGAAATAACAACTAAATGTAATTTGGACTCTGGATAGGATCCTGGGTCAAGAAAAAGGACATAGTGGAAAAACTGGTGAGATTTGAACAAAGCTTTAATATTATTGTACCAATGTAAATTTCCTAGTTTTAATAAAGGTACTATTGTTATGTAAGATGTCAACATTAGAGAAAGCTGGGTAAGGGAAATATGGGAACTCTGTATTCTTTTAGCAATTTTTATCTAAGCCTAAAAGTTCAAAAATTAAAAAAAAAGATTGGGGGAGAAGATGCAGCAGAGGAAGGGTGGTGAGTCCCTCCTCTTGCAGCCTGGCAATGACCTCTTTCCACCCTCTTCATCTCTGCAGGGTGCACGAATTGCAGTCGCTGAGTGAGATGCTGAAGGTGGAGGCCCATGACTCGGAGATTTTGTGCTTGGAGTACTCCAAGCCAGACACAGGTAAGGAGAATGCCCAATGTCTAGCCCAGCATGGGGCAGGACTCTCCAGTCCTACCAGTGCCACTTATACCTGTCCAGGCTCTTGGATGTGGGGCTGATTATCTTTTGGATCTTTTGGTGTCTTTGCAGGTATGGAGGAGGGCAGTTCCATCCCTGCTCCTTGGTTCGTGTGGCTTAGGGATATGGGGCTCAGTTTCCTCGGGGCTCTTTGCCAGGTCCAGATAAGGGCCTGCTCAGGGCACTGATGGGCTTATGGAGTTCTTTCAACCCTAGGACTGAAGCTGCTAGCGTCAGCGAGCCGGGACCGGCTGATCCATGTGCTGGATGCTGGGCGGGAGTACAGCCTACAGCAGACTCTGGATGAGCACTCATCCTCCATCACTGCTGTCAAGTTTGCAGGTGGGGGCAGGGCGATGGAGACACATCCTGCCACCTACCACCCCCCCCACCTCCACTGCCACCTGCCTCCCACCTCCATGAGAAGGATCTGCTAGTTGTGGGGGCGTGGGAGTGTTGGACAGCAGCCGGAGGTCTGGACCTGGATGGGAATACAGGTGGCATGTAGGCTCTCAGTCCAGGGGAGCCAACCAGGTTGGGCTGAGGATGGGGAAAAGGAAAACTTGGGTTTGGAGGGAAGCATCCTGATTTAATTGGTTGTCCTAGCCTTGGAGAGTAGCTCAGTAGGGGCAAAAGATAGAGGAAAGGCTGCCCCCATGTGGTGAGAACGGTGGGAATAGCTGGGCCCCCCTTCTCTGTAGCCAGTGATGGGCAGGTCCGCATGATCAGCTGTGGAGCAGACAAGAGCATCTACTTCCGCACTGCTCAGAAGGTGAGGGCACTGGGCTTTCCTGCAAGGGGCAGAGTGTGCAGTGGGGTCTCTACCAGATGATGGGAGGTAAAAGTGGGGCTCTCTGGGCCTGGAGAGGTATTTGGGTGTCGTCTCCCCACATGCTCCACCCCTGCAGTCTGGAGATGGGGTGCAGTTTACACGGACACACCACGTGGTACGGAAGACGACCCTCTATGACATGGATGTGGAGCCCAGCTGGAAGTACACAGCCATCGGCTGTCAGGACCGAAATATCCGGTGGGCATCCCCTGCTCGGACTGTCTGACCACATTCCCTCATCGCCCTGGGGAGTCAGCTCCATGCAGCAAAGCTCCCACATCTCTTTTTGTCCAGGACTTTATACCCCCTTGAGCCTACAGAATGAGTGCTGTGTCTCACCCAAGAAGTGGAGGCCCCTTTGGTGTTGGGGAGTAGCTCCCAGAGAGAACAGGCTGGGAGTGAATGCTGGCGTTTCTACCACCCAGGTGGGCTTGATCCTCACCTCCTCCTTGTGTGACAGAGTGTGTTTCCTTATAGGATCTTTAACATCAGCAGTGGGAAGCAGAAGAAGCTGTTTAAAGGGTCCCAGGGTGAGGACGGCACACTCATTAAGGTAAGGGCCCCGTAGGGTGGGCACTGGGCCAGGGGCTGGAAGAGCAGTACTAGGTGGGGAGCGGCTGGCACTTCTCGTATTCCTCTAGCTGTGTGTCCCACTCCTCAGGTGCAGACAGACCCCTCAGGGATCTACATTGCCACCAGCTGTTCTGACAAGAACCTCTCTATTTTTGACTTCTCCTCAGGCGAGTGTGTGGCCACCATGTTTGGCCACTCAGGTGAGTATAGTCCTAATACTCCTGGAATTTCACTCTTTCTTCCTGTAGTTTCATGGCACCCAGCAGAGCTACCTACCCCACCCTCCAGCCAACTTCCATCCCCACTGCTGGGGCAGACAGGAGTACCTTGGTTGGGAACTCAGGGTTGTTCATAGACCATATTCTTTGTTCTTCACAGAGATTGTCACTGGCATGAAATTTAGTAATGACTGCAAACATCTCATCTCTGTGTCAGGAGACAGGTAAGCAGAAGCCAGCTTCCTTGAGAGAAAGATTCTTCCTCTGTGCTGCAAACATCCTCTCTTCATCTCAGTGATGTCTCTGGGAAGGGAGGCTGAACAGGGATGTCCTTTGGCTGGGCCTGACTGGGCAGTGGAGGGTGGCTCTGGTCTCCTTGCCAGCCCATGGAGAAGGAGAACTAATGGTGCTGCCACCGCCAGAGTCCTGCCCCACCCCTCCCTCACCTAACTCTGTGGCTCTACCCCAGCTGCATATTTGTATGGCGCCTGAGCTCTGAGATGACCATCAGCATGAGGCAGCGTCTGGCCGAGCTGCGCCAGCGTCAGCGAGGGGGCAAGCAGCAAGGACCATCTTCTCCCCAAAAGCCTGCTGGACCCAACCGGTGAGAACAGAATATGGGCAAGTGATGAGTGGGTGTCCGGATGGCTTGCAGTGATCTCACTGCTCCTCTCCATGCTCTGGACTTTGCCATTCAGCAACCCTGTGTCTCCCAAGACCTTGCTGCGTACACAAAGACCCATGATGTTGGCCTCTTTCCACACTGAGTCTCCTCTCCCCATGACGTTCCTTGTCTTGTACTCAGGCGCCAGCCCCCATCAGTGTTCTCTCCTGGACCAGCTCTCTCATCAGACAGTGACAAGGAGGGAGAAGATGAGGGTACTGAAGAAGAAGAACTTCCAGCTCTGCCTATCCTTTCCAAGAATACCAAGAAAGAGCCAGGTCTGTGGTGGTCAGGTTTGGGGCCAGACACACCAGTTGGTGTAATGGCTAGATATGATACTTCTGGGACTGTAGGGTGAGCTGAGGAACGGGGACATCATTGTGGCCACACAGGGTGTGGGCTGATGTGGGGCCAGGGATCCAGGGGTGGGTGGGCAGGTGACACTGCCTCTGACTACCTATTTCCGTCTAGCCTCAGTCCCCAGCCCAGCCCTGCCCCGAAGCCTGTCTCATTGGGAGATGAGTCGGGTAAGTCCCTACTGTTAAAACGGTGTCCTTCCAAGGTTACAGAAGACAAAGGGAGGTGAAAGCAGGGCCCTCTGGGCCTGGTGAGGCACTGGGGCATGGAGTCTGCCCACATGCTTCACTCTTGTGTCCAAGGAAGGCCTTGGCAGGGGAGTTCGAGCAGATGGGCTGGTCCTGGGTTAGGGAAGAAGAAAGCCCAGGAATTTCCTTCCTGTGGACCAGATGAGGTGGATGGGCCACAAGGGTTAGTCACTGCTAGGGGAAGTGCTCCACTTGATCAGCTGCCTGGTGCTTGGGAGGAAATATCGTCAAAGAACAGCTTGAGGTGGGGACTAGAAAAAGGACGCCTGAGCCAAAGGGTTAGGGTTCAAGTGCAGGAACATCAATGGTCTAAAGAGCAGAAATCTGGAGATACAGCACTTCTAAAGACCCAAGTTAGGAGGTAAGCTCAGAACTTCCAGGACAGTTAGAAGGAAAAGGCCATAAGAGGACCAATAACTGAGTGAATACTTCAGGGTGGCCAAGAGGTGTAGAGGCTTTCAGAGCAAGCCCCAAAGCAGCCCAGCCGTCACTTGTCCTGTGATGGGCTTTCAGGCACCGACCCTTCTGTCATCAGCGACAGTTTCACAGTGATGGTGGGTGGTGTCTCTGGTGCATTCTGACCAGGCCAGGGGTCTCAAGCCCCAGTTATAGGTTTGTCCCTGATGCTATGAAGGGACTTTGGGGCCCTGTTGGGGCTATCTTTAGAGTAGGGGACTTTGAGAGACTCCTAGCTCTGAGGTTTCCATGACACCAGGTGAAGCTGGGACTAGGGGCTCCTATATGAGAGGATATAGAGTACAGCTAAAAGCATGAACTCTAGAGCCAGACTAACCTGCGAGCCACTTATTATCCGTGGGACTTGGACTAATTACTCAAGCTCTGTGTGCTTCAGTTTTCTCATCTGTAAAAATAGGGATAATAGTAGGACCTACTTCAAAAGGTTGTTGTGAGGATGAAATGAATTAATACATGTAAAGTGCCTGGCACACAGTAAGACATACATGAGTGTCTGATGATACTACTATGTGCTTGTTATTGTTACCCTCCCCCTCCTCAACTGCCTCCCCCCACTAGGCACAGGAGATGGTGGAGTTCCTGGACCCAGCTCCTGCAGCCAACCCAGGACCCAGAAGAAGGGGGCGCTGGGCTCAGCCAGGTGTAGAACTAAGTGTTCGCTCCATGCTGGACCTGCGGCAGCTGGAGACACTGGCTCCAAGCCCTCGGGGCCCCAGCCAGGACTCACTGGCCATGACCCCATCTGGTGCTGGGAAGCATGGTCAGCAGGCCCCTGAGACTTCACATACTAGCCAGGTGAGCCAGCTTTCTCCCAGCTCTCTAGAGATCTTCAAGGAGCCTTAGCCAGCCTCGTGCCACCAGTCGAGGCCTGAGCACTGATCCAGCTATGCTTGCTTTTCCCCTGTGGCACGTGAGTTACCTGAGCTGCAAGGATGGGATGGGGCTGGCTAGGCTGTGTGGTATGGTGATCAGGGTAGGAGGGGGTTGGGTGGCCTTTGCCCTGGGCTGGGTTCCCTGGAGTCCTTGGCAGACTCTTGGTATTAAGTGGTAGCTGGAGGTTGGCAGCCCACATATTAATATAGGTCTTTTAGAAGCTTACTTCATCCGCTGGACCCAGCCTGACTCCTTGGTATCTGTCCTCAGAGCTGGAGTATTTAGCTTCCCCCAGAATTGGTACACACCAAATCCTTGCTCACCCCCACCTCTTCTCCAAGGCCCACTTCTCACATCAGCAGCCCTAGTAATGTCCCTTTGTGTGTTCCCAGAATGAAAAGCCCCCTCGGCCTCAAACCTCCCAACCTTGTTCCTGCCCCCACATTATCCAATTGTTGTCACAAGAGGAAGGGGTCTTTGCCCAAGATCTGGAGCCTGCACCCATTGAAGATGGTATTGTCTACCCGGAGCCAAGTGACAGCCCCACCATGGATACCAGGCAAGGGTCCTGCCCTAGCCAGACCTTGTGGGGCCAGGCAGCCCCCAGTCTTCTGTTCCCTCTGAGTGTGTTTCAGCTGGGAGGGTTGGCCTCCAGGATACTCAGGGCTCGCCTGCCACCTTACTGCTGCCTCATCCCAAGTCCTGCTCACAGGCAGGAGTCTAGTGAGGCTGCCACTCACCTCTGCTCACTGCCTTTTCTTCCCCCTGCTGGCCTTCCTGGCAGTGAGTTCCAGGTGCAGGCTCCAGCCCGAGGAACCCTGGGAAGAACGTACCCAGGTCGCAGGGGCTCAGAAAAGCACAGCCCTGACAGTGCCTGCTCTATGGATTACAGCAGCAGCTGTCTTTCCAGCCCTGAGCACCCCAATGAAGGTGAGGCCACAGCCCCAAGAGGAGGGGTTGGTGGACTAGGTTGGGGTGAAGGCTCAGGGCACAGATGAGTACAGCATGATGCCTCTCTCCCTGCCCCCACATCCAGACTCCGAGAGCACAGAGCCCCTGAGTGTGGATGGCATCTCCTCAGACCTTGAAGAGCCAGCCGAGGGTGATGAAGAAGAGGAAGAAGAAGAGGGAGGCACTGGATTCTATGGCCTGCGTGAGGGCAGTCCCCGTACCCCAGACCAGGAGCAGTTTCTAAAACAGCACTTTGAGACTCTGGCCAATGGAGCTGCTCCAGGTGTGGTCAGAGGGCCAGCATTTTGTCACTGCAATCTGTCCTTCTTGCCTCCTTATCTACCTGAGAGGAAGGGTCCAAGGGCAGGCAATGCCTTGGGGTTTCCTTCTTGGGGAGTCAGAATCCGGGACAAGGGCTTGATTTCTGCCTCAATTGATGATATCTATGACCTTGGCAGGGGGCCCGGTCCGAGTACCAGAGAGGACAGAGTCTCGGAGCATCTCTGCACGATTCCTGTTGCAAGTACAGACCCCCCCACTCAGGTACAGTGACCTCTCCCACAGCAGCTCTGGCTCTCCTGACCTCCCAGTGCTCCTACCTCTGGGGCAGCACGAAGCCCTCCTGTGTCCAAAGTTCTATCTTCCCATGCCCAACGGTGTTTTGCACTCTTGGTTTTGGGACAACTGGTTTTTCCCCACCCCTGTCTAGCTTTGTGCCTGCCCTTCCCTCCTAATGCCTCTCTGGTGCTGTGAGAGCTTCTCACCATTTTGGCAGGGAGGATCATTGAGCCCTCTCTGGACCTTCTTCCACATTTCTCCCTGTAGGGAGCCATCCCCATCCTCCTCCAGTCTGGCATTGATGTCGAGACCAGTCCAGGTGCCACAGGCATCTGGTGAGCAACTGAGAGGCAGTGGTGCCAGTCCCCCAGGAGCACCCCCAGAGGCGGAACCTTCCTCTGGCAACCCCAGCCCCCAGCAGGCAGCCCCTGTGCTGTTGCCACGACGCCGTCTCAACCCTGATAGCAGCTGGGCTCCCAAGAGAGTGGCCACAGCCAGCCCCTTAGCTGGACTCCAGAAAGCCCAGTCTGTGCACAATCTGGTGCCACAGGGTGAGGAGCTGGGTGGGCTCAGCTCCTGGGTGTGGGGGCTGTGGAACATGTGTGCATGCTGGAGAAAGGAGGGCCTGGTGTAGCCCTACTGTGTCATTGTGCTTGCTACTGGGTGTCCTTTAGTGGGCATGTGCAGGGGAACAGCAGCTCCTGGGGGGTGGGTTTTAGCACCTGGGATGCCTTCTTCACCACCTGACATGCATATATCTCTTGTCTCCTCTGCAGATGAGGTCCCTTCACCAGGCCCATTGCTCTCACGGGAGATTGAGGCTCAGAATGGCCTGGGCACCCTGCCCCAAGCTGATGGCTGTCCATCTCGGCCCCGCTCCTACCAGAACCCAACCACCAGTTCCATGGCCAAGATATCCCGCAGTATCTCTGTTGGGGAGAACCTGGGCCTAGTAGCTGAACCTCAAGCTCCTGCCCCCATCCGAGTCTCACCACTCAGCAAGCTGGCCCTGCCCAGCCGGGCTCACCTGGTCCTGGACATCCCCAAACCACTGCCTGACCGCCCTACCCTGGCTACATTCTCACCTGTAACCAAGGGCTGGCTCCCTGGTGAGGCAGAACAGCCTGGCTTCCCAGCGGGCCTAGGAAAGGCTCACAGTACCTCTGAGAGACGGCCCTGTTTGGGGGAGGGTACCACTCCCCGGCCTAGGACAGAGTACCAGGCTCATCCTGGGCCCACCAGCCCCTGTGCCCAGCAACTGCCAGTCAGCAGCCTCCTCCGAGGCCCTGAGAACTTGCAGCCCCCACCCCCTGAGAAGACTCCCAACCCCATGGAATGCACCAGGCCAGGGGCAGCCTTGAGCCAGGACTCAGGTGTGCACAGCTCCCCAGCTTTCACCTCCTGCCCCATCCTCTCTCTCCCGTCTCTGTTGGCCGCTCTCTGGCCCCATCCCATTTCTGTGCATCCAGCCTCTGGCGTTTTTCGTCCTGTCCGCTCCTGTCTCGGTCCATAAGTCACACCCCTGATGGTGAGACACTCCTGCCAACCTTCATGATTTCCTTGTGACCCACTTACCCATTCAGTGCCTTCTGGACCCTGGGGCTGGCCCTCTCCTCTGGACCTTGTCTATGTGGTGTTAGGGAGGCTGTTGGGAGGGAAGGAGGCAAGAGGAATGGATGGGGGGCAAGCAGGGGGTGCAGTGCGAGGGCTAGGCCTCGCCTGCTCTGAGCATGCCTGGGTGGGAAGGCCTGAAAGGGTGGCTTTCTGGGCCATAGTGAACTGTGTCTATCCCTTTCAGAACTGGCGGTGAGCCTGGAGCAGTGTGAACAACTCGTGGCAGAGCTCCGTGGCAACGTGTGCCAGGCCGTGCGGCTCTACCACTTGGTGAGTGTCGGGCAACGACCAGCGGGAGGATGGAGCATGTCAGTAGTGCTAGGTGTTTCAGATAGCTGAGTGTCCGGAACACTAATGATAAAGCTCTTTCACTGACAGGGCGGAGGATTCAAGAGCATCCTGGGCAGAGTAGGTGAGGGGGTCAGAGGCCAGGCCAGCCTCTTGAACCAGGCACCTTTTTGGTCATGTCTGGTTAAGGGCTGGAGACTTCCCTCAGATAGGAAGGTGAGGCATAGAGAGGCCATATATCCTAGTTTGCTCAAGACAATCCCAGTTTGTGCCTGTTGTCCAAACCTAATTTTTTTTTTTTTGAGACAGAGTCTCACTCTGTTGCCTGGACTAGAATGAGTGCCGTGGCATCAGCCTAGCTCACAGCAATCTCAAATTCCTGGGCCCAAGCAATCCTTCTGCCTCAGCCTCCCGAGTAGCTGGGACTACAGGCATGCGCCACCATGCCTGGCTAATTTTTTCTATATATTTTTAGCTGGCCAATTATTTCTATTTTTAGTAGAGACAGGGTCTTGCTCTTGCTCAGGCTGGTTTCGAACTCCTGACCTTGAGCAATCCGCCTGCCTCTGCCTCCCAGAGTGCTAGGATTACAGGCATGAGCCACTGCGCCCGGCCCCAACCTAATTGTTAATCATATCCCTTTTCATATCCAAAAATCATTTGGCCACCCTAGACATAGGGGACAGTCCAGTCAGGATAAGCTTTGAGGTAAAGTGGAGTGTGCATGAGTAGTAAGGAGTTGCTAACAAGATACAGATGTTTCCTAATCTGATGGCCTCCTCCTTTGGGGTCACCCCCACAGTCTGCCTGCATCTCATATCCCCTGGTCATACTTGCTCATCTTGGAGTGTGGAACTGCCAGCCCATCCCTTCTGTGGTAGGCTAGACCCAGGTGGGGCCCCACCCTTTTATATATGTTGACAGGCCCCTCCACTGTTCCTCCAACTCACTTCTGGGGGTCCTGTTGCAGGTGGCCGGCTGCAAGACACCCTCAGTGGAGCAAAGTCAGATCACTCAGCTCCTGAGAGACACCTTCTCGTCAGTGCGGCAGGAGCTAGAGGCCCTGGCTGGTGCAGTGCTGTCCAGCCCAGGCGGGAGCCCTGGGTCTGTGGGAGCTGAGCAAACGCAGGCCCTGCTAGAGCAATACTCAGAGCTGTTGCTTCGAGCCGTGGAGCGGCGCATGGAACGCAGACTCTGAGTTCCAGAAGCCTGTCCCAAGTGAAGGCTCCCCGTATTCCAAACTGTAGCCCCTCCTCCACTCACCAAAACCTCCGGGACGCTTGGAGTGGAAAGCAGGGATCAGTGCTCAGAGGTGAAGCAGCTTTCCCAGCTGCTCCCAGCTGTATTTATTAATTTATTTCCCTGACTGTTGCCTCACTTCCTTGAAACTCCTGCCTCCACAGCCCCTCCAGTGGCAGGGATAGGTCTTCGGTCTTCGTCATCTTGGTGCTGTGAGGGGTAGGAGGGCAGCCTGCCCCATCTGGGGGGAACTGGGAAGGGCTGGCCCTCTCTTCTTAGAAGCCATTTGAAATTACTGCAGGGATCAGCTCCCTGGGGTGGAGCATACACAGGGTACTCTGTGGGGTAGAGGTGAGAGGTGATGTAGTATTCAGTGCCCTTCAGCCACCTGCAGGCCTTCACCTCTACCTCCACTTCCCTCCCATACCAGCTGTACTCCCCTGGCTGCCGAGCAGGGGTTGTTTCCCCCAATTCCTAGCAGTTCAGAAAGGCAGAGTTGTCTGGCCCTCCAGGGTATCCCCCACCATTAGGAGACTCGAGTTGGTATTAGGACCTGAGCCCCCACATTCCACTCCCATTCTCCCTCCAAGAGGGCCCTAGCATTTTCTCTATTCCTGTGCCCCTCTTTCTCTCCTGGCCAGAGCTTGTGGAGCCAGCCGTGGGACATTGCTGCAGGACAGTAAAGCCCTCTGCTGGGCAGACATGAAGCTCTGGCCACCTTTCCTCAGATCCTTGGCCTTCCCTGTCCTCCAACCCTGGACCCCAGCATACTGCTGGAGTCCCGAGGCCACCTTCTCCCTGCATCCTGAGCAATGCTCAGTCAGAAGTCTCTGTTGGAATTTCCCTCATGGTTTACAGGGTGCTGCCCACCACCTTCTGAGGACCTTGGCCACAGAGTAAATCACACACACACACACCCCCACCCACACACACGCGACTGTTTATTGCTAGAGTACTTGGCTCCCTGATGTGTTCCTGGTTTCCTCTCATATTCTGCCCCAGCCTCACCACCCTGGCTTATGTGGAGCACGTAAGGAGCATGGAAAGGGATGGAACACACTACACCCAAATTCTGGATTCTTGGTGTCCACAGACTAGCTGATGTGAGATGGCCCATAGGATACCTGGTTTGGGTAGAAGGAGCCTCCTTAGAGGCGGTGCAGGGCAACCAAGGGTGTGCTAGATATTGGAGGTTAAGGGGAGGGAGGTGCAGGGGCCAAGAGAGACACTGGAAAAGTGGTAGGTGGGACAGGTAAGTGGCAAAGGTGAGGGGTTAGGTTAGAATCAGAAGGGGCAGTTGTTAGGAGCGAGAGAAGGAGATAGGACATGGTAGGCAGGTAGAGTAAGACCAAGTAGTGGGGCAGGTGAAGAGTGAAGAACACGTGTCTGGGCCCTGCCTCTTCCCTCTGCACCAGGTAAGTCAGGGCAGCTTTACAGTACAGCATCAGGCCACAAAAGCCCTTTCACCCACGCTGCTGGCTCTATAGGCAGAGGTTTATAAAGACATGGCTTCTGAAGGGTGCCCAGCTCTGTTGCATCAGCCCGAGTGCATTTGAGCAGCTCAAAACTGGCTCACCCCCACTTCTCTACTTCTACCACCTGCATGGCCCCAAGAACTCTGGCAGCTGGGGCTGGACCCCTGGCAGGCCTGCCGCTGCCTGTGCCTCCCACCCGGCACGCTAGCCACCAGCCCACCGCAGGTAGGGCTCACGCTCGAACCTCTGGGCCAGGTCCTTCATGAGGAGGTAGCTACCTACCCTCTGGCTAAGGTTTGTGAGAAGGTGGCCGCCCTTTCCCTGCCTTCTGCCCAACGTGGTGGAGGGGTTTGGTGACCGGGCGGCACCTCATCTTTACCCCCCAGCCCTCTCGACCCCCGCCCTTCCTCTTCTGCATGTCTGAGGCCACCGGCAACGTCCAGATTTGCGCCGCCCGCCCCAGTTTTGAAAGCCCCTTATTTATAACTTTTATACTTTGTCCAGGCCATGGCGCTTCCCTCCTCCCCGGCTGCACGGGGCGGGGACTGTTTTTAACGTGTCGGTTTATACTGATGTATGAACTTGTCAATAAACACAATCATTTGTTAACTCTGGGATGCCGGCGAACAGTAAAGGGAAGGCGGACGCTGGTTCTCGCAGGGCTGCCGAGACAGCAAAGCTGAGAGCGTGGCGAGGGCCTGGGGGCGGGGCCGGGGCCGAGGTTCGGGGGCGGGGCCGGGGAGAGCCTGGGGCCGAGGGCGGATTCCGGGGCGGGGCTTGGGCCGGCTGTGGCCGCGTCATGGCGGAGGCGGCTTTGGACGCCGTGCGGAGGGAGTTACGAGAATTCCCAGCCGCAGCAAGGGGTGAGTTTGTTTGCTCGGAGGCCGCGGCGTCCCCCGGACGCGGGAAGGGCCCTGGGGTGCCTCTGACACCGAGGGCGCGGAGCCTCGTGCGTAGGACTGGTTGATGGCTCCACTCATCGCTCTTCTGTCGCAGCCCCCTCCCCCAGCCCGGAGGGTCGGTCCTCTGCTGCCCTCCGGTGTTCACGCACCCTCGTGGCTTTCTGGGGTGACTCTTGCCACATCGTTCCCAAGGCCCCGTGCGTTCTTGACTGTGGTCGCGGTCCCCACAGTCTGAGCAGTCGGCTGTTGCTTTTCCCGGATTGAAGTCCTGAACATTAAATACACACAAGTGGTGGTCGGATTCCCGCCCCCGCCCTCCCCGCTTTGTAAGATTGTAGGCTGTCCAGGTGATCCCTGAATTTTCTCCTGCATGGTTTTTATTCTTTCTTCCCCTCTTTCCTCCCTCTGCCTTCCTTCTTTTTTTCTTTTTTTTATGTTTTCAAACGATTTCTTACCACCGAACAAAACAGGCACATGTGTATGTAATGGGCATCTATGGCCAAGCATGGTGGTTGGCTCATGCCTATAATACTGGCACTTTGGGAGGCCAAGGCAGGAAGATCTCTTGAGGCCAGGAGTTGGATACCAGTCAGGGCAACATAGCGAGATCCCCATCTCTACAAAAAACAACAAAATTAACTAGCCCGTCATGGGAGCAGGCACCTGTAGTCTCAGTTACTCAGGAGGCTGAGGCAGGAGGATCGCTTGAGCCTGGGAGTTAGATGTTGCAGTGAGCTATGATCTTGCCACTGCAGTCTAGCCCTGGCAACAGAGCAAGACCCTGTCAAAAAAAAAAGTTAATAATATACAATGGGTATGTAATATAAATAAGCTTTCTTCCCATCTCCAGTGTTCATCCTTCCAGAAAGATTCTGTTTATATTCATGCGCATATGACTCTACATCCCCCTTTTTATACAGATGGTAGGCCTGCTAAACACACTTCGACACTGTGTATCTTGGAGATCATTCTACACCCCTGTGCTTCGGTCTTTTTCACACTTGTGTACTAGTGCTGTAATTTACTTAGTCTGCTAGTGCTAGGCATTTAGGTCATTTTCAATCTATTATTTTCAATAATGCTGCAACCAGTACTTTTAGTATCCATTTAACAAATATTTATTAAGCCTCTCTATGTGCCAGGCTCTGTTCAGTGTGTTTGGGATACATCACTGAATGAAACAAATTGCTGCTTTCACAGGGCTTACATTCTAAGTGAAGAGGCGGACAATTACCCTAGGTTCACTGAAGGAGTAAATTGTATAGTAGAAGAAATAGAAGATAAGTGCAGGGCCTGAAAAGCTGTAGATGGGAGTGTCTGCTGTGTTCAGGGAACAGTGAAGAAGCCAGTGTGCAGGAGTAGTGTGTGCATGTGTGTGAATATTTTTATTGGTTAAATTCTCAGCAGAAGAATTGTTGGGTCAAAGGAATTGTTTGGATCCCTTTTGAAATTTTCTCATTTTGAAGCCCCAGGAGAGAAAAGAAGCCATTCTCTAAAGGAAATGGTGACCAGGTAAAATGGAAATACGTAACTGCAGAAAATCCAAAGGGTAAAAAAAAAAGTTTCCATATATTTCAAGAATCTCGGTGAGCACAACAGGGAGATGTACGAAGCCCCAGATCACCTTCTCCACAGGTGACTGCTTTTTAAATTTTATTTAAAATGAATTTGTTTAGAGGTGGGGTCTCAATATGTTTTTGGTCTTGAACTACTGGGCTCAAGCGATCCCTCTGCCTTAGCCTCCAGAGTAGCTGGGACTATAGGAGCAAGCCACTGAGCCCAGCCCAGGTGACTGCTTTGGTGGGCTGGCATGTCGGGGAAGGCCTTTGCCACTTTCTTCCCTCCTTGCTCCCATATCTACTTGGCAGGTTCTATATTGCCTTTAGCCAGGGATGCAAGTACATGTGTCAACTCTTTGCAGTTTTCCTGGGCCCACGAGAGTTTTCCCACTTAGTTCCAATTTCGGATCTAAAGACATTTCACTTTCCAACTGATTGCAAGGCAAAGATGACTGGCCATGCGGCCAGCCATGAGAGATGGAGCATGACCTCAGAGATCAAAATGCGTGCCAGAGCCATTTGGAGCAGGATACAGCAACCACCAACCTGGGCCAAGGCCTTCCAGCTAGACTTCAAGCACGAAAGTAATAAAGCAAAGCCCCGGACACTTTATAAAAGCCAGCAGAAAGACATTCTGGTCTGAGTGAGCTGCAGAAGCAAAGTATGGTACCTCCTGAACAGAGGGTGTACGGCAGGGGCGGGCACAGGACAGGAGGAAATCAGACTGGAAAGGTAGGTTGGTCCTGATCACACATGGCAAGGCAGACTGTGCTCTGTAAGGTGTAGTGGTAAGCCATCAAAGGGTTTGCTACTAGGGGTGTGACAAGATGAGACTGTATTTTCAGAAGAGGACTGGGGCCAGAATGATAGATGCTTTGAGAGGGAGTGTGTTGGGAAATAGGCTAAGAGACATGAGAAGTTTCAGGAGTTTTGCAGGTCTTTGCCTTGAAGGAATCTGTGGACATGTTAGTTCACAAAATAGAAGCTGCTTCCAACAAGGGGGGCATTGTCAGAGGATGTAACGTTTCTTCTCTTGCTGTTGGTCATCGCCTTGAGCTTTTTTGCAAAGCCAAAAGCTCGATTTGGGCCCTTGGCGGAAAAGCTAATTAAAATGCCTGCCCAGCAGATAACGCGCAGCTGGAACTATCCTAGCCTTCAAGGCTATTCCTGCTTCACTCCTGACTACATGTCTCTGTTTTTAAAAAAGTAGATTAGAGTAATACATAGACTCAGTGTTCTCATTTTATACATTTTATCTTTAATTTATATGCTCAGCTAGGTCTGTGGCTAACTTAGAACTTAACATGCTTATCTTAAAAAAACTATATAACCTTCTATTCTTGTAGACAGAATTAGGTAAGGTTCCCCTAAAAACCTAAAAAAATAAACTGTATACATAATTCTCTAACAAAGGACAACTATTTACTGTACCAATGAATACTTATATAGGACTTCACTCAGGGTCTCAGCCAGCAGAAAGCTGATGACCCCCTGATTCCCCCATCTATTAAACTGTTCTTTGTCTCCATCTCAATCATTTTTCCATCTATAATATATCATCTCTTTATTTCCTACTATTTCCACATCCCTTGCGACGATCCTGCCTTGGGACCTGTTTGTGCTGGGAAGGTGGTCAGCTCCCGGCAGGAGTAGAATTAAGCCAGTGGATGATGCGGCAACCATCCAGCCAGGATGCTGGAGACTTTCATTCCATGATTAAGCAAATATTTCCTGAGCACCTGTGTGCTAGGTACATTCTAGGTCCTGGGGATGCATCTTTTTCTTACTTGCCCTTACTTGTCTTCCAGTGGTGTCATTTGGCAGTTTGTCTCCCAGGTAGGTTATAAGCTACTTGAGATGATGATTGGATCATCTGTTGATACCTCCACGTTGCCCAAGCCAAGTGCTGAGCACATTCTAAGTGCTCAGTAAATACCACTGTGGGAGGGGGCTTTCCAGAGCCATGCCACACCCAGACTAGCCCGAGGCCTTGGCCCTGCTCATTCTGGAGCTCCTAGCACAACCCCAGTGGCCGCCTTTCCTGATGGATGCTAGAAAGTTGGCCCCTGGCGGGGAGGGGGACGCTGAAGATCCACACTGTAGGGCCCAGACATGGCCCCACAGAGGATTCGGGTTATGGGCTGAGTCACAGCCCCTGGCCCTGTGGACTCTGATGGCCCATCCTGGTGTGTTGGTGTGTGCTTTCTGCTTCTGCCTTAAATTTACCTCCACATTCTTCTATTCCTGGTTGTCCAGGGTCCCTTGGTTACCAATGGGCATTGCCTGGTGACAGCATGGCCTTCCCAGAGAGGGCATCTCTTCTGCAGGCAGTAGGGCATGGACTGGGTGCTGCTGGCTTCAGCCCCTGTCCCCTCTTTCTCTCAGAGCTCAGTGTGCCTCTTGCTGTGCCCTACCTGGACGAGCCCCCCACTCCACTCCACTTCTACCGGGACTGGGTCTGTCCCAACAGGCCCTGCATCATCCGCAACGCCCTGCAGCACTGGCCGGCCCTCCAGAAGTGGTCCCTCCCCTACCTCAGGTGGGAGCTGCCCTGGGGTGGAGCATGGGCAGTGATGACTGGCATCTGGGTATGAGCCAAGTTTTCATTCCTCCAGAGCCACGGTGGGCTCCACAGAGGTGAGTGTGGCTGTGACCCCGGATGGTTACGCAGATGCCGTGCGAGGGGACCGCTTCGTGATGCCTGCTGAGCGCCGCCTGCCCCTGAGCTGCGTGCTGGACGTGCTAGAGGGCCAGGCCCAGCACCCGGGAGTGCTGTATGTGCAGAAGCAGTGCTCCAACCTGCCCTCTGAGCTACCCCAGCTGCTGCCTGACCTGGAGCCCCATGTGCCCTGGGCCTCCGAGGCACTGGGTGAGTGGAGGCAGGTGGACCCAGGCCCGGGGCAGGCAGGGAAGAGGTGGGAAGGAAGGGGCCAACCTGCCTGTTCATTCTCTCCCTTTGGTGATGACTTGGCCCAGCCAGGTCAGGTGCTGCCTACTAAATGCATAAGCTCCAGGCCTTGACTTAATAACAGATGAACTACTGAAGATTGCTACCTTTCCTTCTGCCCCAGGGAGGGAGGGCTCCTTCCCCAAGCTTTTCCAACCTCTGCTGCTTCTCCCTGGTTCTCTTCCTTGGCCTCCTTTGCCCTCGCCCAGGTTTCGGGTCTAGCATCACAGTGTGGTGGCTATCCCAGCCTGGCCTTCTAACGCCCTCTGCCCCACAGGAAAGATGCCTGATGCTGTGAACTTCTGGCTGGGAGAGGCAGCTGCAGTGACATCTTGTACGTGTCAGGGGAATGCGAAAGTGGGGAAGGAGCAGGTTGGGGCAGAGGGAGGGAAGGTAAGGCCAGGAGTAGAAGGTTGGGCCTGGCTGGAAGTTGGGCTGACCGTTCTCTACAGTTTCATTTGGGCCTCTGGGACTCGAGCACCCCTGACAGCTGAGGTGGGGGAGGTACCCATGGCATTGGGAGTGGAGTGTACTGTTTATTCTAGATCCCAAGAAGGCTGTGGAAAGGCAAGTTAGGTTGGGGGTGAATTTAGGAGAAGCATGTTGGCTCCATCTTCCCTCTCGGCAGAGGCGAGCTCGGGGCCTGTGGGCAGAGTTCTGAAATGCACACCAGAGTCCCTGGCATCTCCTCGAGCCTGCTGGCTCTGTACACTCTTCTTTTTCACCATAGGTGGTCTTGAGGGGTGGGGCTGTGAGCATGACGGTTTCCTCCCAATGCTCCCTCTTCATACTCTGCTCCCTGGGCCTTTTCTGTTGGCAGTGCACAAGGACCACTATGAGAACCTCTACTGTGTGGTCTCAGGAGAGAAACACTTCTTGTTACATCCGCCCAGTGACCGGCCCTTCATCCCCTATGGTAGGGGGTGTGGCCTGCAGGGACTGAGGAACAGGTGGCCCAAGGTGGAGGGAGGGCAGCGAGAGCCCGGGGCCGGCTGGTGTCCCGGTCTGAGGTGTGGCCACAGCGTCTCCACTGCACCAGGGTCCCTGACCCTGTTGTCTCTGCGCCCAGGGAGCATGAAGACTGGCTGGGAGAGGGGAGGGTCTGGCAAACTCCAGGCCATTTGAGATTCCCCACATCCTTCTCCGTTGGGCTTCAGAACTGTACACACCAGCAACCTACCAGCTAACTGAAGAGGGCACCTTTAAGATGGTGGATGAAGAGGCCATGGAGAAGGTGTCTGTCCTGTTCTTGGGCTCTAGGGAGGGGGAAGGGCGAGAGCCTGGGCTCTGAGGAGCAGGCACGAAGGATCTGGGAAGGTGGCACCTTGCTCTGAAAAGTCCATAAGTCTGGGGCCTTTCAGTGCAGAGCAGAGCAAGGCCTGTGGTATTGACCTTTAGAAGGCACAAAGCCTGAAGGCCTGGGGGTCTTGGGGCCTGCTCCCTGACATCTGATGTGTCCCCAGGTGCCCTGGATCCCACTGGACCCCTTGGCTCCAGACCTGGCCCGATATCCCAGTTATAGTCAGGCCCAAGCACTGCGCTGCACGGTGCGGGCCGGCGAGATGCTCTACCTGCCGGCCCTGTGGTTCCACCATGTCCAGCAGTCCCATGGCTGCATTGCGGGTGAGGAGCTGCCCAGGCCACCCTGCCAAGGCCCAGCAGGGCATCTGGAGAGGAGGTTCGGGAGGCTCTGGGTCAGAAGAGGGACCTATGTGCTCAGGTCCCGTTCTCTCCACAGTGAATTTCTGGTACGACATGGAGTATGATCTCAAGTACAGTTACTTCCAGCTGCTTGACTCCCTCGCTAAGGCTTCGGGCCTCAACTGATGGATCCCTGGTGAACACTGCCAGGCACAGCTGGGGGAGCTTGAGCCCTCCCTGGTCGGGCCGACGTTGGAGACAGCCTGGAGCTTGAGCGCATGCTGGCTGCTGGCCCAGGGTGCGACTCGGGTTGGGCTCAGCTTTGGAAGATCTCGGGATGAGGTCAGGAGGACTCAGAGGTGCCAGGCAGGTCTGGGTGAGGGCTTCCCGGAAGTTGCCACAGAGGTGAAGAGGAGTGGGGATCAGGAACAGCAGCGCCTCTCACCAGCGCTGTGACTGTGGGCGAGTCACTGCCTCTCAGAGCGTTGGTGTCTGTCTGTAAAACGGAAGCAATCGTGGTTCCGCCTCACAAAGCTGTCGTGGGGTTGGAGGTGCTGCCTGCGAGGGCCAGCTCAGGCAGGCACAGAGGAAGTGTTCAATAAAAGGTAACTGTGAGTCACACGTTCTGATTCTCTCGCAGTTGCCTTCTTGGTCTGTTGAGGGCCTGAAGGTTTGTTCAGGTTAAAATTTCAGGGTAACCCTGATTGGGGGTGAGGGCTGGATCAAGGCCTGGACCTGAGGAGCTGTCTGCTGCCCAAATCCCTCTGTTCAATCTTCTTGTAACTTTGTGACCTGGACCTTTTTGGCTCAGGGCTGCGGACACTATTCCTAGCTTTGCCCTGGTCTGGTTTACTGTCCTACCCCAGTTCCAGGGCAGCTGGTGGGGCCTGGTGCCCTGGGGACAACCCCTGTTTCTCTCTCCCACATCAGGCACAGTTAGGCAGGGACGGAAACCCCTGCCCCTCCTGGAGCTGTCCCTCTGAGGAAGGAGGGGGTCTCCACACTCTGACCTCGCCCACAAACTAAGCCCTGGGACGGAAGAGCCCCCCCGCCCCGAGTGCCAACCCACAGGCCTCATCCCCAGCACCCAACTCCAAGGGTGGAGGTGGCCCAGCACATGGCTTTGAAGGGTTTTATTTGCTGGCCACTCCCTTGCCAGGTTGTGATGGGGCCTGGGTGCTCATCTCAGACTGGCCGAGTGCTTCAGTCAGGACTGGGCATTCCTGTCGTACTGGCACCTGGGCTTGCGAAAGGCCTGCGGGGCACTCGGCTCTTCTCTTTGCTGCTGCTCAGGGCCCACACCCTGCCTGCCTTCTCCTCAGCCTCCAGCAACAAGCCCTCCTGGGAGCCCCCCTCCTCTGAATCAGGGCTGGGAAGGGGAGGCCCGGATGGTGATGGCTGGAGAGTGCGGGTCTTCCAGAGAGCTGGGGCGGGGTGTCAAGGCCCCACCACAATGGTGTCTGTGGCTCTAGTATAGGTTTGAGGTACTTCATTTCCTGAACAGGTGGCTGGTCCAGTAGTGGGTGTGGGGCTTGGGTGGAGCAGAGGAGATGGGTGGGAGGGACCCGGGAGGAGCTCTGGGTCAGCTGTGACACCACCAGCTCTGCTTAAAACTCGTGACAGTCCTTGGTCCTGCACCATCATTCCTGCTCCTGAGGACTCAGCCTCATGGCTCTGGTAAGGCCCAGCAGGGCACTGGGCACCACCCTGACCCCTGACCCCTGGCACCCACCTGGGGCCTGGTTAATGCTGTTTCTCAGAGGAGCTATGGTCGGCTGCCGGTGTAGAGGGGGCTGTTTGGCGACCCCAGGACCAGGACAGTGAGCAGAAGCCAGGGGAGAGGAAGGTCCTGAGTTCTTTCTGCCTTGAGAATGGGCTCTGGGCAGAGCTCCCTGGCACCGTGGACTTGGGCCCTGGGGATTCAGAGGCTCTCAGCTGCCATCCTAGGGCCCCAGAAGGAAGTGGCTGCTCTGGTGCTCCTGACTCAGCCGTGTGGGGGCCCCAGGGCTGACACAGATGGAGGAGCTTTCCCCGCTCTGCCTCTGACCCAGGTCACTCCCTGGACTCGGGCTGATGGACCCCTTCTGGAGGCAGGGCTGAGAGCCAGAAGGAAGGACCAGCTGGCACAGGCTTCTCCAGCCTGGCACACCTGCCAGCCTGCGTTCCCAGAACCGGGAGTGTGGGTTTGAAGGGAGCTAGCTGGGGGCCATCTTCAGCCTGACCTTGCAGGGCCTGGAGGCCTGGTGACCTGTGGGCAGGCTGAGCTAGTAGCTGCTGTCCCTGCCCGGCAGAGCCTGTTGCCAGGATGGCCTTCTGTCCAGGGGTGGAATGATGGGGAGCCGCTCAGCTGGGGGCCGAGGCCCTGACATGCCACTTCCCTTCCCTCGACAGTGTATGTCCCCTGCCACCCAGGACTGGCCTCAGTGCTCAGCAGGGGTGTGGTCTGGGGATGTGGGGCGGAAAGACAAGAGGACACTACACCTAGGAAACAGGAAGGCAGATGTGAGGTGTAAATCTGGAGCTGGCCTGACTGGGTTCCAATCCCAATTCTGGACCTCAGGCAGGTGGTTACATAACCTCTCTTGTGCCTCAATTTCCTTGTGGAGTTGGTCATGACAGTGATCGTAAATAGTGCCCACGCATAGAGCGGTGTGCTAAATGAGTTAATACACGCAAAGCCTTGGCCCACAGCCGGGCAGGGAGCCTTATGTAAGTGCTGGCAGGTACCGTGGAGATGCCAGGTCTCCTGTTGACTCCGAACTCTGATGGGGTGGAGGACAGGCCTGGGGCTGAGTGGGCCGGATTCTTTTGGTTCAGGATGAGGCTTTGAGGGAGTGCCCTGGTATCCCCTGCAGCCCCTGTCACCTCTGGCCCTATCAGCCTGCAGCAGGTCTGCCCTTCTCCCTCTGCAGGCAAAGGTGCCTGGGACCTGCCTGCTCACGGTTCGTGTGCTGCAGGCGCATGGCCTGCCCTCCAAGGACCTAGGTGAGCTGCCCGCTTCCCTGGCCCCGTGCTGGGCTGAGGGGGGAGGAGGAGGCTACTGCTGCTGGACTCGGAGGAGTGAAGCCACTGGGTGTGGCCTGGAAGAGGGTGCTGAGCGGGGGTTCTGGGTGCAAAGTGGCAGCTGGGGCTCTGCTGTCCCCGCTGCCTCCCCACCCAGCCCACACCCCACAGCTCTCAAGGAGGTGGAAGGAAGTGGACTGTGGGTGGCTGGCTGGGAAGGGCTCTGGGCCATCACTGGGCACTTGTTCTTCCTTCCCGCAGTGACCCCCTCTGACTGCTACGTTACTCTGTGGCTGCCCACGGCCTCCAGCAACAGGCTGCAGACACGCACGGTCAAGAACAGCAGAAGCCCCATCTGGAACCAGAGCTTTCGCTTCCGAATCCACAGCCAGCTCAAGGTGGGCCAGGCGTCAGCCCAGCCTACTCACCCACTGCTCACCCCGTCCACCCGCTGTCCTCTCCCAGGCCCTCAATGCCTGCCCTGCTCACCTCCCGTTTCTAGAACGTTCTCTTTCCCTGTTCCCTTTCTAGAACATCGTGGAACTGAAAGTCTTTGACCAGGACCTGTTGACCAAAGACGACCCCGTGTTGTCAGTGCTGTTTGACGCGGGAACGCTGCAGGTTGGGGAGCTACGGCGTGAGAGCTTCTCACTGAGCCCTCAGGCAAGGCTGCATTTCCTCTCTGCGGGGCCTCAGCAGGCCAGCTGGTGTCCTCCTCGCCCTTTCTAACTTGCTTCTCTCTCCCCAGGGTGAGGAGCGGCTAGAAGTGGAGTTTCGGCTGCAGAGTCTGTGAGTCAGGGGACGTGGGGCGGTTCTGGGTGGGAGTGCCTCCTCCTGGGAGAGACAGCGCCAGCGCGCCCCGATCTGGTGCCTTCCCGATGGGGGCGAGAACCTGAGAAGCTGTGTCTTTCTAGGACAGACCGAGCTGAGCAGCTTGCCAGCAATGGCATCCTGGCGGTGAGTGTGGGACAGCCCTAGGTGTGGGCTGAGGTCCCATGGGAACTCCTCCCTCATGCCATCTGCTTGCTCTCCTCCCTGGGCCTGAAGTTCCGGCCCACCACCACCTGGGTCAGGGGTAGAGCTGAGTTTGGGGGTCCCTGGGGTTTCAGTTCATCAAGGGAATACAGTGTCAAGCAAATGCTTGGTGACTCGGGGCCACGGACGTAAAGGCTGATGAGCAGGAACCCGGTGCTGGGAGGGTGGGGTCCCTGAACAGGGGAGGGGGCAGTGTCTGAGGGGCTTTCTAACAACTCAGGCCCGGGAACTCTCCTGCTTGCATGTTCACCTGGAGGAGACAGGGGACCAGAAGGGTGAGTCCCTGACCCTCTGGGACAGCCCCAGCCTTCTGTCCATCTTCCCTCTTTCTGAGGTGCCCTGGTGGGGACCTTGCGCTGGCCACCTTCAGCTTCCAAAGGCAGGCATAGCAGTTGGGCAAATCCACACGGGGGCTCCCCAGGACCCGAGCTTTTCCCCTTCGTCCTCCTCCAAGGGGCTGTGGTGGGGGCTCTGTGTCCCAGCCTGGGCCAGATCTCCATTTCAGGGGGACAGAGAAGTCCTCCAGGCCCCTCAGGCAAGACGAGGGAGTCCACACGCAGAGATCCCATTCCCAGCCTCTCTGCTCTGCTTCCTGTTTCCAGGGTCAGAGAGCAGAGTTGAGCTCGTGGTTCCCGGGTCCTTCGAGGGTGCACAGGAGGCCTCTGTGGGCACCAGCACCTTCTGCTTCCATTGCCCAGCCTTCTGGGAACAAGAGCTGGGTATCCATCTGCAGGTAGAGTGTCTCCCTCCCTACAGGCGGGACCCCCAGGACCTCCCCCCTCGTCCCCTCAGCACCTCCTCCCAGCCTGACTCTGCTCCCCCCGAGCCCCCTGGGCAGGGTGCATGGGCCTCCTGTCCCCTCCCTCCTGTTCTCTGCTGCAGCCAGCGGGAGTTGGTGAGGTCCCTGCTAGGAGAGGAAGGGTGAAGAGTCTCAGGTCTTCCTCCTCCTCACTGCAGGATGCCCCCCAAGAACAACTGAAGGTGCCACTGCAGGCCCTGCCCTCTGGCCAGGTGGTGCGGCTCGTCTTCCCCACGTCCCAGGTACTGGTCACTTGTCCAGAGGGGAGCTAGATGCCTGGCTGGGCCCCAGGCCGTGAAGGGATCGGCCTGTTTCTGCAGCTGCTGCTCTCCACGGGCCACACACAGAGCGGGTGCCGGGCAGGCTCTGGGGGGAGTGTGCTCTGAGCAGCCCGCCTTCTGGCTTCAGGCCTGGCCCCTGTGTAGATGGTTGGGGGCCTCTGGGAGCAAAAGGCCCTCATGGGGGTGCGCCAGGGGCCAGGGTGGGAGGAACGGAGCTGGGTGGAGGTGGCCAACCTTTGTGACTGGGGCCTTCATGGTTTTCAGGAGCCCCTGATGAGGGTGGAGCTGAAAAAAGAAGAAAGGTGAGAACCGGCCAGGGCCAGGCAAGGCCACAGGAAGGCAGTGGTGGGGGGAAGCCGTGCAGGGGTGGCCGGAGGTCGGGGGTCTGGCCTAAAGGAGTGAGGGGGAGAGACAGGCAGCTCACAGGATAGTCGCCACTCACCCTCTGCGAGATGCTGGGGACTGGCTCCCAGGGCAGCGTGAAGTGCTGAGGGGGAGCCCTGCTTAACAGGTGAAGCCAGAGGGGGGTGTGCCCTGCCCAGCGCCAGGCACGTGGGAAGCCCTTGATGAGTGGTTGGCTGGAAAACAGGTGGGGAGGTGAGGACAGTACCATGGTTTGAGGCAGAGGGGGCAAGGAAACCCAGAGGGGAGAGGGGAAATCACGTGCCTTTGGGTGGAAGCTGCTGTGGAAGGTCACCTTAAATGACCTTCATTGAGGACTTACTGCCCCCAGCCCCCAACTCCTAGAGAGAGTAGCCTCTCACCAAGCAGGGATGGGATTGTTGGTCCTTCTTTCCTGTCCCCTCTGTGGTCATTTTTGGGCTCAGTGAGGGAGTGAGGCTGAGACTTGGAGGTGGGATCCACAGTGTCGGGTCCTGCCCAGGAGCCGTCTGCACCTGGGACCTCAACCTTCCCTTTCCTGCGTCTGCTTTGCTGCTTTCCCAAGTGTGTCCACACATGGGCGCCTTCTCCTATTCACACTCCACAGGGGTCAGACTTCAGAGTGTCTGAGTGGTGGTAACGGTTGGGCAGAGGGGAGGACAGAGGGCAGTGGGCTTTGCAGGTGAGGCGGACGCAGCTTCCCTCTCTCTGGGGGCCTGAGAGTCTCTACTTCCCCCCAGACTACAGGCGCTGGCCGTGCGGCTGGGCTGCGGGCCCTGCGCCGAGGAGCAGGCCTTCCTGAGCAGGAGGAAGCAGGTGGTGGCTGCGGCCCTGAAGCAGGCCCTGCAGCTGGACAGAGACTTGCATGAGGACGAGGTCTGGGGGCTGGTTGGATGGGTCGTCCCCAGGCTTGCTCAGGCCTAGAGTCCCGTGCTGGTCACTACGGTGGTTGCACCGTAACCAGAGCCTGTCCCTGCCGAGTGTCCCTTTCACTTGATGTTAGCAGGGGTTTGATACTGGCAGAGGGTTGCATGAGGCACCCGGAGCTTACAGACAGGAACTTCCCCACTGGGCTCGCTTTCCTTCTCTTTGTTTCTTGGTCCTTGGTGTGGCCCAGGTTTCGAGACTGGGCCCAGCCTGACCGATGAGTGAGACAAGCATGTGGTATGAGGACTGCCTGCTGGCCCGGGTGGTCCCAGGAGTTCAGGTCAGCCTGGGTCATCTCCTAGGGGAATGACTTCTCCTTGCACAAGCAGGGGAGATGGCTATTTGGGAGACTTTGGTCCCAAGACTTTTGATCAGATCTTGACTGGCCTTAGAGAGCTCAAGGGCCACTTGACTTCCTGCCTCCTCTTCCTGTGGCTTGGCCTTCTCCTTCCCTAGGGCCACTCTGAGCCTGGCTGTCCTCTCTTCCAGATCCCAGTGGTAGCTGTTACGGCCACTGGTGGTGGGTTCCGGGCAATGACTTCCCTGTACGGGCATCTGGCCGGCCTGAAGGAGCTGGGCCTCTTGGATTGCATCTCTTACGTCACAGGGACCTCGGGCTCCACCTGGTGAGCCAGAGGCAGGTTGAGTGCTGGGGCTAGTTGGGTGGTGGCAGGGGGTGCCAGTGGTAAGGCTCTCCTGGGCCTCTGAGCAAACTGTGAGGGCTGGGGAATGCATGTGCCAGGGAGAAATGTGCTCAAGGGGACCCTTGAAGGTCCCCGCCAGGCTGTTGTCCTAGAAGAGAAAGTCTAAGGCATGTGAGGTCTGGATGGGGTCCTTAAGTGACAGCTCCCCTGGCTTTGGCTTTCCCCAGGGCCTTGGCCAACCTCTATGAGGACCCAGAGTGGTCCCAGAAGGACCTGGCAGGGCCCACTGAGTTGCTGAAGACCCAGGTGACCAAGAGCAAGCTGGGGGTGCTGGCCCCGAGCCAGCTGCGGCGGTACCAGCAGGAGCTGGCCGAGCGTGCCCGCCTGGGCCACCCTTCCTGCTTCACCAGCCTGTGGGCCCTCATCAATGAGGCGCTGCTGCACGATGAGGTGTGGAGGGGTGCAGGCCAGGGCGAGGGCTGGAGATGGGGGGCGGGACTGGGGAGCAGGGGTGGGAAGGCTCCAGTCACCAGGCAGCTGTGGCTTTAGGTTCCAATCATTTTTTCCCCAGCCGCATGACTACAAACTCTCCGATCAGCGGGAGGCCCTGAGTCGTGGCCAGAACCCTCTGCCCATCTACTGTGCCCTCAACACCAAGAGGCAGAGCCTGAGCACCTTTGAATTTGAGGGTGAGTGGCCCGGGAGCTGAAGCTGTGCTCTCGTGGTTGGTGGGCAAGGGGTAACTGGGCCTGTGTGTAGGAGGTGGGTGTTACCCCCACCTCTCCTGGACCAGGTCCCATGCTTTCCAGAGACTCTCATCCTGTCAGGGTCCTTCAGGCCTTAGGTCCCATGCTCGAAGTCCCGGCGACAAGGCCTGAGCCTTCTGGTCCCTAGGCTGCCCTGAAGCAAAGCGTCTGGTGGGTGTGTTGGTGTCCGAGGGCTCCCGGCCCCAGGCTGAGGTGTGTGGCTTCCTCACAGAGTGGGTCGAGTTCTCCCCCTATGAGGTCGGCTTCCCCAAGTACGGGGCCTTCATCCCCTCTGAGCTCTTTGGCTCCGAATTCTTCATGGGGCGGCTGATGAAGAGGCTCCCTGAGTCCCGCATCTGCTTTTTGGAAGGTGAGAAGCATCTAGAAGGCGGGAGGAGCTGGGCAGGGCTGGGGAATGGGTGAGAGGGCAGACCTCGACATTCCCAGCTCAATAACTGGTCAGGACGGGCCATGGGGAAGGGTTGGGTTGTGACAGGGACGTGGGGGCTTCTCTTCCCCGCATGTCACCCTTTCAGGTATCTGGAGCAACCTGTATGCAGCCAGCCTTCAGGACAGCTTATACTGGGCCTCAGAGCCCAGCCAGTTCTGGGACCGCTGGGCGCAGAATCGGGCCAGCCTGGGTAGGCGCTTGGCCACTCTCGTGAGGGTGCAAAGGGGCAGCCAGTTGGGGATGTGTTTCGGGGTTGGTGAGGGTGGCTCTCAGGCGTTTGTGGGTCTCAACTGTTCCCCTTTCAGGGTCACCACAGAGGCTAAGATAAAGTCCAGGGGTCCCCATTTCCCCAACATTCTTTCTGTGCAGACAAGGAACGGGTCCCCCTTCTGAAGGTAGAAGAGCCACCCACAACAGCCGGCAGGATAGCTGACTTTTTCACTGACCTTCTGACGAGGCGCCCACTTGCCCAGGCCACCCACAATTTCCTGCGTGGCCTCCATTTCCACAAAGACTATTTCCAGCATCCTCACTTCTCCACCTGGAAAGGTATCTGCTTCTCTCCAACGTCCCCGTGGCCGCCTGGGCCTTGAGTCTCCAGTGCAGTCGTCCCCCCTGTCAGCTCCCATCCCCTCTCCTCGGCACCACCCCCTTGAGCTCAGTTGTCTGAACTGCTTGGAGCAGGAGCTCCTTCTCTCTCTCCTTGTGTTGGGGACACAGGGCCCACTGCAGGGATGCGGGTGGGGTGCTATTTCGGGGGGAGAGAGCAGGGGCCGGAGGGCAGAGTCTCTCCTCCTACCAGCAGCAAGAAATCTCCATTAGCCTGGAGGGGTCTGAGGCCCTAGGTATCCATGACAACTGTACTCCTCCCAACCCATCCCCCAACCTTTCCAGCCACCAAACTGGATGGGCTCCCCAACCAGCTGACACCCTCGGAGCCCCACCTTTGCCTGCTGGATGTCGGCTACTTTGTCAACACCAGCTGCCCGCCCCTCCTGCAGCCCACTCGGGACGTGGACCTCATCCTGTCGCTGGACTACAACCTCCATGGAGCCTTTCAGGTTGGAAAGGGGGTGGGCGGGACCTCCCGTAGGACAGGTAGGACCTGGGATGTTGGGACAGGCATGGGAGGTGGTGGGTGACCCTGGCCCAGCTTTCTTTAGGAGCTGTGATAGTGATACCATGTGAATGGAACGTTGGGGAACTTACTCCGCTCGGGAAGTTGGAGTGGTGGGAAGCTGGTGATGTTTTCCTGGGCATTTTGTATTTGGGTCCCTTCTGCTGTACTCACACCCTGTAAGGTCCTGGACTTCTGGGACCCACCTGCTGGGAGTTTCTGTGTTGCTCCAGTGAGAGGTTCTTGCCTCCCAATTGCATAACTGGAGCCGAAAGTCCCGTGTCTTAGTGGATCTCGACATTCAGTCAGCCCAACGTTGAGGACACTAGGGGCCCGTGGGCTTGTCCCTCTGATGCCACTTCTGCCCGCCCTGCAGCAGCTGCAGCTCCTGGGCCAGTTCTGCCAGGAGCAGGGGATCCCCTTCCCGCCCATCTCACCCAGCCCAGAAGAGCAGCAGCAGCCCGGGGAGTGCCACACTTTCTCCGACCCTGCCCGCCCCGAGGCCCCTGTGGTGCTGCACTTCCCGCTGGTCAACGACTCCTTCCGGGAACACTCGGCCCCTGGTGAGCCTCCGTCCACCTCCTGGTGCCCTGGCCCCTCATGCCGCTCCATAGGTGACACCAAGCCCCGCGCCCCCCACCTCTTCCCCCATGCCTCGTCCTCTCTCCACAGGGGTCCGACGGACACCTGAGGAGGCGGCAGCTGGGGAGGTGAACCTGTCTTCGTCCGACTCCCCCTACCACTACACGAAGGTGACCTACAGCCAGGAGGACGTGGACAAGCTGTTGTGCCTGACGCATTACAACATCTGCAACAACCGGGAGCGGCTGCTGGAGGCCCTGCGCCAGGCTGTGCGGCGAAGGCAGCGGCGCAGGCGCGAGTGACCGCGTAGGGGAGGTGCCCTGGCCCCCGCCACCCTTGCCTCTTTCAGGCTCTTTCCCCGTCATCTCCAAGTGTTCCAGAGCCTCTGGGGGCTTAAGGTGGCCCAGTCACAGCGCCACCGAGGTGTGTGCCCAGAACTGGCCAGATGTGGCACTGAGGGTGGCAGTGGGAATGAGGAGGCTGGAGCCCAGGGCAGGACTGACCTCATTTATGCAAGCACTCAGTGGCCTGTGACTATCTTGCCTTCTGTGCCACTTTGAATAGTGCACAGAGTGAATTGGAGCACTGTATACATTACAGAGACTCATCAACTGGGAGATACCGAGATCATCCATTATTGCAGAGAAGGGCCATGTCATTCCAGGCTCTCAGTTATACATTGCAAGGGCTGGTTTAAAAAAAACGAAACGACAAAACGTCTCCCCAGGTACCTTACAGAGCTAGCTCCTCAGGGTGGGCTTCCCCCAGCAGCAGGGCATCTGCTCACGGACACCCTGTCCAAGCAGGGAGGAGGCCAGGTTGGGGGTCTCTGCTGCTGTAGCCCTGGCCTTGCCTACCTGTCCTGTTGCAGCACCTGTCCTCTTCACCCAGGCAGGGACGTCGTGGTGAGGCCAAGGATTCAGTCAAAAGGCCTCTTCCTGCCACATGGTAGGCGTAGCCAGACTTGGGACCAGATGCGCCAGAGACAGACACCAGTGGCAACGGTGTAACTTTAGCAGGCTGTGACTTTGGTGGGGCCGGGCCTGGCTTTGGGCAGAGCCTGGATCTGAGTATGCAGGAGAAAGACACCCTTGTGCCTCTAGCTGAGTCTCATTCTTGTCCCCTAGAAGTGTCCTCACTTGTAGCTGCCTTGAGGTTCTTGTCCTGGCCCAAACCTATTGGGAAAACAGGGAGGCAGAGCACATTCAGGGGCTGGCCACCCCAGAATCTTCTCCAAACACTGGTGCCCCCGCCCTTTGGCCTCCCCTGGAACCACCCACCTTCTAGAATAAATGTGAGAAACAGGCGAATGGGACATAATTGCCTTGATTTTCACAGCCTGCCTCACTACAGCTGTCAGCCCTGACCTGGCAACTCTCAGGCCCTGCCCTGGGAACGTGGCTACAGACACAGAAGTGGCTGTCCTGGTAGCCTCAGGAGCCACAGTGTCTAGGACAAGGCCTGTCTCTTCAGCAACACATTGGAGTCATAATTTGGAGCCCTGGGGAGTGGGAGTGGATGACTGTGCCAAGGCCACGGTCATGGTGGCCACCTGTTACGGCGCGAGAGCCTTCTAGGCACGTGGCTGTGTGTGTGAGATACCAAGGTTCACCCTGGGCTTGGTGGCCCATGCCTGGAGGATGTGCCCATACCCTGTCTCCAATCCCTCCCCATTTTCATCTAACCCCAAGTGTCCCGTCTTCTGGAGAGCCAACGCCTGCTGGCTTGGAGGTGGGTGAGGGGGTTGAGCAGCTGAATGACACCGGGATCTACAAGAAGAGGCCGAGAACCCAAATAAGAGCCATTTACCCCTAAACCCTCACCTTTGCCTGCCCTTGTCCCTGGTCTGCGATCCCGAGGACGTGCCAACTCCTGTGCCCTCCCTATCCCCTTGGAGTGGGGCTGGGAGAGTAGGAGACAGGCAGAGAGGGGTGTGGGCAGGGTGGACAAGGGGTCTGGCTGCCCGGCAAACACGTATTCTGGCTTGCAGAGGGCAGAGGAGAAAGGAGACTGAGAATTGAGGCGAGCAGGGGGTGTGCAGACAAATCCAGCAAGCTTCCCAGCGACATGCAGAGGGAAACCGGGGACACCCTCAGCACAGGGCTGGCCCAAGTAGGAAAGTCGCTGGGAACCCTGCGAGGCTCCAACTGCGGGGCCCGTCATCTGCAGGGTCTCTCCCCAGTGCAGAGGGTGTGGAGTGATCCCTGGGGAGGGGACAGCCATAGAGTCCGTGGGGAAAGAAGCCTTGTGGCCTGGACTCCGCGTCACAGCGGAGAGTGAGTGAGGCTTTGCACCCAGAGCAGGGGTGTCCCCGGTTTCCCAGGGGTCGCTGAGGGTCTCAAATGTCTGGGTTTCCCCACATCCCAGCAGAGTAGGTCTGAGTCCAGGACCTTGGGCTTAAGAGGGTAGCACTTGTGCCAGTCACTAAAACTCGGGGCTCCCCACCCAGGTGTCCTACCTGAGCAGGGCAGCTGTGCTGGGCGACTCCTCAGTGGCACTCTCAGCTGGAAAGCCAACAGGTCTGGCTTTGAGTTCGGGGCTCAGACTCTGGGCTGCAGAGCAAGGAAGAAGTGTCAGCCCTGGCCCAGACGTCACGCCACCTGCGGCAGCCGTCTCCCCGCATGCTCCTTCCTCCTGCTTCTGGGGACTTGGCAAGGCCCTGGGGAATCTGTCCCTGTCACACCTTGCCCGTGAAGGTGGGTTTCCCCACATACCCGGCCTCCTAGAAGACTGCTCAGATGAGCTAAGACAGGCTCAGCCTGGGGGCGGAGGGGAGGGACCCTGAAATGCTGAAAAGACTCAGGATCCCTTTGAGCTTCTGGAAAGATTGAGTCTTGGGGGATAGTCCAGGGGAAACACACAGAGTGAGGAGTGGAGCTAGGATCCCAGAGACTGCAAGGACACCCCAGCAGCCCCCAGGACATTCCTAACACACTGTCCCCACACGGACCCCTGGCAGACCACAGGACGCAGGGAGAAAGTGGTCTGAGGGGTGTTTCCATGTGCTCCTCCTGGTGGTAGAACCCAGCGTGGCCACTGTCTGCCAGACAACTCAAGGAGGGGCAGAGATGTGTGAGGATCAGACAGAGCAGGGCCTGGAAAGCCCTTGGAGGAGAGGCCATGAGGACACTGGTGGGGAGGACTTGGCGTGGGGGACTCTACAGAGGGCAGAACAGGACCAGGACCCCAGGGAAGGGGAAACCAAGACTATCCCTACTTCTGCTGCTAATTAGCTGTGTGATCTTGGGCAAGTTGTTTATCCTCTCTGGGCCTTACACTGTCTGAGAAAAGACAGTAAGTTCCACTTCTCAGGGGTTGGGGATACTAGATATGAAATGTCCCAGGGAGGCACACAACACCAGTCGCACTGGAAGCCTGGGGCCAAATCAGCACCCACCACCCGTTCCTCCCCGCAGCCCACCTGTCGCGCTGCTCAGGGCTCGCTGCCAGCTTGCAGCCTGCTCTTCAGACGGTGCCGCACACAGGCTCTCCGCCCTGCTGCTCAGCCTGGAACCCAGACAGCCGTGGGTCAAACTCTCCGCCTCCGCTTTGGGGACCTGCCTCTCCCTCCTCCCTGCCTGTGTCTCTTCCTTCACCTGAGGGAGAAAGCGCGGTTCCTGCCATGGTGGTCCCTCAGCCTCTCACACTGGGCTCCCGTGAGGTCAAGGGGGGCCGTGGAAGCTGCTTTCTGAGGACAGATGGGGGGCAGGGGTCACTGTGGCCAGTTCAGCTTTTCCCCATGGGGCTCTGTCCCCTGACCCCTTTGCCTGTCTCCAGCCCCCCGAAGTCTGCGTCTGTGCACTCCCATACTGTCTGGCACCCCCGCTGCCCCTCACGGTCCCATAATAGCTGTCCCAGGAGCTCGAGCTGGGCTGTGGGGTCAGGGTGGTGAGGCTGCTCCAGCCACACGCAGAGGAGAGACTGGAGCCTGGTCACAGCCTGGCCATGTGTCTCCAGAGCCTCCCAGGGAAAGCACTGGATTGGGCCAAAGTCCCCATGGGGAAGAGGGAGCCAGGGAGGGGCTCTGATAGGGAAACCAAGGCAGGGAGGAAGAACAGGAATAGAGAGGAGCCCAGGGCAGAAGCTATGAAGTCACCCTCAGGAGCCAACTGCCCTGAGAGCAGGAGGGAGTCTACCCGAGTCCACAATGCTGGAGTGCCAGCCCAGATGGCCACTCTGAGCCCCCCGAGTGGATCTGCAAGGAGGAGCTTCCTGGAGATGAGGGTCTCCCGGCACTTACCTGCCTCCCCCTCGACGGGAGCTGCTGCTTAAGCTCCAAAGACCCCTCCACGATGGGGACATCCTTTGCGTCCTGAAAATGCATCAGGAAATGTCAGGACCAGCACAGGGGACGCACCTTCCGCAAGGTGGGCTAGGCACCACCTCCTCCTGATTGTATTCCTGATGTATTCCTCAGCGCCTCTCACCCCCATAGCCCTGGCCCCGCTGGGCTCCCCCCGCCCAGCCGCACGCTCCAGGCAGATGGTGGCCAAGGGTGTGTGTGGTCTGATGGGGACACCTGGCTGCAGGTCCTTCTCAGCCAGCTGCGCTCCTGGCCCTGAGTGTCCTGAGGGCCTCCACTGAAAGGGTGGCTGCCAACTCTCCCGCATGTCCACCCCCGCACCTGCTACCGCAGCTTCTGCTCCATCTTGGGGGGCAAGGTGAGCCAGGTGCCCTCCCCCACTGCGGCAGCTGGCCGGGAAAGGACGGGGCTTTCCTGGAGGGCGAGCCCTGAGGGAGGGTCGGGGACCCTGACTTGCAGGCTGAGAGGCCCCGTTCCCACCCTCCAGCCCTCAGCCCCTCTCTCCGGGGCGTGCCCC
>VBSM01001044.1:11387783-11429213 GCA_008086735.1 Cheirogaleus medius | reverse complement strand
ATGCTGTCTGTCCAGGAATCCAACTCGGCCTGGAACAGGGCTAGGCTCAGACCCCGGAGGTGGAGGCCCTCCAGGGCTGGAGGAGAGCGGGGAGACAGCTGAGGGGAGGGATGTTAGAGGAGAAGGGCAGGGCAGGGGGCTCAGAAAGGGCCTGAGAGTGAGTGGGGAGCAGGGGACCGGAGGGGAGGGGCAGAGCAGTGAGGAGGCGAGGTCCCGGGTCCCCATGTTCACCTTGCGTTCCTCGTGCTCCTCTAACATGCGCCGGGCTTCCGCAGGGCTGCAGGGAGCGCCTCGCACGTCCATCTCAGCCTGCAGCCTCCGGGCCTGGAGCAGCAGTTCCTGCAGCGTGGCCTGGAGCTTCTGAGCTTGGTACAAGGCATCCAGCGACTCCCTCCTGCCACAGGGCTTGTCAGCTAGTCCCAGGGCCGCAAACCCCTTTCCCCCAGGGCCTACCAGTGTCTCCTGTCCCCTAATTCCCACAGCCACAGAGGGCCCAGGGGCTGGGAATTAATAGGGTGACAGCAATGTGAAGGAAAGAAGCAGCAGCTTAGGAAAAATAGGCCGAAGGGAGTACAGGGCTGAGACGCTGAGGGCATGGGACAGCGAGGGTGAGGCCCGAGGGCTCCGTACCGCTTCTGCACCCCGCTCTGGAGCTGCCGCCAGCTGTCCATCATCTCTCGCTGCTTGTGACTGAGGCTGCCGGCTGCCCTGGGGCTTCTCTGGCAGAGGCGGCCCACCTCATGCTCTAGGGACTATGGGGGAAGCCAGGGTCAGAGGCTGGGGCAGGGAGGCCCCGGCTGCAGGAGGCCCTGGCACGTGGCCCTCAAGACCCCGTAGGCCCCCCTCCCCGCGTCTGCCCAGGGCCCCCTGCGCCCAGCCGCGCACCTCCACCTGGGCCTGGGCGGGGCTCAGCTCCTGCTCCAGCAGCTCGTGCCTCCGCAGCTGCCGCTGCACGCTCTCCAGGTCCTCCCCGAGGTCCAGGGCCCGGGTCAGGGCGCCCTGGAGAAGGGGGAGTGGGCCGTTACCCCAGGCCTTGGCTTCAGCTCCTCCTCGCTGCGGAGGGGCCTGTGTGTGGACAGTGGCACCAGCACGATCCCCTCCCCGCTGCCCCCACGGGGCCTGAGCAGGGCTCTGGCTTTGACTAGAGGTCTCGTCCTCATGTGACAGAGGATGACTCAGAGGAGACTGTGGGCTTGGAGTTTCCTCTGAGGTAAGGATCTCAGCTGTGGGGCTCCTTTGACTCTCATCCTTTTGGGAGAACTCAGAAGAGAAAGGAGCAAGCGTGGAGGGACAGGCTGGGCTGGCAGTCCTAGGGCAGGAGCCCAAGGGGAAGACCAGCTGGGCGTGCCTGGAACAGGCACCATCTGTCTCACACAGCGCTTCCCACGCAGTGTCTAACTCCTCAACGTCTGCCTCTGCCGGACCTTAGCCCATGCTCCTCTGTGGCAGCCGACATGACTCTAGGGCAAACCTCCCATGGGTGTGGAAGGGATGGGAGGAAACAACGGGTGTGCTCTGGCCTCTGGACCTATAGCGCATTTGGAGGCCAGGACCTGGGGGGAAAGGAGGCAGGGGCCCACCTCTAGGACTGCAGCAGGTGTCTGTGGTCTGGAGTGGATCCCAATGGCCAACTGTCAGATGTCCCCAGGGGACCTCTGACACGACCTCCAAGCACTCAGCCAAACAGGAGGGGCAGGTGGGGCGAGACGCATGGGAGACTCTAGGCAGTGGCCCGCCCCCGACTGAGCACAACAGGACCCCTTTCTGCTGCTTACCTTCTCCCTGATCTGCTCAGTGACACTGTCCAGCTCTCGGGACAATGAATGTATCTCCAGGGCTTCCTCCAGCTGCTGCTGGTACTGGAGCAGGTTGTCACGGAAACTTGCCCACCTGGCCGAGGGAGGGTTGTGTAATGTGCAGCCTGAGGCGGTGTCGCCCTGGCCCGGGCCCCGGCCCCAGCACTCCCCAGTCTGGGACTGGCCTGTTGTTGAGCTGGCTTCGCCGCTGGCAGATGGTCTTGACTTCCTCAGGGTTGTGGTTCTTGAGCTGCAGTGACAGGTCATTGATGCTCCTGACATAGGTGTCACCCACCGTGTCCTGCAGGGGAGGTGCAGGTGAGGGCGCTGGTACCATCTGCTCAAAGTCCCTTCTTTGCACTGTGGCTGGCACTTGGCGGGCCTGCCTGGGTGCCCCAGAGCATGAGGAGCAGCATGTTTGGGCAGAGAGAGGCAGCTGCTTCCTCTACCGTGGCAGGTGCCCATGATCACCCCGTCCCAGGTGCAGTGAGCAAGGTGAGCGTGGAGCCTGCAGCCCCAGGGCCATCCGTAAGGCTAGGAAACAAGCTCCCTGGTTGGGAACCGGGTAGGAGGGGGAGGGTGGTCACATGCTCATGACAGAAGCTTTTAAAGTTAATATGTAGCTTCTTGGGATAAGGGCGGCAAAGGGAAGGGTGGGATGAAGTGGTGAGCTCCAGCCTCCTGGGCTTTGGATGTTGCTCCGCAACCCGAGGACTCACCTGGGCTGAGGCTAGTGTGGCTTGGACACGGGGTGAGGTTTATAGTACACAGGGAAGGGACCCTAACAGGTGGGATTGCAGGCTTCCCACTCCTTGCATTTGTGGAGCTTGTCTACATGTCCAAAGCACTCTCCCACCTCCCTTATGGAGTAGGCAGGGAAGGGTGTCTCTCTTTTAGAGATGCCAAAGCAGAGCTCAGAGGCCAATGTGGCTCATGTGTGGCAGAGCCAGGACTCAAGCCCAGCCTCTCTGCAGTCTAGCTCTCTTTCTACTAAGCAGCTGGCACAGTGTCTGTGAAATTCCACCATCAGCAAATGATATCTTAGGTTTAAGCACTGTAGCCTTTTAAAAATCACACATATTTATTTCAGGGGGATGAGGCTAACACATTTGGTCTGTAACACCTGATCGTGAATATATTTGCCAAATTTCTTTCCTCTATAGCACATAAGAGAACTGGATTTTTAGTACGTGTATGTGTGGGAGGGAGGGTGTGGGGTGAGGAGGAGACGCTGAGCTCGTCACTCAGGGCAGCATGGATTAGCCACTGCGTGCAGGCATATGTACCACCTTAGCATTTCTGAAATAATCATGGACGCACAGGAAATTGCAATAGTCGTACAGAGAGTTCCTGCCTACCCTTCTCCCAGCTTCCCTCATAGTGACATCTTACATAACAATAGCATAATATTAAAACCAGGAAATTGACAGTGGTACGATACCATTAACTAGACTAGACTTTATCCTGATTCCATCAGTTCCTGCATGCGTGCATCTGTGCATTGGGGGAACGGGTCTATGCAGTTTAATCATAGATTCATGGAGCCACTATCACACACAGTGCTCTTACCTCTGGGGCAGGCATTACCCCATTCTAAAGATGCAGGAGCTAAGGCCTGGCGAGATGGGGGAGCCTAAGTGTGTGTAACAGCAAGTGTGGCACCAACATGAGCCCACGCCCGATTCTAGGGCCTGTGCTCCTTCCCCGTGCTGAGCTGCCTTTCTCAATGGGGTGCCATGGCCAACCTCTCCCTGGGCAGGGCCCCTTACCCGGGCCGAGGCTCCTCGGAACTCGTGGAGCCGCCTGCAGAGCTGCAAACAGTGCTCGAGGTCCTGGCCCAGGTCGCCGACATTCACCATCACCTCCTGTGAAGGCCAAGGGTGGGGGAGGGCAGCACTCTGAGCGCTGGCCCGAGGCGTGCCCGGTCCACGGGGCACCCACTGCTGGGACAGTGCTGGGGCAGGTGGAGGCTTTGGGACGTCTTGCTGGGACTCCCTCCTGCAGGCCTAGGCTCCCCTCTCCCCCCATCTCTCAGCCCCACAGCCTGTGGCCCCCAGATCCGCCCCTGCCCAGCCGGGCTTCCACCTTCTCCTGGATCCAGGCCTCTGCGAGGTCCACTCTTTGCAGGAACTCCAAGAAGTTCCGCTTGTCCTCTAGGTCCTGGCCCCGGAGGGCCACGGCCTGCCTCAGCTTCTCCCAGTGCTTCTGCAGCACCTGCAGCCTCTGGGACACCTCTCCCGCCCGAGGGTGGCTCTGTGCCAGGAGCGCCTCGCCCTGCTGGGGAGAGATGGGACACAGGTGATCTTGTCTGCTGCTCTTCCTCCTGCCTAAGACCTTGCCCCTTGGCCACACTTTCCGGTAGGCGTGGGGCTGACAGCTTGACTGTTACCTTGGCAACAGAGGTCACGACCTCCTCATGGGCCTGGACCTCAGCCTCAAAGGCCTGGTGCTTCAGCAGGTGCTTCAACGTGTGTCTCAGGTCCCCAGGAGGGATCGGCTCTTTCAGCTGTTGGACCCGCTCCTGGATCCAGTCCTCGGCCTGGCGGGGGCACGAGGGACAAGAATCCCGTGGTGCTCCACACTACTTCCACCCACAGAGAGACCCAGCAGACCTAGCAAGTCCAGGTGGCCACCCACTGGTCCCAGGGCAGGGCTGGCAGTGCCTCATGAGAACCAGATGGTTGTAGCCAGGAAGACATGCCCCAGGCCCTGCCGGCTGCCCAGCCACAGGAAGTCGCTGGGCAGGGGCTTGGGCATGGTCTCATTTTGGAGGTGTGGGCCCCCCACTCTTGGGACCCGGGGATGCTCTGCTCCCTTCCCCGCCTCTCTCTGCCCCGGCCCTGCTAGAGCTCAGGCAACAGGTGGGGTCTCTGCACAAAGGGGCTTAGAAGCAAATGTTCTAGGCTCCAGCATGGCCTCAGGAAAGCCATGTAACTCTCCAAACCTCAGTTTGCTATCACAGGGTGTGGTGTGAAGGTCATCTCAACAGCGTAACATGTGGTCCAAGTGGAAGGCACCGGGCAGGGGGTGCCCTCTGACCTGGGTGGCGGCCCTGGTGAAGCGGGCTATCAGCAGGGCGGCGTGCAGGGCCCGGCCCCGGCTCTCTGCCAGTTCCTTCACTCTGGCCCGACGGCCCAGCACGGTGTGAAGCGAGTCCTGCAGCCTGGGCCCCTGGAGCGTCTTCAGCTGCTCACGCAGAGCGGCCTCCTGTGGGGCAGGGGCACGGCCTGCCGTTCTCCCACCCTGGGGGCTGGAGCGGGGCTTTTCTCCAAGGCTCCTAGAGCCCTTCCCTCAGCCCTGCGTGGCTAAGGGCTGGCCAATGCCCCCAGCAACGAGACAGAACCAGACTGCTCCCCAGGGACCACATGATGTGGACAGAGCCAAATGCCCCCCTGCTCCCTGCAGTGTGGCCTTCCCCACGCTGGCCCGCCTCTGGAACCACACGTGCAACTGCTTCCCCGGCCCCCGGCCCCACAGGCGCATGGGTACTGCCTCGGGGTGCACACTGAGCACCCTGTGTCTCCCACTCAGGACTCTCCAAAGTTCCTGGACTCTCTGACCATGCCCAGGACCCCCGAACCCATTACCTTTTCGTCCTGGGCAGCCAGCACCTTCTGGAAGACCTCATGCTTGCGGATCAACCACTCCACCTCTTCCTCCGAGTTCCCCAGAGCGCTGGTTTTCAGGGAGACCTGGATCAGCCCACGGAAAAGTCAAAGAGGCCATCAGGGCCTGCCAGGCAGGCAGCCCCCCCAGCACTCTGGGTGAAGTGGGGCCTCAGGACAGCCAGCAGGGCTGACATGAGCACTGAGCTTGGGCAGGGAGCCGTGAGTGGGAGCGGGAGCCCAGACTGGGGACAGACAACACCACACAACAGAGGGAGCGTGACCAGCCTCCGCAACTCCCTCGGGGCTCAGTCTGGGGATGCTGGTGGAGGCCCACAGCACTGCTCCCCCTCCTGGGAGGACTCATGCACAGCCTCTGTGCCCCGTGCAGAGAACGAGCCAGAGACGCAAGAGGACAGGGCTGAGCAGAGGGAGGGGACAGGAGAGGGGCAGGGCTGTGTGCGAGTGGGGTTGGGGTGTGGGGACCTGCCTCCTGGGCTGTGAGGGTCTCATCCAGGCGGCCACACTCTCTGAGGAAGAGCTCCTCCTGCTGCTTGGCCTGCAGCCTCTCCTGCTTCTGCGCCCAGGCCCGGAACACCTGGTCCCGCTGGTCCTGCAGGGCCTGCAGCCCTTCCTGAACCTAGCGACAGACACATGCAGAGCCTGGGCTGGGGCGGGCAGTGTGGACCAGACCAGGAAGCAAATCCCCAGGGAAGCCTCTGAGGAGAGACCGGCGCGGCACAGTGGGGCAGAGCACCAGGTGGCCGGGCACAAGCTGGGTCAGGTAGGGTGGGCAGGGGGTACCAGGAAAGGGGGCTCACCTCCTTGGCGGGTGTCCCTGCAGCCAAAAGCACCTGCTGGCCCAGCTGGGTGGCCCGCTGCTGCAGTTCCTCCTGGGCCTCCAGCTCTGCCCGCAGCTGCTGGTGGGCGCTGAGCTTTAGGGGGCCACTGCCGGGCTCCTGGGAGCTCTCCTCCACCTGCAGCTCCTGCTGCACACTGGCTGCCCAGGAGGCATAGTCCCGCACCTGACCCCGGGGAGACAGAGGAACAGCCGGGTGAGGGCTGGGCTGGGTGTCACAGAACCAAGCACCAGGCACAATTACAGCCCACCTGAGTCCACTTGCATGGGCAGGGTGGCCTGAGCTGTTCTGGGTCAGGGCTTCCGTGAGACGCACAGGGCCCTTTGTCACCTGTCTCTGTTCTCATCCAAGGCCCACGGACCCTCCACGTGTGCCAGACCCTTGCCTGGACTGTCTTTACCCTCGGCTCTTGCTGCCCATCCTGCCTAGAAGTTCCTCCTCCTTCCACCCCATCTCTATAGAGCTCACCTGAGAAAGGACCAGCAGCTGCAAGACCAGCTGAGTTAATGCTGGTTGATGGGGAACACTCACCTGTTCCTCGTGCAGCCTCCCCTGTACCCTGACGTCACTGCTCTCCTAGTCCTCGAACTACCAGTTTGCCATGTACACACTGTCTTCTGCTGCTCTGTGTACAACTACACAAGGGCAGAGCTGGAGGGACCTTGGGTCCTTGTCCAAACGTCTCAGTGCAGAGAGGAAGAAGAATAAATGGCACCGTGTATGTAAAAGGTTTTGTCAACTCTAAGCACTTGATAAACAGAGGGAAGCAACCTGGGGTTAAGTGTCTCACTCAAGCCCACACTGCTGGAAAGTGGCAGAACTGGGTCCCTAAACTCAAGCCTTTTTGCAGTCATAGTTTGGGCCTCTTGGTCTACCAGGTACTGGGACATGGAGACTCCTGGGACAGCCCGTGGCCAGGGCCCACTGTCCCAGTGTGACTCTCTGGGGTTTAGGCTCACATGCCCATGTAGGCAGGCTCTTTGAGGGCAGCAATTCCACCTCCCACGGCCTCCATGCATCCTCCCTCTCCACCCGCCACTCCCGCACGGAGCTGCACACAGATGTTGAATAGACGCTGGCTGATCCAAAGGTCACTGTCTAGAACATCTGGGTCTCCAGTTACGGGATTCTCTGGTCCAGTCTTACTCCCCAGCCCTGCTTGGACCCCACGTGACTGCCCTGTCACTCACTGGGCTGGTGTTGACCCAAATTTTGACCCAAACCTAAGGAGTGACTGTTACACTCACATGCTCAGCCCTCTGGGCTGCCAGACTGACACCCAGGTGTGTTCCGGCTCTTCTGTCTCGTGTCCACACTTGTTTTCCCTCCAGAACTGGAGGGCCTCAGCAGTGCACGCCATGACACACATGGTGCAACACACACACACACACACACACACACACACACACACACACCCAAGCGGAAGGCGCCCTCACCGCCGTGCGGAAGCGGGCCAGGAGGCACGCCCCCTCCAGCCGGGCCCTGCGCTGCTCCATGCGCCGCCGCAGGGCCGCCCAGGCCTGCACCACAGCTTGCTGCCTCTGCTGCACAGCCTGGGCCTGCGGCCCCGGACTCAGCGTCTGCACCCTGTCTGCGGTCTCCAGCAGCTCCTGCAGCTGGGGGTGGGGCAGGGAAGAGGGAGGGAAAGGTCATGTCCTCCTGACCATCCCACAGATGTGTCCCTTGCCCGGGAACTCAGGCCCTGCTTGGGCCATGCCCTGCCATTGCACAATGGGCCCACGGGAGGCCTGCATGGGCCACACAGCCAGCTGGGCCCACCTGCTGCTCAGCGCCCGCGAGGCCATGCTCCAGACCCTCGTGTCTCCTCAGCTGGGCCTCCGCCCCACGCAGGTCCTGGGCCACGTCGTTGCTGGGGAGACTCATAGATTTCTCCTGAGGAGGGGAGATGGCCAAGGGGATCAGAAGTGGAGGGCAGGCACTGAGCCTGGGGTGGATCCATTTCTAGAAAGAATCCCCTTCCTCCCCTTGGGCTCACACCTGGACCTGAGTGAGGACTTCCAACAGATCTCTGTGAACTCTGAGGGTCGTCTCAGCATCTCGGAGCAGGTGGCCTCGGGCCTGGGCCAGCTCCCACAGCTCCGACCAGGCGGCCCTGCCCCAGGCACATCGAAGAGCAGCAGGAGTCAGCCACTGGCCCAGCCCCTCATTCCTCCCCCTGCCAGGTCAGCCTTCCCTGTCTCCAGGTGGCGCCAGGACTCGCCCAGAGCACCTGAGTGGTCTCTCCCCTTCTTAAAACCTCTGCTGCCTAAGGATCGCCTGAGCCCAGGAGTTTGAGGTTGCTGTGAGCGAGGCTGATGCCACGGCACTCTAGCCGGGGCAACAGAGTGAGACTCTGTCTCAAAAAAAAAAAAACCTCTGCTGCCTTCAGCCCTGCCTGCAACCTTCCTCCCCGGAGCCTGTCTCCCTGCTTTACCAGGAACCCAGGCCTTTGCTGCCGACACCTTGCCATGCTCTCTACATCTTGTGCCTGTGATTTGTGATATTCGTCAGATCACAGGCACTTTGAAGGCAGAGGCCATGTCATTTCCCCAGCCCTCATTTACTCTGCAAACTCTCACTGAGCTCCTGAGGCTTCCTCTGGGCCAGGCTCTGTGTTAGGGTTTATAATAAGTTGTGACCTTGCCCCAAAGCTCACAGGCCGGGGTATATCCAGACCAGCCACGTGGGCAACTAGGAAGGTGGTGTGGCGAGTCCTGTCCCAGACAAGCACGGAGCTGGGGACGCTCATGGGAAGGCCCTGAGCCTGGCCCAGGTGGTATCTTCCCACAGTTCTTCCTCTGAGTCCCGGGAGCAGGTGGCTTGGAAAAGTGCTCCTGGGGATCTGGGCGGGGCTCTGGGACCTGCACACTCGGCCTCACATCCTTCGCAGGGAGCCTGCGGCAGGCTCAGCTTCCCTGGACCCTGCCCCTCCAGCTGCCTCAGAGCCATGTGGCCCTCGGAGCATGCCACCCTCTCTGAATACCCCAGCCCTGCCTGCCCAGCACTCTCCCCCCATAAGCCCACACCGCCGGCCTGGCCCGCTGGGCACTCACTGCAGCTCCTGCTGCCTCTGGCAGGCCTTGGGGGCGGCGCTGTGCCCACATTCCAGCAGGTGCTCTGCCAGCTGCCCGCAGGCTGCCACCCGCTGGCCGCCCATCTCCACCTGGTGCTGAAACTTGGCAAACTTGGTGCAGAGGTGCTGAGAAGAGGAGAGCGGGTGACAGGGTGGCTCCCAGCTGGTTAGGCATCAAGCAGCCTGGGCAGTGTGGGGCTAGACGGCCACAACATCTGCCCACTCTGGCTGGGAGGCCCATCCTGGGCCAGGGCCAGCCCCCACCCGCAGGCTCGGCCTCGGTGCGTCCTCCTCTCCCCAGCCCTCCTCTCACCAGGACGTGCTCAGGGTCCTCTCCAAGGTCCTCTGCTCCTTTGGCCACCTGCGCCTGGCTAGCCAGCCAGCTCTGCAGGTCCTCGGCCTCCCTCGTGAACTCATGCAGCTTCAGGGTCCTCTTCAGCTCCCTGTCCCTGTGGTGACAGCCCCCAGTTCCCTAGAAGTTAGTTGCCTATCCCCCTGGGGACAGCTGCGTGAGTCAAAGCGGGTGATCTGAAGAATGGGGTTATTAGCGGTCTTTGCCCAAGCCTTGTGGCTCAGGATTCAGGGAGAACTGGGCGTAGGAGAGCTGGCGTAGGGGCAGAGGAGGGTGGGTGTGGGGAGACGGACAGCTGCGAGTTGGGGGTGCTGGCTCCCACCAGTGGGAGAACTTATGGAAAGAGGTGAGCAGCGGGTGGCAAGGACTCATCCCTCCCTGGCGCATCTCTATGGGCTGGGGTCCGGGGTTCCCTGCAGCTTAGGGCCTGGTGTGGGACAGTCAACTGTGGCAAGGCCACTGGAGAGAGGGGGGCAGCTCCCCTCACCGTTCGGCTGCCAACTCCTGCAGCGACCGCAGCCTCTCCCGGAGCCTCCGCTGCGCCACACCCAGCTGCTCGGGGCCTTCAGGGCCAGCGAAGGTTTGGGCCCTCTGGTCAAGCTCCTCCATGGAGCTCCAAAACAGAGCCAGCTCCTGCTGCAGGGCCTGGCGGTACACAGGGACCCGGGCCAGGCTCAGCCTGGATGGCTCATGCATTACCCACCCATCTGGCACCCACTGCCCAGCACTGACGGGGACTCATTGTTCCATAAAATGGAGGCACGGCCTGTGCCCTGAGGGCTGTCAGCGGGGAAAGGTGGGTGTTGGGTAACCTGGGCCAAGGAATGGGGTTCAGGAGGCATTACTGTACCCCAACTTCAAAGTGTAAGAGAGAGACAGAGCTAAGGAAGCTGCCCAGTGTACCCGGGACATGTAAGCTCCGTGGGGCGAGGCTATAGGCATGCCCTTAGGAACGGCCCCCTGCAGGTCCTCAGCCACAGAACACACAAAAACAGTGCCCACGGGGGCTGTGCAGAAAAAACGCCCAGATGGGAGGACACCTCAGGGACAGCAGGGACCAGGATTGCCACGGGGTCTAGGCTCTGGGGCGTGTGTGTTCTGGGACCCCATTCCAGGAACAAAGAGGAGCTTCTAGGCCTCCCCACCGTCGGCCAGGGTGTGCTAGTGGGCAGAGGTGGCTTCAGGAAGGGATTTGGTTCACCCAGAGGATGAGACTCAAAGCATGGGAGGAAGATATCTGTAGATGACGTGGAGCAGGTGACCCCAAGAGAGGAGAGGAGTGCCAGGGTGGGGGAAGAGGCAGCAAGACGGGCAGGGAGACCCCAGGGCCGCAGGGAGGGGCAGGACTGGTAGTAGGACTGAAGAAGGGAGAAAGCACGTTGGTCATAGAGCCTGGGGTCGCCTTGCGCGAAGGGGCACGGCAGGGCCTGGGTGGGCCGTGGGCTGGGGCTGGCCATGTCTTCAGCAGCAAGAGAAAGGCTCTTGCTCTCCACACACAGCTAGCAGGTGCCCTTTGGGGGAGTGACAGCCCCTCTCCTCATGGCCCAGCATCCCCAGGGCCACATAGAGTGGAGATGCTGGGGACATGGTACCTGGTGCTTCTTAATGAGCCTGAGGGTGGCGGCCTCATCCCTGCCGTAGTCCCGACTGCTCCCCAGTGGCCACTTCTCCTCCACCCGGCCCTCCAGCTCCGACACGTCCAGAAAGTACTGCCAAGAATGGGGTCAACTCACCTTGACAACCTCAGACAGGACCCTCCATCACCCTGTGGGGACATCCTGCCCCTGCTACCCAGCAGCCTGCACACAGGGGCTTCTGTGCCCACGTGGGGACCAGCCAGCTCCTGGCGCAGAGCTCCCCCGAGAGCCCCACAGATCCTGCTCTGACTTCTGCCACTTCCCCGCCCGTGTCTCTCTGCACCCACCTGCTGGAGGGCGACAGCCTGCTGCAGGCTCCGGGCCTGCGCCTCGCACGCCTGCTCCAGCTCCGCCCAGCAGCCTTCCAGCTTCCGGCACTGCTCCGTGATGTGCTGGGCTCGAGGGTGCCCTGAGGCCCCCAGGCTGCGTCCAGCACCCAGCACCCGCTGCACCTGGCCCCAGTGAGCTTTCACTTCTGCCTGGAGGCCCTGCCACAGAGCGGCACGTGAGGCCGCTGCTCCTGGGTTCCCTTAACCAGGGCTGTGCGGAGCAGAGCCACAGATATGGCTCTGGGCATCAGCGTGGCAAGAGCCCAGGCCAAAAAGAGTGGGACAGAGCTTTGGAAATTGGGACACCCTGGGAGAAGGACTTAGAGGCCAGGACATCCCTGGTAGGGGCAGAGGGCTTCAAAGGTCTGGGAAGGGGACGTCAGAGATCCTGCAGGAAGAAGTCGGCTGTTACCCGGTGCTTGCAGAGAAGGCTCTGGGCACTACCCAAGCACTTGGCGTGGCAGGTGGGGCTGCCATGGGGCATGTGCTCAGCCACCCATGTGAGTTCCATGGTGCTCAGGTGGCAGAACTGGTACATCTCCACTGAGGCCTGCAGCTGCAGGCACTGAGTGGCCATATGTTCCTGCAGGGTCTCAGACCTGGGTGGAGGGAGAAGAGATGGAAGAGGTCCCAGCCAGGGAGCCATCGGGAACAGGGCCGGGAATGGAGGAAAGCCCCCTCTGAGGGCACCAGGGGCCCACCCCACGGCCGACATGACCTGTCTGACTTCGGATGATGGGGTGTCCTGCTTCGCCTAACAGGGTCTCTGACCCTCCCACCCCAGGAATGACCCTACTCCCAAGTCCTGTAGGTGCCACCCTGCTGGCCCCTGTCTATACAGCGGGAGTGGCACATAATGGGCTGAGTTGGGACAAGCAGGCGGGTGTGTGGGCAGGGCCCCACCTCTGGAGGTACTTCTGGGTCTCCTCCAGGACAGCCTGGGAAGCGTCCACACGGTGGGCCTGGGAGACGAGGGCAGCCAGCTGGCCGACCAGGGCCCGACTCCTGCTTTCCAGTTGGCTGTGCCGTGTCTGCAGCCTGCAGCTGGAGCACAGGTCCTGCCCCGTTTCTGCGCTCTGCAGGGCCCCCTCTAGCTGCTCCATCTTCTCCTTCGCATCCTGGGGAAGGACGCGGGGGCTGCTTTAGACCCTGCACATACACCATAGCAGGTGGCCCTTGGGCTCTAAGACTGCAGTACACGTAGCACCAGATTGACATGGGACCTACGGGGGACCCCTGTCCCTGACGGTCAACCCCCAACCAGCAGTGCCCAAACCTTCCCCCGTCCCCATGCTTCTTCCTCCCCTGGGGGACTCAAGCTTTGCTGACCACACACTGGGTATGTGGGAGACAATCTTGTGTTGGCCCCGTGGTGGGTGAAGCCATGTTCAGCTCAGCATAGGCCAGAGACCTTCAGAGGCTGCAGGGCTTGATGGGGCCGCTCCGGAGTTAGCAGAATGCCTACACTCCTCCTCTCCCCTTTGCACCTGCCCGCTCCCAGCCCAGCTGCAGTCTCCCTCTTGTGCCTTGCCCTCTCTCCAGCGGACCTGCAGCTGCCTCAGGAGCTGCTCCTGCTGTCTCGCCTGCCGGAGCTTGTCCCCACTCTCCGCCATCTTGCGGTTCAGCTCTTCCCACTTGCTGCTCAGGCCCTGCAGCCTGGACTGTATGTCCTCTTGGCCGTGGGGCGTGCTGCTCAGCAGCTGTCGCCCAACCTGGAGTGGAGACAAAGGCCCAGGGGTTTTGCTGAGCTGTGGACACCATGAGTGGCCACAGAAGGCTGGGCCCAGGTGGCAGAGGTGGGGGCTGGCTGGCCACAAGCCACATTCCACAGGCTGCCTGGACTCAAGCAGTTCATGCGGCCCCCAAACTGTGGGCAGAGGTAGGAGGACTTTTCCCTGAGTCCCGCAAGCAGAGGAGGGTGGGCTGGCACTGGATTGGTGGGTGGGAAGAGCTTTGCTCTGGTGGAGGTGGCAGGCTCTGGGACTTGCCCTGGAGAGCTGCAGGGGAAGGTGCCAAGGCAACGGGGTGCCGGCGCAGGGGAGGAGGCAGCAGGGGATCCTAGCCCCGTGGTAACTGAGGTCGATCCTTCCTCCAGCAACCATGATCCAGGAAAACAGGTGGCAGAGCGTGGGTTGGGGATTTGAAGATGAGGTGGCCCTGCACCCTCTGTCGTGTGTCCCCACCTGCTGCAAATGCTCCACGTGTCCACGGTTGGCCAGTAGCTCGCTCTTGGCTGCTTTGTGCTGCCTGAGCTTCTGCAGGATGTTGCTGGGTGCTTGGGAGGGCTCCTCCGCGGCCATCAGCCCCTTCCCCTCCAGCCACAGCACCAGCTCCACCACATCCCGCTTCCATTCCTGCCAAGAACCGCGAGACAGGGGTCTCGGTCCAGGGGCAAGGGCTGGGGCAAGGACTTACCTCTAGGGAGAGGGGTCTCAGGGACCCCCACGAGAAATGTGGGACCTGAGCCAATTCTGGGTGCAAGAGAGGTGGAGCTTGAGGTTACATGGGGTAAGTGGGAACAGGGACACCGTGCCTAGAGAGGAGGAATGCCTTCAAGCCCTCCAGCCCACATCAGATCACGTATGGCCACATCTCTCCAAACAGGCTGAAGCTCTGGGAGGCCTGGGGGCTGGCCTGGCCCTGAGCCACTTTGGGGGCCGAACAAGGACTGGACAGAGGCACGGTCTACAGCTGTGAATGTGACCACAAGATCCTAAAGTGCGGCATGAGATGCTGGGGGCAGGGGGCAGTGGGATGAGGGAGGGTGTGGGGTCAGCCAAGAGGCCTGCGGGTTAGGGCCAGCCTTGTTTCTGAGTGCAACATGGACACAGACCATTTTCCTAATCAGGAAAGGCCCGACCCAGGCTGCCTGCCGCATGGGAGGGGTTGTGGGAAAGTGCTGCAAACTGTGAAGTGCTCCCTAGGGTCTCATGGTCACTGGCGCAGAGGGGACCCTTAGGCATTTCTCTCAGAGAGGCCTCGCGTCCTGCACCGGCCCTCACCTGGAGCTGGAGGGAAGCCAGCAGCTGCCGCCTCCTCTGCTCACTCCTCTCCTGGAGCTGGGTCCACTGCGCCCGGACATCCTGCAGCTGCTCTCCGATCCTGCAGGGCGGGCAGAGGGTTAGGGAGGTGCGGAACAGGGCTTCACTCTGCCCCAACCCAGAGCGCACCCCCTGCCTTCCCCACCGCTGGCCTCGGGGCAGCAGTCTGGGGCCGCAGGCGCTACGGCCGGGGGCTGGGCTCACTTGTGTGCAGCAGGGTGTCGGCTCTGAACCAGCTTCTCGCCATGTGCCTGCAGAGCTTCTGCCCGAGGGCCCAGGGTGCCCAGGAGCTGCCCAAACTCCCGGTGCCGCTGCAGCAGGCTCTGGGCTTCCTGCACGTCCTCCTGGGGTGCGGAGACCTGAGGTCACGCCTGGGAGGATGACGTCAGCACCATCTCACCCCCCACTTCCCCCGGGGCCTCCTGCCCAGCCTGGCTTCTGGACCCAAGAGGATGCACTCCCTCCAGGGACTGGAGAGCAACACCCCAGCTCCACGTCCCCAGGCTCCATACCCCGAGGTTGTCCAGGTCAAGGAAGGTCCTGTGGTTGGCACAGGTGGCAGTGAAACCATCCACTTCTCGGCCAAACCTGTGAAGCTCCAACCCCTCCTGCAGCCGCCGCTGCCTCTGTTCCCACGCAGCCTGTAGCTCCCGGCCTTGCTGGCCCAGCAACCTCAGAGCACTGGCCACCTCTCGGGTGTCTGGGGAGTCCAGGGCTGCCACCGGCTGGCTCTGAGTCTCCAGCTGCTGCAGCCTGGCCAGGACACAGGCTGAGGGTCAGACCCAGTCTGGCTCCCCTCACCAGCCTCCTGCCCTTCTTGCCGCAGGGCTCGCTCATCTGGGAGCTCTGACGTGAGGGTAACTGGCGGGAGGGCCTGAGGCTGGTCACCCCAGCTGGCTCACTTGTCCCACGGGATAGCTGCGCCCTGGCCCACGAATGAACCATTGAGTGTAACGGGCCCAACATAGTGCTTAGACTCAGAGTCCATGCTCCCTGCCCACGCCTGCTGCCCACTCTGCAGGCGTGGACCACTAGTGGCCAAGGCCCAGGCAAGTGCATACGCTGAAGCAGCTCAACTCCCAGAGAAAAATCACTCAGGGCCACTGCGAGCACACACGGAGCCTATAAGCAATTTGAAAAGGCGACCCTTTCAGCTGGGTGCAGCCACACAGCGAGGGAACGGGTTACGCCACTGTGTGAAATAGAAAAGGCTCCACTTCTCTGAGCGGCTGCAGCCTGAGCCAGGCAGTGCAGTGTGGCAAGCAGAGGGCAGGACGGGTTTCAATGCCCACCTGAGCACCTGTCAAACTCCCTCAGGCAGGGCACACAGGGCTGCACGCAGTGGCCCTGGTGGCCTGTCAGGCCGTGTCATCGTCCCTGCAGGAGAGGCATCGCCGTACTGAGCAGGTGGGTATCATAGTCCCAGGGGAGGGTCCCGAGCCCTCTGACTCCAGGGCTGTCTGCCTTACCCAGGGTGGCGGGGCCACTGGGCTCCCTGGCTGAGGGCATTGTGTCCGCTCACCCAGATGGGGTCTGGCTGGGCCCGGACAGAGCCTCCCCCACAGCTCAACAGCCTGGGTCCCTCCCTGAAGCATACGGGCTGCCTGATCCATTCTTAAGTTACATCCCCTCCTTATAAATTTGCCTCAAGCACCATGCCAGATGCCAGCCTGGGCCACTCCCCTGGGCGGCCACACTGCTCCCTGCCACGCCCTGTCTGGGCCCGATCCCCTGAGGCCTTGCCCAGCCCCACATGCACTCTGTCCGCCCCTTGTCCTGACCTCTCCTGCTGCAGGCGGATGTCCTTCCGCAGGTCCTGGTGCTCCTTCAGCAGCCGCTGGGCCGAGGCCACGTCCACTGGCTCCTCCTTACTGTGCAGCTGGGCCTGGACGCCCTCTGCCCACAGCCGCAGTTGCCGGCTCTCCTGCAGGACGCTTTGTCGGGCCTGAGCCTCTGCCTGGACCTGGACCCGTTGAGCCACTTGTCCCTGCACCCGCTTCAGCAGCCCCTGCAGCATCTCGACTTGTTCGTGCAGGGGCCGGCTCTCTGTGGGCCCTGGCTCCTCGGCCCTGGGAGACAAGGCCCACTGTACCGTCGGTGGCCTGACCCTGGGCCCCGTGCCCCAGGCACGTGTTCCCTGCCCAGGCCTGTGCTCCCTGGGAACAATGGTGGTGACCCTGAATGTCCACCCCTCCCTCGACCTAGGGACAGCAAGAACACGTGGTTCTTACTTTCCCCCCGGGGGCTTCTCATGCTGACCCCCACCTTTGCCTGAGCCCTCCTGACAGCACATCCTGCCCATCCTCTCCCCAGCCCAGTTCCCTTCCTCTTCCTCGCTCCATTGCCCTGCTCAGCCTCCCCTCCCCGCACTGCCTCCCCGTGCACCGTCACTGTGCTCGATCCATCCCTACTTTACAGCCACCCTCTGGAGGCCGTGGATCCGCTTCTCCAGCACCAGGATCCTCTGCTGGGCCAGGTGCAGGGTGCGGTGGGTGTCCCCTGAGCTCCCTGGCTGCAGGGCTTCCAGCTGGAGTATCACGTCTTGCAGCTGGGCCCGTGTGGGTCCACACTGCTGCAGAACACTGCACACCTCCGCGCCGCGTGCCAGCTGCGTGGCCCTCTCCTCCTTCAGGGCCTCCAGCTGCCCCCACCTGGGCAGAGGGCACAGGGGTGTCTCCATCACAGGGACACCTTCCCATGACCCTGGGGCTTTGGCCAGAGCCTCCCACAACAGAAGCTGCCAGGCTGGCTGTCCCTTGCCCTCTCCTCCCCATCTCTGACACGTCCCACCTGTCCTCCGCGTCCACCTGCCCCATCACCCTGCACTGCCCCCATTCTCACCTCCGGCTCAGTTCCTCCTGCTGCCGCTGGATTTTTGTGGCGTCCCCAGGACATCTCTGCTTCAGTTGCCCAGCAGAGCTGCTGACCTCAGCCCAGTGGCCCCTTCCCACGGCCAGGGCCCTAAGGAAGTTCTGGGGAAAAGGAGGCCCCAGGCCTCTGGGAGGCTTTTTCTGCCACCCACCTCCCTTAAGACTATGAAGGACCTCAGTTGTGCTCTCTGCTGCAGGGATGCTGGGGCTGCCTGCCTCCAGAAGGACAGCCATCTGAGTCCTTAAAGGGCCGAGAAGGGCCTCAAAATTCAAGCTCCCCTCCCCCAGACAGGACCATCACTAAGAGGGAGAACTGAGCACAGCGGTGAAGGATAGGGAGGCAGGAGCCAGGTGACTAGGGGCCAAGCACCCGAGACCCGCTCAGCTTCCAGGGACTGTATACCTCGTATTTGAGCTGCGCGACCTCCAGGTTGTCGGCCTGGGGCTGCGGTGTTTGGAACAGCGCCTTCTGCTCCTCCAGCCACGACTGCAGCTCCCCGCAGGAGCTATAGAAGCCAAGCAGGGCCACCATCTCCTCCAAGCGGGCCCTGCGGAGCTAGGAGAGGTGGCCCCGGGCTGGGTGAGGGTCAGGGCCCGCCCCAGGGCGCCAGAGCAGGCCAAGGGGGACCTCCTCCCCACGGCAGCCCACCAGCAGAGCCCAGGGTCAGGTCCAGACGGGGTCCCTGCCCCACTGCTGGGCCCCACACCCTCTCAGAGTCTTCTCAGCACCCACTGGGCGGAGCTGGTGAGAGCTTAGGGTCGGCGTAAAGGGCACTGGCAGAGTTCGCCCTCATCTGGTCTTGCCCTGCTTGAACCCCTCGGTGCCAGTCCTGCTCGTAGGTGAAATCCACACTTCTCCTTGGGCTTTGGCTCTGCCTGGCCAGGCCCCACCTGCCTCCGGCTCTCCTCTGGCCACTGCCTCCCCAGCCTCTGTGCTCCAGGCACCCGGGCCTTTGCTCCCTGCACTGGCCTCCTTCCTGCCTTTGCACAGGTCCTGGCCAGCACCTCTGGCTGTACTTGCTCTCTGCTTCTCCGAGTTCAAGCCTCAGCTTAAATGTCCTTTCCCCGGAGGTGCCTCCCCTGACCCCCAGCCAGACCTGGGCTCCCATCACAGCCGCATCCACCTAATGACTTGTTGGATATCTCCTCAGCATGATGAAAGCTCCTTAAGAGCAGGGAGCATGTCAGTCACTGCTTTGTCCCCTGGGATTGTGGCACAGGCTCTAGCATGGGGTAGGTGCTCGATAAACATTTCTTTAACAAGGAGTACTACCTCTGCCAGGGTCCGCAGCCCCTCATAGTCCTGGCTCAAGCAGTCCTGTGTTTGGAGTATGGTGTTGGTGTCAAGGTCAGGGTCAAGCTCAGCCGGGAGGGCCATCTTCCAGGTGATGCTGGGGCCAGAGTGACAGGAAGCCTCATTCCAGGCCCCTGGGTGCCTGAGGCTTTCTCCCAGAGGGCTTAGGGCAGACATCACCTGTGCGGACAGAGGGAAGTGTGTCTAGAGGGGGCTCCCACCAAGCAGTGGCAGCTTGGCCAGGCTACCTCCTGAGATCTGGAGGACCTGCCCGGCAGCTCAGAAGGTACACAGGACATAGCTGCGTAGAGACAGGGCCCAGGACACAGAGCTTCCTTAGGGATGAGGGTAAAGGAGCCAACATGAGCTTTGATTTCCACATCTGGAGACACATACGCAGCTTCTTGAAAGGGGGCTGCAAACCCTCCACAGGGCTGGATCCAACTGCCTACCACCCATGTGCTTGTCAGGACTCAGGGCTCGATGAACCAAGGAAGGGGTTTAAGAAAGCAGTCTGATGCCATGATTAGGCCGCCCGAAACCGGCAAGAGCTAAGTCAAGAGAGAGTCAAATGCAGATTAAGGGTCACTTTGGGCCTGGTGATGAAAGTAAAGGCGACATTCCTGGAGGAACCTGCTTAATGCTCTGCAACTGTGTTGGGCAAAGTGAGCCAAGCCAAGCTCTACTCAGATGACCTTGATTCACGTGGGCAGATAGGATTCCACTACTTCTGGGCTGGGTCAGCAGGTTCTGGGCTGGGTCAGCAGGTGAGATGATGCTCAGGACTGGGGCACCCAAACCCAGGGGAAGGCCAGGATTCCCAGGGCAGGGGCCACAAAGACTCTCCCGTTTTTGTTTGTTTTTGAGAGTCTTCCTCTGGCGCCGCCCGGGCTAGAGTGCTGTGGTGTCAGCCTAGCTCACAGCAACCTCAAACTCCTGGGCTCAAGAGATACTTCTGCCTCAGCCTCCCGAGTAGCTGGGACTACAGGCATGCGCCACCACACCCAGCTAATTCTTTCCATTTTTGGCCACCATGCGCGGCTAATTCTATTTTTAGTTGCCCCGCTAATTTTTTCTATTTTTAGTAGAGACGGGGTATAGTTCTTGCTGAGGCTGGTCTCGAACTCCTGACCTCAAGCGATCCTCCCACCTTGGCCTCCCAGAGTGCTAGGATTACAGGCGGGCGTGAGCCTCTGCGCCCGGCCAGACCCTCCAGTTTCTGCCCTCTGTGTGGTCCCGCGGCAGTGGAACATGGAGGATGAGGCGCCGAGCAGAGACCACACCCGCATTGGTCTTGGAGGCGCTCGAGTCTGGGTCCCTTCCCGGTTCCTGCCCGCACCGTGAGGGACGCCCGGGCCGCGGCCGCCCGCGCCTGCTCGTCCAGTTGCCGCAGCTCGGAGGCGAAGGCCCGCACAGCGCGCTCCAGCCTCACGTGGCGCCGCAGCAGGGCCTCAGCAGCCGCCTGGTCCTGCCCGCAAGACCGGCTCTCCAGCGAAGAGCGCTGCTCCCGCAGCCACAAGGTCGCTTCTGCAGCGTCCGCCAAGTACTGTAGGGGGAGGGGAGCAGGGGCGGGGCGGAGAGTCCGCAGGTGCCTGCATGTCCCGCCCCGCCCGGCTGCCCGCCCGCCCGGCTGCCCGCCTCGACCCTGCTACCTGCCGAACCAGCAGGGCTGTCTGCAGCCGCGCGCCCCGCCACGACACCTGGGTCCGCAGCAGCTGCCACTCGCCCTGCACCGCCTCCGCGCGTTCCCCGAGATCCCGCTGCGTCGGGGACCCGCGGGCGCCGAGGTCGCGCCCCCTCCGCACGAGTTCCGCGCACACGGCCTGGTGGCGGTGGAGCTCGGCGTCCAAGGCCTTGGTGCGGGGCAGAGCAGGGGGCTCAGTGAAGGGAGACAGGGGGAAGGGCCCGGGGGCCCGAGAGGACCGGCAGGGAGTTGGCGGCGGCAGGGCGCGAGGGGAGCGGACACCTTGTGTTTCTGCAGGGCGTTTGCGATCTGGCTGAGGTCCTGGCCCAGGGCTGCGTTCTCCACCAGCCACGTGCGCTCCCGCAGCCAGGCGGCCTCCTCCTCACAGCTGCGCAGGAACTCTGCCCGCTGCAGGGTCTGCTCCAGGAGCGCCCGCCTGGGGGCCAGCAAGGGCCACCGAGGGGTTGAGGGGTTGGGGAGTCGCAGGGCAGGGGGAGGGGGTTCCCCACCGGGGTCAGACACTCCCCTCAGGATTTCCCTTTCCCTGGGTGACTCAGTAGGTTAGACAAAGGCTGGGAGGTAAGGGTTCTGTAGACAGAGCTGCCAGGCCGGCAGTATTTTCGTATTTTCACCTGGGCAGGAGAGAATTTGAGCTACAGAGAAGTTCTGAAGAAGGGGGAGGAGTTGGGGCAGACTCTTACCGCACTCTCACAAGAGCCACCAGGCGCTGGTGGAGCTGGGCCAGAGCCGTGGCCTTGGCTTGCAGCACCTCCATGCCGGTGTCCAGGGAGGAGTCCAGCTCTGTGGTCTGGTGGACAAGGTGGCCGACGTGGGCTCCGTGGGCTGAGACCTGGGCCTCCAGCAGGTCATGCCTCTGCAGGAGCTCCACTGTCTCTGCCAGCTGCTGCCCACAGGCGGTGGAGCTGGCCAGCACCTGGCCAGAGACAAGTAGTCGTTGCAGCCCCAGGGTGCTGAGTGCCTGTGAGCGCCAGTGCTGGGGAAAGTCCCCCACCCTGCTGTGTCTCCTGAAGGTCCCCTGGTCCAGTGCCCACCTGTAGCTCCTTGAGCTGGTCAGAGGCAGCCTCCACCTCTTGCAGCAGGCTCAGCACAGCCTGCATGCCTGCTACCTGCTTCCTCTGTCCCTGTAGGCGCTGAAGGAGCCTCTGCCAGCGCAGGGCGATCTCCCCTTGCCTGGAGGACATGAGAATAAGGGAGGTCTCCCCTCGGCTGGGACGAGGAAGCTACCTTGGAGTTCCTGGCCAGCGGTGGGGCTTGCCCTGGAGGAGTCTGGCCTCTGTGGCTGGGGACAGGGTCTGTGGATGCTGTGAGCATCCTGGCATGGGGGGGGGGGTTGGGGCAGCGTGTCCTGCCCTTGGACACAGGCAGAGAAACCAGAAGGAGAACCTGGAAGGTTTAGGCCTTTAGGGCCTCCCTACCGTCTAGTCCCCATCTCCGTCAATGAAAACCCCATCCTTTCAGGTGCCCAGATGAAAAATCTTGATAACTCACTTTCTCACACCCACATCCAATCTGACTGCAAATCCTATTTGGAGCTATCTTCAAAATCTATCCAGAATCCCACCTCCACTGCCTCTCTCTCCTGGAATAGCTTTGTAGTGGCTCTCTCTGCTTCTGCCTGTGTCACCACAATCTATTCCCAACGTGGCATCCAGGAGATTATCACAAAACAAAAGTCAGATTGTTTCGCTTCTGTGCTTAGCCCCCCAGTGATTTCCCATCTGAGTAAAAAACCAAATCTTTACTGTACTCTGCAAGGCCCAGCATGACCTCTGTCCCCACCCCTCACCCCTGTACCTCCCTGGTCTCGTTCCCTGCTACTCGTTCACTTTGGCCAACACTGGCCTCTCTACTTTAGTTTTTCAAAATAGCACATGCCCACCTTGGGGCACTGCACTTGCCATTCCCTCTGCCTAGAATCCTCTGTCCCCACCATCAACATGGCCAGCCCCTTCCTTCTGGTCTTTACTTAAAAGTCAACTTCCCAGCAACTGGAAGGTGGCCACCTGATCAATCTCCCCCCCTCCCACCACCTTGGCACCTCCTATCTCTCTATCCTGCTTTATTATTTTTTATCATTGTCTCATATATTTTCCTTTCTTTGTTTTCTTCAGTAGTGTGTAAGCTTCACAAGGAGAGAGATTTTTGTTTGCCCTCCCCCGCTAAATCTCCAGCACCCAGAACAGTGCACGGGACGTAGTAGACACTCTAAATGTTTGTTTAGTGAATGAATCACTCAGTGGCTGCCTAGAAAGGACAGTGCTTTATCAAAAGGCATGAATCACCGATGGTGGAATTTCAAGTGTCACTGGGAGATAGATCTTCCTAGAGGGAGCCCTGAACCCACAAATCACCTCTCTCTTCTGTGGCCAGAAGGGGACACATGTAAGGATGGGGTGTGGTGGGAAAGCCTAAGCTTGTTGTAGGGACAGTTCACGTGCTCCAGCTCACCTGCGGGCCACATCTTCCCAGCTGTGGTACTGCTCCTGCCGGAGGATGTCTGCAATCTCAGCCAGGGACTGGAAGCGTCCTTCCTGGGACAGGATGCCAGCCTCCAGCATGCCCAGCCTCTGGACGGCCACCTCCACTGTGGCTGGGCTGGCTGATGGGGCTCTGGCCTGCTCCAGCACCTGCTCTGCGTCCTTTAGGAAGCTCTCCCGGAGGGCTGCCTTGCGCTGGAAGCGCCGGGCCAGGGTTTCCAGCCGCTCCAGCTGCAGTAGCCTCTGCTGCAGGGCCTGGCTCCGTGTGGCCTCTGCCCGCTCCAGCCCTGCCCAGCACTGGGACAGCTCCACTGGGCTCAGGCCCTCACGAGGCAGGAAGGGCCTGCGGTTCTGGGCTCGGAGCGCTGTCTGCAGCTGCAAGAGCAGAGCCTCTGCGGCCCCTCGCTGCTGCAGCCGAGGTGGCTTCTCCTGGGTGCGGAAGGAGGCAAAGGCCACCAGTAGCTGGCGCACCGCAGGCAGTGAGTCGGGGAAATCCTGTGCCTCCAGCTGCACCTGCTTCTCTGCAATCCAGCGTAGCAGGTCGGCCACCAGCTGCTCGTACTGGGTCTGCAGCGCCTCTGTCTCCTGGAGCTGAAGCAGGATCTGGCGGAGGGCATGGGCAAGGGTCAGGGCAGCATCTGGGGCAGGCCCTGGGATGGAGGTGCTCCCCTCTGGACGCCGAGGGCTGGCCAGGATTGCAGGTGGGCTGCAGCTCCTGTCCTGTGCTGAGGAGGCACTGAAATGGTGGCACCCAAGCCCAGGAGAAGCGTGGGGCTTCCTCTCCATGACTGGGGTGAGACTGTCCTGCTTTCCTCCTCTTACCGTTCCCCACTTGGACTCCCCTCTGGGCGTTAAGGGCCTTCTTTCCCTTCCCCGAGCTCCCCACCCTGCTAAGCAGCTCAGAGCCCCTGGTCTGTGCCATCCCTCCACCCCCCACCAAGTGAGACACCAACCCTGAGAACAGCCTGCCCAGGCCTCAGCCTCTGCCATCGTGTCCAGAGGGTAAGAAAGCCCCCCCCAAACATGGATCAGCGTAGCGTTCGCCCAGCAGAGGCTCTTCTATGTCTGTCCTTGCAGACTCCCGGCTCTCTAAGCTTTTTAATCCCATTAGACGCTTAACAGCCTGAGAGTAGAGGGGACAGGCAGGGACAGGAAGGGACATTCCTCCCCTGGCTTCCCTTATATGCCGGAAACCGAGCTGGGCACTTCACTCATGCGCCCTTGAACACTCACAACAGGCGTCTACGATCCAGGCATTATCATCTCCACGCTACCAAGGGAGCACAGCGAAGTTAGGTGACGTGGCCAAGGCCACACGGTTAGTAAGTGGCAGGGGCAGGCTTGAAACCCAGGCCTGCCTGACTGTGGAGCCCATGCTCACGTCACCTCTGCTCAGTGCCATGGTCGCCTGTGGCTGGCGGCTTCCCTACGTCACCCACCTTAGCGAGTCTCCTCTGGATGGTCTGCCCGCGCTGCAGGCGGGAGAAGCAGTGGTAGCAGAGGGAGACGTAGGTCATGATGGAGCGCTCATCCGCCTGCGGGGCCGCCACGTCCTCGGGGTCTAGCAGCTGAGCGATGCCCAGCTCCCGCTCAGCCACGTGGAAAGCCAGGGCGAGGTTGTGCAGCGGCCGGTCTGGGCTCAGGGAGCTGTAGTCCAACAGGTCTGGCCTGGACAGAGAGCAGGAAGGGCTCCTCACCAGCGGGGACCGACAGCTTTGGTTTAAGTAGACTTTAACCACTTCGGTACGAGCGTCGACTATAGCCGACAGCCACAGATGAACGTGCACAGCCGAGCGTCGTCGACGCCAAAAGCTTTTACTTTTACCTCTGCAGTTGCAGTGTGTACGTTCAGCTAGTAAGTTACTACGAATCTGTGACCTTTTAACAAGTCCTTAGTAGGAGTTATTGTAGTTATTTTCCTAAAGCTGCCTGTAAAGTAAAACAAGCTTTCAGTGCTTTAAAGCTTTCCTCATCACACAAGAGCAAAACGGATTCGTCGTCAATGCACAGCACAAACTATCGTGCGGACTGTGAGTGCCGGCTGTGGGCAGGGTTTCGCGGCCGGTGAGTGCGGTACGGAAGTGGTTAAATACACCTGTGCACCTACTGGTCAGTCACACCTTATTGTGAATTCGGTTTCCCCTGACAGTTATCTGAGGCCCTGGCTGAAGGCCTAGGACGCTGATGGAGAAAGAGGAGGGTTAATTTGGCACAGGGGCCAGGCTGGTAGGGAAGGGGGGAGAAGCTCCAAAGAGCAGGAACCTGCCAGGGTGAAGACTGAGTAGAACTGAGGGGCACGGAGAGTGGGGAAGGCCGCGGTCAAAGGCACCTGGCCAGTCCCATGGCATTTCCTAGGGCAGGGAGGGGCTGACCCAGGCCAGGGACTCGGCCTCCCTCCCCCTCTACTTCTGTGGCCACATCCCTCCTCCATCAGGGCCCAGGGGCAGAGTCTGTGGGAGACTGGGCAGGTTGAGGAACAAGCCCCTGGAGCTCTGGGCTGGGTCCTCGGGGAGGAAGTGGTGGAGCCTTCTGGGAGGGCCTGGCCGGGTCACACCTGTGGGCGTGGATGAGGGCGTTAAAGCCCAGCCCATCGCTCCAGCTGCGGGAGAAGTCGATGATGTTCACGTTGCTGTAGCGGGCTGTCTTCCGCTGGCACCAGACCAGCAGAGCTTCCTTGGCGGATAGCAGGGCTGCGCTGGCCCCGAACTCCTCCTGGTGGGGGAGGGCACAGGGTCACCATGCGGGGACAGGATGGGGAGCAGCAGAGCCTGCAGGCTGCAGAGAGGCAGACAGGCACGGCCGGGGTCCTGCTCCTGCCCACCCGGGGGCCAGTGCTGACTCTTCTGTCTTCAGAGCATCTGGTTTTACCCACTTCATCTGTGGTGGGCAGGGATCAGGGGTGAGAGAGCACCACCATCCTTTCAAAGAAGTGGGGCACCTGGAAGCCGTCACTGCAGGGCACCTGGCTTTGCATCACAGCCGGTGACCACGCAGCAATAGCTCCCATGTTTGAGCCCTTCTGATGGTCCGGGCATTGTGCTAACTGGCCTTGGCCTCGCAGGATTGAAGTTGGGCCTCATTTAAACCAGTCACCTACCAGCCCCTCACAGCCCTATGCAGTGGGCACTGTTAGCATTTATGTCCTGTGGACAGCGGACGAGGTGCGGTAAGAAAGGCTGGGAAGCTGCCCAGGGTCCCCTAGCTGATAAGGGGGGCTGGCCTGGACCCAGGAACGTCCAGTGGGCCACCTCCTGCCATGCTTAGTGCCTTGTGGGTGCCTCAAGCTGGGCAGTGGCTCAGCTGCCGCTGGTTTCTGTCCCCTGCCACCCTGCACGTCCCTCCTGTTGAAGGTGTCCGTGTTCTGCTACTCCTGGCTTCCGCCTGCCCCCATCCCATCTCCCTTCCACTCTGGGCTTCTTTCCCTCCCTTCCTCCCTTCTTAGACTCTTTTCCCAGTCCCTGTCGCCCTCACCCCAGAGCCCCTTTTCCTCTTCCCCTTTCCCCGCATTGTCTCTCCCGGTTCTCTCTCCTGTGTGCTCCCCTCCCCAGCAGTTCCTCAGCAGCCCAGGCAGGGGGGTGGGAGCAGGAGAGGAACCTCCTGCTGGGGCAGGCGAGGGAGTGGGGCCAGCCTGGGCTGAACACTCTCAGTCATCGGGGAGCAGGGCCCGAGGTGGCTGCAGACAGCAGAGCCAGCAGGGAGGACGGTGGCTGATGGGGGTAACAAGCACCTGCTGCTCCCAAGAGGACGGCTGCAGGGTGCCCCTGGAACAGACTTAGGAGCCTGGCGAGCCGAGTGCAGCTCCCTGGAAGGGCTGAGCTAGCAATTCTTCCGTCCCTTCAGTCCCCACTAGGTGCTCAGCCCTGGGGACACGGGCAGGCAAGGCTCCCACTCTCCTGGGGCTCACAGTCACATCATGAATTTCCAGCGTCCTCCTAGATTTGTGCCAAATTTGTGGCTTCTTTTCATTAGGGTTTTGTTCTCTAGGTTGGTTTTCCTGACCTATTGGAATTGAGTTTTAGGTGGGATTTTGGAACCCATGAAACTGTGAAAATTGATAAATATAAGGACTATGTACTCCTCCTGATCCAGTTGTGGGGAAAAGAAGTAGAATGGAGGAAGAAGGGGGCCCATGAGGGACATACTGTTTCTTCGGTCTTCAGGATGCCGAAGACCTTGTAAACCGGCGGAGCTGGGAGGCCCCGCACATTTCATTGCCCGCGCGGTGCGCTGCGGTGTGGTGGGAGTTACAGAGCCTCAGTGCCCAGCAGAGAGCAGCGCGCAAGGGACAGTGCCAGCTGGCAGTCCCCCTGACTCCGGGCCTAGTGGGTAACTCGCCCAGGCCAGGTTTGAAGCCCACAGCTCGAGTTCTCACTTTATCATGTTACAGTATCCCCGACGTTCTGGGTTCTTTGTCTGTGGTTGAAAAGGGAACATTGATTTTGTGGTTTCCAAGGACCTGTTGTGGAGGTCATGAGAGCTGGGAGAGGCCAGGGCTGGGCTGGGTCACTGGGCACTGGGGCTGGGACATACCCTGTCCAGAGCGATGTGGGAAATCTGGAAACGCAGAATGATGACCCAGATGAGCCCCAGGATGAGCGTCTGGTCTCCATCCACAATGTTCTCTGGCCCGATAAGGGGTATTGGCACCTGTGGGCACAGTTGGCTGGGTTAAGCCATGCAGCCCATGGTCCCTGGGGGCTGGCTGCAGGGTGGGAAGGTCCTGGAATCCATCCTACCCGGCCTGGAGCTCCCTCAGGGAGAAGCAGGCAGGGGACAGGGCTGAGAAGGCAAAGGCTTCCTGCTTAATTGGCCCCATACCCACCTGGGCAAAGCCCCAGCCTGGTGACCTGGGCGGACTACTGGAACGGAAGGACTCCCATGTGTGGGCTACATGTAAACCCAGGCAAAGCTCAGAGGTTCAGCTACAGGGGCTGGAAATGAGGGGTCTTAACAGGCAATGTGTGAGCCAGACAGACCACAGCAGCTGTCCACCTCCACCTCCAAGGCTGTCTTGGGGTCTCTGGGGTGGCTAGGTCCCTGGGCTCACACCTGAACCTCGGCCCTCTTCATCAGTGTTCTGGCTCCAACACAGCTGGTCAAAAACTCAGATTCCCCAGCTCCACCGAATCAGAGTCTCTCGGGCCAGGGCCCAGGAATTTGCGTTTGCTCAAACACTCTGGGTGGTTCTTAAGCGCACTGGAGTTGAGAACTCTCTGCCCTCTATCTTGCCACTGGGACGGGGAGGATGAGGGTCTCAAGGGGAGAAGGAGAGAGACAGAATAAACATCACAGCCCCGCAGGGTCTGGCCCCCATTTCCCTCTGGCTCTGTCTTCCGCTCTCCTGAACCACAGCTCCAAGGCCCGTGGCCTTCCTACAGTTCCACGGGATCCTGAGCACAGTCCTTAGGGCTTTGCAGGGGCTGCCCCTCTGTCTGCAAGTATTATTCCCCAGGTGCTGTACGGCTACTCCCCTCTCTTCCTCTAAGTCTGTACTCAAATGTCGCTTTTTCTATGTGGCCCACCCTGACCACTTTATTTAAAATAGAAAGCTGAGGGCCATTCCCCCACCCAAATACACACACTTGATCCCTTTCCCTGCTCGGGGAGGGAGCTTGGTTTTGTCCCTGATGTATCCCAAGCACCTAGTAGAGTGTCTGGCACATGGTAGGTGATCAACCAATAAGCACTGAGTGGAAAAAGGAAGGGAGAGGAGACTCTCCTAAGACCTGGAGGACAACTGGCTTAGCTGACCACTAGTCCGTGGGAGGAGCTGCATCCCCGGCACACTTCGTTCCGCTTGGCTATTCCCTCCTTCCCTGGCACGCCGGTCCCTCCTGCATTCACCTTGCCTTGGAGTTGGAGCCTCTGGTCGGTGCAGTGTTCGAGTCTGCTCCCAGCAGCTGGTGAGAGCTAATCCTCCCAGCTTCCTGCTTAGCCATGGCCTGCTAGTAGCTTGAACTAGCCACGATGGGAGTATCGACACCGGAGAAATCAGCAAATACTACAAACCAGAGCTTTTGTTTTCCCCAGATAGTCCGTCACTAAACGTTTACCAGCACCCTGCTGGTCTGAGTTCAGTTAATCTGTCTCCTGTTGAAACCACGGGTTCCTCGAGCTCAGGGTCTGGACTCTACTTATTGTATTCCCAGCATAGAACGCCCAGAGCGGTAAGGTCTCCATAAATGTGTCATTCTGCATCCTGCCACTTACTAACTGTGTGTTTGGGGCCAACTCCCTTGTCTGTCCTTGACCACAGTTGCCTCATGTGTATATGGAAACAAGGTTGTCACTGTCACAGCTATCAGTGACACGCTGTATATCAAAGCTTAGGAACAGCTGCAGTGCCTCTGAGAAAGGCCATGGGGCTCATACCTCCCAAAGGTCCTGGAGGGGAGATGACTGGCTCACAGGGTCCTTGTCCCTGGGACCAAATAGGGCCTGGCATTCTGCAGCTGGCTATGCCTGCTCTTGCAAGTGCTGGGGCTCCCGTCGCTCCCCCTCCCTTTGCTTTGGCTTCTTCCCTCCCTGGCTCTCCTCAGCACAGGCTCCCAGGCAGCCGAGAGTAAGCTCCATGCCAGGACATAAGTGACAGGCACACATACTCAGGCTCCGTCCAGCCAGCTCGAGCTCAGTGACGTCACAGCCTCCTGGGACAGCCACCTCCAAGAGCCCTTGGCCTTCCTTGGTTCCCAATATAAATGACGCCTGCTCAGGGCCCCCTTGACCTGCCCCACCCTGCATAGCCCCTTGACACTGGCCATGAAGGTCCTTCTGTGTCCCTGGAGCTCTTGTCTCCTTTTGGCAATGATCTCTTTGGCCTGTCCCTTTCTTTCTGGTGACTCTGGCTCCCTCCTGTTTGCCAAGGCCCTTCTTTCTCCTCGTCCGGGACAGGCCCTACACCTCTTCCCCCACCGCCGGGCTCTTCCCTTTGTTTCCTCTCCCTGCCGGACTCCCACGGCCCCACTGCTGGGCTTTGCTGGCCAGTTAACCATCGATCTTGCCTGGGGAATAATTCTCGCCTCTGTTCCCTCGTTTATGAAATGAGGAGGTTAAGAGAACACTAAGCTCCTTTTGGCTTAGAATTCTGTGCTGCTCTTGTATTACAGACAGTGGCATTTTCAGTCCTAGCAGGGACGCTGCTTGTTCCCGCCTCGGCCAGTGGTGCCCTCCAAGCCAGACGTGCTGTCGCGGCAGCCTTCGCTTCCTGCACTCTGCACCCCAGCAGCCCCTCCTTTATACGGGCCTCAGGTCCTCTCCTCTGCCCTGAGGCCCAGCCCGGGAAGGACAATCCAGTCTCGGGCCTGTCCCAGCTGCCCGCCCCAGCACCACTCCTGGAAGCCCTTTCCCCGGAGCTCACCTTGGCCCTGAGGAAGGCCAGAGCTCGGCTGCTGTTCTCCAGGAAGTGCACGCGCAGGCGGCCCTGGCTCGGGGGTGGCAGGGCCTCCCCTGAGATGAGCTCCAGCAGCCGCAGTAGGTGGGTGCCATCAGCCAGCTCCGCATACAGGTTCTGGATCCTGATGCCCACCTAGCGAGGGGTTGGGGGAAGGTACAGGGTCAGCCCGGCCTTCCCCGCCCACCCCATCCCAGGACTTGGGAGGTGCAGCCCACAGCAGTGGCTTTGGAGGAAGGAGCTCTGGCCTCAGCTCTGCTGTGGGGCCAAGAGAAGTCTCAGGCAGGTGACCCCACAGCCTGTCCCCCAGGTCCACTGGCCAGAGCTGGGGGCACCATCGGAGTGGGCTGTGGGGTACACCCGGCTACACTTACCTGGCCGTGCTGGAAGATGTTGTTGATCCACTTGGTGAAAGTCTTCTCCTGCATCTGCATGTGCCGTGCCTGCAGCTTGCGGACGTGGCCCATCTCGTACTCACAGTCCATGGTGGGGCCTGGACTGGGGGCACCCAAAGCTCTGTGTCTGGGCCTCCCGCTGCAGGGGCTGCCGGGGACCACGGGGCTGACCCACCATCAGGCCTGCAGCCCTTGGGAACAAGAGGCCACTGGACATCTCCCTAAGCCCGGACACCTGGGGGCATGGAGGTCCGGGGAGGAGGTGGATACTGATGACCCCTCTGCCAGGGGCCTGGGGGCCCTGTCCTACCAGACTGTCCCCACGTTTGGTGGGGCTGTGGCTTAGAGCCTAGCCAGGTGAGTTCTGGTGCTCCTGGCTGGTAACCTGTGCTTGAATGGCCCAAGGCCCCCTTTGCCTCACCCTACCTTCCAGATTCTTCTTCTCAGAGCCCCTGCCGCCAGGTGCCTCAACCACAGTGACTGGCTGCTGCTCCTTGGGTTGACTAGGGCAGGTGGAAGGAAAACGGGAAACTGCTTTCCTTGGTGATGTCTGGGTCCCGGGGAGGAGGCCCTGATGGGCAGATGGAGATGGCATTTAGCAGGGACTGCACAGGGAGGAGAGACATCAGGAGAGGCTGAGGCTGGAGCTGGGGCTGCGCCATAGCCCTCCCTTTGGGCCAGTGAGTTGGGGTGACGGCACACAGGCTGCATTGTCCTCCCACCTGCCGCAGGGCGTGGCGCTGACTGGGAGGGGGTGGCTCAAGAATGCTCCAGGCCCCTTGCCCATCCTCCCTCATCCTCTACCCCAGCCCCTAGCGACTTCCCCAGCGCCAGGTGGGGGTCCTGGCCCCGGGACACAGAGGCCCTTGGGACAGCCTTGTCGGCTCATGGGGGCACCGTGGGGGCACCGTGGGGGCACTGTGGTCTGGGAAAGTGGCACCAAAGGGCAGAGGCTCTGTTGGAAGCGTGTGGACCCACTCCCAATCTGGGGCTGCCTTTCTTCACCTGCCAGGGGCCTCTGCGAGCAGCCACGCGGTGGCTGGGAGGGAGCGTGCTGGGCCATCTTCCTCTCACGCACCCCAGGGAACGGCCAGAGACAGAGGCCACCCTCAAACCCGGGGCTGGGCTTTCCAGGCCCTGACAGAAATGCACCCTACCTAGCCGCGCTGAAGGGTGGGTGTTCTCCCAAGCCAGGGGGCTCCCCCTAGGAAGGGGTGACCCAAACTGCAAAGGCTGTGGAGTCTCCTCCAAAGACAGAGTCACAGTGTTTGCTCTGAGGCGCTGCGGAGCTAGCTGTGGCCCAGGTATGGAGGCAGCGGGTGCAGAGGGAGCTGGCCGGCTCCTGTCTCTCCCTCCCCGAGCACCCTCGGACTGGACTGCTCGCAGAGCGAAAGCGAGTGCTGGCTCTGGTGGTTTCACACAGCTCTCTGGCCACGCTCAGGGTAGCAGCCATCGGGCTGGGCTGTGTCTGTGCGTGCGTCCCCCCAGCAGCCCCAGAGCCTCTGAGAAGAGAGGCACCGCTCCCCGGGGAGGTACTCCTGGCGGCAGTGGCCTGCCCTCCAGAGCCAGGCCTCACAAGTCACACCTGACCCCCAGGGACCTGAGACAGGCAGAGGGGCCATGCTGAGAGGTGCTGTAGCCTTGGGTGGGGGAGTAGCTCCCTTGTGTCTGGGAGCTGCTTCCTCTCCTGTTGTCCTTGCTCTGCGAGGTCCCTCCTGCCACTGGCTGGCTTCTGGACGCTTGAGATGAGCCTGCACCCCTTCCTTGCTTGCAGCCTCAGATCCTGTTGCTGACAGCTGGGCCTGTGCCTCCCAGGGTCCCACCCTTCTGCTCTCACTGCCCCTGCAGGGCCTCGGCACTGTCCTCCAACTCCTCAGCCTACACACACCACCCCCCACTCGCCGTTCCTTTCCAAAGCACAGCTCCGCGGGACCCGGGAGGACTCCCCGCTTCCTGCGAGGAAAACCAGGCTTGTCAGACCTTGCTGGAACAAGGCCTTTGCAGCCCACCCAGTTTACCTAATCAGGCTCCTCTCCCTCCACTCACCCTGGGGTGCTCCCCGTGGTCTACTCTCCATTTCCCGGACAGGAGCATGGCTTTCCTGCACCAAGGCTAGGCATCGGCTTTCTCTCGAGTTAGAATGTCTCTTCCCTTTGCCTATCGTCCACACTCACCCATCCTGTCAGCCCCAGTTAAAATCCTGCTTCTTCTAGGATGTCCCTCCCCCACCTCCTTACCCCAGGGATGACTGAGCTTGTTTCTCCTCCTGTCAAGACCCTTGGCTCACGGTGTCTTGTGTGATGTTGGCACCGGAGGACAGACTGAACTGCACGATAGATTTCGACAAAGATCGCTGCTTTTGCAGTTGTTGGATGGGGTTGGGCGACTGCTTTTCTTCCTCCCTGTCTCAACTGCAGCTAAAGCCACTGCACGCACTGCAAGGACCAGCTCCTCTTTGGCTGTGACCAATTGCAACCCCTGGGGAACCCTGAGAACCCTGTTGGTTAGTACAAGGTTTGGATTATTCATGTTGCAAGTAAAACTGAAATCTCAAGTTGAACTGGTTTAAATAATATAAAGGGAATGTACCGGCCCGCATAACTGAAAGATCCAGCAGGATTAGGACTTCAGGTGAGGCTTGAGCCAGCAGCTCAAATGATATCACCATAGACCTGGATTTCCTGTGCCTTTGTCAATGCTGCCTTCATGTTCATGCTCCACAGGGTGGTTCCTGCCGGGCTGGCCTCCCTCCCCTACGCCCAGCAGCTCTGGACACTCCTTTTAATGCCATTTATATTGTTGCACCAATAGGCTCACTTCTTTTACACTGCATGGTTCAGAGAAGAGAGAACATCTCTCCTAAGACTTGCAACAGGTCTGGGGGGCCTGGTGCTCATAGGCTTGAATTGGGCCATGTGTCCATTTCTGAACCAGTATCTGTGACCAAGGCGCTGGGGTCTATCTCACCCAAACCTCATGGCTCAGAGTGAGGGTGGGAAGAGGGGAGTGCTCTGCAAAGGAAATTCTAGGTCTAGATCACCAAAAAAGTAGATAGTGCCAATGGGACAAATCTAGATGTCTACTATGGGCAGGGCACACCTGTGAGGTGTGGCAAGAGGCAGAAGTGGTGTCAGCCACCCAGGGGCTCTTCCCAAGTCTCCTGAGAGCATGCTCGGCGATGCTTCATGCCAACCCCTGAAGCACCCACCTCCACGACTCCCTCCTGTCTTGGCTTCCAACCAAGGGGTGGGGTGGGGCCTCCCTCGGGCCTGTCTGCACACCTGGCCTCTGCTGCCTGTGCCGCCACCCTCCCCACCCTGTGCCTGCAGCCTGCGGGGCTGCTTTCCTTCTGGAGCAGCCCCATTTGGGGGGTCTCCCCTCCCCCACCAGAGGGTACAGGAGGGGTCGGGGGTCACAGGCCCACCCTAACTCCTCTACCTCATTTCAAATTGGATCGTGGAATGCACGCTTTCCCCAGAGACGGCTGGCACACAGCCACCGCAAAGCCAGAGCCAACGGGAGAACGGTAGTGCTTTTCCACAAGTTTATTCATCAGTAGACTGTGGGTTTTTTTGACACTTCTAAGCAAGATTACAAAAGGAAAAAAAATAGAAGCATTGTGTATTAACTGCATTGGTTAATTACCAGGTAACCTGATACACTCTTAAATTAGGCCCATGTGTTCCTGAATAAACTCAGTGGTCATCTGTCCTAAAAGTGTTATTCTTCTGTGACATTCCATGGAGGGAACAAGCAGTAAAATGCTTTCCTCATCTTCAAGGCCATTTGTCCCGGGTCCCCTCTGGGCATGTGTGAGGTGGCAAGCTCCAGGCAGCAGCTGCCCCCTGGGCAGTGGACTCCAGTGCGTGACCGCTGGGTGTGGCGGAGAGGTGGCACCCTTGGAGGCCCAGCAGAGCCATGGGAGAGGACTGCAGTCAGGGCAGCGGGGCTTCTCCAAGGGGCTGGTGATGAGGGCAGGAATTGGGGGTGGAGCAGGAGGCATTTTGCATCTCCTCACTTGCTGTCACCTGCCCAGACATCCAGCCGCACGACACAGAATTCAACTCCTCAAGGCCTATGATCCTGTGGGAGGAACCACAGCCCCAAATCCAGAGATGCCACTGCTGCATAATGACAGTGTTCAAAAGAGAACGGGGTCCAGCCTTGCAGAAACAAGGTGAACTAAATGGACGGCCCACCCCTGCGAAGAGTGACCCTGCTCCGGGGCCAAGTGTGTGGTGTGTTTGGAGTCTTGCGAGAAAAGAACTGACAGACGCTGCCACGTTGGAGCATGAGGCGAAAGCAGGTGTGACATGCATGTGTCCCCACGGAGACGGGGAGTTTTCACAAGGCTAAATGCAACATTTCTTTGCAGACAGGGTCAGGAGAACCTCATGGGCAGGTTGACAACTTGGAAGTTGACTTTGGGAGGAACAAGCTAGGGTTTTCATTTTCTCTCTAAAATCAAGACTGCAAGGTTCGTGCCACGCGATGCTATATGCTGTGTAGAAAGTAGGGCCTCAAGGTGCTTAGACTTTCTCCTGTGGAATCCTGGAGTGCATTAAGCTAGTTTTATGGTTCTAGAGTTTAGGCACTTCCACCCTCCCTGCCACACACATACACACTCTGGGCAGGGGGATCTCTGAAACTTGGGGTGGTGTGGGAAGGGCAACACAGCCGAGGGGAGCAGACCCCGGGGGTGGCCTCGAGGCCCTGCTGCATAACGTAACTGGCAGTTTGGACACAGACTCAAGGAACTTTGTGCCGTCCTGGGAAGATACGAGTCCTCACTTGGTCACCATCCCTGATGTTTTCTAGTGTTTTCCTTCCCGGTGAACTTTTCATGATAAATGACTTCATGTTGTAAGAGAGGATATTAAGAAAAGCGGACACACAATTTCCTCCCTCTGAGAACATCACCAAGTCCCAGCAGAGAAAGAATTCAGCTGCCAGACGTCTCTGCCACCTGAGGGTGTGGGTAGGGAGATTACAATGCCCTGAGAAGTTTCCTTCCACGGAGAAACTAGAAACCTCAGATTGCTGCCCCCTAAAGTGTTCCTGTATGTCTATATAAACAAAACTTGGCCATATCTACATATGTACACATTGATAAATTTGAAAAATACTCATGACATATATATTTATATAAATTTATGTTTCTATATGACAACTGAGCAGAGTTTAAGAAGCAAGATGATTCTGAGTGGAAAATCAGCCCTCACTGGCATCGCTAAGCCTTTTTTTTTTCTTTTTTTCCTCAGCTAAAATACAGCAGAAATCACTAAGCCGTTGGACAAACAAGCTCTCTCTTCTCAACTTACCCTCTGGTGGTCGCCACTGTGCTCAGACTTGGGGCCGTCCTTGTGTGTTCACAGAACTATCTGCTCATATTACAGTACTGGGATTGTGTTTCTTTCCTATGTGTTTAATTAATTTAAAAGTTCTCATTAAGGCTAAAAAACCACATTATGCATTTACTTCTCTTAAAACTAAATTATTTAGAAAGTAAGCTAGGGAGTGTATGGGTTGGCATCTGGGTATCAATGCTTCCCCCACCAATATTTGCTCTTGAATCTGCAGCTCTGGCCTTGATGTCACCACAGGCAGGTGACAAGAAAAAGATTATATGGTTTTTAGAGGGTTCAGTGGGATTGTTCTGATTTCATTTATTTCTGGTGACTGCGGGGCCCACGCCATGCAGCCACTGCTGTTTTGTGTCTCTCTGTTTGCATAAATAACGGTGAAAGTCACCTGCCGCCCCGTGCCAGTGCCCACGGAGCAGGGAGGGTGGTAAGAATGAACCACCTGCCCACAGAGGTGTCCTCGGGGGAGTTGGGCAAGGCACACTCGGAGCCAGTACAAAGGTCAGCGACCAAATCTGTGTCGCACCAGGCACTCATGATGGACTGCGGAGCCTTGGAGGAAAAGGTTTTATATGAAAGATTCCACTTTGTTTCTGTATAAAGACTTTTATCCCGTAACAAAAGAAAAAAACAAAAAACACTGGACATAATAACTGCCTGTTTTCTACAAAAACAACGTCTCACTCTGGCAGACTGATCATTGCTACTCACCAGCCCAGGGCAGGGCTGGTCTCTCAGTCACCTGCATCCGCAGGGCTTAGGACACTGCGCACACCAAGACAGGTTTTCACCGACTTTAAATCCTGCCTTCTAACAAGGAGCCTTGGGGACGTTTAATGATCGAGGGCCAGGGCCACACTAGGCGATGACTGAGGAGAACTGCCTCTTTTCCTTGCCATAGTTTAAGTATATAGACTTTGCTACTATTTATTGGACAAAGCAGTGAGAAAAGTTAATCTTCAGACTGCAACATGACTTGAAATGCAAAGTGGAAGTCCTGCCAGGGGTTAAAAATGGTTGTGAGTTCCGAATTCCTAATCAAATACAGCTTTACTGAGAAGGTCCCAGGAGGGAGGCCTGGGAGGGCCGGTCATCTGGTCAGCGGGTGCTGGGACAGATGCGCTCCTGGGCCTGGCTGCCAGCCCTGCTGGGGCCTGCAGAAGGGACGGGGCACAGACATAGCACACCCTTCTCCCAAACCCGGGCATCAGTCGTCTTCTCTTTGGTACACAGTCTGGAGAGAGCAGAAATCCTCTGCTCTATTTTTTCCCCTCACTCTAAATACAGCAGAAAACAAAATAAATAAGATCATCTTTGCTGCCCCCTGGTGCCCTCTGAGGAACAGACAGGTGATCCAGAGGTCATTCGTGAAGGCAAACAGCCCAGGGAGCCCCCGGCCCACTCCCCAAGGTTCCTGGGATTCCGCCAAGCCTGTCTCCATGTGCTTCTCCAGGCTCCGGAGAATCTTTGGACAACATCCGTCTCTTCTGAACCCTTCCATCTCGTGACCCATCCTTGGCCCCCTAATATTTTAATAGAAACTCAGGGAATTTTGAAGGTGAAAGGACCTCATCTAGTGTCCAGTGTCTGCCCTCCCCATTTGACAGATGGAGAAACCGAGGCATGGAGAGCATGGAGAGGACAGCGCCTTGCCCAAGGTCATTCAGTGAGTCAGTGGCAGAGCAGGCCTCAGCCCAGGTCCCCCGATTGCCCTGCCACGGCCCGCCCCGTCTGCGGCCTGCCCCTCAGTCGGCCTTCGGCAGGGACTTCCTGTGAGAGGGGGGCACGAGGTGGGGGGGCAGGCTGTTGGGCAGCTCGTAGCCGTCGAGCTTGATCTTGATGAGGTGCTTGGCCAGCGCGAACTCCTCGTCGTCCAGCATGCCGTCGCTGTCACAGTCGGCCAGCTTCCAGATCTTGCCCAGGACGCTGTTGGGCAGCTTGGAGGTCACCATCTCCTTCTTGGCGTTGACGCCCGATATCTTGCCGTTGACGGGCGACAGAGTGTAGAAGAGCTCGTCGTAGACGGGCTTGTCCTTGGCCACGACCCACTCCTCCTCGTCGGCGCCCTCCTTGGCGCCCTCCCCGTAGCCGTGGTTGAAGGGGCCCTCGGAGGTGCCGTCGAAGGCGCCACCCTGCACAAGCTGCGTGGGCACGCTCATCTCCTCCTGGCTGATGAGGTTCATCAGGGACGAGATCTTGCTGCTCAGCATGTTGTCCACGGCCTCGATCAGCTTGGGCTTCAGCGAGTGGAATTTGGTGAAGTCGTAGTTCTCGAGCTGCTCCTGCAGAGGGGAAAGCACAGGCTTGGTCACGTGCTAGCTCTCAGGAGGAAACAGGCAGGGATGGTGGCGGGAGAGTAATCCTCCCTTAGAGCAGACATCCCACCACGCTACTCCCGAGCTCTGGGTGGGCGTCCCCACATCCACACTCACCAGATACAGGAGTGGTTTTTTGGAATAAGAAACAAGCTGTATGGGATGCAATGTGGTTTCTTCTCCAGGGGCCAACCAATCTCTGCTGGTGGCTGCACAAGGGACAGCAACCCCTGAGGACTCTGAGAAACCCTCTTTCACCTGCCTTTTTAAATGCTCTAGAGAATCAGTATTTTCTCTCTCAAAGTGGTTGCACTACACACTTCAGTTGACCTTCACAACTATCCTGGGAGTGGGGAAGGGCAGGTATTGAACTTGTTGTACAGAAAGCTGCATGGGGCATCCTGGTGGAGTCAAGATCCCCATCTCCTGGCCCTTGGCTAATGCTCCCCCATCTCCTGGCCCTTGGCTAATGCTCTCTGTGCTAGAACATGGAGCTGCGACAGAGGGACTACATCTAGGTAAAACAATTAATGAAGGAATTTGTTTTTGGATCAGCTAAAAAATGTGGTTTAGGGTACCTTCCCACTGGCTCTAACCTCTTATGAATAAGCCCAGGAGGCTACTCAAGTAGGAACCCTGTAGGAACAGCCCCACCAAGGCACGGACGGCCTGACCAGAAGCACAGAAGCTATGCCAAGCAGGTGTTTAGCCAGGGCCATGCAGCTCTTGCAGACAGAGTTATCACTACTGATCAGCTGTCATTTCAAAAATGCGGACAAATGAGTAAAAGTTGAAACTGGTAAGAGGGAGAGGAGTAGGGCTGGGAGGGCAAGTGTATGAACCCAGACAACAGAGCTGAGTACTACTGACCAGGTAGGACAGGCCCCCACCTCTCAGGAGAAGTGGCTGTCAGCAAACAGAGCAGCAGGAGGAAACACAGCCTGGCCAGGAGGGGGCAGACTGCAGGATGCCACAGATGCTCTGTGGATGGTGCTATAGAAATAGCCCTTCCTACCTTGGTTCTCCATGGTTACTCATCCACCCACCACCCATCCATCCTTCATCCACCCACCCACCAATCCATCCATCCTTCATCTATCCATCCACCCATCCATCCAACCTTCAACCTCCCATCCATCCTCCACCCATCCATCCATCCATCCATCCTTTATCCACCTACTCATCCAACTTTTATTGGTCATTTGCTATGCATCAGACCCTGTCCTAGAGCCTGGCGCCATACATATGAAAAGCCATAGTTCCTGCTTTAAAGGAGCTTATGTTACAATGGAAGAAAGACACTCCAGTTGTTTAGTTCCTGCCTGCTTTCAAAAAGGACTTAACCTTGAGCTTCAAGTCAGTGACTAGAAAGAGAAATAAAATAAAAATTTAAAAAAGGACTTACAGTGAGAAAAGGATAACATGAAGTGTAAGAAATTCATTACAAAGGAAGTCCTTAAAAGGACAAGGAAAGGAGACATCACAGCAGACAGCTCGGGTTAGGGAAAGCGACTCCTGTAAGCACAGATGAGCTTGGGGGGTCCATGGGGACACTCGCTGTCTCAGTGCTGTGCACAGCCCTCACCGTCCGAGGAGAGCAAGTACCTCAATGCAAGAGACAAACCTTCTCTGGCCCTGAACTGTGGGACTTACCTAGGGCTTTACATGAGGGGCTTCAAACCTAATGAAAAATATCTTCAATGGCAATTTTACCAAATACATGCAGAACTATCCCAGGTATGGCACTTTTTATATGAACTCTGTATGGGCAGTTCTAGAGGGGGTCAAGGGTAGGCCACTCAATTTTCTGGACATGAGGCAGGGAGATTCTCAAGGAAAGTCAGGCCTGATTGTTTTGGACAGAAGGAAAGTGACAGGCTGTTAGGGGAAAACAACCAACCAACCAACCAAGCACTCCAAACCCCAACTTGGTGCTATCATAAGCATCATGTTTTTATTGTAAAAAATTGAAAAAAAACCTGGTAAACAAAAATAAAAATTTAAAATAACTTTTATAATCCCACCAGCCAGCAATGAGCCCTGCTAGCATATTTGGGCATACATTTCTAGACATTTTTATACACACACACACACACACACACACACTTTAACTGAGATAATACTACACCATTAAACAACCTGTGTTTTTAAGAAACAATGTGTCACATCTTTCCAGGATATTCTTATATAACCTTATTTTTTGTTTGTTTGTTTTTGGAGACAGAGTCTTGCTATGTTACAAGGGCTAGAGTGCTGCGGCATCATCACAGCTCACTGTAATCTCAAACTCCTGGGCTTAAAGGATCCTCCTGCCTCAGCCTCCTGAGTAGCTGGGACTACAGGCATGCGCCATCAAGCCTGGCTAATTTTCCATTTTTTGTAGAGACAGGGTCTCACTCTTGCTCAGGCTGGTCTTGAACCCTTGGCCATAAGCAATCTTCCCACCTTGGCCTCCCAGAGTGCTAGGATTACAAGCATGAGCCACTGTGCCCAACCCATAACCTTATTTTTAATAGCTACATAATACTGAACTGTATAACTGGGCCATTCATTTACCCTGTCCCCTATAGTTGGAAGTGTTGGACTTATTTCCGATGGAGAATCAACATTGTGGTCTCTAGGGTGTGTGGCAGGGCAGGAATTCTGTGCTGATATTTGGAAGTGGGGACCGGAGCTTTAGATGGTGGTGGGACAGAGCTGGTGCTAAGCAAGCTGACATTGCTCTAGAGAAGGGCCTCCAACATTTTCTCTGGCAGCAAACTCTGCGGCTGTCAAAGCATGTGGAGCCGGGCAAAAACCAGTGCGCGGCCCATGTTCAGCTCACAGCAATGGGGTGGAGCAGCCCTGGGCTCTCAAGTGAGTTCTGGTTTCCGTGTCCTTCACCCTCACTGGCAGATCACAGTCACCAGCATGTCACCTCTGACATCA
>VBSM01001044.1:11352574-11378517 GCA_008086735.1 Cheirogaleus medius | reverse complement strand
AAAATACAAAACTACAAAGGCTATGACATGAGTTACCAGTTGGTTATAAATAATGTGGGGTGTCATGTAACCCCGAAGGTTAAGTTCAGCCCTACCAGCTGGAGAAGACAAATACCACATGCCAGAGGGTTGGTCCCTGAACGGGCAAAAACAGACTTCCCGCCACCAAGCATTAGGCCCAGGACAAGTGCAAGGGAGAAACCACCCTAGGAGTGCAGCACACAAGTGGATTTACAGACTAGTTAGCACGACTGCCTTGCAGAACTGAAACAAAAGTGGCTCGTAGGTCCAGAAAGGAAACTGCTCGCCCCAGGAAGAAAGGATAAAGAAAGGTGACTCACACAAGTACCGTGCGGCGTGTATGAGTGGAGCGACGGAGAGTGTGTATGAGGCCCTGGGACATGGGGCAGGCAGAAAGCCATCCTTCTGGCGCAGGGGAGACGCTGCCGTGTGGGCGCAGGGGCATGAAGGCAGCCTGGTGAGCAGCAGGGAGGAAGTTGGAAGGCTCATCTCCCTCTCAGCTGTCCCCCTCAGGGAAGCCCTTCCTGCCTCTCCCCGCCAGGCCCTCAGTCACCCTCTTCAAAGCACCCACAGCACAGTGCCCACACCTGACCATTCCGTAACGGGGGCTTCTAAGCCTCTCCCCTCCACCAGGCGAGGCTCCCAGCCCTGGCCCAGGGGTGCTGAGCTCGTGTGGACTGAAGGCAGCCAAGTGGTGGTAACCAGAAGGCCGACTTGCTGGGCCCCAGGGCGAGACCAGAAACTACTCACTGTGAGGCGAGAGGATGTGGGACAGGATGTGAGTTCTCGGCCCCCAGAAGACAAAGGGAGGGTCCAGATCCCCTGACCAGGACCGGTGGCTCTGGAGATTCAGGCCTGGGGACCGGTGTTAGCTGAAGTGATGGGGCCCAAAGCAGAAGGGTGGACTGAGAGCCAGGAGTCCTGCTTTTATCACTAATGGATTAGGTGGACCCTGGAGACATCCCTTAGCCTACCTTGTCCTTGTAAAATTAGGGAGCAGCACAGACCTCTGGATTCCAAACCTGGCTGACCATCAGAACCACCTGGGAAGCTTTACATACATACACACACACACGTGTGCATTTACACAGGTGCATGTGCACATATGGCCATGCATACACTACCCCCTGCCCTCAAAATCAGCAGCTCTGGGGCAGGGCCTGGGAATTTACATTTAACTTCACTGGGACTAGATAAGCTCTGGAGGCCCTTCCAGCATCAGAGGACAATGATTTTATGAAACATACAAATATTTTTTAAAGAATCATCTTTTTCCTATACTTTCTCTTGGAGGAGTGGCATGCTTTTCTCTCTCTTCAGAGATGTGACAGAATTGATGCCACTACTTGAGGGAGGTCAGAGATGAACACTCACCCCACCGGGCACACACTCGGAAAGGATCAGTTATAAGGTGGGGCAGCCAGAGCCACAGCATGCCTGCTCATGGGCTACAACCAGAATGGGGACAGGGTGTGACCCCAACCAGCATACTCTGTGGACGAGGCTGAGCCACCCTTTCCTCCAGGGCTCCTCTGGATCCAGGCAGTGACACTGGGCTCTGTGCTTTAGGTGCCTGGTGACTAGTGGTGGCCTCTTAGCACCATGCTGGTCCCGCCAACACCACCTGTCTCAGGCTTGGCTGGTTACACTTCCATCGTCCTAACATCCTAACAGCTTCCATGTAGCGAGTGTACTGACTGATACCTCACTATGCGCCAGGCATTATGTCAAGTGCTTGTCACACTGACAAACTGTCACTGTGAAATCTCATAAGCACTCCAGAAAATGCTCTCATTAGCTCCAATGTACAGAGTGGAAAGCAGGTTTGGAAAGGTTAAGTCATTTGCCCAAGAGCACGGAGCCAGGAGCTGGAATGTTAGCAGGGCTATCTGATCTCGAGCTACATTCTTAACCTATCATGCTCCATACCTTAAGGCTTCTGGAATGGGGCCTCCCCCAGCCTACAGCTTGCCTTTGGAGAGGAGAGAGGGGCATGCCCAGCCCACAGCTGCTGCCCAGGGTGTCTCCTGACTCACCTTGGCCAGCCTTGCTCGCTTGATGAGGTCGTTGAGTTTGCGCACTGCTGCCTTCTGGGGAAGGCTCTGGATGTCTCTGAAGAGGTCCTGGGCCTCGGCCTCGAAGAGCCGGCGGTTGTCTGTGTTCTGCAGGGGCTGTGCCCAGAAGGAGCCGATGTAGACGCGCAGCACCTCAGGTGTGTTGATGACCTTGCCCAGGGACCACATGAGGGCCCCGTAGACCCTCATCAGCTGCTGCGTGTCCACTTGGTCCGCCTTGTTCAGCACCACTCGGATCTTGTCGTCCTGGCCCCGGAAGGCCTTGATGGCCTCTGAGAACTCGTCTGAGATGTCCAGCTTGTGAGCGTCGAAGAGCAGGATGATCCTGTCGACCCTCTCGGCAAACCACTGCAGGACCTGGCAGAAGTCATACCCTGGGTGGAGAGAAGGGCACGTCACTGTGGCCGGCAGTGGCGGGAGACACGCTTATCGGGAGGGCTCAGGGACGCCTCTTTCCAGTGGCTGCCAGGCGGAGGCCCCACCTACAAGTTGGAGGCAGTGGAGGCCTCATGACTTGAAAATCATTTCAAATGGGGCCTCCTGGGCTGGATGAATCTGGGGTTACCACTGGGGATCTGTGAGCCCTTCCATAGGAAGAAGCAGGGAATAAAATGGGGCTCCTGGTCACTTCGAGAGTCGCCTACTTCCATATCTATAATTTCATTTTGTCCTCGAGTCTCTTATTTCACCCAGTACGGTCCTTTTGATCAATGGCAAAATTAATCAAGGGCTGGGTGAAAACACAGGCATGGGTCAAAAGTCCTCACTTCTGAACAGTCTCACTTTCCTGAAAGCACCAGAGATGGAAAAGGAAGAGAACCTCCCTGCAGGCTGCCCGAGTCCCAGGTGTCCGGTGGGCACAGGAGGAGAGGAATGGCAGTCTCTTAGCCCAGGTTTGGAGAGTGTTGAGGAGGTCAAAGGTTGGCCTGGCCAAAGTCCTGACCAATATTTAGCATTTGGACTATTCATAGCTCAAGTGTATTATAAATATTTTTAAAAATTATGTCTCACAACCATTCTATGAAATGGTCTCTTGCCAATTTATTTTTTTAGATGGCCAGGCCCACAACACAGTCTGTTTAGCTGCTTTGGCCACCTACCAACACGCTCCAACCCTGCAGCTAAATAAACACCCTCTGGCCTGAGGTCAAGACTGTCCAGCATTTCCCCAAGGAGGCAGATTCCCACGAAAAGCAAACAAGAGGAGGCCAATCCCACCAAGTTTACTTTTAATTTCCGTCTGATTAGCTGCAGGAGCAGAGTCTCCATCCAGCCCAAACAGTGCTGAGATGTCACCTTGTCTGACTCCTACTCTAGTGATTTTAGATTTTGAAAACTTTCAAACATACATAAGAGTCTAGAGAGTAACACAGCACATGCTGATATTCCTACCCTGTAACTTTAACAAATTTTGACAGTTTGCCTTGTTTGTTTCAGATGCTTTTTAAAACCAATTCTATTACTACTTTATTTAGATAACAAATACCCTAGAGTGGGTGAGAATGAACTTCACTAGATCTTCACTTATCAACACAGGTATATTTCAAAAAAAAAAAAAAGTAAAAAATCAGTTTCAAAAGGGTATGTGCAACACGATAACATCCATGTAAAATGTTAAAATACAAAATAAAGAGCAATCTATGGATACATCCCACAGCACGAACACAAAGATGTCAACGTCCCCCATAGGATGCTGGCTGGCTCTGGGGGTGGGGGTGGGGGTGGGGGGGATCTAAGGCAGGTGAGAAGGTACCAGAGGGGAGTGACCTCTCAGGCAAAACTCTAGTCCACAGACTAGAGTTTCATGCATTTGAAAAACAGGTATAAGACGAATAGTTAAACAAGCAAACTGGATTCAGATACATTTTTAGTAAAGAAAACAAAACATTCTGAAATGCCGAAGCCCCTGTGCGTCCCTCCCCGAGCCCTCTCCCCCCTTCCTCCCCAGAGGAAACCGCTGCCCTAACTGTGGTGTTTATGCCCCCACGCATATTTGATACTTCCAGTTCACGCTTTTCACTTCTCTATTCCGTCTCACTGCGGTGCTCCCTGGTTGCTTGGGGGCACGGAGGACAAGGGTAGTTCTCGGAATATGGGCAGGAGTTTATTTTCATCGCTGTCAGCAGCCAGTTTAGACCAAAGAAAATTAGACACCCCCTGACTGGGATTAGAGTCAAAATTTCACTGAGTTCTGTCCCTGCAAGGCCAGAACCAAGTGCCTGCCAGGATAACAGTAAGTGCTGCTGTTACTTGAGACCGATGTGTACACGAGACAGCCCCAGATTGCAGATCACGGGCTGTAGGTCCTCAGCTAATGAATGAACTAGCTGTTCCCTGGGTGCCAGGAAGATGCTTTGGAAGCACCCACAGAAGGACGTGCTTGGGGACTTGATTTGCCAGTAGTGATGATCAACTCATCACTTCCTGACCACTTCCTCACCTGGTCCTGTGACCGGAACTGGGTATCTAAAGGTTCAGAAACAGATTAAAGAAAATGCTGTTTCCAGGATATACACTGGGGCGGACATGAGTTTTTTTTTTTTTTTTTTGCAGAATACCCTTTCTGTCTTGGGGTGGGGACGTGTCCTTTGTAGGCCATAGAGGCTACAGGTGGGGCAGATGGTCCCTTGTCCCACTCCTTAGTAGGTAGGGGCATAGGCAGGTGATCTAGAATTAGACATTCATCTCCTTCCACCAAAGTGGAGAGTTGAACCTTGAGGGAATGACACAAAAACACAGGGAAAAAGAAGAATTCATTCACGGTGGTGGTGGTTTCCTAACCCTTTTCTGACCCTATTAATTCTATGAACGACCTGATTCTCCAGAAAATTCCTTTTCTGATTATATTAGCCAGGATCAGCTTCTCTGGCTTGCTACTAAGAACCATGACTGGCAAACAATTTTCCCCACACATTTTAATATTTCTGATCGCTTCTGTCAGCACCAGCAGAAACCTGCCACCCCCAGGCAGAGAAGCTAAAACACAGCTGTCACCACCTGTGCACATGCCAACTCAGCCATGCAGACGTGGTTCTCTTCCTTTCTGGGCTGCCTGGGTTGAGTGGTTGGCCTTGATAGCAACACATGTATTTAAACGTTAACTTAAACTGGGTTCCTAACAGTTAATGTGTCTTTAAAAAACATTCCAATCCAATGCTATAGTGAAGTCAAAAGTTACTGGGAACAGGGCTGCCAGATGTAAGTTTACTATAAATGAAGCCAAAACTCACGTCTGGAGGAATGGCTACATGTCCATATTTCCTTATTTTAAAGCAATGAGAGCTTAATAAGGTTAAGTAGTACAGGTAGGTAGAGCTGTGTTTTGTTTTGTCATTGAGCAGGTGTAAAAGGACTGCTTATCACACATTAGGCAACACAATCACAGGAGTCGAAATCACCAAGTGTCCAGAAGAGAGTGGAGAATTATCAAAGCTGGGAGAGGTTGGTCTGTTCAACTCCCCCCATCCCAGTTATTATATTATTTCACCATTTTAACCTTTTTTTTTTTTTTTTTTTTCCTGAGACAGAGGGGTCTCGAAAAAAAAACGGGCTAGAGTGTTATGGTGTCAGCCTAGCTCACTGCAACCTGAAACTCCTGGGCTAAAGTGATCCTCCTGCCTCAGCCTCCTGAGTAGCTGGGACTACAGGCATGCGCCACCATGCCCGGCTAATTTTTTCTATTTTTAGTTGTTCAGCTAATTTCTTTCTATTTTTTTTTTTCCAGTAGAGATGGGGTCTCGCTCTTGCTAAGGCTGGTCTCAAACTCCTGACCTCAAGTGATCTTCCTGCCTCGGCCTCCCAGAGTGCTAGGATTAAAGGCATGAGTCACCGTGCCCAGCCATTTTAACCATTTTTAAGTGTATAGTACAGTGACTCATTAAATAGAGTCATATTGTTGTACAACCATCACCACCACCCATCTCCAGTACTTCTTCATCTTCCCCAACTGAATGAAACTCTGAACTCATTCACTATGCTACCTTTTGTCTCTATGAATCTGACTACTCTAGGTACTTCCTGAAGTGGAATCATACAGTATTTGACCTTTTGTGTCTGGCTTATTTCACTTAGCATTATGTCCTCAGGGTTTATCAGTCTTTAGCATGTGTCAGAATTTCTCTTCCTTTTAAGGCTGAACAGGTCTGCTCAATTTTTATATCATGAAGGACTCAGGCACCAAATACCTACTTCCCAAAAAAGCCCAGCTGATCTGACTCTCAATCGCATGTTATTAGTCTGCCGCTAAAGGAAAACAGAAGGTCCTAGAGACCACTGATCCTCAAAGTCTTGCATCAGAATTAAATAAAACCCTTACTAAATAAAATTTAGACTCCCAGGCCCCTCCTCAGGACTGCAGAATCAGAATCCCTGAGGTTGGGCTTGGTGAACTGCATTTATAAGCTCCTCAGAGGATTGTAAGACACGGTAAAGTGTGAGGACCACTGCCTAGACCGAATACCAAGGCACGGAAGTGTACAGATATGTTTATGTTCTCTTCGGTTAGCAAAACAAAACAAAAACATTTAAAGTAGCTTCCTTTTATTCCAAAAGATTACCAATAGATGGTTAGAACTGAGGAAATACAGAATTTAAATATGCTTATTTAATGGATTTTAATATTCATGAAAGATAGATTTTAATCCATGGACGATGGATTTTAAAATTAATGAAAGCTCCCTGTCTTTGGCCATGATGGGCCTTTGCCCTGGTAAATCCTTCCCTGAGGGTCAAGAATCTAGAAATCTAGCCCAAATCCTAGTCGTTCTTCAAAATACCTGGGCTAACCCTGAGTAGGTTACATGTTACTTGACTTTAAGCCCCAATGTTCTCATCTGTAAAACTGGGTTGTTCAGTGATCATATGAGAAAATGCTTTTAACAATACAGTGTTGAGACTCAGTCAACTTTCAGCAAATACAGGCTGTCACTAATATTATGATTTCCTCCCCCCACCCCCACCATAGGGGACTCACTTGCTCTCTCTTCTGAGCTCCCAGGGCCCTTTCCTGTGCTTCTACAGTACCACTTCACACAGGGCATTAACACCAGATGGGGGGCTGAGCACGATGGCTCACACCTGTAATCCTAGCACTCTGGGAGGTGGAGGCAGGAGGATCGTTTGAGCTCAGGAGCTTGAGACCAGCCTGAGCAAGAGCAAGACCCTGTCTCTACTAAAAATAGAAAGAAATTAGCTGGACAACTAAAAATATATAGAAAAAATTAGCTGGGCATGGTGGCGCATGCCTGTAGTCCCAGCTACTCGGGAGGCTGAGGCAGGAGGATTGCTTGAGCCCAGGAGTTTGAGGTTGCTGTGAGCTAGGCTGACACCACAGCACTCTAGCCTGGGCAACAGAGTGAGACTCTGTCTCAAAAACCAAACCAAACCAAACCAAAACAAACAAACAAACCCAGATGGGGGTACTGGTGTCTCACTTGATTACACATTCTCTAACCACAGGAACCATGTCTTCCTCATGGTCACACAAGATAGTGGAGGAAAATGCAGGCTTTGGATCCAGACTGCCTGGGATCTAATAATCCTGGCTTCGTCACTTACTAGTTCTGTGACCTTGGGCAAGTTACTTAACCTCTCTGTGCTTCATTTTCTCATCTGAAAAATGGGGTTAATAATAGTATCCACATACCTCAGGGGGCTGCAGAGTTAAAACATGTGAAACACTTGGAATTGTCTTGGTACCTAGAAAGCTGTCTGAAATGCTATCTACCAGTTATTTATAAAATCTTTGCACCCAGTGCCTGGGGTACAATGGGAATACAATAGGTGTCTGCTGAACCTAAAGAAGCAAAACTAATTAGGGTAAAGTTGACGGTGCACCAATGCTTTAGGCAAGAAAGAGGGTCAGTGCTCAGAAAGTAAATAGAAGATATCACATGAGGAAAAAAAAAACCACTCATATTTTATAAATAGAGTAGTAGATTCACAAAGGCCCAGTGGCCCTCCTTCTCTTGCTTATGAAATGGACAGAGTCCTACCAGTTAGTCTTAACGACCCAGGCTGCTCCTAGAATAAATATTTTTCTAATGGCAGACACTTCCTAGCTCAGGAAAGTCCTCTTTAACCACGCTGGCTGGGATAACTCAGGGCACACATTTGTACCCAGTAGGATGAGGATAATAAATTTTCCCGAAGGTTCTGTTACAGAGATAACCTTAGAGGTCAGCCACGCTGTGCTAAGCAGGCCTGCGAGAGGGGCTTTCACTTTAAAACAAGGTCGAAAACCAGTGGCCCTCAGACTGAAGACAGAATGTGGCACTCAGCTGCTGTTCTATTTGGTCTACACGGTGTTTTTTAAATTTTGAGCTGTCTTTGGTGAACACATCGTTCAGTTCTTACAGACAGCCCAGTCCACAGACGCATCTACCTGGTGTCCAGCGCTGAGTAGGAAAAACAGCTTGGACTCAGCCTTTGAGACCAAACTCTGGGTCCTCTTCGAAGTTGTCCCTGCTCTTCTGGGCTCTCACACCTGCCTGGGAGAACTGTACCATGTTCACAGGTGCATCTAACCCACTGGGCCAGGAGCGTTGAGGTCGGGATGTCTTACCCTGCTGGCTATGGCGCCAGAGCAGTGCTGACCAATAGCAGATCTCAGTCAGTGCTTCCTAAAGGACTGAGTATGTTTTGCAGAAAAATGTGTTCAAAATTCCTAGAACTGGCTTTAAACAATCTTTTGGAACACATCTCTTTGGAAAATGGGAGTACACTGGATATCTTCTTGGAATTTTACAAGATACTTCAAATACAAAAGTCAAAAATGGATTGATTAGTAATTATCGAGTACCTAGGACTTGTTTGGAACTGTCACCGAGGGATGTATTTCTATAAAACGAAGGCTGCCAGCTTTATTCACAATAGCCGCAACCTGGAAGCAATCCAAATGTCCCTCAACAGGCGAACGGGTACTCTGTGGCACATCTACACAGTGGAATACCATGCAGCAATGAAAAGGAATGAACGACTGATGTGTGCAACAACATGGGTGAATCTCAGACACACTGTGCTGAGTGAAAGAGCCAGGCACCAAAGAGTGCATACTGGGCAGTTCCGTTGGTATGAAATTCCAGAGCAGGCAAAGCTGAGCTGCAGTGACAGAAAGTTTCTGTATCTTGACCATGGCGGTGGTCACACGAGTATACACATTTGTCAAAACTCACCAAGCTGTACAATTAAGATGGGTGCACTTTATCATATGTTACACTTTATAACATACACTTAAAAGCAAAAATAAATAAATAAAAAAGGAAAGAAAGAAAAACCCCCAGGCTGCTAAACTTGTTTAAAGATACTTATCTCCACGAACTGCTCAATGGCCCAGGAAGTCGAAGTTTGTTCATCAAAGGGACAAAGTAATCTGGCTGTGTATGAATGGATGTAGCTGACGTAGGAGCCCCACCCTCTCCTCCAAATCAGTCTTCAGAAACACTTAAAGTGACTAATAAAATCTGACCCCTTGTAATTTAACAAGCATCCTGCCTTCTGGCGCAAGTGATAAGAGCCTCTCAAGATATAGAAACGTTCCATCACTGTAAGAGTAAGATCAGGAGCAAGAACGTTCTGAGTTTACGACAACTGACTCCAGCTAAGCAGAATGCAACGTGGCCTGGGGCATGTACAGATCTGGACGTGTGCACGCATAGGGGCGTGATGTGGGTGTACAAACACACGTACGAGTATGTGTGGAGCACGCAGGAACCAACATAATTATAGAACCATCCCAGGGTGCTCAGTATATTTCTAACACTTCTTTATTCAATTACAGAAATTTTAATTCTTTAAGACCTTCCAGTGGAACTTTTATTAGCCTGGAACAAAAAAGAGATGTAATCAGTCCAGTGGTTAAAAAATACAATTTCTATCTTTGCAAAAAGACCCAAAAGCTATATAGCTTCGGGCGCTAGGAAAAAGAATTTGACCTGTGGAAGATCCCAGCTTGGCATTCCTGGCTCCTCGTTCTGGGAACAAAGGGAGGGGGCAGGAAGGAAGGGGCCCCTTCCCCCCAATCAGGGGCTTCCCGTCACAGCCCCTGTGGAAACTGTGGTCTTCCATCCTGGCCAAAGAAAGAGCCACCAGGAAATGGCATCGGGGGGTGAGAACAGTTGCTCCCTGGCTCAGGTAAATACAGTGCGGGCTCCCTGAGGAAGCAAATCTGGCAGTCTGTTTTCAATAGAACAAGAGGGGGAAAGAGGCTTAAATTTCTTCCCAGAGCCAAGTTTCTGATTACACGAGTTTTAAACAAGATGTGTATCAATAAAAGGATGCAAGACAATGGAGGACTGCCAGACAGCGGGCGGGCCCTCCCTGCCATGTCCCTCCTCCATCCCTCTGCTTGCCCGCCACATTGGCTGAACACTGCCTGAGACCCCACTAAGACCTCTCCCCTCTGTGAGGCTCTGCCCTGCCCCTCCAGGGGTTACAGCTCCAGGTCCACCTGGGGCGCTCATAATCCTAACCCCGGCACTTCCTGTGTTGTCTGTGTGCATAACCCCGAGTCTCCCAGGCTTCATGTCCACCTCCGTGGTCCTCCAGCACCTAGTGTAGTGAGCACCAAGCACAAGGCAGGCACTGAGAGTGCTGGGGGTGTCCCCAACTGCCCTTCTTGTCCCCAGGCCAATCCAGCCCTCAAACAACCCCTACCCCTTCTTAGAACTCAGAGATGATCTCCAAAACAGTTAGTGCCCCTGATTGCTTCTAGGATAAATGTTTAGAGAACAAATTCTCCATGACTAGCCCCTGTCTCACCTCTCCAACCTTTCTCATAGTCTCTTTCTAAGCCCCACCCTCTCCACCACACAAACCACACTAGGCTCTTTGCTGTTACCCAAAAGCATCCTGCCCTTTCCTATCTCTACATCTTTGCCCAGACTTTTCCTTCTTCCTGGAATGCCCTTCCTTCTCCATCTACAACTTCCCATCCCTCTGGGCTCTGCCCTCCAGGAGCTTTCCTGCAACCAGGGGAACAGAACCTCCAATCCTGTTTCCCTCTGATGAGGTCTGCTCTCTGCCCGTCCACTAGACCGCACCCATTGCAGATGCTTCACACCATCAACTCAGGTTCCCTTTTATAAAGCCTTATAGCATGAATGATTTTTCTTTCATAGCCCTTACACTCTGTTATGGTATATTTGTTTGGTGATTATAAGACAGAAATTCTATGAAGGCAGAGACTCTACTCCTCATTCACCACTATGGAGTCAGTAACTACTACTGAACATAGTAGATGTTCAGTGAATTTGGCTTATTCCTCCAAAAATTATAAATGGAACTATCTATCATATGATCCAGCAATCCCACTTATGGGTATTTATCCAAAAGAACTGAAATCGGGATCTTGAAGAGATATTTCGATGTGCACTGCATCATTATTTGCAATAGCCAAGATGGAGAAACAACACAAGTGTCCATGAACAAATGAATGGACAAAGAAAATGCGATATACATTCATATTGTGGAATATTATTCAGCCTTAAAAAAGGACATTCTGCAATATGTGACAATATGGATGTACCTTGAGGACATTATGCTAAGTGAAATAAGTCAGTCACGGAAGGATAAATACTGCATGAGTCCACTTATATGAGATATATAAAATAGGCAAACTTGTAGAATCAGAGGGTGGACAGGTGACCGCCAGATGCAAAATGAGTAAGTTCTAGAGGTCTGCTGAACAACATTGTGCCTATAGTAAACAACACTGTATTGGATATGTACAATGTGTTAAGAGGGCAGATTTTGTAAATGTTCTTACCACAATAAAATAAAATAGTAAAATAAATTTGGTTCAATCAAGTGAACTGACGAACAAGAAATACAACTGATTTTTAGTAAGTTAGAGGGTTTAGTTGCTTAAATAGTGGTAATATTTTCTTAAAAGGGGGGGGTTGTTACTAACTATAGGAAGTGTAAACCATCTCAAAATAAACATCAAACATCTGGGTTTGCTCAGGTATTATAATTTTCCAAAAGAGTCCCTTCAGTTAACAGTAACAGCTACTTCAGTTAGACATGTACAAGGAGTATTTGCGTTATTTCCAGGCTGAGTTTACTTTGCAACTGCAAAAGGCTGTTTCTGAGAATTTTATTGTGTTTGAGAGCAAAATGATAGCTAAAAATAAATAACTGCAGCAAATATTTACTGAGCTCTCACTACATTCCTGCACTGCCCTGGAAGCTTTAATATCAGTATAATCTCATGTAATCCTTGCAATAACCCCACGGAGTAAGTACTGTTCTTACCCCTATCTTTGCGGGGAGGAAACAGAGACTGAGAGAGGTTAAATATTAATAACTTAGCCAAGGCACGCAGCTACTTCTCAGGGGAGCCCGTATTTGAACCCAGAGACTCTGATCCCAGAGCCTGTGCTTTTATCCGCTGCACTGTGCCACATGTACAGCAGGATGGTGCAGTAAGAGGTGACTTTGTTTTCTTCTTTTTGATTTGTGGTTTTCTAAGTGTTGTACAATGAATATATATTGTTTTTGTAGTAAGAAAAAAATAAGCATTTTGTAAAAATTATTGGTCCATACGCTATTGGGCTAACATTATTGAGGAGGTTGTTCCTTCTCTTCTATAAAGGTATAAGGGTTTGGATTTCTAGCACTTTCCAGCCAGAGGCTGTGCTGGGTGTGCCTATCACCACCTTGTGTGTGAGGCAGTATCTCTGCAACTCCGTCCCCAGGGAAGAGGCAGCTGCCTTCAGCCATACCTTTCAGAGCGCTGGGAACAGCTGATGAGAAAGTCAGCCGCAGACTGAAGCGCTGGAACTGCCCTCTCTCCCTCCTTCTCCTCGTTTGTCCCAGCGCCCAGACGCAGTTGTGGGGGTGAGGGGAGGGGCTGATACTAAACGACTGTCCAGAGAGAACAGATGTGGTCTCCTCATCTGCACACAAGGCTCCCTGAGTGCGGCTCCTTCCGTAGAGGGTCAGTGTGAGTTCACCTCAGTCTTCGGTCAGGACGGCCACCTCTTGGAGAATGTTAATTGGCTCCAATAAAACCCCAGAGGTTATAAGTGCTCTCTGTCCCACTGTACCTAGCCTGGAGGGGGTTTGGCCACTGAACATACCAAAATCTAAATAAAAACAAGGACCAGATGTGTCCAGGGAATGAGCTTTGTGCTGTTTCCCCTCTATCTCCCTTTCCTACTTCTTTTCCCTTGGGATTTAGCCCAAGACTCTGTAAATTAATTTTTCTGTGCCTGTTTCCTCATAAAATAAACAAGCTAACCTCATAGCCTGTCCCTCCTTCCTCTGGGGAATGTTGTGACAAAAACAGATGGGTGGGCCACCTGACCCTGAGGGTCCCTCTGGGGTACTGGCTGGGAGAGTCTCCATCAAGCTTCCCCCACAGGGACCAGGGAACAGAGAAAGGTTCTGCGTGAAAATTCAGCCAGTGAACACTGCTGCTGGTCACGTGACCAAGTGAACAGGAAAATTGGGTTTCATATCTCATTTTCCATCTCAGATTAAAAATTAGGTTAAGAAGCAGGCCTATTAAAAGCGGGCTGGGCCCTGGAAAAAGCAATACAGAATTATATGACATTTTAGGCTCTTTGCTGGAGAGGGAAGTTGGTAAAAACCTACCAAGAAAAACCTGTAAGTCCTGGAGCCTGGCTTAACCATTTCATTCCACTGGGCCTCAGCTTCTGCATCTACGAGTCAGGTGATTAGTAAGGATTCTTTCTAGCCATATATGCTGGCTCTGAATAGTAAGCTTCTTTGAAATAAAAAATCAAATTCTCAGGAAAATCACGTTAGCTCAGTGTCTGTCTAGTACAGATATCACCTAGTTACAGTGCCAGCATAAGAATGAAAAACCTACAGATGGCTATGGGAATACTGAATGACTAACTCTAAATGACAAAATTTTCAGGCAACACGTTTCATTCTATTATATTCCTTCTCCTGGATTCGTGCTATATAGCATTTGGGCCAATTTGAAATTCCTTAAATGTTTCCATGGGGAGCTGGGCATGGTGGCTCACATCTCTAATCCCAGCACTTTGGGAGGCAGAGGTTGGAGGATCGCTTGAGGAGTTCGAGACGAGCCTTGGCAACATAGAGACCCCTTCTCTACAAATGCTAAAAAAATTAGCTGGGCGTGGTGGCACATGCCTGTAGTCTCAGCTACTTGGGAGACAGAGGGAGGAGGATCCCTGGAGCCTGGGAGCTGGAGGCTGCGGTGAACTATGATGACACCACTGCACTCCAGCCTGGGTGACAGAGCAAGACGCTATCTCCAAAAAAGAAACCCCAAAAGACAGGGGTAATTAGTTGTCCTGAATCTTTACTTGTCATCCAATTCCAAACAACTCTATACTGAAAGAAATTACCAGAGGAAAGGTCACATCCTTCCAAGGATGGTTAAGAAGCCATCAATTCAACCTTCTAATATTATATTACAATTAATAGAATCCAGGAATCAAGTGTCACGCACATGGAAACTGCCCATTCCTCATTTTTCAAGTGGGCTTTGTGTAAGTCAGGCAAGAAAGTCTTGTACAATATGTTAATAAATCAGACAGAGTCAGCTTGGCAAACATTGCTTGTACTGAATTTTCTTGAGGAAAAATGCCAATGATATACAGACTCCACCCAAGTGTGAGGCGGCCAAGCATTCACACACAAGGCTTTGACCTTGACAATGCATCTTGTCATTCTGTGGTTCAGAAGGGCAAAAAGACAATGTTTCTCCAAGCCACAGTTTTTTAAAGAGAAATGTTAAACCCAGAGGATGACAACTTTGGGATCAACAAAGGGCTTGAAAGCAACTTCTGACCCTGAACACCCAGCCCTACCCTCTTCCTCCTTTTAAATAGCCAGTGTGCATGAGTGTTCTGCGAGCATCTGGACAACGGCCAGTCGTGGAGACCAGCTCTAGCAACTGAGTTATCAGCTAACCCACTCCTAAAGCCAAACTATTACTCAGAGATAGTTATTTCTGGGTTTACGTCACAGATGGCAAGAAAGATCAAGTCAGTGGGAAACATGTGAGTCCACACTAGGCTCCTTGCAAAAAACTGACTCACTTATTTTACTAAACAGAAGTCTGTGTAGTTACAACAGTATTTCAAAATGGTCAAATAGCTCCAGGAAAGGAAATACTTTCAAAAGGTAAACATAAGAAGATGTTCAACCATACTAACATCTGGAAATGAAAATTAGAATTATAATGAGATAGTGGGAATGTAAATAGATAAACCTCTAGAGTGGCATTTTGGCACCAGCTAACACAATAAAAAGATCATGGTTCCTTTTGATTTGGCAATTCCACTTCCAGGAATGTATCTTATAGTTACATTTGCACGTTTTTTGATTAGTCCCTATTTTATGTATTTGTTATTATTTTTTGAGACAGGGTCTCACTCTGTTGCACAGGCTAGAGTATAATGGTGTCATCATCAATCACAGCAACCTCAAACTCCTGGGCTCAAGTGATCCTCCTGCCTCAGCTTCTGGACTAGCTGGGACTACAGGTGTGTGCTACCACGCCTGGCTAACTTTTTATTTTTTTGTAGAGACAAGGTCTCCATATGTTGCTCAGGATAGTCTTGGCCTCAAGCAATCCTCTCACTCCGGTCTCCCAGAGTGCTAGGATTACAGGTGTGAACCACCACGCCTGGCCCTATGTTTTTAATTGACAAATAAAATTGTATATATTTATTGTGTCTAACATGTTTTGAAACATATATACATTGTGAAGTGGCTAAATTGAGCCAAGTAACATATGCATTACTTCACATACTTATTTTGTTGTGGTGTGGACACTTAAAATTCTACTCTCTTAGCAATCTGCAAGATACATTTACACATTATCATGCCAACTGTATACACTTGCATTGTATATGCAAAACTGTTTCTAATTCACTATGGCACTAGTGTGACTGCAAATGATTAGCAACAGCCCAAATGTTACCCATCAGAAGGATTCTAGCTATTAATTCTGGCAATCTATATGGTGGAATGAAGGAAGCAGCTCTAAAGCAGTGACATGGACAAGCTTCAAGATTTACTACAAGTGGAAAAACCATGATACAGAGCACGCAGGAGAACCCTCCCAGCGCCACACGTGTGCGGCAGACGCCCGGGGATGGGCTCTGCTCTGGGAGAGGAACTGAGGGATGTGGGTGGGACAGACGTTCTGCGCTAACTTTCTGCAACTTGAACTTTTTGTCCCCAGCACATATACACCTACACAGAAAAGTGTCACTACCGAAGGGGACTTCAGAAAGGAGAGATGCTGAATACACCGTCCGACTTGTGTTTTGCATCATGATTTGGACTCAGACAGGGGGTGGTTTTGAGAGAGAGACTGAATCCAGGTGAAGAGGTTTCTTGAGGAAACTGCATCATGGCATGTGTGAGAAATAGCCCCAGATACAAGAAAGAGGATTATGGCAAAAAGAATTGGAGAAGTGGCAAAAGCCAGCCCCCACCTGGTCATTCTCTTCAGCAGGTTCCCCCAACTCCAGCCCTTGCCTGCCTTCTCCTGGCTTCCCACAGCTCTACTGTCAAGTCCAAATATTTAATTTACCTGTATCCCTCCCCACCCCTTTTTGGTCTATGTCCCAGGACTCAGCCACCTTCTGCTCTCCCTGGGAAACAGCTCTCCCATCCTGGTTTATCTACTCTGGGTCACCCCAGTTCTATAAAGTGAGCCATGACTACCATCACCACCAGCTATTAATCATGACTCTATGCTAAATGGCTTACATACGTCATCTCACTTTATCTTCAAAACAACCCGGGGTGGGGAAATTCTCTCACTTTAAAAAAGTGGAAACTGAGGCTCGCAGGGCCCCATGCTGGGATCTGAGCTCATGTCAGCCTCCCCACCTCCCTCTCCTTCCATGGAAAACACAGATACCCTGAAAGCCCCATTATTTTCAGTGTTTCTAGTTCTACCCGCTGGTTTGGACAGTTGAGATGTCTACCACCAGCACCTGAAACCCGAATTCAATCTACACGTGTGTCCTGGGGGAGGAGCACCTTTGTTCTTTCCTTGTCGCTATACGATTCATAGCTACCGAGAATGGCTACTATCTATGGAGCACTTAGGTATGTGCACAGGTCATTCAGGTCCTCGTGAGATTCTGGAACTTGTACTTCTCCCCTCATTCCATAGCAGTGGAAAATGAGGCTCGGAGAGGTGAGGTAACTTGCCCAGGCCACTCAGCTGGTAAGTGGAAGAGCCAGGGGCATGGAAAAATGTCCCAGGCCAGCGTTTCTCAGCATATATCACTTCTCTTCCACCTGTAATCCTGCATTTACAACCTATCACTCTACCTTCTGGTCTTGGTTCCCCATTGGAGCAGTGACTGGGGGGAGAGGGGTTTTACCACACATTAACCACAGGGGTTGGGGGTGTATAGCAAGAATGTCCCCGTGATACCACGGAAGGTTATTAAATATTTGAAAGCATAAATGAGAAACTTAAAAAAGAAGTTCCTTCTTAGGGGTTTCTAAAACTCTTACCTCCCAAAGAGGTCTAGATGGGGGTACTCCTAGCGCAGTGAAGGCACAGGCTGGGCCAGCAGCATTGGCCATGACTCCCTTCCCGTCCGATGCCCAGGAGGCTAGTGCAACAGCAGGTCACCTGGGGTCCCCACGGTAGAGTTGCCTCTGTTTGCTGTCAAAGCCCTGCCCTGGGAGGCTGCCGGTTAGTCACAGCGCCTGGCCTGGTGCTGGGCCGCCCCAACCCTACCCCACCAAGAGAGGGCAGCACGCACTGTGGGGCAATGGAGGTAGGGCGAAGCTCCAGTCGGTTCTGGTAGGTTTTCCAAGTTTGTCATCACCTTTTCTTTCACTTGGCGTGGGGGTGGCAGGGTGTGGAGGAGGGGCAGGCTCGGGAGCAGTGGCTCTGCGCTACCCCGGACTCCTCAAGGTGGGGCTCTCCTGTATCAGAACCCTGGGACAGGCAGCCTTCTAGACTCTGCCCCAGACGCCCTCAACCGTGTGCCAGGAAGCAGCCTTTTAATGAGTTCCCCAGGTGATAACTCCCATGTGCGGGAGCCTGGGAGCCCCTGCTCTAGTCTTCAGCATGTTATTCACGGCTGTAATAACACCCGAGTAGAAAGGGAGAGGATGACCTGAGAATGTGTGAGATGTAGGAAGTGACAGCGATGGCCTGGACCAAGGGAAGAGAAACAATCCATCAAACGAACCCACAGAAACTGAGCAGCAGACCCACGGCTGGTTCTGTCCTTGCCCAGTACAGGAACCCCTGGAAGTTCATAATGATAATTCTGGGTAATCAAGAGAATGTTAAAAAAGATAATGCTTCAATGGCTTCCTGTTACTCTCAGAATAAAATCTCCATGCTTCCTCGAGGCCTACAGTCCACGCAGCGGACCCTCCTGGCCCCAGCACCCACCACTTCCTGGCTGCTCCCAGCCTCCAGCCTTCTCTGAGCATGCCAGGTCCCACCGCCCTCTGCCTTTGCCACTGCAGCTCCTTCTCCTGCAGAGCCCTTCACCCCCCCGCCCCTGTCTCCATTCGCTGAGTCCAGCCTAAATGCTACCTCCTCAGAGCCCTTCCCTGGCTGTCCACACCCTGCGGTGGGACGCAGCAAAAGCTGCATTTGTTTTGTGTTTCAGCTCCCCTGCCTCCCTTCTCCAGTGCCTGCTCCACGAAGGCAGCACAGGCTCTAACCTGTTGATGTTAAATCTAAAGCACCTGGTCCCCGACACATAGTAGGAGCTTAAGAAATTGACCAGGGGGCACCTAGCAGAGTGTGGTACACGGCAGACATTCGTTGTAAGAAAACCTTCTTCCCCCTTCCTCTACCCTTTGAATGAGAATGCAGAGCGTTGTGTACTCTTTTCCAAAGCTTATCATCAAACATTGCTACAGGACAGCCTAAGCAACACAGCAAGACCCATCTCTACAAGAAATAGAAAACTAGCTGGGTGTGGGGGTGCTCGCCTGCAGTCCCAGCTATTCGGAAGGCTGAGGCACGAGGATCCCTTGAGCCCAGGAGTTTGAGTCTGCAGTGAGCTTTGATGACACCACTGCACTCTAGCCTGGGCAGTAGGGTGAGACTTTGTCTCAAAAAAAAAAAAAAAAAAAAAATTGCTAAAAAAAATATGAGGTTTGGTATTTGTAGGGAAAAAGCATCAATTCCATTGCCTCACACAGGGTCCTTGTCCAGTGCTGCCTGCCCTGTGACTGGCAGGCATGTTTTGCGGTGGTTTGGGTCCGTGTCTCTGTGGTTAACAGCAGGCCCTCTGGAACCAGGCTGCCTGGTTTGAATAGCACTCAGCCACTTATTAACTGTTTTGGTTATTGGCCACCTTAAAATATAGTGGCTTAAAAAACAAATTCTTCTTCTTCTTTTTAGAGACAGGGTCTCTTTCCATCACGCAGGCAAAGGTGGAGCAATCATAGCTCACTGTAGCCTTGAACTGCTGGGCTCAAGCCATCCTCCTGCCATAGCCTCCTGGGTAGCTGGGACTACAGGCACATGCCACCATGTTCAGCTAGCTTTTTCACTTTTTGTAGAGATGGGGTCTTGCTATGTTGCTCAGGCTGATCTCAAAGTCCTGGGCTCAAGTGATCCTCCTTCCTCAGCCTCCCAAAGTGCTAAGATTATAGGTGTGAGCCACTGTACCCAGCAATAACTTCTATTTTTTCTGGTGCTTCTGAGAGTTGACTGGGCTCAGGTGGGTGGTTCTCATGTGGGGGTCTGTCCTAAGGTGATAATCAGATGGCAGGTGAAGCTGGAGTCTCCTGACAGTTCCACTGAGCTGCTTCTATGATGGCTCCTTCACTCACATCCCAGCTGGGCCAGCCCAACAGCTGGAGGCTGCCTGAGCCACCTGGCCTCTCCATGTGACTAGCTTGGGCTTCTCTCACAGTATAGTGGTCTCGGGGTAGTTGGACTTTTTAGATGGTAGTTGGCTTGCCCCAGAATGAGCATTTGAAGAGATTTGGGTGGAACCTGCACGGTACTTGGGAAGTCATGAAGTATCATGTCTGCTGAATTCTGCTGATCAAAAAGTAAGTTAGAGGGTCAGCCCAGATTCAAGGAGAGAAGACTGCACAGGGCATGAATATTGGGAGGCATGGGTCATGGTGTGGTGGGAGGAGGTGGCATCTTTTGAGACTAGCTACCACACTTGCTGTGTGACTGTGGGAGAAGTACTTAACCTCTCTGTGCCTGTCTTCTCTTCTATAAAATGGGATAATTGTTCCTACTTCATAGAGCTATTGTGAGGTGCAAATGAATTAATAATGTACAGAAAGCACTTAACAATGCACTATGTAAGCAGTAGCTGTTATTACTTAAAAGAGTAAGCAGCAAACTATTTTCTCTGGTTAATCTCTGTATCTCAATGTCTATGAAATGTCCTGTGAAATGTTTCATGATCATGAGCTGCTCCATATGCAAAGTGAGTGAAGTACCTTTCTCCCCATCAAAAAAAAATTTTTGTTTTCCATTGAAAAGTCTTGGTTTTAAGTTTGGGCAAAAGCAGTCTTTCCTCGTGATCAATTATGCAATTAAAATATTAATAAAAACTACGAATAGCTGCCAGGGCCTGGCAAATGCCCTTCTGAGTCACGGGATGATGTGCTCACATTAGGGCCAGAAGCAGCAGCACTTGTGGTGTGGAATTTCCCGTGGCACCGGCGGAAAAGTGGCCATGAATGTGTTTGTCAGCAAACTTCCCTGAAACAAAAAAGAAATCAGGATTTCCTGCTCGAGCCCCAAGTAGCGAGTGGTGTCCAGTGCCTCACAGCCCAACCGCAGCGGGCCTCGGTGTTGGCTAGAAAACAGGATCTGCCACACACCAGGGATCGGCCCAAGCCTGTGGGGATGGACGCTTTTCTGTTGCTGCCAAACCCAAACAAAGCTCAGGGACAGGTCATTGAACATGAACTCTACATAGCAAAATGGCTTCATGATCTGATCCCATGGACACACGTTCTATTCTACAGAATGCTCCATGTCACCTCCTACCTCCTACCTCCCACCCCTCAGCAGTCCATGCAGCCTTCAGGACAAAGTCCAGTCTCCTGCCACGTGTGTCCCTGCCATGGACCCATGTTCCAATCACACACATTGCTCTGGTTTCTCCAAAGGGCCCGGAGCTCACACTTGTCTTTGTTCTTGTACACTCTCTTTCTGCTGTCTAGAAGTGGAACGATCGTGAGGGCAGCCACAATGACCTCTCTCTCCCTTGACTCCACGCCAGCCAGATGCTGCAGTAGGAGCTTCGCATCATCACCTCACTTTGTCCTCACCCTGGCTCGTGACACCCACCTATCTGTCAGGCTCTGATCAAGAGCCCTTTCTAAGGATAGACGTATAGATCAATGGGATAGAATCGAGAGTTCTTGCTTTTTTAGGAAAAAAGACTCATTCCTTTTTCCGTATGTGGGTGTTTTCCTCTCAAAGCCTTCTCATTACCAAAGCCTGAGAGGGGAAGTCACTCTTATCGGGACATCTCTAAATGTTCTCTCTCCTTTTCTGGGCAGCCTTCAAAATCCGGTCTTTTGTCTTTCAAGTTCAAAAAACTTGTCAAGTAGATGCTTTTGTACTTCCCTGATTGTGGTCTGTTTGCGCCTTTCCTATTTTTTTTTTTTTTCTGCACCCTTATTAATCACAGCTTGGATTTCCAAGCTCTGTTTCTTAGCTCTGTCAATTCTTTTGTGACACAGGTTGAGACTGCCTTATCTGAAATGCTCGGGGCCAGAAGTGTTTTGGATTTCGAATTTTTTCTGATTTTGGAATATTTGGATATACCATATGAGCTATCTTGGGAATGGGACCCATGTCTAAACAGAAAATTTATGTTTCATATACTCCTTATACACATAGCCTGAAGGTAATTTTATATAATATTTTAAATAATTTTATGTGTAAGACAAAGTTTTGACTTTGTTTTGACTATGATCCATCATGTGAGGTCAGATATGGAATTTTCCACTTGTGGCATCACATTGGCCCTCAGAAAATTTTGGATTTTGGAGCATTTTGGATTTTCAGTTTTCAGATTAGGGACGCTCAACCTGTATTATGTTTCAGCACCTCAGCTGTGTTGGCAGACCCTTGAAACAGCCTTTGCATGTTTACCTGCCAGCATTCGGTGCCTTTTTTATTCTTGAGGGCTTTCCTTGACATTGCTAAACCCAGGAGGACTTAGAGATATTTGTATGTAAATGTTAAAATGATAATAAATGATTCTGAAGCTTCTGTTGCTGTTATGTTATTTGACGTGCAGTTAGATCCCGTCTGTTTCATGCGCTATTATTGCCTATTGCTTTTCCTAGCAGGACATTTTCTGCCCCTTTATTTTTCATCATCTTCTCTATTCCCTTCATTGGCTTATAATGAATAGGCTGGGATTAAGAGACAAGGGCTTAAACATCAGGAAAAGATACTCTCAAATTTTCATCTGACAAGCTGTTGTTCCTGGGAAAATAAGTAGATGCACTGGAAAATTCAGATCAAGATTTTTTTTTTCTTCTAGGGCTATTTAAATTTTTAAAAGGGAAAAATTATACTATTCTTATCACCAAAATCAAATCTACTGAAGGCTACACAAAACCTCCTATTCTCAGGAAACCACAGGAATAATCTGCAGTCAAAATAGCACTTTCAAAATGCCATTGTGCTAAAAGATAGACAAGTATACTGGCTGCCGCACTGTAATTTTTTGAAGTGTTCTCCCTGTTAGACAGGGGTGTTATGATTGAAGAGGTCTGTACTAAGGTCTGTACTAAGGAGGTCTGTACTAAGGAGTTGGGAACACACTAGTGTTCATGCCAAATCCAGAAATAAATCCTAGATGATGTTTAGGTTCAGCATGGCATAAAGGGTATTCTAGGAAACAGTCCAGGAGCCAGAATAATGGGAAATTAGGAATGAAAATTAAGGACATACATGTGGATAAATGTACCTAATTTTCTCATTACGTAGAGTCCAAAATCTGGCTGCTGTCATCAGGGACAAAGGATGTTCTGAAGAGTAAACCAACTCAGATTTTACCTACCCACTTCAAGAAAATAATTGAAAAAATCTTAAGAATCCAAACATTCTTTCACTGGCTACTAAAATGCAAGAAAGATATGTAGAAAAGTTTGTGGGACTCTTAGGTAGCCATTACTTGATCGGAATAAAATGATCATTATAAATATATCAGAACATTGTTATCTCCGTTCGATGAGAATTCAACCCTTTATGCTGCTAGGAAAGGTACAGTTTAGTAACTAAACTTAATCTTTTGTTCCTAAAGATTTTCTGCTGACTATAATTAAACTGAAGAACATTTGAAGGGTAAAGAGCTTCCAAATGGAGTAACGTACTAAAAATTGCTCCAAAATCAATTACCCTCATAGGTTTCATTCCTATAGATCCTACCCAGGGGATGTGGATGACGTTCACGCCCCCAGGATGCTGACTGTGCACTCTCGTTTTACGCGGGAGCTAGGGGAGCTCCAACACCAGGCAGGGAAGCAAGGGGCACAAATCCTGACTTCTAGGGTCACTTTTAAGATCCTGCTGATGAGACGGTTGTGCTAAAACATGTTCTAATTGGTAAAGGCCATTTCTAACATAAGAGTGGGTCTCTGTGGCTCATGCCTGTAATCTCAGCACTCTGGGAGGCTGAGGTAGGAGGATTGCTTGAGGCCAGAAGTTCGAGACCAGTTTGAGCAAGAGCAAGACCCTGTCTCTACAAAAAATAGAAAAAACTAGCCAGGGGTCATGGTACATGCCTGTAATACTAGCTACTTGGGAGACTGAGGCAGGAGGATCGCTTGAGCCCAGGAGTTTGGGGTTGCAGTGAGCTATAATGTCACCACTGCACTCTAGCTCAGGTGACAGAGTAAGACCATGTCTCAAACCCAACACAACCCAATATGAACTATCATGTTTGAAATGAGACCATGTATCATGGAGAAATGTCAAGTGTTTCTCCTTGTCACCTAGTGACTGGCCTAGAAAAGAGGAATGGCTATGAAACTCCCATGTCCTCTTGGGCTTACAGTCTTCTAGCATGCTACAGGATGGAAAAGTTCCCACACACCTTTAGCCTTCTGCTGCCACTGGGAGTAGTCACTCCTCTGGGCCTGTTCTGCAAATGTGGCACCTTCTAACAAGGTGGACTCTGCTTACTCCCTAGGTGTTGAGCTTGGTCCCTCACCTGTCCAGCAGCTTTCCTGGAGGAGTGATGATGAGTGAGGATCTTCTTGGCTTCTGTCTGCTCATGACTATGTTTAGGTTTAAATTAGATAATAAATTCTAAACGATTAGCACAGAGTCAAGGGCTCAGTACATAGTGGCTGTTATCAATGCACACTTCAACAGAGTCTTTAAATGTGTAAGAGGGACCTCCTGGATGAGATCAATTACTCAGCTTGTAGAGGGTTAATCCATCAACTGCATGAAGGAGAGGGGAAGGGCAGTGGAACATGGCCATCAGTGCCCACCTTCCATCCTTCCCAGGCATAACACCTGTATGGTGGGCAAAGACCCACCAATAAAGTCAATGGGGGATGCTTTAAGTGCCTCATGGGGTCACAATTTGTACCTACTCTATTATCCAATGTTGACATTAATTGCTGGCAAAGGTGGGGCTGTAATCTTACAAAGCTGGAGGGACGGATATAAGTGTGAGCATGTGTGAGAATGCTGCACTGTTTGCAATAGTTGAAGCTGAAGCTGCTTTCAAGCACTACATATTCTTTGGGGTTAATGTGTTGAAGACGTCAGCTGAGTGACTCCCACCACCAACTGTGCCCCTAACACCAGGTGACAACCAGGCTTAGGAACCTGGCTGCAGTCCGAGGTGCTGTCACTGTGCCTCTGGGCCCTTCCCCACCTGTTGCTATGTCCGTCAGAGTGGCAGGGACCAGCCGACTGGCTGGAATCGTATGTGCTATTTCTGTGCATAGGATGTGAGTAAGTACAAGTCACAGTAAGTCAGACCAGGATATGAGTCAGGTTATGTTATAAAGTGCTAAAAAGAACTGATCTTCAAAGCATACTGGGAGCATTATGCTGTGTTTCAACACTATTGCGTAGGAGCTACAGTCTGAGAGACTTATAATTACCAATCAAAGGAGAAACGCTGAGGAATATGGATGATCAGAATTGACCAGAGTCTACCAATGAAAAGGCATGGATATGGTGGAAGCCAAAATCTAGAGGTCTTAAAATTTAAGAGATAAAAAGAAAGATTTACCAGGACCACATATTTCTCTAGTATACTTCGGTCAGATATGTAGAAGTAGTGAAATACGGGCAGCTCAGGAAAGCTATGGAACATGGGCTTGCTTTATTTTCCTGTTAAAACATATCTGCAGAGTAACTGTTCTGGGGCCAAGTTAATGGTCTTAAACTGGCTCTTAAAAAAAAAAAATCTATTGGCACCGAGATATAAAGATACACACAAAAAGATGACCATCTGTAGCACTAAGTGTCAGAGTAAAAAATTATTGACAATCTTAATATCCACAAATTAGAAAAATAAACTATATTATATCCCTTTAATGGAACCTAAGCAGCTATTAAAAGGAATGAAATAATCTGAATATACTGGCACGGAATGATGTCTGAGACACACTGTTACGGAGAAAAATCAGGTTGTAGAAAATGTGCATGGTAATCAAATTTCTGTTAAAAATACATTTGTATATGCAATGTATCTCTAAGGAGCCAGAGAAAACCATTAATAATTGTTATCTGTGACATTGAGAAGTTTTTTTTACACCCTTATTAATTGTTTGAATCCTTTACAACAAACATCTATTAGTTTAATAATAGAAAATAAAGGCCATGCGCGGTGGCTCATGCCTGTAATCCTAGCACTCTGGGAGGCCGAGGAGGGTGGA
>VBSM01001044.1:11260537-11352474 GCA_008086735.1 Cheirogaleus medius | reverse complement strand
AAGAAAAGAAAACCAAGAAAGATATTTATGAGAGAAGAGTAGTATTAACTTGTTTCCCCCCACAATTACAAGGTTCCTGGAAGCCTCTGGGGGCCTAATGACATCGTCAGCCCTCCACAGCTGCGAGTCCCCGACCAAACAGCACAGGGCAGCTGGGCGGGCCCTGAGCTCTCTGCGTGCGGGTCCACAGAGGCAAGTGGAGTTGGCATGTCTGAAATGCCATGAGAAAGGAGGGTTTATTGTCCTTGGAAGCCCTTTCTGTACCCCTGGCACAGACCCCTTGTATGGCCTGTGCCACTGCACTTCTGCTTCATGAGCTGTGGGGAGTTTGCTGCCTGGCTTTAACACGTGTCCGTGACTTCAGACAGGCCACTGCTCAACCCTGGCATGCCCACACTGCTCAGCACGGTTTTACTGACCTGCTGTTCTGTGGACTCGCTGTTGGAGGGGTTCAGGAGAAGTGACAGCAGCAATTCATCTGCTCCACCTCCTCCCTCCTAGCAGAGCCTTGAGGAACCATCCTTTGTTTCAAGGGCCAGGCAAGGGGATTACTTGACCTGCCTGGGACAGCAGGACCCACCCTCACACCCTCCTGGTCAGGCATTTCCTCTCTCTGGTCTGCCCTGACGACCTCCTCTTCCAGGAGGGAGGGCAGGCACGGCCCCATGTGTTTAAACTACATGCAAGCCTAGAAACAGATGTTCCCTCGGCCTTGTCTTCTGAAGGCTGGAGAAGCCCAGATGTCATTGTTTGTTCCAAGCATCTTCTATTCTTCGCAGCTCTCCGGATGCCTTACAGTCTCTCCCCGCCCTGGAGCTTCCCTTAGACAATTCCTACTCCTCCTTCAGATCCTAGTTCCAGTGTCTCGTCCTCTGGGAGCCTCTCCCAATGCCCCGAGGCGAGGCCAGGCCAGGCCAGGTTGGCGCCTCGTGCTTATCCCAGCTCTCATCTCAGACCATTTATTCTTATGACAGCATGATTCACGTCTGCCTTCCTTGTGGGACATGAGCCTGGTGAGGGCAGAAGCTGCACCCTTCTGCCCCGGCTTCTGCTGCATCTCCAGCGCGGGCACAGAGCCTGTCACCAAGGAGACCCCAGCAGAGGCGTGCTGGGTGGGACGAGTGCAGTGTGGAGGAAGGAGGCAGTGGAAAGCTCTCCTCCTTCCTTGACCAGCTCACCCTCCTTATCTTCTGTCACATGTGTCCGAGTGAATAGCTAGCAAGGAGTATTTTCTCTCGTTTAACTCTCTGCAGATTTATCTGAGGTGCATACAAGCAGTAGGTGGCAGTATTTAAGGGAATTAGAGGTTATTGCTAAGACTCCAGAAAGTTCTCAGTTGAAATGGCAGAAACTTCGATGTTATGACCACCTGGTTCTTTCTTGGGGCCCTTTGGCTGCCCAGGGATGCTGTGGGCTTCCCCAGGGCCGCCCCGTTCTGGAGGACGGATGGAGTGTAATAGGGACAGAAACCCTCTGCTCACAACAGAGAGGGGCCTCAGACAGCACGTGCTAAGGGGTGGGGACGCGCACTGACCTCGGCTGATGCGCTGCTTCTCCCCAGAGAGGATGCCGGGGCTGTCGATGATGCTGATGCTCTTCAGGACCTGATTGGGCAGCTGGGAGCACATGAATCTGCAAGAGACGCACGGAAGGCAGGTCAGAACCTGGCACCACAGAGTGCGCCAACTGTGGGGCTCCTTGGCCTCTCTGGGCTTACTGATGTCATCCGTAAAGTGGGGGCTTGAAGGAGATCGATAGTGATTACAGATGCAGAATGAAGCTGTCTGTCCCTCTCTTGCTTGATACCATCTCCTCCCTCGGGCCCTGGTCCCTCCTGCCGCTGTCCCACTCAGCCACCCTGGCATTGTCCCTTGTACGCAGAGTGGCCTGGGAGGAAAACTCCAGCCTGTGAGTCAGCAGACCTGGGCTTTACCAATAATTTGCTGTGGGACCCTGGACAGGGCCACTCCCCACTCTATCCCCCAGGCCTCAGTTTCCTTATGTGAAGATGGAGGTATCTGGACCAGAGTCCAGCCATGTCCTTTTTAGCTTTCATACTGTAGAAAACTCCACAAGTGTCAGTAGGAAGCATTTGTTATACCTCCACCCAGACAACAGGGCCTGCGCTGGATCTTTGTCAGGCACTGTGTGTGTTTTAAGGCAGACACTGAAGGGTGTCTCCCCTGTTCCTGTGTTACAAACGGCTGACTGCTGTATCTGTGTGGGCAGAAAGCTAAAAGCTCAATTCTTCCACTCAGTGGACGTGGTGGGCATGACTCAGAAAGTAAGTATGCAGGGAATGCAGGATGGGAGGCCGGCCCAGCCTCCCCGGCACACGCGGCCAGCACAGCCCCACTCGGGGAGGGCAACCCTGAGCAAGAGATGCCATTACTGACAGTTCAAAATAACTTTCTTTGGAGGAGCTCAGGACAAGTTTTTCACACATTCTTTCCTGTAGTTTCAAATCAGCCCTAGAAGATGCGTGAAAAGATACTGTGGTCCTTTTGCAGATGGAAAAGTTGAAGTTCAAAGCAGCTACGACATCTTGAGGTCCCGCTGCTGATGCCTGGCTGGCTGGAGACTGCAATCTGATTATTTCTGATGTCAGTGGGTAGCACTCAACCCGTATGGTTAACAATCTCATAATGTTAAAAATAAAGGGTCAAGGTAATTGAAGAGAAGCCCCCCGTTTCTGCGTGTCTCCTGCCCCTCCTGCACCCCAACTTTTAAACAAGTTCACCACCCAACAGTAGGAGAGCAGATTTGTGAGAATAAAGCACACAGGGACCCCAAGCACTCTCTGTGAGTTCACAGAGGGAAAAAACGCCATTATTCAAATCTCTAGCACTGGGGCAGGAACAGAGTTCTGAGCCCATCTGTGCTGGACCACGCTTCTTGTCTGTGATGATTTAGTTTCTTAGCACGAGCCATCCTTTCCATCAGACGGCTGCGGCATTCGGCAGTGCTGACCGAGTTGCACCTATGTGAAACTACTCTGCACAAACTGCTGCTACGGAGAGGCTGACCTTTTCCAAAACCACAAGCTCACACTCAATATCCATTTTTCCAAAACACAAAACCCCTAGATTCTAGGGTGAGGCTAACAGACGGGTTCAAAATTTACACACTGTTCCCTCCCTGGGTGTAAAGCGACAGTCTTTCAAGAGCTCCCAGGCCCCCTGACACAACAGCAGAGGCCACACGTGTCAGCCACAAAGACATACGCAGTGAGGGGGGCTGGCGTCACCACACCACACACAAGCGGGCAAAGTGAGGGGCCAAGAACTGCTGGGGGCGGGGAGTTGAGGGGGAACGGGGTAACACTCTCCGGGGGGCACCCTGAGGGCGGGTGGCTGGGGTTGTGTGTGCAGAGCTGGATGCCCCTCCACGGAAAAAAGCGCCCAGGGGTGGGGTGGCCAGGAGAGCACAGACACAGCAAGCATCCGGGCCCTCGTGGCGCCACGGCTCACACTGTGAGGTCAGAACTCCACACAAACGTGTTCTTAAAAGTTACACTGGAATCAGAAAAAAAACCTTTATGCTGTTCTAGCGATCGTGTCTGAGCTTCCTGCGTTGAGAAGGAAGGTGCACAGCAAGGTTATCTGTGTGTCTGTCACAGTCGGCCTCAGGTCAGGCCAGCCTGGCCGTGCGTTTCTGCTGAAACGGTTCCAAGCACAGATGTGCCGTCCCAAGACAGATCTCCTGCCCCTTCCTGAAGTGACTGCCACAAGGTGTATCGTGTCTTGCTGTCTACACTTCACACTAAACACGCAGACGTGTGCTGGTTAGAACCGGAAGCCTCTCACAGCTTTTATTATTATCTCCCCACCCGAGGCTGACCTGATCAGTGTTCTTTTCTGAAGTAAAGGGAGGGGAGGGAGCGCCCAAGATCCTGTGCTGGCCCCAACTCCGATCATCTCCATGCGCAAGGAAGGGTCGGGGCAGCAGGGAGGGGCGCGGGGCAGATCACAGCACAGGCCGGAGGGTCTCAGGCATGTTGCTGGGAGTCCTGCCACACAGGGAAATGAGAAGTGGCAGGTAGGTTACTTAAAATTGCCCCAAACACTAAAATTCCCAATGATCAATACTTTAAAAACTAGACTTTTAAAAGAACCTGAGAGCACCTTAATACTGATTTTGATTTCTTAACAAAACAGTGATATCGGTAGTAGTTACAATAATAATAAAATAGCACAAATATTTCCTGAGCTCGTACTGTGTGTCAGGCACCGTCCTAAGCACTTCCCGTGCACATTAACTCCATCCCTCGCTGACCTTAGCGGTAGGGCTGTGAGCCTGCGTCTTACAAAGGAGCAGATGGGGGCACAGAGGGGTCACATGTCATCACTTGCCAAGCCCCGTGGCTGACAAGCGGTGGGGCTGGGACGTTAACCTGGCAGTTCTGATTACAGAGCCCTGGTTCTCAACTGCGAGGCTACCACTACCATTGTCCGCATTGGAAACACTGTTGTGCACCTTCAGCACACACAGGGCAACATCCTAAAATAAGGAGTGATATGCCGCAGCCATGGAACTTTTCCCTAAAGGCCCTTCCTTGTGCGGCTGGCTCTGTACCCAGGGGTGTGTGGGGTAAGGGCAGGGAGCAGGAGGCAGGAGGATCACCGGAGCCCAGGAGTCTAAGGCTGCAGTGAGTTATGATGACGGCACTGCATTCTAGCCAGGGTGACGGAGTGAGTTCCTGTCTCAAAAACAAAGCTATATTGAATGAAGCCTCATTTAATTACAAACACAGAGGTAACAAATGGAGCATAAGCCCGCAAGTTCCCTGTGAATTTCATGATGGCTGGATCGTCCTGTGGACATAAGACAGTGGTTTTTCATTACCCTCTCCACCATCAGGCCTGGCTGAAATGACAGAGCACTGGAAGGACTGTTCAGATTCCTTCAACACATAAGGAAGTTTCAAAATTTCAATTCTTATGGTTATTTTCCAAATAGAGGCAATTAAGAAGTAAATGAGATTAAGAATTTCTTCTATGGAAGACAACAATTTAAAAGTATACTACATTCTAAACTAAAAACAATGTCTGTAGCTACTGCATTTTAAAAAAATGCTACCATTTTTCAGAAAAGTAGATGAAGGGAAAACATAACATCCCACTCAAACGCAGACTGTAGGGGGAAACATCAGATCCTGATCCATGAAACTTCTCGAGTTGACCCAAATACCCTGGTCCCTCAGAAGACACTGTTGGTTGTGTCATCTCCTCGGTGAGGTGCCACTTGCCTCCTGAGCACACACTTTGGGGTGTCGATGCCCCCGCTCCCACGGAGCGGCTCCCAGACAGGCCGCCTGTGGAACGCCTCCCAGCGCAGAGCAGCGTGCTGAGGCTTCAGAATGTGCCACTGAAGCTGTTCCATAGAACTGTCTTTGTTCTAGACTAGACTCCTTTTATTGTGCAATTTCTCTAATTTTAACCTGCCTTTTTGGGAATTTATCTTCATTTCTCAGAAATGCACCATAGACCCCTAACATTGTCTTAGACTGTGGTCCCTAACCCCAGGGCTGAGGACTGGGCCGCAGAGCTCTGCCAACACCCCCTTCCCCTTCCATGGAAAAATGATCTTCCATGAAACTTAGGAACCAGAGGGCCACACAGCAGGAAGTGAGCAGCAAGTGAGTGAAGCTCCATCTGTATTTATAGTCTCTCCCCATCCCTTGTGTCACCACCTGAGCTCCGCCTCCCTATCCCACCCCCAACCATGGAAAAATTGCCTTCCATGAAACCAGTCCCTGGTGCCAAAAAGGTTGGGGACCACTGGTCTTAGAAACCAGCCTTCGAGATTAATAAGACTCAGGCTCTACTGGTTTGCTTAAAACTGGAGGGTGGTGTCACCTCCCAGGTATCGCCAGGCACTACTTTAGGAAGTAATTCTTTTAAAGAAGCCCCTGGGGGCAGGTGTCCAAGCCAATATCCATTAAGGAGAAGGTCAGGTAATGATGACCTGTCCCAGGGGAGATGCAGGTGTGGCTGCCTGGGGCAGAAGGTTCTCCACAACCACAGCCAATTTGTTTCCTATTAAGTGTCATATTTTGACCCAGTTCCCAGGAAAGCACACTATGTAAAAAGAGGTTCATCTTTAGGGCTACCCTGCTGATGTTCCCAGAAGCGAGCCATAATCACGCACACGCCTTTGAGCACCAGCACTGACTGACCCTCCTCGTGAAGCCGCAGCACTGTCCTGGGGACACTGCTTAATCAGGCTGTTTACTCTGAAGTAGCTATGAGCTTACGTGAGGCACAGCCCCTACACGCGAGCCTGACGCACGCACGGCACCAGGATGGCTAGAAGGACAGAGATGCCTCTTTGCTGATCCTCTGCGGAGGTGCAGGGTGGTAGACAGGAGGGAAGGGGAAACAGGGATCCTAGTCCTGTCTCTGCCTCTTCCTAACGGCCTCTTCTGGAGCAAGTCATTTCTTCGCTTTCAGTTTTCTCATCTGTAAATTGCCACAATATTGTCTGTTTTATTAACAGTGTATAAGAAATTATGTAAACGATCACTATCATTTTCATCAGCACTGTTAGAGGGCTATACTGGGGACAGCCTTAAAAGTTAAATAGGGGTGTGTTAGGCAATGAGTTTTAGTCCAAACATCACACCACTTGGCAGCTCAGGAGCAGGACTCTGCAGCCATTCCCAGCACTGCCACTTAGCAGAGTGACCCGGTGGATGTTAAATTAACCTTTCTATGCCTCATTCCTCCTCCCTACATTGGGGATAACAGTAGCAGTCATGTCACAGGGTTTCTGTGAGCATTTAAAGCTAACATACAAGTAAAGTTTGGAGCAGGACCTGACACATAATAAATGTCATATAATTATTTGCTATTATTTTTCTATGTCTTATTCTGAATTCAATAAACACTTGATTATATGATGCATGGATTACTGCAGCAACTTTTAGATTCTGACTTATGAGCCTTGCTATTCAAAATCTTTCCTGGATACTTCTTTTCCATACTCATTTGTTGTATGTTTGGGATTTGCAAATCATTTTTGTTAGGAAAGTAAATCATCTGCCAAAATAAAACAAGCCAGTAACCCCTCTTCCTGGTTTGTCCCTTGGGAATATGGACTTCACAAAATGGGAATTTGAAAAAAGTGGCAGCTTCTTTCTTTCTGAAAGCCTTTACCAGGCAGAAAGAGCGTATGACAAAGGACAGCGGTGATGAAATGGACAGGATTCCAGAGCAGCCTTCCCTGGGAGATGGAGCCTGTGTCCTGCACTTCCCAGGGCCTCCAGGACCTTCCAGGGCAGCCCTGATAGGGAAACTTCTTGTCCACTTCCCCTAAACTCTGGTCCACTCTGTCCTGAGAGACCCAGAGGTTGAACCTCTGGGGTTCCCCTACCCTGGGCTCAACCTCTACTTCTCCCACAGGGATCCTCTGGTGCCCACTGAGGCTGCTCTGGGGTGAAGGAGTAAACTCCTCCTAGAGAAGAGAATCCTGGAAAGAATCATCCGGACAGTGATCAGCAAATCACTGTCAGTAATCAGAGAGAATTTTTCTCTGACTCCATCTACATCATCCGCCAAGTTCCCTGGCTACCACTTTCTTTGATTTGCAATATGAGCACAAAAAAACTCTCACTAAAGGAGAGTTCAGATCCTCAGACAGTTCAGTTTTTCAAAGAAGGCACCTGTGGAGTTGCCTGGGCCGCCCTTGGCAGAGCCAGAGCACAGCACCGGGCACACCAGTCATTCCACAGTCCACGTGAAGGGTGCCCCCTGGAGTTGTGCAAGGAGGTGCCTCAGCCTCTGGGAGGACAGCAGTTGGCTGGGAGGGTCTGCTCCTATTTTTAAGACCATCTAGAAAGGAGAAGTACAGTTCAACTCTGCTGCTGTCTGTCAGCTCTAATCCTACTTCCTCTCCCTAAAGAGACTTGAATGACTCCACCCTATCCCTGCACCTCCTACAACCCAGTCCCTAAACAACCCCTCTAAAGCTAGACTGCAAGAGGGAAACTGGGGAGGGGGGTGATAGGGAAGAAGAGAAAAGAGTTAGAAAAAGAAAAAAAGGATGGGAGTAGCAAAGAGGAAGCGGGGGAGGGAAGCAAGAACAGCAGATGGTGTCAGAAAGGGCAGAGCATCCAGGAATGCTGCCTGGCTTGTCCCCCCAGTGCCCCTCAGTGTCACAGGGAACTCCGATGAAAGGTTATGGGGGTAGCACAAATAAAACACACCTCTAATGAAGACAGAACTGCAGGAACCCCACAACTTTACGTCTATAAACAATGAGATGTCATATAATCTACTTTGTGTGTTTTGACTCTATTTCCCTCCCGCCCTGCTCTAATGAATCAGGAAGCAGCTCGAAGGATGGGAGAAGAAAAGGGACAGCCAGGGAGGGGAGGTGACCTGTCCTGGAGTCGGCAGACAAAACATGAGTGTCAGGTGACGCTGCGGGAGCCACACTCTCCGACTGCAGGAGACCCCCGCACACCATGCCTGAGAGGTGGCCGTCTAGCACTGCCGGTGACAGGGAGTTCCCTACCTTACAAGGCAACCTGATCTATCTTTGTGCAGCTCATATTATTATAAATTTGTTCCTTATACTGTGTAGCCTTATAATGTCCAATCCCGGGTCTTAGCTCTGCCTTCTGAAGTGACCCACAATAGGTATAAATGATCATTTCCTATGGTAGTCTTTCAAACGTGTGAACACAATGAACATATTCCCTATGACTTCTAGAGCAGATACTCTCTGTTCTTCTGTTTTTGAACCTTTACGTGTAATCGGCAATCATTCAAAGAAAAGTAAATAATCCAAAGAAATGTGACCAAAGATGGCAGTTTGCTGGTCCTTACCGATTCAGGAAAGCATTTCCAAAGCGACTAAGCTTTCTGAATGGCTTTTTGGGGTCCACAACTAAAGCATTCCCCGGGGTGCTGCCCTCAGTCTCTCCGTACATCACGGCGATGAAGGAATCGGTAGTGGGCTCTGGACCAATCCTCATGCCTGGGAAATCCTGCTCCAGCAAGTATCTGGAAGAGGGGGAAGAAAAGAAAATTTAGTGTGTTATCATAAAGCAAGAGACCCGATATCTGCCTGGGCTTACCCATTGTTTACATACTCATTTAAAAACTTAGAAATATAACCCCTAAGAAAAGAACAGCAATCCTTATTTGCATTTCCACTGATGCAACAGACACCACCCCAAAGAAGGTGCTAGCCAGCTCCTGGGCACCCTGGCATCCCTGCTCAGGTTCACCTCCCTTCGGGAAGCTTCCCTGAACTGTGTGCTGGGGACACCTCTTCCATGTTCCCTGGGCACCCTGTGCCTACAGCCAGAATGGTGCTCATCACGTGTACTGCACTTAGCTGCGGCCCTGCGAGGTGTTTGAGGTGATTAGGGTACAGCCATGTCCCACCCTTATGATCCTCACAGGGCTCAAGAGAAGAAACCTGCATGACTTTCTCCAGCTGCCCATTCCTGCCACTAATAATCAATCTGGTCCTAAACTATTTCTTTGTTTCTAAAATGTCCTGACTGATCACATGTAAGCCCAGGACTTGTGACTCTATTTCCAGGGATAGAGAGAAAAAACTGAACTATTGAATGTCAAACACAATTTTGCCATCGTTATAAGAATGATACATTAAGCCACCCTTTAGACCTACGTTTTCTACATCAATAAAATTGAAATTGTTCAGCAATCTTAGCAGGCTATATTCTAACCCTTTAATTGACGTCATTGCTAGTTTTAACTTCCTCCAAAGTTCCTACATTACTGTGAAGTTATGGAACCCCTGTATAGATAGATACATCATTAAAACATGTCTCCTAAATTTAGAGTAAACATGAAAAAAATCTGATAATATCATGTGGCATCTACTGAGTGCTCGATATATGCCTGGTATGGCACAAAGCCTCTGTATGCACTTTTATTTCATTTAATCCCACAACAGTCTGAAGTGGATGATAACATTATCCGCATTTCACAGATGGGAAAACTGAGGCATCAGAGAGGCAAAGCAACTTGCCCATGGTCACACAATTAAGTGTTCAAGTAGAAATGGAATGCAAGCAGTTGGACTCCAAAGCTTGCACTGTCTCCAAAATGTTTATACTTGGCCTTGAGTAGTGCATTGCTCAGAGATGAAAAGCACAAGGGAAGTTCAGGGCCGCATCCTAGGATGTGCCGCTGGGCATAAGGCACAACCACCCCCATTTCCTCTAATGTGAGGGAAAAGAGCTCTCCAAAGTGTCCTCCTGCTCAGTCCTCCATCCTCCCTGAGGACAAGGGGCTGGTTCTCCCCATCCTCCCTGGAGAAAAGCTGGGAGAAGGATCTGTGCTACTGTTTCAAAATGTGTTCATATTTAATTTTTAAAATTTTTTTCAAAACTTTTTCAATCAAAAGCTTTGTGCACCTAATAGGCTAACAAATACCGTTAGGAGCAGAAATGTTCATATTTATCAATTCTTATAAAATTCCACACAAATCTGAGAAATACCGATAAAAGCTACTATGAGAACATCTCACGTTCTGTGAAACTGCAGCATTTATGAGTTTATCTAGAGTGTGTGGATTTCATATGCCCACACGAATGTGGAATTTAGGTTTTACAGCCACTCTGGGGTCTCAGGTGTGAAGTCATTCAGCAGCAAAGCTAGAATTCAAAGCCAGATCACACTTTTGCACCCCGCCCCCACTGTCCAGTTTGATCTTTACGTCCACAGCCTGGATGAGGCTATGGCAGGAGGTCCACAGGAGAGCCCAAGATGGGGCTGGGGCTTGGGAGAACAGCAGCCAGCGCTGCCCAGCTCCTGCAGCGCACACAGCTCCCAACTCACAAAAGGGTTAGGTCCGGGTGTTGGTTTGAAACTTGACAAGCACTCCCACATTGCACGTGTTAACAGCCAGGGTTAGCTTGCTCAGACGGCCTACAACAGGTCACACTCCAATAAAATGGACGAACCAGGCAAGAACTGTACCACACTCTTTTGTGGAAAGAGCTCAGTGTTGAGTTCCACCGTGAGTGGCTTGCTGCAATGTGGCTCCTTCTCAGCACCTTCACCAGGCCTGGGCAGGGGGACGGCCCTCCAGGTTCGGGTGGGGGGGGAGGTGAGAACGGGGCTCGGGTAGGGTGGAGAGAGAGTGTGGATGTTATAGTTAAGTGGTGAGTCCCCGACTGGACAATAACTCACATGTAACAGGTGTTTAAGTTAGAGGATCACTGCCAAGGAGTGCCTGCATTACTTTCTGATGTTTCATTTATGTACAAGGACAGCAAATCCCTCTAATTCTGGAATAAAAGGAGTGCCTGCATTACTTTCTGATGTTTCATTTATGTACAAGGACTGCAAATCCCACTAATTTTGGAATAAAAGGGGCTCCAAGTAACAACCTAAATTAAAAAATTGTTTAAAGATGAGCAGGTGTTTCCTACTTTCAAGTTTATATTGTCATAGAAGTTAGAGTTTCCTCAGTAGCAACCCTACAAGACAGAACTTTAACAATGGATTATTCTTAAAGTGTGCTGCAAATATGAAACAGTTTGAAGCAAAAGGTACCCCCTCAACAGTGACCTTGGTAAATCATTCAATCTCTGGATCCTGGACACAGAGGAAAAAACTAGAACTAGGAAGAATTACTATATTGTTAAGCTTGCTTACATTATCGATGTTTATTGATACTTTCTCCCACAGGTGATATACAGTCAAAATTCAATGTTCAATTTCATCGTCAAAGCAATACCAATTAAAGACATAGCATATTAGCAAATTAAAAAAAAAAACACTCGTAACATTCAATGCAGGTGAGGGTCTTGTGAAATAAACACCCTTATATATGTTGGTGGGAGAATTAAGTTGGCAGAACTTCACTGAAAAGCAATTTGACACTTTGTGTTAAAAGACTTTAAAATGGGGAGCCCTTGTGGAGCTTGGGTGTTATTTGTGGGCCTATTTCCTCTCCTTGTCATTTCCTGCAGGGTCTGACATAACGTTAGAGCCCCGAAGTCTTGAGGAATCATTTGATTCAGCCCCTTATCTTTATAGGGGAAGAGACTGAGGATTAGAGCAGGAAAGTGACTTGTTGGTCAAACTAACTGGTGGCCACACAGGACCCAAAAGCTGGAGCCCTTCCCCACCGGCCCGAGGCCTCTGCCCTCATACCAGGCTCAGCGCATGACCTTGGGGTGCCACACTGCCCCTGGCGCTCTAAGTAGGACCTGGCAGAGACATGAGTGGACATACAACACTCTAAGCTGACTGCCCTGCGAGAGCTTTTACATTGGGGTATTGCTGAAACTCAGGTTCCTTTAGGTGACACTGCTGGGCAGGCAGGCACACATCAACGCAGTGACGGAACCAGGAACAAACGAGACACTGAGTACCCGACAGGGGAAAACGGAGAATGAAGTGATGAGATCAAAAACCAGAGAGCTGGAAGAGAAGCATCTGAGCGGATGACAAGGTGCGAGGCACACGAACGGATTAAGCACACAGCCGTATGGATGAAGCTGATCAATTGTGTCAGACTTTTTTTGCTGGGGGACACCTCAGAGGCTTTCCCAAAGCCACGTGTTCCAGGGACTCTGTGGTGTATCTGCAATAACAAGAACTCAAAGGAGCAAGAGGCCACAGGAAGACTACAGAAAATAGCCCAGCACACTTCAGAGCTGATGAGCCCCTGCACAGGCATCCTGTGCATTAGGACTTGATGTCTGTCCTTGGCTCCACCCCGCTCCCCCTTCCTGTGTTCCCACAGAGGCCTGCCAATTCTAGTGCTGATTGCTCCAAGGGTCCCGGGCCAAGCCATCAACATAAAAAGGTACAGACGTTTGGATTCCGAGCAGCTGGGCGGAAGAGGTGGTGGGGTGGACGGGAGACCTGACATCTCCTTGTCCCGGTCCAATGAGGTCCCCAGTTCAGCCTTGTCCAAGTGGCTCCTGGCTGCTGACGCTCAGCCTAAGCTCAAGGAGCTGCTTTGATCAAGGGTATGTGTGGACAGTGTCTTTTTTCTTTCACTACTTAGGCTAAAGAAGATTTTTTTTTTCTTTTTAACCTCATACAAAAACATCATTTGTGACAAAGGGAAGAAAAAACTCTCAAGACAATGAAAAGTCCCTCAACATACCCAAGCACCATCTTCTCAAAAATGGGCTTAAGAATGAATACAAAAAAAAAACCCATTCAAAAACAACTGTAAGAGGCACATTATTCAACGATAGACACCCAAAATTCCAGCTGCAAACTTTGGCTCCCTCTGGGTTTTGACTATCACACTTGTGCTCGGAATAGTGGAAAAATCATTAATTTTTTAAGAAATATACCTAACATTTGAGAACAAGTTGTGTGCTAAAGTCTTTATGTGAATAATCTCATTTTATCCTAACTACCTTATAGGTAGGTACTTTTTAAATTTCCATTTTACAGATGAGGAAACTAAGGCTCAAATGGATTAAGGGGTATATTAGAACGTAAGATTTCTTACTAGTCCTGTGAGGACACGACCTGCCCTAAATCAAAGCCTGAGAGGCTGAGTCAGTTTCCAATGGGAGTGTTTATAGGAATCATAAAAAATATACAAATGTAAGATTTTTTAAATAATATGGGACAAGCACTCACCTGAAGATTGTTACCTGGGGAAAAAAAAATAACAAAGAAAAAAAAAAGAAAAAATAAATAATATGGGACATATATTTGCAGTGTTGTATGATCATTATTTTTAAATTCTCAAGCCAAAAGCCAGAGAATGGCTTGTGCAATGATAAACAGGATTTTAAAAGACATGTCTGTTCATAGAGTTTGAGGGTTCAGTTCATTGCTATTGCCTGGAACATTTTTTAAAAGAGCATTAAGCTAACCCCAACAGTCATCTATTCCTTTGAGTATTACTAAGGTTTTAAACTGTATAGATGTGAAAGAAATATAATATGAAACACAACTTTTGAGTTCAGTGGAGAAGTAGTTTTATTTCCTTACTTTTAAATGAGGGCTGTGAGTTTAAACACATTTCAATTTACAGTAAGTGTTGGAAAGTTTCACATAATGTACTTTTATTGACAATACTTCCTTGATCCACTATTTCACTAGGAAAGGGATGGAAAGGGAGGGTCAATCCTTCACTCTGATTTGTCTGGAGCCTGGAAATGATGTTTTTAAAGCAGTTTCTATTGTTTTATCTATCCTCATGTTTCATACCAAGAAATGGACGTGGAGAAGAATTGAGTATTTATTATTACAAGAGTCTTATAAAACAGTCCAGGATATATAAATATTTCCTAGCAAACTAGTGTAACCTGTGCCACCACAACTTCCAGATATCATCAAACGACAGATCATTCTGAGAACCTAAGAGTTTATAATGCATTTCACACATTCGTCTTATTTCATCCTGTTGTTGGAGCAGGTATTTTTATCCCTAGTTTATAAAGGAGAAAACTGCTTATGATAAGTAGCTTTTGTTAGACTAGGGTAATGGTTACTTGTAACATTTTATTTTATTTATTTCAGCATATTATGGGGGTACAAATGTTTAGGTTACGTGTGTTGCCTTTCTCCCCCTTCCCCCATCCCCCCCCAAGTCAGAGCTTCAAGTGTGTCCATCCCCCAGATGGTGCCTATCGCACTCATTATGTATTACTCTTAACATTTTGATATATTTCTATCCGGCTATTCTTCTGTAAATGTAATTTTTCTTTATTCAAGTGTTTAAGCTATTTTGCATATGGATTTTTCACCATTAGTTTTTCCTCATGCCATTAAAAATTCTTTAAAAACATGGTTTTTAATGGCTGCATAATATTCTAAGGTGGATAGGTATTGATTTATTTTGCCATTTCCTATTAGGCAAAACTGTTAGGTATTTAAATAGCTTTCCATTTCTTGCTATTATAAATGATACTGAGATAAACTTCTCTGAGCAAACATCTCATGTACTTTAAAATTTTAATCTTCTTTGAATTACTGAAAAACTAAAGTAGGCCAATCTTCACTTCCATTTTAAAACTCTTATGTCTTCCTTAAGTGTTAAAACTAAGGTTTTTTTTCGTTTTGTTTTGTTTTGAGACAGAATCTTGCTCTGTAGCCTTGGGTAGAGTACAGTGGCATCATTGTAGTTCACTGTAACCTCAAACTCCTAGACTCAAGCGATCCTCCTGCCTCAGCCTCCAGAGTAGCTGGGACTATAGGCACACACCATGATGTCGGGCTAATTTTTCTATTTTTAGTAGAGACGGGGTCTAGCTCTTGCTCAGGCTGGTCTCGAACTCCTGAGCTCAAGCTATCTTCCCACGTCGGCCTCCCAGAGTGCTAGGATTACAGGCGTGAGCTACCACGCCCAGCCTGAAAATTAAGTTTTATTTCATTTTTCTTTCAGTTAAATCATTGGCATACTATCACCAGGACTATTTGTTCAGATGATATCATCTTTGAAACTGCTGTGCCTACTAAGGGAGTGGACATTAGCCTGTTGACCCAAGAAACTGGAATTTGTTGGGTAAAGCCTTTTGCATCTCTATTTTTCCAGCTATAAATAGAATTTATGCTACTCAGGGATGAGATTGGTTAAAAGCACGCTGCTGCCTAACCTACTGCCCTTACCTGTGGCTGCTCTACTCTGCCTTCCATGCTGTTTTAGAAGGAGGGTGGGGGAAAGGAAGAAGTTTAAAGAAATCAAATCAATTTCCTATAGTCCTATATTTTTCCCAGTCTTTTATTCGCTCATGCAATGAATATTTATTGTTTTTGATGTTATGATTTGTAATTTATGAGCCTGACATGAGATTGTAGGTTGTAAACTCTTTGATCTGGGAACACTATGAATCTTCATGAGCAGGTTATAGAACACAGCATTTCCAAAGTTACTTTACAATGGAACCCTTTTTTGTCTTTGAACACTTATTAATAATCTCCCATAATTACATTCCACAGAACACAGGTTAAAGGAAGGCATTTAAAATCATTTGATGAAACTTAATATCCATTCTATTTTTTTTCCAAATAGGAAGGTTTAAATGAAATCCTTTTAAAAGTAGTAATGGAAAGATAATTTCTTAATGTGATTAACTCATAAATAATAAACCTACAGCTAATATGATATCTTAAGGTGAAATACCTGAGGAAACACCATTAAAATTAGAAGCTTGCTATGAATGCCCACTTCCTAGTATAGTAAAATAAGAAATAGAAGTGGAGACAAAGTAATCATGAATGTAATGGTTATCTATCAAGAAAACCTAAGAGATCTACCAAAAAAGTAGTCAGGATAACTTCTTGGGTCAAATGAGCAGACACAAAGCAAAAATGCAAAACTCAGTAGCTGCCTTACCTACCAGCAACCCAGCCAAAAAATATAAGGGAAGATAAATCTGATTCACAAGAGTAACAGAGTATAAAATACCTAAGGATGACATTAATAAGAGCTATATAGCATCTATAGGAGTAAATCGACCACTTCTTTGAAATATATAAGAAAAACTATGAGTCAAAGCAATGCTGGAAGAACAAATACACAAATGTAATTTAGAGATATAATGCTCCCAATACAAATGGATCCCAGTGGGATTTTTTTTTCTGTTTGGAAGAACCTAACAAAGTAATTTTCAAGTTCTTCTCAAAGAATAACAGAAAATGATGATTGAAGGTATTTAGAAAATAAAGAATAATGAGCTCAAAAAGGTCTGGAGCTACCATTTGTTAAAAAGTGTTTCAAAGTGACAGTATGGTGCTGGCATAAGAATTTACAAACAGAATAATAGGAGAGAAAGGTCCCAACAGATCCAATACAGTATTTATTTATTTATTTATTTATTTTTGAGAGAGTCTCACTCTGTTGCCCAGGCTAGAGTGCCGTGGCATCAGCCTAGCTCACAGCAACCTCAAACTCCTGGCTCAAGCGATCCTCCTGCCTCAGCCTCCCAAGTAGCTGGGACTACAGGCATGCGCCACCATGCCTGGCTAATTTTTTTCTATATATTTTTAGTCGGCCAATTAATTTCTTTCTATTTTTTAGTAGAGACGGGGTCTCGCACTTGCTCAGGCTGGTTTCAAACTCCTGACCTTGAGCTATCCTCTCGCCTTGGCCTCCCAGAGTGCTAGGATTACAGGCGTGAGCCACCACGCCCGGCCCCAATACAGTATTTAATAACTTAGCATATGAGGAAGCCTCACGTTATAGTAGGAAAAGATAGGATTATTCAATAATAGTGTTAAAAATGACAAAAGACAAAAAAACTCAAACAAACAAATACTATTGAGACAGATTTACTTCCAGGTGGATTAAAGAGTTAGATATAAAGAAATTAAGCCTGCTTTAAAAAGAAAATATAAGTGAATATTTATTTCCTGAGTCTTAGAATAAAGGAGGATTTTCTAACCATAAAAGTAATAAAAGACAACATAAAAGAGGAACAACGGTCATATTTGATCACAAATATTAAATATATTGGTGTGGAAAAAATTATCATAAAAAATTAAAAAGCAGGCCAGGCACACGGTGGCTCATGCCTGTAATCCCAGCACTTTGGGAGGCCAAGGCAGGAGGGTCACTTTAGGCCAGGAGTTTGACACCAGCCTGGGCAATATAGCAAGACCCTGTCTCTAAAAAAATAGAAAAATTAGCCAGGTACAGTGGTGTGTGCCTGTAGGCCCAGCTACTCAGGAGGCTGAGGTGGGAGGATCACTTGAGCCCAGGAGTTCAAGGTTACAGTGAGCTATAATTGCACCACTGCACTCCAGCTTGGGTGTCAGAAAGAGACCCTATCTCAATAAAATAAAAATAAATAATTTTTTAAAAAGGGCAAATCTCAAACTGGAAAAATACTTTAAGGCTATGACAAAAGATGGTTATCTGCTACTGATAAAAATATGCAAACTTATCTATAAGAAAAAGACCATATGTCAAATGAAAATCGGGCAAAGTTCACAGACGATTCACAAAGAAATACAGATAATGACTATTTTATAAGTTCAACCTCACTAGTAAAAGAAAAAAGCAAATTAAAAGAACTCTTTTCCTATCAAAGTAATTTTTTAATGCTAATAATTTGTTTTACCGACAGTTTGGTGAAATAATGATCTTCATATTTCTGGTGGGAGTCTAATTTGGAATGACTTTTCTGAAAAAATATAAAGATTTAGGAATATATATAAGCTTGAAAAATATCTATATTTTTTGATGCAGTAATTATGCTCAGGTTAATCTAAAAAAAAAAACAAAACAAAACTAGAAATACAAAGATTTATGGCCAAAAATGTTCATTGCATTATAATAAATAACAGCACAAAAATAGAAACAACCTAAATGTTACAAACCTATACTACAGAATATGATGTAGTCATCTAAGTTATTTTTAAAGACTAATGACATAAGAAAATGTTCATATCATGTTAAATAGAAAAAATCACTTTATTAAATTGTATTTATCAGATAATGCCCAGTTTTGTGAATATGACTTCTACGTCTTGATCTAAGTCACTGATAAAAATGTGAACAGATGGAGTTTGGAACAGATGAAGTTAGCCTCCCTTTTTCAGGTTGGGGCTAACCATCTTCAGGCTTGATGGTTCAACATCATTATTCCAGTAACTGAAGCTTCATCTATCAAGGGTTCCCCAAACGTTTCCTAGAGGAGGCTGCACAAGAGTCACTTTGAGAGCTGGTTTAGAAAAACAAAAACCGATTTTGGAGACTCACCCACTAAGATTCTGACTTAGGTGGTCTGAGATGTGGCCCTGGAATCTGTCTGTTTCGAAAGGTCTCCCAGGGATTCTGATTCATCCAAATCCAGGAACCATGACTTTCTACTTCTTAATTTCCCACGGTTTTGAAAAGTATATTGAATGCCTTTTAGAAGCAAGTTTCTAAATGTCAGCTAAGGAAGATAATTTTATAATTTAAAAGACCTTTTCCCCTGTTATATTTCTCTGAATACCCCATTGCGTTTTGTCAGGTAGATGATGTAAGAAGAGGACAAGCAGCAGACCTGCAGCGTCTCACGGTGCAGACTGCTGCCGCCAGCGCCACCGCAGCCTGCCCCCAGCCTCTCCTCCCTCCTTCTCAAAATCCTTGCCCCTCTTCCATCCACTGTTAACTCTGCAGAGTTTGTGCTCATCATTAACCCAACCCCTGTAATGCCTGTGACCAGGGCTCCTCCCTTCAGTGCCCAGTTGCTGAGAATTTTCTATATTTGATGCCTCCCCTCCCACACATTCCTCAACCTGCCGCCATCTGGTTGCCATCACCACCACTTACTGGCAGGGCTCTTGCCAAGGTCACCCTGGTTCCTGCAGGCTAGCCCACCGGCTCTGTTCCAACCCTTCTCCCAGAAGCATCTGATGTAGCTGCCACCCCCTCTCTTTCCCTGGCTTTTGTGGGAGTCATCTGTTGCTTTACTTGTCTAGCATCCATTCTCAACCCCACTTTTTTTTCCGATAAGAGCATCCTCATAAGCCACCTTCCCCACTTCCGGGCCACGGGGTTTGGGGGCTGACGATGACCATCCCGCTGCAGACATTCCATTCCCCTGCCTCTAGGGACTGGCTCAGGGATAGGCATGTGGGCAAAGTCAAACCAATGAGACTCAATCCTGAGACTTTTGCGGAAACTGTTGGAGAAGAGGTTCTTTTCTTTCCACTGGGGCTGCTGAGCTGGCAGAATGTGAGTGTGGAGTTGGAGACAGCTGAATGAAAACCCCAGAGGGGCAATTGCCTGAAGAAAGCCCACATGAAGAAGGTAGCATAGCTGACGGACAGAGTCCTGATGGTGTCGGCTGGATTCCTGGGCCAAGCCTGAAGCTAGCATGTCCTGGTCTGATCAGTTGCATGAAAACATTTTTATCCTTTTACTTAAGCCATTTCTAGTTGGATTTCTGTCACATGCAGCATAGAGAGCCCTAAGATAGCTCTGAGCCACCACCCTCTGCTGGCACTACTCCACTTCTCTGGTGATGTTTTCCCCAGTGTTTCCATAAGCTTCTCTTCCTTTCACTTAGAGTCATGCCCAAGGGCTTCTATTCCCCAGAAGTTGGCTACCGACTGCTGACACTCCCAAATCAAGAGATCAGCCCAGACATCCCGCTGAGCTCCAGACCCACAAGCCTGACCCCGCATGGACATCTCCACCTTGGTATCCACTTAAACATAACGGGTTTAAATTTAAACTCGTAATTGTGCCCCATCTTTCCCTTCTTGGGTCTCCATCTCAGTGAATGGCTCCACCACCCACCTACCCAATTACCCCAGAAATCTTGGCCTCATTGTTGATACCTCCCACCTTCATCCCTGGCCCTCTTTGGGCTGCTAATTCTTTTAGGTTGCATCCTCAGGGAGTTCTTTTTCAACCCCCAAGCCTGAATGATGGGGTCCCTCCTAAGCCCCCAGCCGACCCCGTGCTTCTAGTGTCACAGCCCTTGTCATCCAGAGCCTTAACAGCCTGTAGATTCTTTTCCATATTCCCCTTGAATCTGAGTTCTGTGACAGCTGGACCCACCCCTGAAATCAAATATTTGAATATACAAAAACAAAGATCTGTAGATGTGATCTTATATCATATATTGTAAATATGGTCTAATTGTCTGTAAAAATTAAATATCTCAATATTTTAGAGAGATCTGTAAAGGGTATAGTATTTGGTGCAGAAAACCATGATTTTCAAGGGTTCCAGTGCCTGAATGAAGGTGAGAACCACCAAAATGGGCTCACAGTCTTTCCATAATGAGATTATTATTATTTTTTTTAATGCATGAACCAGGCTGCCTCTACTTAGTGGGTACTTTAGCTTCTCTTCTCTTTTATTGCTGAGTCTAGAGGCTCATCAGGGGAATGAAGTAGGGCTTTGTTCCTATTATGAATCCATTTCCCCCTCTTCCCACTTTTTTCCTGAGACAGAGTCTTGTTCTGTTGCTCCAAGTAGAGTGCTCATGCCACCATGCCCAGCTAATTTTTCAGTTTTTGTAGAGATGGGTCTTGCTCTTGCTCAGGCTGGTCTTGAACTCCTGAACTGAAACAATCCTCCTTGCCTCGGACTCCCAGAATGCTAGGATTACAGGCGTGAGCCACCACGCCCAGCCATTTCCCCCCTTTTATGAAAACTAGGACATTTTGCCGGCTTCCAACTTTCTAATATAGTTCTTCAAGCACAACTCTAAGTGCTTTCTATAGCCCTCCATCCATCTGTCTGCCAGGAGACTTCCTGAGCCTCACCTGTGGCAGGCCCCAGGAGAGCTCCTCATCCTTTGGGTTCTATCTCTCTCCAACATGGCTGGGCTCCTTTCTACCATCTCTGGATCGTTTCCTTTGAGGAAAAAGGAGGAAGCAAAATAACAGCGGAGCAGTTCTGCTTTCTGTTAATATTGCAGCAAGAGCCCCACGCAGTGGGACTATCACTTCCTGATTCTTTTTCTTGTTCTAATCATACCTAAAAAGGCTTTTTATTGTACAAGGCGTTTTTGCCCTCTCAGCCCACTCCAGCTTCCTGACCCTTCATACCGCCCATACACCTTGTTTCCACCCTTGCACATGGGCCCTCTGTCCCCTTTCTCCTTATTAAACACTATAAATGATAATAGTTAAAGTTTTAAAATCCAATCATATTACTGAGCATTTTATTTAAAAAATTTATCATACCTTGATTTTACCAGCTTGAGTGTTGTGGACAGTGAACATGTTTACACACTGATAGGACACTGGGGCCAAGAGCCTTACAGGGCTGTGTGGTGGCTGTTGGCACTTCCTTTCCCCACAGCTTGACCCTTTAGCTTTGCCTGTGTGCTCTTTTAGCTTCTTTTCACTTTGTTTTCTTTCTGGCATTTGTTTTTATTTTAAATTATTGCACACAGATGGAGAAATTACTTGACTAGTACTAGTTGCGGAATTATGGAAATTAAATATACCATAGGATGCTTAATGTTGGAAAACTGAATTTTTAAAAATTGAGATATAATTCATATACCAGAAAATTCATCCTTTTAAAGTGTACAATCTGTGGTTTTTAGTATATTCACAAAGTTGTACAACCAATACCACTATCCAACTTCAGAACATTTTCATCACTCCAAAAAGAAACCCCGTACCCATTAATAGTCATTCTCTATTCTGTTTGCATGCGGCTATCCGGTTGTCCCAGCACCAATTGGTTGAAAAGACTATTGTTTCCCCCACTGAATTGTCTTGGCACTCTTGTCAAAAATCAATTGACCATAAAGGTGAGGGTTTATTTTTGGACTCTCAATTCTATACTATTGATCTATATGTCTATCCTTATGCCAGTACCATGTTGTTTACTTTGGCTATGTACTGAGTTTTGAATCAGGAATTGTGAGTCCTCCAAACTTTGTTCTTCTTTTTCAAAACTATTTTGGCTATTCTGGGTTCTTTGAATTTCTATATGAATGAATTCAGGATCAGCCTGTCAGTTTCTGCAAAAAAGTGAACTAGAATTTTGATAGGGATTATACTGAATCTGTAAAACAATTTAGGGAGTATCGCCATCTTAGCAGTAAGTCTTCCAATCTATAAACATAGGATGTTTTCCCATTTTTTAAGGTCATTCTTAATTCCTTTCAACAGTGTTTTATAGTTTTCAGTGTTGAAATCTTACACTTCTTTCCTTAAGTTTATTCCTAGGTATTTTTTTCATTTGGATGCTATTGTAAATAGAATTGTTTCCTTAATTTCACTTTGGGATTGTCATTGCTTGTATATAGAAATATATATTGATATATATCAATATATATGTATATTGATCTTGCATCCTGCAACCTTACCATGCTTGTTTATTTGTTCTAATAGTTTTTTAGTGGATTACTTAGGATTTTCTATATATAAGATCATGTCATCTGCAAATAGTCTTACTTCTTTCTCTCCAATCTGGCTGCCTTTTATTTCTTTTCTTGCCTAATTGCTCTGGTTCTATTAAAGCCTATATAGTTTCTTGAGTCACTTCTCTCTTTTTTCCTCATTAAAATAAATTTTCTGAGGAGACAGAACATAGGAGGGAGAAAGTGGAGTGCTTAAACCCAGAAGTTGCGACATGTAGTTTGAATTGATTTCAGGTGGGCTTCACACCCTCTCAGTGGAAACACCTTCCTTCACAGCACCTGGGCCCAGGGATTCTCTGGAGGAATCTTGAAATCTATTATCCTCAAGTTTGGACATAAGCATGGCTGAGCTCAACATCCACCCTTCCTCAGCTGTGACAGAGTCTAAGACACATGGTCACTTTCCCTGGTGCCCATTTCTTCTCCTTCTCTGGCCAATTATTTCTTGCCAGTTAGAGGCAGAACAGCCAATAGTTCCTCCCATCATATCCTGTCTTCTGAGAAAGAAAACTGCCAGTGAGACAACAGGTTTATCAGTGAGACTTTGATAAATATCTCCATAACATCTGAAATCTCCTTCTGGGCCAGTTTTGTGATCTGCAGGTAGGTCCACCAATACCCTTTCTATTTGTCCTCTTCCTTGCACTGGGGGCCCTCACGGTGGCCTTCCATGCAGGAATGGGCATATTTTCTTAACAACAGGGTTCTTCATCCACCCCATGTAGGAGACTTTTTCATTAGAACCAGGCACACATCCTCACTCCTCATGGATGTCCTTGCCCACCATGTATTAGTAGGGTGCTTAGTTCCTCCAGCCATGGGATCGCAGGAGGAAGAGTAAGGTTTCATTAAAGACGTGGAATACACACCAAAGACTTTGCTGAGTGGCCCCGAAGAGAGGAGTTTCCCTCCATGCCAGCACAGACTCTGTGTTATCAGTGACCTCCTGGAATGTGCAGAAAGCCAGGTGGATAAGAATCTATGACTATGTAGATAGGTGCACCCCACAGCCAAGGATGAGCTTCTAGTGCTCAATCACTAGAAGCAAACAACTCAGGCCACTAACCAGGATCTAACCAAGGTAGGATTCAGGACAGTCAGCACCCTGGGCCAACCCTTCTGCTCACTATTCCACGTCCACGAGTCTCCAGGGTAGCTGCCCTCCTGTTTGGGGCTTTCCTCCCAGGCACTAAACTCCACTAAACTCCTTCTAGCTCCAATCTGAAAACCAAATTTAGGTCTCCTATAGCCTCACTAAGCTTCCTGTCCACACTGATTTTCTTCTAACCGCACAGGTTCACTTAGCCCAGGGAAGGCCTCAATAAGGCCTTCCTAATAAGGTGATTCTTCCCTCATCCTAGGATAGCACATGGCTCCAGCACCTACTGAGCAATGGCCAATTTGCAAGTAGTCATAGGAGTCAAATCTCGGAACACTTCATAAAACTATGTTCAGCTATTCCCACAAAGATTCTCCCAAATAATGAAACAGAGAGGAGAATATGACGACATAGAAATCTGGAAAGAAAAAAAAAAAAGATCGATTCATGTTCCTTTGAGGTGTGTTCTCCTACCCCAGGCCTGCTTATTTTCCAGGCTATGGGAGCAAAGAGAAGGCCACGTTATCTCCAAGTAGGTACAGCATCAAGCAGGGGCTCCCTGATTACACAGGGCCCCAATAAGGATTTCATGGCAAAAACAAACAGGAGGAAATGCCCACTGTACTGTGAACATGCTACCACTAAATTATAACAATGTTATGCTCTTATTCTTTGTATGTTTCAAAAATTCCACCTCCCACTCTTGTACCACTTGGTCCTAACACTTTATTATCCTGAGTACTTAAAAACTGGTCAGCATTACTGAGACCTTAAATGTACCATCTGTTTGTCATCTTTCAAGGTGCCAATTACTATAATATATCATATGGTTCATTTGTAGTGTCCGGGGTGACATATTTAATACTATTTTTGTCTTATTAATAAGCACCAAATAAAACAATTTAAATTTATTTTCTTTAGTCTTCCTTCACATTCAATTAATTTACTTTCTAGAACTACATTTCAATGCACAGTGTATTTACTTTGCTGAATTCATTCACAGTGTATCTGCAGGTCTGGATTTAACAAATTTCCTATAGTGACAACTACTCTATTTGTAGGAACTATTTAGGTCACTGGAGTGGAGAAAAAGAGGTCGCTACTTAACAGAAATGGCACGTATCCAAATATAGAGCAGTATTCTGAGCACCTGTTGAACATTAAATGATGAAGTGATTGTTACAATGTCCAAAACCCTGTACCAAAACCTTAAATAATCAGCCACTTTGTTTCAACTGACATGGGGTTTAAACCAGAAAAACAAGTCTTCTTACCAAAGAAAGTGAGCTTTGGTATGCTGGTTGCTTTTGATATAAAACAGCTGATGAAAAAAGCAGTCTGTTCCAATGTTAAGTTATTTCCCATCAAAAGTCACTTCAGAGGAAGCTGTATGATTTGAACCACAGAGCTCGCACAGTAATTGTGTGCTTTCAAAGACACAGTAAGCATGACAAATATTTTCAGTTGTCAAGGGTGAGCCACCTAAGAAATGGAAACTAACAAATAGTAACATGACACTCCCCCTTGGTTCTACAGGCTGGTGCGGCTGCTTACACACAGCTCACTTCCTATGGCCAGTAAAGGCGAGGCTGTGTAAGAGCTGAATGAAAGTGGCCTCTTTATCCCCTCTCCTGAACACTATGGTCGAGGGGTGACATGGAAGGACCTCCAGGGAAGGCGGCACGGGCAACACCCTCCACTGCTGCTATTCATTCGTTCAGTAACTAGTTATGTGCCGGGCACTGTGCTAGGGGCTTAACCTTCCAACTATGACTCCATGGCCTATTCTGAATACCCCACACCTCTGCCCCCATTTCAGCCCTAGGCATCACTCCCTCACCGAGAAGAAGCTTATTATAGCCTCGCTCCCCCTCCGTCCCCTGGACCCCCAGGCTAGGGTGACAGGATAAGGCCATCCAGAGGAATGTCTTCCCGACAGCAAGGAGGGCTCGGAGTACGGAGAGGGCAGGTTCTGGGGACCCTCTCGCCCGCTTGGCGAGAGCCAGCCCGCACTCCGGCGACCGCGCCCGGGGGCGGGGCTGCGGGCACCGAGGCACTGCGCTCGGAGGGGCTACCTGAGGTCACGCCGATATTGAAGGAGGAAGGTGCAGCGAGGCGGTTCCGCCAAGGGGAAGAAGGCGCCACAGGTGGCCCGAGGGCAGCGGGAGGCTGGTGACAGCACGCCACACGCACACGTGGGGGGGACCCGCCCAGGTGGTGAGGGGCAAGAGCCCCCACAGCGGTGAGGAGAGCGCGAGGCGGGTTACCTGATGAAGGTCGTCTTGCCGGTGCTGTACTGGCCCACCAAGAGGATCATGGGCTTGTTCTCGAAGTCGGCGTCCTCCAGAGCCGGCGAGTGGAACTCGTGGAAGCGGTACGCCTCCTCCAGCGGCAGCACCTTGCGCAGGTAGAGCGAGCGCAGGCCGCCCGTCACCGTCTGCACCGCGTCCGCGCCACCGACGCGCTCGCGCCCGCCCGCCTGCCGCCCCAGCCAGCTGAACATCGCGCCGCCGTCACGCTCCGCGCCCGGACCCTGAACTGGGTTCGACCCTCTCCAACTCGCACTGAGCCGCTCCAGCCGCGCTCGCCGCCGCCCGAGCCCGGTTCCGCCTCGCGCCGCCACAGCCAATCGCCGGCCGCTACGTCACGGCGCTCGTTCACTATTCAGAAGGGCTTTCTCAGGTCCTTCCTCATTGGACCTCTGCCAGCGAGAGGTGGAGGCGTCAGCCAATGGAGAGGAGGTTCCTAATGAATTACCGACGATGGAGTCCGTCAGGACCGGCAGGGAGAGGGTATCTGCCCCGACTGGGTGGCGCTGACTGGTCCCGCGGAGGGCCCCCTTCTGGTCGCCCGGGGCCCCACCTCTGGCCAGGTGGCGTCCGCTTCCGGGCAAATCTGAGCTGGCCAAACGAGGCTGCTCAGTCTCCTTGATGGTTACTCACTCCAGGCCTGTGGACGTCGATACTGGGAAGAAAAAAATTCAGAAAGTTGACAAGCAGGTTCTTTCTTCCCACTGGTAGGTTATTATTACCTCATTTTACTGGCGAAGAGACCTAGGCTCACGGACGTGATTGGCAAAATCTGAAGGAGGGGAAGTGGATGGTAATCTATTTGGGTAGATAGATTGCCTCCACTACAATCTGGATCAATTAAAGGACTTTTACCCTTAGTTTTCTTGATTTGATTTTCTGTAAAACTGAAGATTCATTCTCATTACTACATTATCCTCATCATTACAACCTAATTTCCACATGTTGCCATATAAGAGTTATTGTCACCTCCTAGCTATCTCTTTTCCAGGTTAAAAGGACGCTTATCAAAATTGAGATTGGGAGAAATAATCAGCCATCGCCTCTGGTTATAGTTTAAGAATATTTCTCCGTTTTAATGCATGTCTCAAGTGTGATCCTTGGGGCCACCTGCGTAAGAACAACCTGGGATGTTTGTTAAAATACAGATTCTTGGTCCTCAGTCCAGACCTACTGAGTTAAAATATTGAAGAGAGATGGAGCTCAACAGGTGCCCCAGGTGATTCTGATGTACCCTAAATTTGGGGAAATATTATGTACTGCAGTACTTCTCCAACTTGATAGCAATACAGATTCTGATTAGTAGGTATGGACTGGGGCCCAAGACTCAGCATTTCCAACAAGCTCACAGGTATTGCCAATGCTACACGTGTGTGGACCATACTTTGAGGACCACACAAGTCTGTGGATGGAAAGAGAACAGAACTTGGCATCGAAAGATCTGGGTTTGAATCTTATGTAAATTAATGGTTGTGTGACTTTAAATGCAATGAAATACTTCTCCTGGCCTTAGCTTCCTTATTTGTAAAATGGAAACTCCTTTGCAGTTGTTGTGTAGATCACACATTTAGAGGGAGTTTTATGTAACTACAGAAATGAAAATAAAGCCAAAGGAAAATGAAGTTAGACATCTGCCTCATGTCAAAATAAAACAAAGATTGAAATGTAAAAATAAGAAACCAATGAACTACTAGAGGAAGATACATATATTTGTAAGTATGCATAAGTGAATATTTATACAATTTTGTGTGGGAAAAGCCTTTCTAATCAACACTAAAGACAGAAATTATGAAAGAAAAGGTTGATAAATTTGACGACAAAAGTAAAAGCTTCAATGTGTTTTTAAAAATACATAAAAACAAACATAAAAATACTCTTACCATATGATCTAGAAATCAGCTCCTTAGTATTTACCCAAATGAATTGAAAACTTTTTTTTTCATGTGCTTCAAAACATTCTTTTGTAATTGAGATTTTATTGGTTGTGTTGAGGATCAGTACAGACAGTTCAATTTGTACACAATTATTAACATATGTACCGAAAATCTAAAAAGCCATTTATTTTAATTCTTTTTTAAACAGTTATTCCAGACTTTCCAGCTTAAAATTTGGAGACAAATTTTCCTTAAGAGGATATCAAGTACCAGTATATTCAAATACTGATAAGCTGTTACATAAGTCCCACCAATTCACAATTTATTATCATATATACTACATACTCAAATTTTCATTCTTTCACAGTACATTAACAAAGTTATTAGGAAAACAGGACTACCACAACCAAAGATAGTACAGAGTATACCCAATTCTGACAGAGAAAGCCATGATCAAGGAATGGTTTTCTTTAGGAAACAAGTCTACTAAAAAACAACATAGGAATAGAAGTAATTTAAAATGTCCAAGACATTAAATGCAGGCCTGGGACTCCATATTACCATTTAATATGCTTTGTATTATAGGATATAAAAACTAACCCCCATCTATGGAATATTAAGCTGACACCCAAGACAGTCAAAGCCTCTCATAATTCAATATCCCACATTATTTTCTGGTTGTACCAAAAAATAAAAAAACAGCGGATGATTTCACCTCTTAAAAAAAGCATTTACACTTAATAAATGGGATGAAGTGGAATTTCCTCCTTAAAAATGTTTCTAGAGCTACTAAAAAACTTGCATTTACGAAATAGTTGATACAAATATTCCTCTGGATTGTACAAGCAGGGCGACAGGGACCACTGATAAGACATGGTATGTGATATTAATCAGACTTGGCTTCTCTCTCTCCTGCTTCATCAGAGGCTGGACTCTCCTCAGTTTTAGTTTCTCCATTTTCTGCACGTAAATCTTCTTTAGTTTCTTGGTTAGCCACTTCGGCTTGTCTTCTGTTTGCTCTCCTTTTCCCTTTTGTTTGCACTTTTTTGTCTGAAGATTTATCCTTTGCTGCTGCCTTTTTGGGCTTCGTTTCTACTTTTGCAGGAGCAGGTTTAGCTGACAACCGTGCAGATCTCCTCTTGGGCTCTTCCTTCACCGCCTTCGGCCTGCTGACCTTCCTCTTAGGCATCTTGGCAACAGGGAGTGTGCGTGCTGGGTGCCTGTGGGCCACGGCGTGCTGAGAGCCTTCTCGAAGTTGGGAGCCTGGCTGCTGCTGTTCCCCCCGCCGCCCGAGCTCGGTTGAGAACTTTTGTCCTCACAAAAAGCTGCACATGGCTGTTTATACCAGCTTTATTCATAATTGCCAAAATTGGAAACAACCAATATGTCCTTCAGTTGGTGAATAAACTGTGGTGCATCCATACAATGGAATATTATTTAGCACTAAAAAGAAATGACCTATCAAGCCATGAAAAGACACAGAGGAAATTTAAATACATATTCCTAACTGAAAGGAGCCAATCTGTAAAGGAAACATACTGTGAGATTCCAACTCTATGACGTTTTGGAAAAGGCAAAATTATGGGGGCAATAAAAAGATCAGTAGTTGCTAGGGATTAGGGAGGAGGAAGTGATGAAGGGGCAGAGTACAGAGGATTTTTTATGGCAGTGAAACTACTCTGTATGATACTATAATGGTGAATACACGTCATTATACATTTCTCAAACCCCACAGAATGTAAAACACCAAGAATGAACCCTATGGACTTTGGACTATGGACTTTGGGCGATAATGATGTGCCAGTTTAGGTTAGATTCATTGATTGTAACAAATGCACAATTGGTGCAGGATGCTGATAGTGGGAGAGGCTGTGTGTGTATGGGGGTGAGGATATAAGGAAACTTTGTACTTTATGCTCCATTTTGCTGTGAACATAAGACTGCTCTAAAAGAAAATAAAGTATATTTAAAAATAGTATATATAAAAACAAACCCATAAACAAAGGTAAAAGACAAAAGACAAATTGGGAAAGATACTTACAGACATATATGACAGATATAGTTAAAGATATTAGATCTTTAAAAAGCTACTATAAAATTATTAAGAAAGAAATGAAGATACCATTAAAAATGAGCAGAGGACATAGACAACTAATAAAAAATACAGTCAGCATACAAACATTAGATGATGCTGACCTCCATTAATAAACACAAATTTAAGATATAAAATACAAATTTAAAATAAATAGATAACATTAAGAATGGCAGATTTTAATTTTTCTAAGATAATGCCTAATGTGGGCATGTGTATAAGAAAAGCTACCTTTGCGTACATTGCTGGAGATGGTGTAAATTGGCACTTTTCTGAAGTCCATACTTATAAAAATCTTGAAAATGCACATACAAGACTTCTGCTCCTACCACATCATACTTAACAGTGAAATACTTTCTAAGATGAGTAACAAGGTGATGATGTCTATTGTTCCTACTTCTATTTAATATCGTACTAAGATTCTAGCCAATACAGTAAGGCAAGAAAAAGGAAAAGTATCCAGATTGGATAGGAAGAAGTAAAACTATCTTTATTTGCAAAAGACATGATCATCTATGTAAAAAATTCTATGAGATCTACAAAAAAAGCTACTAGGGCTAATAAGTGAATTTAGGAAGATTTTTGGATACAAGATATGCACATAAAAACAGCTATATTTCTCTATACTAGGAACAATTAGGCACTGAAGTGAAAAATCAACATCATTTGCAATAGCATCAAAACTATGAAATACTTAGGGATAAGTCTGATTTTAAAATGTACAAGATGTATACACTGTGAACCAGAAAACATTCCTGAGAGAAATAAAGAAGGCCTAAATATTAATATATATTATATACACCATGCTCATAAATCAGAAGACTCAGTCTTGGTAAGATGCCAGTTTTTACCAAATTGATGTATAGATTCATGACAATCCTAATCAAAGTACTAGCAGGCTTTTATTTTTGTAAAAATTAAGAAGCTGATTCTAAAATTCATATGTAGATACAAAATACTTAAAAACTACAAAGCTGGAGCACTTACACTACCTCATTTCAAGACTTATTAGAAAGCTACAGAAATCAAGACAATATGGTATTGGTGTAAAGATTAATTCATATATCAATGGAATATATAGAATCCTGAAATAGATTCATATATATGATCAATTGATTTTTTTGTTTTTGTTTTTGTTTTTGTTTTTTGAGATAGGGGATCTCACTGTGGTGCCCAGGATGGTCTGGAACTCCTGGGCTCAAGGGATCCTCCCACCTCAGCCTCCTGAGTAGCTGGGACTACAGGTGCGCCACCACGCCCAGCTTTTTTTTTTAATCTTTTTTATTTTTAACAAAGTGCAAAGACAATTCATTGAATAAAAGTCTTTTCAACAAATAGTGCTAGCACAATTGGATATCCACATGTAAAAATATGAACTTTAATCCATACCTCTCATTATATACAAAAATTAACTCAAAATGGAACTAAATGTAAAACTAATGTAAATGTAGAGCTAAAGGTAAAACTTAAAATTATGAAACTTCTAGAAGAAAACATGGGAGAAAATTTTTTGTGACCTCGAGTTAGGGAAAGGTTTCTTAGGTGACACCAAAAGTACAATCCATAAGAGAAAATAATTGATAAATTGGACTTCATTGAAATTGAGAATTTCTGACCTTTGAAAATACTGTTAAGAGAACGAAAAGACAAGGCACAGAATATATTTGCAAATTACATACCTGATAGAGGACTTGTATCCAGAATATGTAAAGACCTCTAAAACTTAATTTAAAAAAAACCCCAATTTAAAAAATGGAAAAAAGATTTGAACAGATACTTTACAAAAGAAGATTTATGAATGGCAACCAAGCATATGAAAAGATGTTCAACATCATTAGTTATTAGGAAAATGCAAATTAAAACCACAAGATACTATACATACCTATTAGGACGTCTAAAATTAAAAAGACTGACCATACTAATTAATTGGTGAGGATATGGAGCAACTAGAACTCTCTTACATTGTTGGTGGGAATGTAAAATGACATAACCACTTTGGAAAACAGTTTGGCAGTTTCTTAAAATGTTGAATATATATGCTCTCATCTACTAACAATAAATACATTTATTTTTAAAAATTAAAAAAAAAGAAAGAAAAAAATGTTGAATATATACCATTATCAGATGACTCAGCAGGAGAGGAGCAGAGGTATTACCAAGGGTATGAGAAAGCTTTTGGAGCTGAAAGATTTGTTCATTATCTTGTTTTTTTTTTTTTTGAGACAGAGTCTCACTCTGTTGCCTTGGCTAGAGTGCCGTGGTGTCAGCATAGCTCACAGTAACCTCAAACTCCTGGGCTCAATCGATCCTCCTGCCTCAGCCTCCCGAGTAGCTGGGACTACAGGCATGCGCCACCATGCCCAGCTAATTTTTTTAATGTATTTTTAGTTGGCCAATTAATTTCTTTCTATTTTTAATATAGACGGGATCTCGCTCTTGCTGAGGCTGGTCTTGAACTCCTGAGCTCAAACGATCCTCCTGCCTTGGCCTCCCAGAGTGCTAGGATTACAGGCATGGGCCACCACACCCTGCCTGTTCATTAGCTTGATTGTGGTGATGGTTTCACAGTTGTATACATATGTCAAAGCTCAACAAATTATAGACAGTCCTCCCTCTATAGCCATGGATTCCACATCCATGGATTCAACCAACTGCAGATGGAGAATATTCAGAAAAAAACTAGACAGTTGCATCTGTACTGAACACATACAGACCTTTTTTCTTGTCATTATTCCCTAATCAATACAATATAACTATTTACATAGCATTTACATTGTATTAGGTATTACAAGTAATCTAGGTTTGACTTAAAGTATATGGGAGGATGTGCGTAGGTTATATGCAAATATTAATACTATGCCATTTTATATAAGGGACCTTCACAGGGGGTCCTGGCACCAATCCCCCATGGATACTGAGGGTCGCTGTACTTTTGGGGGGCTGGGGTTGGGGGAGCCAGGAGGATACTGTACTTTAAATATGTGCAGTTGCTTGTATGCTGATTATACTTTTATTAGTTAAAAATGGTCACACTTTTTGACTCAGGAATTTTATGAGGAAATTTATCCTGAGGAAATAATGAATGTAAATCTTTTATCGCAGGGGATGTTTGTCAGCATGGAGGTGTCTACTCTAATGGAGGATTAGGCAAATGATGGATTCCTGTACAGTTACTGAAAACTGTGTCATATAAGAAGACTTTTTTTTTTTTTTTTTGAGACAGAGTCTCACTCTGTTGCCCTGGCTAGAGTTCCGTGGCGTCAGCTTAGCTCACAGCAACCTCAAACTCCTGGGCTCAAGCAATCCTTCTGCCTTAGCCTCCCGAGTAGCTAGAACTACAGGCAAGCGCCACCATGCCTGGCTAATTTTTTTAATGTATTTTTAGTTGGCCAATTAATTTCTTTCTATTTTTAGTAGAGACGGGGTCTCGCTCTTGCTCAGGCTGGTTTCGAACTCCTGACCTTAGCGATCCACCTGCCTCGGCCTCCCAGAGTGCTAGGATTACAGGCGTGAGCCACCCCGCCCGGCCATATAAGAAGAATATTGCTGACAAGCAAACGTTTTCAGAAAAAGCCTTGATGAGAAAATTGAATGTACATGCAACTGCTATGGAAAACAGTATGGTAGTTCCTCATAAATTTAAAATCAGAATTACCATATGATCCAGCAATCCTATTTCTGGGTATATGTCCAAAAGAATTAAAGAATTAAAAAAAAAAGTCCTAAAAGCGCCGGGCCCAGAGAAGGTCCACATCATGTCTTGCTTGGCTCCCTCCTCGTGTTCACCGCAGCCACAGTACCAGCTTTCTTGTTCTTGTTCTGCCCTGGGTGGAGTGGGAGAGCGACAGATCCTCCTCTGAACAACAGTCTTGCATCCCTTTGCAAACTGTAACACCCTTCTAGTTTTCTTTGTTCAGACTAAATAATCCCAATTTGATACCATTTCATTTAAACTCCGTTGTTTTTCAGGTTTAATCCTATTACAGGCAGTCCTACAGGAGTCCCATTAGTTGCCCAGAAATTTGCTGTATTGAATAATTCTTGGCCTGGCGCTATCACACACTGATCTCCTTGTGGCCACTGCCTTACACAGGTCACTGATACCACTCGGAGGCGGAGCTTAGAAGACGTGTGAGTGGAGATGTCTATTAGGTACTTGTAGCAAGACTGCTAGTTGCCTATAAATTGTCCTTCTTTCATAGCAGAACTCTGATTCTTAGCTGAGCACATTGTCACCCAGGTAAAAAACAAAATTTCCCTGTCTCCCTGCAGTTAAGTGTGATCATGATACCAAGTTATGGTTGTTTATATGTCAGCTACAGGATGTGTGGGAATTCCAGGAAGTCTCTTTGATAAGAAGGGAGTTCAGTCTTTTCTCTGCCTCTTCCTTTTGGTGGCCTGGAATGTGGACATGACAGCTGGAGCTCTAGGGTTCATCCTGGACCACGAGGACAAGGACCACACAAGGGATAATAAAGCAGAGGAGTGGGGGCCCTAATGAATTGTGGAAGTGCCTGGGATTGCCTCCCTACGCACTTCTTTTGCATAGGTGTGTTTAAGCCACCATTTTTCAGAGATGAAAAAGCAATTCCTAACTAACTATTTGTTACGAGAAGTGGAGTCTGCTGTAACAGAACCTAAAATGTGACTTTGGCTTAGTCAGGGGGAAGGTCAATATTAAAGATTCAAGTATTGCAGGTTGGAATTTAAAATATGGCTGCACATTTTTTGACATGCTTCCCACCCGCAGGTGGGTTCTTTGTCCCCTTCCCTTCAATCTGGGCTGGCTTGTGACTACTTCCACCCATAGATTACTGTGGAAGAGGAGCTACGTGAGTTCTGAGGCAAGGTCACAATGGGCCATGCTGCTGCCACCATGTAACACTCACTCTTGGAACCCGGAGTGCCATTTAAGAAGACCTACTGTCCCGAGTCCACCGTGATGTGTCCACCACATCAAGGCCCTGTGGTTGACAGTCCTCGCCGAGCTTTTCATCCTTGTCAGACTTGCCGGTCCAGGTGCAGACATGTGATGGCCGGAGTCCACCTTGGAAGTGGATCCTTCAGCCCCGGCTGTTCCAGACCCCAGCCTTTTGAGTCCCACCCCTTCCTCCCCCTTCTCCCCCCCCCGGGCAGCTCAGGTCATTTGAACTGAGGCCCCAAACGTGGAGCAGAGAAGAGTTGTCCTTGCTGTGCCCCTTCCAAATTCCTGACCCACAGAATCTGTGGGTGTAATAAAATGGTGGTGATTTTGTGCCATTACACTTTGAGAGTTTTTGTTGCTCAGCAATAGATAGCTGGAATAGTTGGTAATTGTTATTATCTTAAGATAAAAAAAAAAGTTTAATTTTCTTTCACAGAAAACAAGTCCAGAAATAGGTAGTCCAGGGCTGGTTTGGTCACTTCATAGTCAGCAAGAGCCCAGACCTGTTTATCCTCCCTGCTGCCTGGAATGTGGACATGATGGGTGGAGCTCCAGCAGCAATCTTGCACCAGAGGCCAATCTTGAGGATGGCAGAAAAGAGCTGAAAGGAGTCTGAGTCTCTGTTAAGAAATAAATAAATAAATTTCTATCTCGTTTAAGCCACTGCAATTTTAGATCTTTAGGTAACAGATCAAAAGTAATGCTAACGGGTACAGAATTTGAATGCATGAGTTTAGAACTCAGGAGATTGGCTTGGCTAGAGCAAAAAGGTTGAGCATTTTCAAAGTTGAAGCAGTAGTTGAAGTCCTGAGTATAGATGAGATTGTTTAAGGAGAGCATAGAGTGAGGAGGGGGAGAGCTAAGTAACCTCGAGGAATACCAGCCGTTAAAAAGATAGCAAGCGGGAAGAGGCCAGAGGAGAGGCTCCCACCTTTCAGTGGGAAGAAATCCGGGACAGAAGGTGTCCAGTGAACCTGGCCTCTTCCCCTTTGTGGTCAGGGTGGGTGCCCCTCCTGTGGGACCCCTGTGTACACAGCTAACATGGAGCTTTCTCTTTGTACTGCAAGGCTCCATGTCTATGTGGGCCTCCCATATGGGACCAGAAGGAAGCTCCTTTGAAGTTCAGGGTCAATTGCTAATCCTTTTCATTGTTGCAGTGCCTACAACAGTGACTGGTATGTAATGGGCAGGCAATAATTATTTGCAAGTGGAACTGAATTGAACTGCTGTCCAGCAAGGAAGGGAGGGTATCAGGGAGGAAGGAGTGGCCTGCAGTGCCACATGCTGAGAACAATAAAGTCAGATAAGGCCTGTAAAGGGCCGGTGGCATTTGACTCAGGTTATCTGGCAATTAGGAGGACACTGGTGACCTTGGGGAGAAGTGTTTTCATGGGGAGGTAGGAGCAGATGTTTTCTGGGTGACTGGGCTGTGTGGCAGTGGGTGGGGTGCTGGTCACTCTCTTGGGAAGGAAAGGGGGAGACAATGAGAGAGAGACATGGGAGGAGGGAGGGATTTTGTTTATTTTGTCAACTCACCCACGCTTATAGGCAGAGAGCAGGGAAGCTGAGAAGGAGCCTCCCCTGACCTCTGCAGGACACGGTGTGCATGTCCCTATCAGAGCTGACAAGACTTTTGTTGTTTCAGTAGCTAACTCGGCATTTAAATTATCACGTGTAAATAAAAATCTTTTCGTGTCCCCACCCCTCAACCAAAATCCAAGTTCCCGGAAAGCAGACTGTTTAGAGCTTGCTGTGCACAAAGTAGGTGCTCCGTGGATGTTAATTATCTTTGCTTCCTCTCAACCAGTGTTTCCTGAAATATGTCTGCGCTGGAACAAGCATGGATCCGCATCAGTTGGTGCTCCACTAGTTGCTAACATGGCTTTGTAAAAGCAGAGGAGCACCTCACGCAATGTGCCCCCTGCAGTAGGAATGTAGCTAACTGAGGGGAGGAGAGGAGGGATGGTCTACTCACACCTTCTGCAGTGCTGAGCAGGAAGCCCGGAGGGAGGAATGAGGCCAGGAGTTCCGCACGCTTTGCAGCATCAGATAATGAAAGCAGATGAGTCAACAACATTTACCCACATGGCCATTTTATTCCATGTTCAAATAATAAAATGACTTTATAAAGCTCATTTTACATATTTTGATGAATCCTAGGCGTGGCTGTCTTCACCTTACAGCAAACAAGTCCTAGTGCTTGGCTCACTCTTTGATAATTGAAAGGGAGCCTGTTTGTTGTAGTCAGAAAGAAAAGACAAAGTGGAGGCAGCCACCAGTTTGGCAGGTCTCGAAGCCCAGTTTATCAGTGGCTCCAGGGAGCGTGGATTCACGCTTTCCCAGCTTATGGGACAGAGTGGCATAAATCTATGCCTCTCACACTTCAATATGCATAGGAATTCTCTGGAGAGTAGAGGTGGGAATCTCCTTAAAAATGCAGATTCTGATTCAGCAAAGCTGGGCTGGGGCCTGGGACTCTGCATTTCTAACCAATTCCCTACCACACTTAGAGTAAGTAGCACGGATATAAATCAGGGGCCAATTTTTCTGAACTTTTGGTGCCTGTCACCACTCATCTTCTCATAGCCAAAGGACTGCTTAGGAGCATCATGGCCCAGAAAGAGGACTATGCCCTCCAGGTTTGCTGGGCTTCACATGGACCAAACGTCTTCCTGCCTTTGGTTTCACCCTCTCTGGGCCTGTGCCTGTCTGTGGCTCTGGCTACACATTTCTTTGGTTAAGGTCCCAGCCTGAGGGAGAGCGGCTTGCTTTGACTGGGCTTCTCTGTGTCCAGGCTTTCCTGGAGATTCACAGGGAAACCATCTCCAAGGATGGGCTTCTTCCTCAGAGGGCTACCCTAGTCCTTTTTGAGTAAAATTCTTCCTGATTTCATTCTCTCTTGGTGACTCTCCAAGAATTGGGATATACTGGCCACGGTATTCACATGACAAATAAGAGGAATCACATTAGAAATAAATAATCCCATGTGGAAGCCCAAGCGGTTGGGTGATAAGAGAGCCTGGAGATGCTCTTGGAGCAGGTCCATCAGTGAGCATCGGCTCTTGGCGTGGGCGGCATGAACGGCACTGGCCCTCTGGCACCTGGCTTTATTCACCTGCAGGGACAGGGAGCCCCAGACCTGTCTGAACTGCATGCCAGATGCTCGTTCAGTGAGGCTGAGCTGCAGACGTGGGCTTTGCCTGGCATTTCCCTGGAGCTGAATGCCTGGTCGAGATCATGTGGATCACCAGCCTGAGCCCCCAAGTGACTGGAGAGGCACAACCGAACTCAGTCACCTGTTTGGCTTCGTTGTCGCAGAGACCAGGATGCCTCCAGGGCTCCATCTAGATCTTCCAGCCCGATGCTTCCTATTAATACCCGATTCATAAAAATAAAAATCAGAAAGTATAATTGCCTATAAAAATCACAAGACTATAATTGCCTTAAAATTTACAAAGAGTTTTCCCAGAGAAACCCGGAGTGTTCCTCAGGTCCTCCTGCACCTTCCCCTGGGCCCGCCACGAGAGGAGGCAGAGGCAGGGTAGAGGGGCGGGCTGCCGGCCCTCCAGCTCCAGCTGAGTCGAGGTTTCTGGGGACCAGCCTCTTCCCCAGGCTTTTACTGTCCCGCTTTAGGCATGAGTGGGAGCTGCGGCTATCAGTCCATCTTCTCTGCAGAGAAGCACTTAAAGCAATTGCAGCGGGTAGAACACACCAATGCAGCTTCTTCTTGTCTGTCTCTCTCTCTCTGTCTTTCTTGGCTTTTTAAAATTTTTATTTTTTGGTAGAACGCCCAGGCCAACCTGCCTGCCGCGCTGGCCAGAGAGCATGGCCGGCTGTGTGGCCCGGTCAGCCCTGGTGAGCTCTGTGCTTCCGACAGCAGAAGCCGACACAGGATCCATGCGGCTCCCCGGGGCCTAGGAGGGACACTGGCTCTTCAGGCGTTTCTTTTTCTCCACTGCCAGACGCAGGGCCTGAAGGAGCTGGTCCTTGTTATTCAGGACGTTGTACTCGGAGAGCTTCACCAGCTTGTCGAAGTTGGCCTCCGTGTAAGTCAGCTCCTTGGTGGCATAGGGGGTTTTGGGGCCATAAATGTCAACCTGGCCCTGCTCCAGCTCCTCGGGGCTTCGCTCCACACCTAGGGGCAGCAGAAGGACTCATTACAGACCCTTATCATGTTAGGTTGTAATATCTCTCCCCAAGGCCCGCCCTGCGCACATGGACACACACCTACGTGAAAATGTGTGTGCGTGTGCACACTCACACATGCACATGCACACTCATACGTGCAAATGCACACTCCCACGTGCACACAAGCACCTGTAGGCTCCTCGGGGTGGGGCGCAACTTGCCCATTTGAGGATTGTCCTAGCACCAAACATAGTGTCAGTGCCAGGCACATGACTGGATGTAAAAAATGTAGAATGACTAAAAGAGTAGGGGATGACATTACTAGCTCATGGGGGTGAGGAACTGGGAAAGGGCTCCTTTCTTGCTAAAGCTAAAGTTGGCCCAGACTGGAGCTAAGTCAGGCTCCCCCCTAAGTGCAATTAGAAGACTCTACAAGCCTAAAGACGGGAGCCTTCAGGCCAAAGCCAGCGGGTGCTGGGAACTGAGCACAGCAGAGGCAGCTCACCTGGCGCCTTGAACTTTTGGAAGGTGTCGTTGATGAGTGGGAAGAAAATGATGATGGGGGCATCAGGTTCCTGGGGGTTCTCCATCAGGTAGCATTCCTTGAGACTTTTGTCATCGTCTTGCAGCTCATATTTGGGGAAGTGGATGTTCTGCACGGTGCAGTACTCGCAGGTTTGCTTCAGGGGCTGGAATATCGAGGGAGGCACGTTTAGGTATTAGGAGTAGGGGTGGATAAGAAACACAGAGTCCTTAGATCCAGCTTCCTGATGTCCCCAGCTAGCAACTCAGGTCCCCAACTGCTTTGCCAGTTTGTGATATTTTGAGAATAAAGCCGGGTCAGGACAAAAGGCCTGAGGCAGTAGGTTGGTGCGTGTCCAGCTGCAAGCTCCTTCCCCAAGTCAAATGGAGGGAAGCCCTTTTGATGATGTGCTGCTTAAACTCAGACCTGGCTAGATGTGGGTGGCAGCCTGGGAGGGTGACTGGAGCCCGGCCATGTATGGCCATAGTTGGCCAGGCTCCTGCGGGACACGCAGGGACTTTGGAACTGAGCGTCACAGGGCTAGAAAGGGCTCTGAAAGGGTGTCTGTAAAACATGATAGAACAGAACGAGCACTAGACTTGGTGTCAGAATCCCCTTAGCTCTGCCTCCTGTTCCACTGCTCACTAGCTGTGTGACCTTAAGCAAGCCCCTTACCCTCTCTGTGCCTTGGTTTCCCCATCTATAACATGGAAATAATAGCGGTTGTGCTGTCTACCTCAAAGAGCTGGCGTAAGGACCAAATGAGATCATTTGTAGGAAAATACATTGTTACTCATTTACAAACTTAGGTCATTATCATTGTCGTCCTGATTATCTGTCTGCATTTCCCTGGATAGGGCTGTATTAAAGTAGACCAAAAATAGCTTCTTTCCCTTAAAGGGCCAGAACTTTTCAAAAGTAAATGAAAATAAATACAAATCTCTGGTTCTGCTTCTTGAGTGTAATCTCATGGAAGATCATATTCACTGAGGGAGAGGGAGTGTGATAACTTTGAAAATGGGACATTATGAGCTCTTGAAGTGGTACAGAGCTTTAGAATGGAATGGGCTCTCTTAAGGTTATTTTAAAAAAATTCCTTTTGTTTTTTTTTGTAGCTAAATAATTGACAAATACAGTAAATGCTCAAAGGCAAGAATAAAATTCAAATTTGCTAAGTCAACCTCAGGCCCTAAGAGCCAGCTGGCTGTCCCCTGAGGTTCGGGTGTCTAACTTCACACCATGACTGCTGCTTGGGTTTCTCTGATGCTGTCTGGGAGCCTGGCGGGAGCGAGCGTTCTCCCAGTTCACAGCGGGGGAGGCCACTGAGTTCCGTGGCCTGTCTCAGCACAGGCTGCAGCTCCCGTGCTCAGGGTGGAGCCTTGCTTTGGGGCACTTGCCTTTGTCTGGGACCCGGCACAGTAATTGAGGTGGATGATGAGGTCGACTTTCCTCTCCGGCCTGAGGAGAGGCGGGTAACTGGAGTTGACGAAGAACGCGGTGTCCAGCAGGCACAGGTGGTTCGCGAACTCTGTCAGCTGGTTTGGGAAACCGTCAAGCACTGTGTCTGAAAGCCAAGCCTTCCAGTTACCAACACGCCTGGTGCCCTGGTCTCCGTCAACGGGCAGAGGCACCTGCTGGGGACAGTGTGCCCTGCCTGGAGCTTCCTTCACCTCAGCCTGTCAGGACGCCCACTGAGTCCCCGTGCCCTCTGAGTGGGCCGATGGAGAACAGCAAGTCTTTTATGGGACATGCACAGAAAACCCACTATGACCCAGCTTGTGGGGTAGCAGGGGCTTAAGATTGCCTATAAATAGTGTAAACCCTGGGCCCTGAGCCAGTGGCCCCTTCTGCTCCAGATGGCGAGGATGAGGATTCATAGGTTAGGCTCAAGCAGGCATTTGTAGGCCATGGCCAAATAAAATACCAAAAACGGTGGAAAGTGAACCTTAGAGCCTTAGCACTGCGGAGAGGCACCGAGCGGAAGCTGCAAGACCACAGTGTAAGGCCTGGCTCTGCTCCTTACCACATGGGGGATCTTGAGCTGGGCCGTCCCTGCCCATTCTCAAGGGGAGCACATTACAAAGCACCCCAGGAGCACAACTGCAGAAAGCAAGGGCTCATATTTCCCCATCTGTAAAATGGGACCAACTTTTACCTGCTGAGATTGATGTATAGATTCTGTATAGAGTTGGGGCACAAATTCAGTGAATTAAATACACACACCGCTCCCTGCCTCTGGGCCCAGGCATTGTTCAAGAAGACATCACCAAATGTGGAATACACCATGGGGGAGAGTCTGCCACCCGACCCAATGAACCTGGTGGGAGGAGTTTTCTCCTTCTTTCTCCACGCCAGCCTCAACATCTACTTCCTCCTCCCCCAAATGGAGGCAGGCCTCAGGGAGCAGCTAGGTAGGGTTACCTTTCCACATGGAGAACTCGCTGTTCTGGAGGTAGTCAGTGTGCAGCTGCAGCCCGGACAGGAAGTTGTGGAACTCAGACACGAAGGGCCGATGGGTGAGGGTTTCTCGGAAAGTATTGGACAGCCACGATGCTGGGATCACTACCGAGGTGTCCAGGATGTTGGCATCACATTTGGGGATTTCAGGCAGGATCGGCTCATCTTCTGCAGGGGAGGGGAGAATGGAAGGCAGGTCACAAGAGTTGGGCTGCCCAGGTAAAGCCCCACATGGTTGCCGGGCACTCAGAGGTGAGCCACTGTAAGTGCAGCTCATGCCTTCCTTGCTGAGCTCTCAAGGGCCTGGCACTAGAGGCAGGAGGACCCAGGTGAGAGACATGGAACCGGGGAAGGGGGATAGTGGAGAGGGAGTGTGACAGGTAAGGAGCGTCCCAGAGTCTGGACAGGGAGTCTAGAAGAGTGATCTTTAACTGTGCTCATAGATCCCTACCCTTGTCAGCTCTCCTGGGTGCTGGGACGCTTCCTGCTTGGCCTTGGCACAAGTGTCATCTGTAGTCACCCTCCCCTCTAGACAGGTAAGCACCCTAGCCCCAGCTGCCTCCCATGTCTGCGGGCCGTAGGGGCAATGTGGAAACATGTGGCAGGTGGACCGGTCCTCAGTTCGTGATCCATGCTACCCCTATCACCCAACCACGAGGGGAAGCCAGCAAGCAGGTCACCCACCAATGTCATGTACTCTCTCCCTTGTCCACCTGTGGAAAAACTCCTCTGAGGTGTGGGACAGATTCCAGGCATCAAGCAGGTTCAGGGAGAAGATGCTGCTCCACAAACCTAAAGAGTCAAGGCCAGCCATGAGCAGCTCCACCCAGGAGCTCCCAGGCCTACCCACACATTGGCTGGCTCTGCCTTGGCCTTGAGTCCCCCTCCAAGCCATGCTGCTCAGGGGGTGAGACAGACTTTGATTTCCCTCTCCTGACGGTACAGCTTGACAGACACAGTGACCGATGGTTCCAGTCCTCCACTCTCCTCCCTCCCCTTGGTGTCAGGAAGCATGAAAGTGTATCAGGCACAGTCCTGGCAGGGACTTAATGTGACAAGTACAGGCTTTGAGTTCAAGTCTAGATGCCATCCCTTGAATCAGTTAATACACCTAAAGTGTTTAGGACAGTGCCTCGTACATGGTGATCACGCAATAAATGTCATGCTATTTGTTATTATTACGATTTTTAAATGTAACACACTAATAACAATACTCATATGAAATCTTTCACATACGTTGGCCCATCTGGATATTCTATAAGGTAGGTTTTACTCTCAGGCCCAATTTACAGGTAAGAAAACTGAAGCTCAGAGAGGTTAGGTAATTTGGCGAACTTCGCACAGCTAGTAAGTGGGGAGCCAGAGTTCGAGCCCAAGTGTTTTAACTACGGTTTTCTGAACCACATGCCCAATAGGGTAGGTGTTCAGGGGAAGGAGAGGCCATTGTGTGGGGGGCTTCTGGGTGGGCTTCACAGAAGAGATAGGGCTTGAGTTAGATATTCTTGGATGGGTTGGATTGGGATAGACAGAAGGGGAGTGCAGACAACTAGTTTAAATAAGGGCATGTTGTCGAGGCTGTAAACGTGGGTGTCTTTTTGAGGTCGCCCTTTGACAAACGTGGTTGAGGCTGGAAGGACAGAATGGTAAGAGTGGGCATTGCAGCCAGGCCTTGCACTCAGGTGACCTGGCTTCTCATGAAGGACCAAGGAGCTTAGGGTAGGAGGCTGGGCCAGGCTTCCCTGGTGACTCTGCCCTTTACCCTGTGGTTTCTCTGGCCCCTTGGAAGCAGGTGCACTGCTGCCTGAAGCCAGGCTGGGGGGTGGGCGTTACAGAAGCTTCCATCTGAGCCTGCCACTCCCAGTGTGGTTCTGAGTGGACCCCAGGGAGACCACTGGAGGCCAGGACATTGGGAGAGTCCCCTCTGGTCCCCAATAACTTAGGGGCCTTTGTCTAGTCCTTCTGGGCCCAAAGGGCCACAGGGAGCTCAGGGCAGTCCTGGAGGCTCATCCAGGGGTAGGCTCGGGAGCCTCTCCTAGTAAGAGGTGATGTTGGCAAATGCCAGGAAGGTCACATGTTCAAGGGATAAAGCAGGCAGTCCAGCACCAGGACAAAACCCTCCCAGTCATTCCTGTAATTCAAAGGCGGGTGCGGTGCCCAGGGGAGTCCACAGTTGGGAGTCACCTAGCATGTAGCACATTCGAGGCTCAGGAATCCTCTTCATCAGGCGTCCCATGAAGAACTCAGAGCCAAAGAGCTCGGTGGGGATGAAGGCCCCGTACTTCTGCAGACCCACCTCGTAGGGGGAGAACTCGCACCACTCTGCACAGGAAGCAGCAGGGCAGGTGTCAGGCTCAGGCCAGGGAGCCACGCCCACACAGCCCGGCCTCTTCCTGCCTACCGCCACCTGCCGCCACCGGATCCCCGCCACGGGCTCCCCGCCCTGGAGAGCCTGGGACAGGCAGGCAGCAGTTCCCCCACAGGGCACTTGGGGGCGCCCGTGGCCCGGCTTCTGGGCCCAGGCAAGGCTAGGCTTTGCAACCTGGACGGCTCATTTGCTCCTCAAAGCCAGATGAGCTGGGGCTGAAACTGACCCCGAAGCTGAGCAGGTCTCTAGAGTCCCTCCCTTTGGACAGCTTAAGAAATATCCAGGATTCCTTCCTTTCATGACCTTTATTTCCCCCAGTCCCATTAAACAGGTGCCCAGGGAAGCTGCAGGACTGAGCCCGCCGGCACCACCCGTGCGGCAGGGCGGATTGGGCAGCAAAGTTGATTTCTTCAGCTGTGGGCACAGTCTTCTGGTGTGAAGGTTGGCAAAGGTGCGCAGGGTTGGGGACCTGGAGGTACAGGGTGCCTTTGCCTACCAAGAAGGAACCCTCCCACTACCCCACCTTGTAAATCACCAGCCACAGCGTTACCTCTGAAATCCTGGTTGCTCACATCGTCCTTGACATTGATGGTGAGGTAGATGGGCAGGGGGTTCTGGCCCCGGCACAAAGCAGCACGCTGCTCGGACAGTTTGCATTCATTTCTCTGGGGGACACAAAATGTTTAAGGTGAAGAAGGAGACAAGCAGCCCCGGGGACAGTGCTGAACAGGAGGACAATCTGGACCCCTGTGGCCATCTCCTGGCTCCTGAGCCCACCAGGCTGCTGTGCAGGCCCAGCTGATGCCGGCAAACCTGCTCTCGAAATGCACCGGTAGAGTGTGCAGCACCCAGGCACATGGACTGGGGTGGGACTGGTTTTCAGTTTAGAGCATCCCTTAGCATCCCAGGGTGCTCCTGGCCTCAGGGCCAGCAGATAAAGAGGAAGGAGTGAGGAGGCTACCACTGCCCCTCTTTAGCCCCCTTAGCTTCCACCCTGCTCAAACTGGAGTGCCTCCATTATTTTTTTTTCAATAGAGATGGGTCTCGCTCTGTCACTCAGGCTGGAGCGCAATGGCCCAATTGTAGCTCACTGCAGCCTCAAACTCCTGGGCTCAAGGGATCCTCCTGCCTTAGTCTCCCGAGTAGCTGGGACCACATGCCTGGCTAATTTTTCTTTCTTTTTCTTTTTTGTGTAGAGACAGGATCTTGCTATGTTGCTAAGGCTGGTCTTGAACTCCTGTCCTCAAGCAATGCTCCTGCCTTGGTCTCTCAAAGTGCTAGGATTATAGGCATGAGCCACCATGCTCAGCCATGTTTTCTTTTTATCAGCTTGGCATATTGAGCTCCTTCATAAAATTTGTTTGGGAGGAAAAGAGTTTCTTTTCTCTTTTTTTAGCAAAAGGCTTGCAAACTCAAGCACTAGATAGTGACCAAAGTCCCTCTAAGTCCCCAGAGTGCTGTGCTGTATAATCAGAGTGGGGAGCCTTGCAGATCAGCCTTGGCCATAGGCCACCTCCATAGCAAAGCAGCCAGTGCAGACGAGGTCTTAGAGGTCCAGGCCCCAACCTCAGGCCAAGCAGCTGCCTGCTGGGTGACCAACCCTGTCACCCAAGTGTGGGAAGGCTATAGAACTCTTGTGGGGTGGCAAACACATGTGTGGGCCCCCTGGGTCTCCTTTGAAGGGAAACAGGATTGTAATTGGGCCTTAAGATCTGGGCACCAAGAGCTGGCCGTCCTGGCAGTACAGTTGCAGACTTGGGAGACCCAGTCCACACCCATTGTCAAGGGTCCCTGTGGGGAGGGGCTCCAGCCTTGGCCAAAGTGGAAGAGCAGAGGCTCCCAATATCAACCCTAGCCTTGCTCCCTGGGAACCCCGGCTCCTCCCTGCATCAACCCCCCCAAATGCTCAGACTCTGATGTAGAAAGAATTAGTGCTTTTCTCAACACATGGGGCACTAACTATTGTTAAAAATATTATTGTTCAAATATTCTTTAAAATATTAACGACCACTTATTGATGTAATTCCCACTTAAGGAACAGTATAGAGCAGGGCCAGAATTTCAACCCTGTCCTGCTTGAATCCAAAAGCCAATGCCCTCAGCCTCTGCCTGCCCTGCTCATCACAAGGACAGGCTGGATGGTGGGTTAGCAAAGGTGGGAGGGATCCATCAGGAGCTACATCCGACTCCTTTCTGAATTCCCACTGGCCAGCACAGTTCCCGGCATGCAGGGAACTTAATTAATTTCATCGAGAGAACGAGTGAGTGAATATTGAAGATCAGGGTGAGATCTTTGGTTGGTCAAATGGTCTGGTTTTCTAGAAGAGAGGATCTACTAGAAAATAATTTGCTGCCCTTCCTCCTTCCGGAGCGTTCTGCTTTGAACTCAGAACTCCCCAAAAACCTTTGGAAGTGGGACAGAGAACCATAGGCCTGGATAGAGGTTAGGTGGGAAGCTCTGCTTCAGGGCCAAGCAACAGCCAAAGTTGGTTCACCTCTGGGGCCCGTGCAGCCTGAAGGGCCCAGGTGTTAGCTTAGCCCATACTGATGCCCATGAGCCCTGGAGCCCACCAACCACAGACAGCAGTATTGACTAAGGGCCCCACCCGCTGTGCTCTCAAATCCATAGCTAAATTTGTGCTGGGGCCACACTTCCTGTGACTGGGTGTGCCAGGGATACTGAGGTAGGCTAATCCTGGGAGACGTAGGACTCCTCTGATGGCCAACTTTGGCTAGAAGTTGGCCACAAAGGCCTTGTGGAACCTTCCCAGACCGTGCAGCAGTCTAGGATGCTTCTGCCTGACCTTTCTTGGTCTCTGCCCTCTTACGGTCAGACATGCATCACCATCTCACAGCTCTCCAGCCTTCCCCAGCTTCCTCTCTCACAGGTGTCTGGGCATGGCTGTCAGAAGACATGCTGCCTCTATGCAGGGTTGCCCCAACACGAGGGTCTCAGTCATCCTCTAAAGGGTAGATGGGAAGACAATCCCATCATCTTCCTCCATCATGGATTCCAGCACCTTCATGGTTATTACAGCCCAAGGATACACCTGCAGGTCTAACCTAAGTTCCTCTGCTGCAATGGAAGTCCAGACTGCTCTGATGAAGAAAGAGAGCTGGACATCTGCCAGGGCAGAGTGGGGCCCAGGGGGAGCCGAGTGCCTACCTCGTCCCCCAGACAGGCCTCGATCAACAAGCCCCAGAAGTCTGTAAAGGTGACCTTGTAGCCTTCCTGGCTGTGCTGACGGAGTTCCTCCCGGAATTTGTAGAGATTGTCTGGGAACAGGTAGGGCAGCTTGTCCTTGACCACATGTCTCCGGGCTTCGAAGATAGCAGGCTCCAGGTTTTTGGAGGACCAGTTGGGGTCACTGTACAAGGTAGCCATGGTCCTGGAGGGAGAGAGGAATGGCTGACAGAGCTGACCCGGCCCTGGTCTGACCAAGACTGGCCCTGGGCCCAAGAGAAGGGAGGCAGGTCACTGGGAACCCCAACCTGCCAGGAGAGGAGCCTGGAGGAAAGGGGGTGAGGCAGAGGCCTGCTCAGGGGTAGGGGAGAGGTGAACATTATTACTCATGATCATAATTGCTACCCTATCTTGAGTGCCTACTATGTGCTGGGTACAACATGTCAGTTAAGATGGAGATTCTGGACCCAGAACCTCAAAACCAGGTTCTGCCCCTCACTAGCTGTATGATCTTGGGCTACTTAACCACTCTTCACTTCAGTTTTTCCATCTGTAGAATGGGGAAAATTATGATAATCGTACCTACCTCATAGAGTTCTTGTGACGATTACCTGAGTTAGCATGATGTAAAGTGTTTGGCAGAAAGTAAACGCTGGAGCCAACACTTAAACTCAGGCTTGGCTGATTCCAGATCTGCCACATTCATTCACATAATTATGATGTTAGCTAAAGATTTATTTTCTCTTCTTCTTCTTAACTTATACGTGGGCCATTGAGGGGAGCAAAACAAAGATGGCCTCGGTCTGCCTCATCCTGGATTCAGCTTTTCTATGTCAGGACAGAGAAGGGCCCGAGAACGAGTCCCTGAGGGGAACTCAGATCGGAGGTGGTCAGGAGATTTCTTCAACAGAAAGCACCCTGCTCTCCATAAGGTTCATCCTGTCAGCTTTATAATTTTGAAAGCTTCCAAAAACCACTGCAGATGATTGTTTTTAAAAGAATGCTTCTCATGCTTTCCCCAAGCCAGAAGACCCTCCACCTTCCCCATGGCCGGGCCTGAGCCCCTCCGTGTTTCCTGTCTGGCCTGCAGACGTCCAGGAGGATGCAGGTGACCTTCACCCCTGCTGGAAGCAAGTTGTCTTCTTAACTCACCACCCGGGGCAGCTGTTTCACGTGGAGGTTAAGAATGTGGGCCAGGGTCTGGGTGAGTGACCCTGGCAAATTACTGTGTCTCTCCAGCTGTAAATAATGACAGCACCTCCCTCATAGCTTTGCTGTGAGGAAGAAATGATATGATCTGCAGGAAGTAGTCAGCTAACTGCCAGCGGTCCCTTCTGTCCCATCTGGGTTGACACCTCTAGCCCCCTGACAAGGTGGCGTGACACGAGGAGCCCTTGGTTTCCTAGTGGAGGAATCACAGGCCCACTAGTCCTGGGCAGAATAAGATGTGGCCCTGGCCGAGAGGCCACCCTGAACCAGGGCCACATGATGACTTTGGTGAGTCTCTTCCACCATAAAAATTATTAAAACTTATATTTCGCAACTGTGTCATATAAAAACAAATATATTAATGTTATTTTAAAAAACATTTTCTTCAATCTAGAAGTTCATTTTTTTCTTCTGATTTTAAAAGAAATTGACATTTTTGTGGGTCGCAGGTGCTGTGCCGCCCTGTGGGAGAGCCCTGTGCTCGCTCCCCTTGCTCACCAGTGAGGACGTAGGAGCCCAGCAGCCACCCCAGGAAGCTGGGCAGGGCAGAGGCAGTGGGCAGGGGCCAGGTAGAGGGTATGGGCTCTCCTCAGCAGGATGGGGGGGTGTCACTGGCCCCAGGGGGTCACTCATAGTTGGCTGCCATGCTCCTGGGTCCCTGCCACAGCCCCAGGAAAATAGTAACATCAGTAATGGCTAAGAAATATAGTGTCTCTGGTGTACGTAGCACTGGGAGAGCCTCTTACAAGAACTGCATGAAGTCAGTTATCCCCACTTTATAGATACAGAAACTGAGCCTCCAGCTCAAGTCACACAGCTGTAGGTGGGAGTGCTTCCCAGGCTTCCTGGGGCACTTTATCTTGGGGTGGGAGAGGGAGGAGCTTCCCCAGAGACCCCAGGCCAGCCCGCGTGCTGCTTCCTTTGAGTACCACCAGACAGTGGCTCCCAGCTCCTTACCAGGTGGCCCCCGACAGGCCAGTGATATAGCTGGCACAGTTCAGGATGTTCAGCTTCTGCAGCGCCAGCAGGTGGCCGTACATGGAGGTCATGGATCTTGTTCCACCCCCAGTGGCCATGATGGCTATGAGCGGCACCTAGGGGCACACACAGGCAGAGGGTTGGGGAGGGCTCCAGGGGCAAGGCCGGGTGGGAGAAGGCTTGGAATGGCAGACAGCAGCTTGGAAAGAACGGTGGAGGAGGCAGAGCTGGCCACGAGGACCAGAGAGTGGGGCACTGTGCCACCTGACACCTTCCTTTCCACAGGTTGGGGAGCCTCCTGGGAGGCCCAGAATTAGACCTCGGCTCCAAACCCAATGGTTGGTGTCTGCGAAGGGCTCTGACACAGGCCTGGCAAATCATAGAAAGTCATGGCTAGAAGAGTTCTTAGCACGGTTTATCCAGCCCTCAGTGAACAGATAATAAAACTGGGGTCCGGGTGGGTGGGCGGCCTGCTCACTGCGTGGCACATGCTGTATTTGGAGAGCAGGAGTAAATGAATGGTTGACGTGGGAAGGAGCAGGGTTGCCAGCTCTGGGCTGACAGAGGTTTAAGATGTGCTTAAGCTTAAGATCTTTAAGTTTCCCTAGAGATGGGAGGGAGGGGCTCTTTGTGAAGACTCACTCCAGCTGTTCGTTTGAGTGGGGACCGTAAGATCCTTCCATTGGCTAAAGCCCAATCACACATCCTCCTGGGCACGCGCCAGGTCTCCATCTCACCTGTGGTCAGCCTCAGAAGGCGGCACTGGCAGGGTTGCCTGCTGCCTGGGTGAGCAGGGGCCTCAGTCCCTGTCAGAGGTGACAGGCTCTGACAAAGACACCTCTGTCTGCTCCCATGGGAAGAAGCCATTGGCCAGGGAGTACAAGTTGCTTCTCTCCAGCTTCCTACTGCTATTATTTCTGGGGCATGTTTGCACGTGCAGATGTGAGCGCTGAGACAGTTGAAGAATGAAGGACCTAAGGCCTTTTGGGTGGAGGTGTGTGGTGCATGAGGTGGTAAAGCTTAAAATGTTCTCCTGCCTGGGTCGAAGAGGTCATTTTGTCCTCATGTACATAAGGCACCATTAGTCACTGCAGGATCTGCTAGTGCATGGGAGGAGCAGCCGGGGGCCGTCCCCTTCCCTTGTGAATATGCAACCGAATCACATACAGCACGCCCCTCGCCTGGGCACCTGCACCTTGGCAGTAAGAGCCCCCATGGAGGCGGCACCAGGTCTGCCCTGCACAGGGAAGGGTCTTGAGTGGCTGGCAGGGTGCGGTGGGCAGGACCAGCTCTGCCCAGAGCAGGCTCTGAGCCCAGGCAGGTGACCTGGGATTACCCACCTCGTCCTCCTGCAGGTCCTCCTCCAGCTGCAGCACCTGCTTCAGCGCCTCGGCCACCACCACCTTCCGCTTCTGCAGGAACTCCAGCTCTGCCGGGCACAGGCTGAAGCCCAGCCGCACGTCCAGCGTCTCGGGGCTGTGGGGAGAGAGGACCCTGGCTGAGCAGGCTGTAGCCTCTACCTCCATGAAGCAGACACGGCTTTAGGGTCAGCTGGACCCAGGCTTGAAGCCCAGTTGCACCATATGCCACCTCTGCAACCTCAGGTCTCCACTTCCTCATCTGTAAAATGGGGCAAATCATGCTAAAGTCTCAGGCTGTCTTCAGTACTTAATGAGATAACAAATGTAAGCCCCCAAGGGCTTAGTTGGAACACTCTAAACTGGGATCTGACAAAAGATAACTGTTGGCACTTGTATTCGGGACTCTTTGAGCCCTCTGCCTCCTCAGCATGATCTGGAAAGTCCAGAATGGCTTCCCCCAGGTGCCTTCTATAGCTCAAAGCCAGATATGGCTACAACGGGCCCCAATGTCCTTTTGGCAAATCCTTCTGGATGAGGCTGTACAGTATGGACTCTTCTGAGCTAGATAAACAAACTCCCTGTTCACATTCTTTTTTTTTTTTTTTTTGAGACAGAGTCTTACTTTGTTGCCCAGGCTAGGGTGAGTGCCGTGGCGTCAGCCTAGCTCACAGCAACCTCAAACTCCTGGGCTCAAGCAATCCTTCTGCCTCAGCCTCCCGAGTAGCTGGGACTACAGGCATGCGCCACCATGCCCGGCTAATTTTTTCTATATATTTTTTTAGTTGGCCAATTAATTTCTTTCTATTTTTAGTAGAGACGGGGTCTCGTTCTTGGTCAGGCTGGTTTCGAACTCCTGACCTTGAGCTATCCACCCGCCTCGGCCTCCCAGAGTGCTAGGATTACAGGCGTGAGCCACCGCCCCCGGCCTGTTCACATTCTTCATTAAGCCCTTCCTGCTCCCAGAATAATAATCTTCTGTGTGTTTGTGCAATTGACAAAAGCATTCACATCCCTGATCTCGCTGTGTCTTCCCCACAGGTCTGCAAGGCAGGTGGGTCAGGAGTGGCTGTGACACGCCCTGTGCTCACCCTCTTCTTATCATGTCCCTACCCTGAACAAGCCCAGACTCCCAGCCTGGCATCCAAGATCCTACCTGACCTGGCCAAGCTCACCTCAAACTACCTCTTGGAAGGGGCCATCAGGCTCTCAGAGTCCCCAGGAGCCGTCCTGTGTGCAGGCCCTTGCCCTCACTAGCACCCTCCCTTTGCCCACCTACATCCCTTCCCTCTCTAAGGCCCAGCTCCCCAGTGACTCCAGGCGAATGGACCTTGACACTTTCCAAACTGAGTCGTGATTCACTAACAAAGCCACATCTCCTTGAAGGCAAGGCTTGGGAGCTCTCCTGTCACACGTCCTCCATGTCAAGCACGGGACTGCAGACACAGCTTTGAGAAATAACTCTTTCTTTGGCCTTGAGAAGGAATGAATAATGATACAATAATAATAACAACAGTAACATTAGTTGGTATTTGCCACATGTGCTACCTCAATGGATCCTCAAAACAGCCCCATGGCATACAGTATTCTTGCTATTCTCCTGATTTACAGATGAGGAAAACAGACTTAGTGAGGTTAAAGAGCTTGCCCAAGGGCAAATAGCTAAACAAACTATAAATAGAAATATGGTCACTTGATTTTTGACAAGGGTGCCATGACAATTCAATGGTGCTTCTCAACAAATGGTGCTGAGACAACTGGATATCCACATGCAAAAGAATGAAATCGGACTCCTATTTCACACTGTATACAAAATTAACTAAAAATCAACTATAGACCTACATGCAAGAGCTAAAACTACAAAAGTCTTAGACGAAAACATGGGAATAAACCTTCATGACCTTGAATTAGGCAATGGTGTCTTAGATATGACACCAAAAGCACAAGCAACAAAAGAAAAAATGAATAGATTCCATCAAAATTAAAGTCCTTTGTGTTTCAAAGGACACCATCAAGAATATGAAAAGATAAGCCACAGAATAGGAGGAAATATTTGCAAATCGTATATCGGACAAGGGACTTGTATCCAGAGTATTCAAATGACTCATAAAAATAAAAAGACAAGTAACCCACTTAAGAAGTGGGCACAGGATCTGAGTAGACATGCAAAAGGCCCGCAAGCCCATAGAAAGATGCCCAGCATCATTGGCCAACAGGGAAATGCCAGTCAAAACCACCCACTTCACACCACTAATATGAGTAACTTAGGGGAAGGACACAAGGAGGGTACTTTACCAGGGTGTAGACTTCATGTGTAATTCATAATCCTCACCCTGGGGAGTCAAAGATGAAAAGCTGGTCAGGGATGACAATTCAGAGCCAAGCGATCCCAACCAAAGAAGTGGAGATGCTCCACACTGTCCACCCCTGGACTTGATTTGGTACATGTGCATGCTTGCACATGCATGCTCTCACATCCATGCTCACACGCATGCTCACACACGCATGCTCCACCCCCACTCCCCAGTCGCAGGCCCTCACCACAGGCAGGGTCACAGCCTGGCCGTCGGAAAGGCAGTCGAGGGGCTGGCAGACGGGGCCGTTCCTGTGTGCGCTGCAGCAGCAGAGCTGGAAGGATGGGTGGGTTCCATGAGAGGGGGTGAGGGGCTTCTCTGGCAGTCCCCATCTGCCCCAGTCCCCTGCACCGCCCCCAATTCAAGTGCCTCATACCCTGCAGCTCCAGTGACTCCTGGGCACCTCCACGTGCACCTGGGACTGGAAGTACTTGGGGTAGTGGAAGCAGGTAGGGTTTGGGCAGCAGGGCTCCAGGCAGGGCAGGATACGCTGGGTGTTCTCGAAGGACTCGCTCACCATCACCAAGAGGTTCTTCACTGGGAGAGGGGACAAGGCGATGAGGCCCCGGAAGCCTCTCCCTCCCCACCCCCACTTGGGCCAGCAAAAAGCCTATCTTGGAGGTGCCCAGGGGGAGTTTAGAATCACCCGGGCACTGGTTTGAATGCCCAGAGATTCTCGTTCTGTAGGGCAGGGCAGGAAGCTGCATTTTAACAAGGCTTGTGAGTGATGCTGACGAATGTGGTCTCTAGAAAACTCTTTTAGATGCTGACAGAGTCCTCCTTGGTTCTTCTCTGCCAGATCTTCCAAAGCTACCTGCCCAGTGCAGAGAGAGCAAGCCCTCATCATCCTGGCAGTCTGGGGGTGGAGGCCTCTTCCTGCCTCCCTCCCTCCCCACTGTCTGCAGGTCACACTGCGCTGTGCCCCTGGACAGGCTGGAAATCATGCATGGGCAGGATGGGGTGGGGCAGGAAGCAGGGTCTGGTATTTGCTGATCCCTTAGGTCCCTGCAGCTATAAAATGCTACTACTCCACGTGAATCGTGATCTGGCTAGAGAAAGGGGCACAGCAAGAGGGGCCCTGAATGTGTCAGCACTGCCCGCACCGGGTGCCGACCTCGGCACTGACCCAGGCAACCCGAGGTCCTGGCAGGGTGCCGCGCAGACAGGTGTGGGCACAGGGGCAGCACCGGGAGCCCAGGCCCATTTCCTGCATCAGGCCTGGAGGACTCAAGGGTTACCTGGGTGCCTGGGAGAACACGCCCTCTATAGAGCAGGCTGGGAGGACAGGGGCTCACGACTCCTGAGGGTGAGATGATTCTGAGGAGTTTCGGCCAAGCCACTGGTTCCCCTGAGTCCAGGGAAGCCCCGACCAGGCCGAGTCTGATGTTGACAGGATTTGGAAGCAGCACCCCCCACCCCACCCCAGCAGGCAGAGGAGGTAAAATCGCTCACTTTTCTTACTCTTCCGCTGCCTCCTAGCTTCTGCATGAACCTCCAGGCAGGAGACTTGTCGAGACTGTAACAAAGCAAGGGAGGGTCACCAGAATTCTGAGCACCAGCCACCTTCCAGGCCCAAGAGGGGAGATAAAGCTCGGGAGGAAAAATTCAGCACTGGTCTGACTTCAGGCTGACACCGGAAAACGTGGGGTGTATTGACCACATTTCCTGAACCCAATCAAGGCATGTCATCTCACGCAGAGATAGGGTATTTGAAAACAAAGCTGTCCTAGGATGTCCAGGATGCACAGTCACAGTTTACTAGGGGTCATGTTCTCAGTGGAAGGTCACAGATCTGACCTGAGGGAATGTTCAGCTCAGGGCTTTTTAAAGTGAGAACTTCCAACAAAAACAGCCTTGTCAAGAAATAGAGGCAGGGCCAGCATGGCTGCTTACGCCTATAACCCGAGCACTTTGGGAGACCAAGGCCAGGAGTTCAAGATCAGCCTGGTCAACATAGTGAGATCCTATCTCTACAAAAAAAAAAAAAAAAGGAGCAGCAGAGGTAGATCAAACTCCTTTGCCACAAATTCCCAAAGACTCTTGTTTTTGGGGTAGAGGTCTCCTTGAACCCTGGGACACTTAAACTAGCTATACCAACAGCTGAGTTATGAAAAATTTTAAGTACTGAAATCGTGTCTAGAGAGGTATTAGGGTTGTGGGGAACAGGACCAAGACTGAATCTGGGAGGAGGCTGCCCTTAGTGGATTCATTTATTGGAGAGGTTCTCAAGAGAAGGGTCATCTTTGCGGGTTATGGGGTGCTAGGGTCCCAGCTACCTCCTCCCTCGGTGCCGGAGCCCAGCTTCCTACTCCTGTCCCTGCGTATGCCCCGTTTGGCTGGCTTAATTCAGTCTAACTTCTACTGGGCTCACGGTGGGACAAGGACCCGGGCTAAGCCCAGCATCTTCTCCCTCAGCTCTGTTCCTCTGAGAGCAGCATCCAGAAGGACAATTACCACCAGCACGCCATTGGTGATGAGGGTCTCAGGTGGAGAGGGACTGAAAAACAAAATGAGAGCTGGTCAGTTCTGTCATTCTTGACTGATTTCTCATAAAGGTGACATAGATATAAATAGAGTCAATAACAAAATAGCAGAGCCTTCTTGGTTCTTATGAAAATATTGGCTTAAGAAACCTTAAATTTGTATTAGGTTGCCAAGGAGGAAACTGGCATACATTTGAAATAGAATGTCCAGAAAAAAATAGTTTTATAGGTTAGAAGAAATAGAAGAGTTCCATTTTTTAAAAAACAGGATAACTGTTCTTTGTGCCCAACCAGACGTAACTGCATGGAGTTACAAGGATAAACACCAGCTAGAGCAGACATAAACTGTTCAGGTAGTTAAAATCACCCATTACTCCATTCAGTGCATTATTTAATTTATGCATTTAACAAACAGTTCTGACCCAGCCAGAGAGAGGCCTGGTGAATGTTAAACGTTCTTGTGTTATAAAGTCAAGAACATAAGCTCCCGAGGTTGCCATTAGCCTAGGGGAGTCCACAGCCTCCCTCACCAAAATTAAGCCCAAGATGACTTTGTCTTCAGATAAACTCTTTTTTTTGTCAGAGTCTCACTCTGTTGCTCAGGCTAGAGTGCCGTGGCGACAGCGTAGCTCGCAGCTACCTCAAACTCCTGGACTCGAGCAATTCTTCTGCCTCAGCCTCCCAAGTAGCTAGGACTACTGGCATGCGCCATCATGCCTGGCTAATTTTTTCTATGTATTTTTAGTTGGCCAATTAATTTCTTTCTATTTTTAGCAGAGACAGGGTCTGGCTCTTGCTCAGGTTGGTTTAGAACTCTTGACCTTGAGTGATCCGCCCGCCTTGGCCTCCCAGAGTGCTAGGATTACAGGCGTGAGCCACCGCGCCCGGCCCAGATCAAGTCTTATTATCAAGCTTGACATATTTCATTTCACAAGCCACTTTCTAATTCAGCCAAGCAGTTTTCCCTCCACAAAAGTCCTGTCACACCAAGAATTGGAGGAGAGAGCCTCAATCTTCTCCAGTGTGAAATAAAGTTGACTCTAATTTGCCAATCAGCTGTTAATAGGAAATAAGTTCCCACAAATAGTCCCAAGATCCCCTAGGCAGAAGATTCCCTGAGTGTAAGTTGATAAGCCCTCTCATCCTATCTCAACCCTTTCATCCTCCTCCCGCATCCCGCTGATCGCAAGTTCAGGTGGGCTCCGTCCTGCCAGGGGGGGAGAAGAGGGAGGAGCCAGGAGCGGGCTGCCCAATCACGGCGCGCTCTGCTCGTGCCGGGGCGGGGCTTGTCTCCTTCCGGGCAGGGCCCTGCCCTCCCTCACCGCCTCCTCCCCCTCACCACCTCGTCCTTTCCTTTCTTTTCTCTCCTGGCCCTCCAGCTCTGTGAGTCCCCAGCACCGTTACACTTCCAGGATCCTGGGTCGTTTTCCTAATTGAGAATGATTGGAAACAACCGTACATGCTGAGCCTCCTCCCCAGACTCGGTTCCAAGTTGGCTGCAGAAGCCGTGCAGCCTCTGCCTTAGGCCCGAGTTTGGGGATGTTTGTTCTGACAATTCTTGGTCAAGAAGGAGACTCCTTGGTCCTGACCTCTTTCTCAGCGGGGCCTCAATAAAGCCCCCATCACCATGGCTGGGTGGCAGGAATTCTTTCCAGGGGCCACGGTCAGGAAAGCAGGGGGACTGAGGCAGTACTGGATCTTTAAGCAATACTGACGTCAGTAGAACTGGATGAGCAGGACTGGGGCCCAGCACCTACGCTATTTAGAGGCTCCTGGGTGATTCTGATGCACAGTGAGGAGTCCAGGGTTAGTGCTAGGAGTGAGACAGGAAGAGGGGAGGATGGCAGAAAGGCTGACTCAGCTCTGAAATGCTCATACCCAGAAGCCACTTGATGGTCAGGACCTTGGTGGACCCTGGGGGCGGGGGTCTACTCACCTCTCCTCCAGCAGGAACTCCACCTCCAGCTCTTCCATGCCCTGGGTGCAGGGGGAGGGAGAAAGGAAGGCGGCCGTGAGCCATGTCTGCACATCTCTGCTGACCAGGACCCTCTGCTGGCCAGGAGCCCCTGTGGACCTGCCCTAGTTCTTCCCCGACGGCTGCCCTGCTGCTCTGCAGCGCTCTGTGGGCCCCTCTGCCTCTCTCTGTTCCCAAGTCTTTGACATCAGGACCATCACTGACAACCCAGGGGAGATCGGGGCATGGAGTTGACCCTCATGGGAGTTCCTCTGTCCCAGAACATTTCCTTTTCCTCACTACCCCCAGCTGTGGGCTTGCCCTGCTCCCCCAGCCTCCCCAGGGGCTCAGTGCCTGGGGCAAGGGAGTGGGGGGATATGGCCCCCAGCAAGCCCACCGCTGAGGGCTGGGACCCAACCCTCCACATATTCCTTCACACCTCTTGCTGTGTCACTTGAGGCAAGCCATGACCTCACTGGACCGAAGTTTCCCCACCGGCATGTAGGCCTGGTGAGGGCAGGGATGTTAGTTCTCTGAGGGCAGGGATGTTAGTTCTCTGAGGTGTCCCTGTGCCTATTTTTGAGTGATTGATTCTGTAATATCCCAGTCTTCTCCAGCTCTGACTTTCTCTAACTTGCAGATGTGCTTGCCTTTCCCCTCATCTGTCCTCTGTTTCCTGGGGCCATCCAGAAACAGGACTCTGAGGGAAGAAAAGGGGGAAGGGAACCAATACTACATCTCCATTTTGTACTGTTAACACTGCTAGGTGCCTTACTATGTTTTCTCATTTAAGCCTCACAACAACCCTATGTGGTAGGTGTTATCATCATTATATAGATGAGGAAACAGAAACTCAGAGAAGTAAGGTAATTTTCATGGGGTCATGCAGTTAGTGAGCAATAGCACTGGGATTTGAACCAGAGGTGCCATTTTTTCCCACCTCGGCTGTGTACACAGAGAGGAGCCTGTGGAATGTCTTTGCAGGAATAACCAGCTGTTCCTTATGAGGCAGGGGGCTGAAGGAAGGCCTGGGCCCCTGCACCAACCTCTGGGTTGAGTGGAAACTTGACGTGGGTTTTCTTTCGGAAGCAGAGCTTGGTGAGATCGTAGAGAACTGTCAAGAGATGGTCATCTGGCGTCACTGTGTCTTCATCACAGACACTCAGCTCTAACACGTTCTAGGGGAGAAGGGAGGGTACAAGTCTAGTTACTATGGTTGCAACGACCCATTCCCAGCATGAGGGGCCTGACCCCGGTTCTAGCGAGGAGGTAGGTCTGAGGAATGGGGAACAGCATTCCAAAGTGGTCCCCGCTCAGGTGTGAGAGGCATTTGGAGGAAAATGAACTAAGGAAAGAAAATATCTTTCCCCCCCTTTCCAGCTCTCTAAAGCCTTCCTGCCCCTCTGCTTTCACTCTCCTACTGGAGAATTTTGCCCTGTTACAAGCTTGGCACAGGCCTGTGAAGTGTGGAAGGATTTCATTTCAGCATGGGGAAGGGATGGAGGGGGCAGAGCAAGCAGACTCCTGCCAAGATATAGAATGCATCCAGCATTGGGCCCCTGGGAGCTGAAGACAGCCCCTTTGATGCTAGAAAACCCAGATCAGGGAAGCTAACATCTGAACACTCCAGGAGAGTGATGTGGCAAAGATTGCTCTGATAATTGGTGGGGTTGGAGTGAGGTGTGTGAACTCCATCCTTTGACTCATTAGCCCCTAATAAAATCTTATGGATGGTCCCAAAGCAACATGTCAAGAGTCAAGTCATCTGGCTGAACTTTGAGGTCAATGGTCTCAGGCGACCTGGGCTACTCTCTGAGGCCTCTTGTTCCAAGGATCCTGGGAGATGTGGGTTGGGGCTGGGTTTGCCTCTCAGCTCCCATTCTAGTGGATATAAGGTGGTTCTGGGGGTTCCCAACTGGATGAGATCTGTTAACCTTACTAGAAACCCAAGTATGTCCTAGAACCAACCCAGCAGCCCCACAATCCTCAAGACAAAGGAAGCCTAAATTCTGATTTCAAGTATAAAGCCCTTCTGTTTCATAAAGAATCCTTTATAAACAGCCTCAAGTGCCTCAGATGGGGGTTGATGCCTCTATGATAAGGCCAAATATGTCTTAAGAGCTCTCTGCTGAGGCTGTTACAACTGAGGATACTAAAGGGATAATTCTCCCACAGGAGATGTGAACTTGACTTAGAGTTACCATATATCTGAGGAAGACTGACATCATGAAACAACAACTCAATAAATGAATGAACACACACCGAAAGAAATAGAAATAATAAAGCAATATAAAAAGGATTTAAGAGAGAGAAAACCCCCTGGCTGGAATTAGACTGGCGCTAGACCTAGTGAATGGAATGGCTCTTCCGCCCTGTGTACTCTCCTGCTTGGAGCATGCTCTGGAAGGTACTGGAAACACAGTTTTGGGGTAAGAGACATGAAGTTCCAGCAACAATTAGACAGGAGGACAAGAGAGACCAGACAGAAGGTAGAAAGATAAATGGACTCAGAGAGGGACAAGTGTGAGACAGGCAGAAGGAAGTAGTGGGTGAGTGGGAAGACAGGTTGGTAGGGCAAGAAGTAGGTAGAAAGAAAAACAAATAGGCAAAGAACACGCAAGCAAAGATAAGGACAAGTAGTCAAGAGGGGAAGAGAGATGGTGGCAGGCAGACAGGTGCAGTCCTCCATATCTCACCTTCACTTGGCTCTGGATCTGGAAGTTGAAGTTTTCATTCCACTCTGGGTTTGGGCAGTTGGAGATGGTCCTAGTCCTCAGCTTTTTCTGAGAGGCAGTGGGCAGCCAGAGGCTCACAAAGCAGTCGGTCTGGCTCACTGGCCAAGAAAGACAGGGCAAAGGGCAAGGACGAGGAATGAACCCAGGTTCAGAGAGGAGGGAGTATAGAGTCAAAAGTAAGCTTCGGGCAAGTCCCCTCCAGAACAAACCTTCATCTCAGCTCAGGTCCTCTCTAGAGACCTTTGTCCCAGAATGCTGAGAAGGTCACATACTGCAGGCTATAGGTTTCACAGAGGGGGACGCACATCCCACTGACCATTCTCATGGGCACTGATGGCCTCTGGGTCTTATCGGAAGCACCCTGGTCTCTGAGCAAACACCTGCTGTTTGGGGCAGGGTATGGGCACACTGTTTTCCCTCTGCCAGGGGAAGATTTGGAAGAATGGCCCCCAAAGGTCCAGTTTACCTCTTAGCCCAGGACATCAGGGAAACCAAAGCAAGGCCCAGCTCTCTCTCTTGGGCTAGATGAGAACACAGCCTGCTGTGAGTTGGCCAACAAGGGCTCCAGTGGGAAAGGGCTTGGATGGAACCAGCTATTCAGCAGGATCTAGGAGCAGGGACCACCATGGCCATCCAACTTAATGCCTCAACTGCACCCAGCCAGGCTCTTCATACCTATCCTGATCTCCCAGCATGAGGTTTATGACCCAAGAAACCTTCCCATCTGTGGCCAAGTACTTTTTTTTTCATTCTAAACGAATGACCCAAATGTGATGTTGTTGGATGTGCTCTGGACAAGGGACAAAGTCTTGACCCCAACAGGCCCTCCCCAGATGGAGGAAGGCCCCTCTAAGTCTTCTGGTTGGAGCAGCAGAAGGGATAGGGTGAAAAACAGAAGCTCAGATTGGCTACCCCTGTGTTCTACCTGGGAGAAGGGAGGAAGAGTACCATGGCTGCCTTTGTCACTCTCCTGGCAATCTGCTGGGGTGAGTCCCAGGGTACACACCAACTACATAGAAAATGGTGAAAATCAATACAGTTTCCAGTGTCAGAGAGTCCTCTAGATAATAAAGCTGGTGTGAGGATGGGAGTTGTATACTGGTAGGATTGATCCGAAGTGGTTCATAATTATTATTAATGGTCACTAATGAGAGTGGAACCAGGACTGTCCCCTGAGACTGACTTACTCCTACATTGTCACTACACTGAGAGCTTTATCAGAATCAGTAAGCCTGGTTTGCATCAGAATCATTCCTGGCTTCTAATTTAATCCCCGATACCTGGTTAATCTTCGAGGGCTCACCATTCACTGAATTGGAATTCACAGCCCTCCTTCCACTGAACAAAGGTGAGATGACACTATCCTTTAGATGTCATGAGGATTATTTAATCCAGACAAAACAAATAACCACAACTCAAGAGAATCAAAAGAAAATGATGATCTCATTGTCCCCACCCATCCCCTCCATGCCCAACCTGCTCCTCTTCACCATCACTCAGGTGTTCAGGCCAGAAACCAAGTATCACCTTGACTCTCACGTTGCAGTGATTTAACTGTGTGTATCTCAAGCCCGCCCACTTCTCATCTGCACTGCCATTGCCTTGGTGCAGGCCAGCATCCTCTCTGGGACCACTTCCCAACTGGGCTCCCTGTCTCCTGTCTTGTCCCACTCCAATTTCTCCCAAGAGAAGCCAGAGGAGCTTTTCGGATATGATCATGTCACTCCCCAGTTTAAGATCCTTCAGCGGCTGACCTCTGTCCTCAGGAAGGAGTCCCAACCACTCGACAGGGCTGCCCCCTCCCCATCCCCCAGCCCCAGTCTCATCTTTCCACCCTTCCTAACACCCCACCTCTGCCCTCTGTGTGTAAGCGTGAGCATGCGTGCACACACACTCTCACATGCACCCACTCTCACACACACACATACACACATACATGCATGAACACGCACACACATGCACACTCATACTCTAGACTCCAGCCAAACTCAGTCAGATCTCAAAAGGTGCCATGCTGTCTTGCCTTTGTGGTCTGCCCTGAACATGCTTCTACCCTCTTCTCCTTTCACCCATACTTCTCCCGGCTAGGAACCTCCTCTGGAAGCCTTGCCTGAGTGCCCATGTCTGGGCCAGGTGCCCCCCAGCCTGGAGCACCCCCTACACTGCACTGCAATGGCAGGTTGACTTGTCTGTCTCCATTGCACTGTGAACACCAAGAGGGCCAGGAGACTGTGTGTCTTTAGCCCTTGGAACATGATAGGCACTCACTAGATATTTGCTGAATAAATGAATGAATGGAAAACCCCAACTTCCTGCTCTAGGGCCATATCAGAAGTACCCAAGAAATTCTGGGCTGTGTCACTGCAGATCCAGGTCAGCATGTCTAATTGCCCTGCCAATAAGGAGACTCACCAGGAACCTGCTCAGCCCTCTTGAACCCCTCCCTTGGCTTTTCCTGGATATTGGCCACTCCTCATGGGCCTAGGTCATTCTGCTGACGTCTGCTTCCTCTATGCTGGGAGCCTACAGGTAGGGTCTGACCAACTCTGCACCTACTAACTCTGTAACACTTGCTTAGCACGCATGATTTGATAGACTCCGTAAAGGCCTGTTTCTCCCTAAAATCGGTTTTCTATCATCAGTCCATGCCTAACATTCTCCCATTAAACCCATAAAATAAAATCTCAGTATTTTTGGCCCAAGCCTTGAGTCTCTAGTTAAGATAAAAATAGCCGTGGAAGAGATAAGATTGACCAGACACCCACATTCCAAGCACTCAATTGTTTTTCAGTTCTTTTGCAGAGAGCTGTTTCCCACATCAAAGTTTGGGAAGGAGAGGGCAGCCCAAGGAAAGAGTCATCCTGGGGAGGGGGGTGATGGAGGAAGGTCAGTGAGGGCCCAGGTGACATGTGGGGCTGGCACCATTGGCTGACTGTAAGGGTAGTGACTGTCGTGAAGGCAGTGAAGAATGGTTAAGCAACGGTGACCCAATTCTGAGGATTTCACAGAGGACGGGGGATTTTCTAGGCAGAGATAGGTTTTAATCCTTGTTCCTCGGGCAGTGACAGAGGGCTTGGTCATCTGAATGATATGTCTCCTTTCCTGGAATGTGGGTGGCAGAGATGACTCAGTTATCTTTATGGATGTTCAGAACATTGTCTCCCTAATACCTCCGGAGACACCTGCCTGACACCCCTTGGGGTGCTGGTTTGGGTTTTGTTTTCTGAAGAGGAATAAAAGCTCCTGACAGCTAGGGAGTTTCTGGGCCTATTGCCTCCCAGTCCTGGCCCAGGGCTCTTTTTAGTTATTGATGAGGGTCAGCCCTGAATCTCTGTGTGTTCACTGCCATTCAGCCTCTCTGAAATCTTGGGAAGCTCAGGCACAGGTGATAAGACTAAATTGGAGAGCTGTTCATTTTGGATTCGAACTATAAGGGAACAATTTGGGGCAAGAGTAACCCAGGACCTGAAGGGCATCAGGACAGTCTCAAACCTAACCCTGGGAAGGCAGCAACACAGTCTCACCCAAGACAGTCATGGAGTCCAGACACAGTGTGACCAGGGCTGGCACCCCCAGATGCCATATATGCCCTCTACTTGTTCCTCAGGGGAAACGAGGAAAACATAAGTAACAAGGGAGTTCCCAAACAGGACTGAGTGCCCCCAAAAGGCAGCCTGCCTGCCCAAGGGGTGTGTGGGAAGGGGATGAGGAGGCTGGTGGAGCCAGACCTCGACCTGTTACTCTAGCTGCTTGCCCCTGCCCACCCCGCCTCACCCTCTGAGTGACAGGTGTGGCAGGAGGAAGACAGAAGAAAGGGCCCTGGACAATCGGGAGGTCTGAGTGCACAGGTGCAGGCATGCAGTGTAGGCGTGTGGGCCAGGTGACTCGTGGGGCTGGGACAGACACGCCTCAAGAGGAGTTGGAGAAAGGTGAGTGCTGCTGTGGGTGTTTGTGGGCTGAGGTGGGGGTGAATCTGCCCAAGGCAGGGAAATGTCCGAGTGACCCACTGTGGCATGGGCAAGAAAGGCAAAAAAGGCAGCCATGTCCCAAGCCCAGGGGACACTCCCTGGCTCCGTAGATCACTCAGTGGTGGGCTGGGAAAGCCCTAAGAATCCCAAAGAGAAGTCCCTGGCCCTCTAGTTGGCCACAGGGCAGACACAGGCACAGACCAGCTGTTTGCTGGGGTCGCTCTGGCTGGGATGGGCTCTGCACAGCTCGCCCTCATCTGCATTCTGCTTGCTCCCTTTGCTGTCTCTGGGGCTGAGGGGCCTCTCTCCTCTGCCCTCTCCATCCATCCCTGCATGGCAGTGACAGCTTCCTGGCAAGTTCCCAGCCTCTCCGCACCTGTGCTCCAGCACAGTCTGCACGTGAGCCCTCGGGAAGTCACGCAGTCCCCAGGTCTCTTGATGTCCACCTCCTGCCCCTGCCAGACCCCAGGCCCTCAATGCAGCCTTTCTTGGCCGCTCCCAGCTCTCCATGTCCTCTTCTGGCTCTAAATTCTGTAGTGACAAGACAGGAATGTCATCTATTATTCTATAACTGCTTTAGACATACATGTCTCCCTCTGTTAACATGTACACTCAGTCTCATGGCTCTGTGTCTTCCCTGCCCCTCTCAGGCCTCCCTGGCCTCTGGGGATCTCTGTGGCCCTGGAGCCATTCCTGTGTGGTCATCAGTGCATGATGAGCCCCCCCTTGAGCTGTGGGGCCTGGCCACAGAACTTTCTCCTCCTTAGGTGCCAACCTTCTCTCTGAATGGGGCAAGGTGAGGCCAGCACCGAGAGGGGCTTTTGGTTCTCCTGATCTCTTGAAAGCCACCCAAATACAGAGGGGGGGGGAATCCTGCCCACTCAGATGGCTTCACTGGCCCCCAGGAACACAGCAGGTGCCAGGATGAAGGGGAAGTCAGGACCGCAAGAAAATAACACTGCACTGGTGAGTGGAAGCAGATCCATGAGGCTGAACTGCCAAACTGGGTGCTGTGGCATGGCCCCCTAGAGCCTAATTTAGGACCCTTGTCCTGAGAACAGGCTCTGGAAGTAGGCTGGCAGCTTCCCCACGATGCCTAAGGGCCTCTCCTTCCACTGTACCACAAAACTCAGGGAGGAACAAGGTATCCTCAGCGTGGGCAAACCTGGTGCTTCTGGAAGTGGATACGAGGAGAAGAGTGGGAAGGAGAGGGGTAAACAGAGCTCTCACGTGTAGGCACAGGCTGTGGGGGCTGGTAGTGCCAAGGTTACAAGCAAGAGTGAGGGGCCTGGAAAAATGACAGAAGCCCCCAAGTCTGAACTACAACCTGAGTATAGAACATATACGCATGCATACACACACATGTACACACAGAGACACACATGACCATTTCTTCAGCCAGGGCCTCTCTCCATCCAGACCCCATAAGCAGAGAGAAAGGAGGGAAGAGAGAGGAGGATACTCACCCACGTCAGCCTGCCGGACATTTTTCATCCGGATGACCCTCACTGTCAACAGGTGGCATGGAGACAGCCCCTCCTGCAGATGGAGAGCACAGTGGACTCACTCTTCAAGCATCATCTCAAGGCCATTGCCCCTGGGGAGACTTTCCTGCCAGGCCTCCCCAGGCCTGCCTGCTTGCGTTGCATCAACCTTCATGCTGCCCTGCCATTGTTTGCTGGGGGATCTTCTTCCCAGCCTGGAAGGTTCTGAGAGCCTAGGGACCCTGCCTGGCTTTTGTTCTTTGTACCTCCAGTACCTGCAGCATGCTGATATACAGAAGGTGCTCCATAAAAGTTTGTTAAACGAGTGAATGAATGTTCTACCCCAAACGTAGAATGAACACTAATGGCAAGGGAGTCCTTGGGTGCTTCCACTCTCATTTCCTCATTGACCAACTTCTTCTCAGCATTCCCCTCCTACCATGCCCCACACAGGGAAACCCACCCCCTTGCCCACTCGGGAAGCAGGCACGGGGGGGTCTGAGGGGTGAAGACACTGATCAAGCCCAGACATTACTCACCTGGAGACGTCACACCAGGTGCTCACTCCCTCTCCCCCCTGTGCTCAGCTGCAGCCCAGGACCTTTGCGTCTCCCTTGCATGTCGGGCCCCTTCCCCAGGGCATCCTCCCCCCAGGCTTTCTGGTCACTGTTTCCTCCCCCCAGTAAACAGTCTGTCTCTCGCTCTTCATTGTTTCTTGCTGGAGATACTGGTGAAGACTTGGCTGGTCCGCAGTGACTGCTCTCGTGATGGCAGAAGCTCAAGCAGTGCTTGATTTGATGGCAGGTCCCTGCCAGATGCCTCTGTGGGACCCAGAGCCCTGGGGTTTCCACCCCTCCTGCAGCACCTCATCCTGACGCCTCACACGCTGAGCCCTGCCTGCTCGGCGCCACTGCCCCTCCCTCAGTCCCGCTCCTCTTACAGTTCTGGTCACGTGCTGGGGGCCCTGCCATCCTCTCAAGCTCGGCCCCCTCGAGTCACCCCCACCACCCGACCCATCGCCGTGGCCACTGCATCTGGGGCGGTGGGAGCAGCTCCTTCAGGCTCACCCCTCCCCTGCGTTCTGTGAGTCACACATCGGCCTCGGCTCCAATTTTGTCCCCCTTGGACCTGCGTCCTTCTGCCTCTCAGATGCCCTGAAACCACCTCTCCCAGCTGCAGCAGCTTCTCTTTATCCCACAGCTGCAAAGGACGCCCAGATCATCTTCTCTGCCCGCTGAGGGCCCATGGCTCCCTCCCCAGCGCCGCCTTAGCGCTACGCCTGTGGGAGCCTCTCTCCTCATCCCTCTCCTTCCCGCCTTTCTAGTCAATGATCTGTCTTCCTCTGTGCTCGCCACCATGACTTTCTGTCTCCGTTGCCTTTGGAGTGCCACCTCTGATTGTCTCTCTGGAGGAGGAACCGCCTCCTCTCAGTCCCGTGCATTCTGTTATTTTGGAGCACTACTGCGTGCCAGGCCTCATTCCGGATGTTGGGGAGCCTGGGTGAACGCGAGGCAGAGGGGGACAGAGAGGTTGGAGGCAATTGCGGCTGGTGGCCGCGATGGGGACAGCAGGTCCAGCCAGCCACAGGTGCCTATTGCCAGGGCTCAGGGCTCTCGCTGGCTCTGGAGACTCCCCAGAGTCGCCGGTGTTTCTGGACTCTGGAAGCCTCTCCCGGCTGCAGAGATGAGGGGCTTTCCCACTCTGAGCCGGCACACCCTGCAAACTTCATGCCTGTTCTCTCTGTTCTCATCAGGTGTCCTGGTTCTGTTCTCTTCTGTCATGCCTTTCCTGTTTGCATCTCTTTCCCAGAGAGCTTTCCCCAGGCTTAGGCGAGTCTCTGTTGCCGTCCAGCCCCGGCCTGTGCCCGTGGGAAATGCCCCTGGACTCCTCCACCTGAGCGAATGTCTATGTTTACAGAGGCTTCTGGACTGGAGCCCTCGACATGTCACCCCACATATTCCACTCTCTGTTGCTTTATACCCTTTTAAGAGGATGCAATTCTTTTCTCTTTAAATAATGCAGGCGTTTGAGGGAAAGCACAAAGTATGAGGAAAGGAAAAGAGTCCCTATAATCCCTCCACTCAGAGACAATCATTTTGATGTCTGTCCTTCCAGACGTTCCTGACGTTCCTGGGGCTTAATTCTAACCAGCAATAACAGAAGGGTGATCCTGGGAGAGCCAGGTTATTTAGTCCCTGAGATAGACATGTCAGGAAACCTGGGCTCTGCTCCCCCTCTCCCCAAGAGCTGCCTCAAAATCAGAACAAAAGTCAAACTCACAATTATAGGTCTGAAGATTCCTTTTGTGAGATCAATTCTGAAATATTGAATATTTTCATGGCCAATAACTTGCTCTAACAGCATTCTGTTGTGAACCCCTTGACATGGGCCAATGGCCATGTATTCTGCTTCTCGAGAATCAGAAGTTTCTGGAAACAAGGCTGTGGCCTTTGGCCCCACACCCCCACCTCCCCCTGCCTGACACAGCGAGCTCCTCATTTCTCACTGTCCACCAGGCAGAGTTGTGTCCTGGTCTGGCCTGGTGAGGAGGCAGGAGTCCCCTTTCAACAGGAGAGCAGTGTTGGCAAAAGCGGGACCTGCCCATTTTCGTAGAGGGCAGCTAGAGTCTGCGTGGGGAGCCGTGGAGGCCTCACCCTGGCAGGGGCCAGCCCAGGGGATGTTCTGTAGCATCTCAGGGCTCTGAACCCAGGACCATGGCCCTCTCAGCCATCACAGTCCTTCGCCTTCCTCCACGAGGGGCTGCCTGTGACCCAGCCCGCTCCTTCACGTCTACTGTGGAAGGGAAGGCGCAGCCGCAGCTTCCCTCGGGACCTCACTCCAGGCCCCCTGTGTTCCCTGAAAAGTTCTCTCCTATCATCTAGCCCCAAGACCCTCCAGGGTGGTTGTCCATTTCCTCCTACTCTGTCTAGCTCGGCAACAATCACAGCAACGTCAGCTACCATCTGCTGAATGCCTGCACGTGCCAGGTGCTATGTCCGTACTCTCTCTGTGTTATCATGCTTAGTCCCTACAACCAACCCACGAAACAGTTATTATTCACCCCGCTTTACAGACAGAGAATCTGAGGCTAAGTCCTCTGATGCGGGGCTCTCAGCTAGAATCAGAGGAATCCAACTCTACTCCCCAAGTCTGTGTTCGTAACCACTGCTGTGCCCTCAGCTTACTTGACGGTGGCCCTTGGCCAACACGGAGACGCGTGTTGCTTGCCCTCACCTCCTCTTCCTTGGTCTTCTTCTCTTAAAACCAATTTTCCTGAAAGATTCCTCCTCTTTTCACCCTGAATTCCTACAAAGCCCCCAAATAACCCCCAAACTCTGGCAATCCTTCTACTGGCTGTGCTCTGACTGGCTACATTTCTACCAATGCATTCCAGGACCTCTCTTTGCAAACGTCCTGAGCACATCAGAGCTGCAAAGGTCCTTGGAGAAGTTCCCATTTTCTAGTAGCCACAGATTGTGCCTGTTAAGTGTCAAATCACACCTTCTGGCTCTTAGGAGAGACAATTTTCAGGAGACAACCACATTTTGCCAGCACAGAGATAAAGCCAGAAGGGGATCTGAGAGACATCCCGGAGGGACCTTGCTGGGAGGAAAGTGGGACTTGGGCCCCGGGCCCAGATGCACTCCAGGAACCAGAGCTATGAAAAATTATCCTCTTGGCTGTACATATTTTGCTTCTGATACAATGAGCTCAACTGGAGCAGTGCTGGGGATAAGCAAAGCTTCATGGCCCAGAGATAACTGATTGGCAGTAGAAAGACGCAGTAGGACAAAGCACAGTGTCTGTGGCCATGCAGATGGGACCCAGAAGCCTGTGAGGTTACAGAATTTAAGTTCACAGGGTTCTGGTGGTGTGTATGAGTCACAATGTTAGGTATTTGGACAAGCCTGTCCCTAGAACAGGATGCCCTGGCTGGGATTGGGTATCAGGGCAGAAGTCAAAATATTTTATAGGCATGGTCAGCTGGGCTGCAGCCCTGGAGTAGGAACAGGCATTAATTCTTCCATTCATGGGGGAATCGGGGGGTCCTGGGGTAAGGACTAGGGGACACTCAGGGGTTGGAGCTCTAGGCAGAAACCATTTGGCAAACCGTACAGAGGTATATTTAGCCACCTTTAACACCCAGCACAGCTGCGCCAGGGAGGACAAGCTGGACAGCTGTTTCCTGGGAAGCCATGTGAGAGAGAGGGCCCCGCTGTTCAGGCTGCAGACACACATGCCCCAGCTCCCCCGCCCCACCTTAGGCTCCATTCTCCCCTCGAGACCCACTTGGAACCGGGGAACCTTGCCAGCTCACTGGAAAAGAGGCAGCTCCTTGAATCCCAGGACTGGCTATTATGGGTTGGATTCAATGCTGCCCCTTCCCACTCCTAATTTTGTAGCTATGGCTTTTGGCACAGTGGGGGTGAGGAACAAGATGTATTACTGTCCTCTGGTGTGCCAGGCCCTGGCTGCGCTGGGAGCTTCGCGTATGCTCTTATCTAATCCTCCAACCACCGCGGAGGAGGCGTTATTATCCCTGCTTTATAGAGAAGTCTGAGTTTAGAGAGATTACATCTCATCCAGGCTCAGGCAGCCCAGAAGCAGAGAGACAGGACTCGGTGCAGGTCTCCTGACTCTGCCTGACTCCAGGGCTGGTGCACGCCATCCACCTGGAGGCGGCTCTCATTTCAAACTTACACCACCAGCCAGCAGCCTGCTCCAGCTCACGCACTAGGCAAGTTGGTAGGAGAGGCAGGAGGAAACCCCTCAGCTCCCAAGTTGGAGCTCTCCCTATACTCCAAGAGTCTAGCTGTTGCCACAAAGCAGTCAAAAGAATATTTCGTTACAGAGGGCTCCAGGGTCGGGCTCCTGGGCAGGAGTGGAGCTGGGGAGGGTCTGACAGCCACGTTCAGAGGTGGTGGGTCTGATGCCCACCCCTGGGGTGGACATACTCTCACCAAACCCTGCCACGAGGTCTAGGGTGCCTGGAGAGAGAGGAAGGCAGATCACGGGAGTCTGCAGGAACTCTGCTCCCCAGGGCTTCTCCAGGCAGGCCCAGCAAGTGATGCCACTTCCTCCTCCCTAGAGAGCTGGGTGTAGCACTTGGTTCCTTGCAACACCTGTGCCAGAGCTTAGCCCAGCCTGGTGACCTCTTCCAGGATGTGTGGCCCTCCCTAAAGGGAGACCACAGGGATGGGGACATTATGGGACCCTAGAACATGTCCCAGCCAGTCTGAGCAACATCCCAGACCAGGGATCACCTGGGAGGAGCCAGTATAGCTGTTATCATTTTTATCACCTAGACTAGGTGAGTGATCAGGGCCAGAAGTGCCAGCATTGAATGTCAGGGACCCTCTAGGGCCTGAGAGGGACAGGCACAGCTCGTAGAGGAACTCCTGGAGCCCTCAGCTCCCAACTGCTTCATCCTTGACTGTAAACCCAGGTGGGTGGCTTTGAGGCTGCTGGTGACAGATTGGCAATGCCACCAATTCTCACCACATATCACACCACATGCTCACATGGCACAGGAGTTTAGGATATTTACAGGGTTAATGCCTGCTTGCCACTCAGGACTGGCCAAATGTGGGTCCCCTAGCAGTACTGAACACTGTCTGCCCTGGGTGCCTGCCTGGCCCCAGGATGGCCCTGAGCCATTGCATGTGCCCTGTGAAGCTTGAGGCTACTCTTAGCCGGGTCACCCACCCACGAGCCCTGGCCCCACTGGGCTAAACCACTTCCAACAGGTGTTAGGTAGAGGCTGCCCAAGCCAAGGTCTCTGGAGTGCACAATGCCCACTGGCCCTCCCTGAGCCTGTCTCCTCCCCTCGGCTCTCCATCCCTGCCCTTTGCCTTGGGCCATGCCTCCCAGGCCCTCAGCCTCTGGCCCCAGCCACCCAGCACTGCTCCCTCACCTTCAAGGCACAGGTGGCCGAGGGCCTGCTGTCTTCTGCTTGGCATGGGTCTGGCAGGTAGTGGGAGACCCAGGCAGGCATCTGCCTCTGGAGCATGGCGGCAGCTCTCCAGCCGGGTGGTGAGATCAGGAATTTATGCTCTGACTCAGAGCTCCGCCCTCCTGGCCACCTCTTGGCAGTGGCTGGGATTGTCCTGGGAGTGGTTAAGGTGGGTAGGCAGATAGGGGTACCTGGGTCTAGTCTCTTAGTATCAGGGAACCAGAGGTCTTCAGATCTTGGAAATGCAGGGGCCAGCAGGGGCTCTGGCCCTTGGGGTCAGCAGTCTGCAGCCCCCAGCCACTCAGAATGACCAGGGCACCCAAGGGCACAGTGGGTGGGAAGAAGAGGATGCTGGACCCACACAACTGTAGGATGAGCCCAACCATGATTTGGGAAAGCCCTATCTCTTCAGCTTATGGAGGTCATGCCTCATAGACACCCCTCTGGGGGGATGGAGCCCTCCCACGGCTTGGCATCCCAGGAGCTGCAGTCAGGGGCTTCATAGCAGGCAGGGACCATGGTCAGGGCCCCCAAAGTTAGAGGGTGAAGAAAGAAAATAATTGCCCGGATCCTTGGTGAGAAGATGGTGAAGGGCAACGGCCCCTGCCCACCTTCCTGGGAGGCTAGGTGGAGAGAAGGTGTGCCCAGCCCCTGCCTGGTCCCAGGGCAGTTTGGAGGATATGTCCGCCCCACCCAGATGATTCCTATCTCTAGCCTGGTGGCTGGCTCACTCGGGGGCCTGACAAGGCGGCTTTCTGCCCGGCTCTGTACGCTGGGAGTTTCCTGCCTGAGCTATTGCCTGGGGCCCCACAACCGGCTTTTCTGGACCACAGATAGAAGTAATTTTACAGAACTGAGGGTGAGATCGGAACACAGGGCAGACTGGGTCCAAATGCAGGGATGGAACCCGGTTGGTGAGATCTGCGGCCTCTTCACGTGCCTCCCCCTCTGGGAGAGAGGGGCCTAAGCCTGGGGCCCCCCAGTTTCCTTGCTTTCTACCCCACTGCCAAGGACACGCACTCAGCACCCACACCCCTCAGCAGACTCCACAGTTCAATTTAGTTCATGCACCTAGTAAGTACCTACTATATACATCCTGCTAAGAGATGAAATACCAAGCTCGAAGTTGCTGACCCTCTGGCTGGGACCAAAATGCATCCGACCCCTGAGAGGCTCAGAGGTCCACGTCTCCTGTGGTGACAGGGGGCATCTTAGAAGGGTCAATATAAATCCTTCATATTTGTAAAGATCTGTCACACAACTGAGAACTGGCTAGGAGGCACGGAAGATGGAAAGTGGATTCCAGCTGGGGAGGAAAGCGTGGATCCAAAAAAGTCTTCATGGAGGAGGTGGCATCGGATTGGTCTCGAGAGGATGGACGGGATTTCACCAGCTAAGGATTGGCGGGAACAGCAGCCGAGGAGGAAGGAGCGGCATGAACAAGGGCAGGGAGGCCAGCAAGCAGGGCATGCTCAGGTGTGCAAGAGGTCTGGTGGCCGAACGGTGAGCTGCATGGCAGAGAGTGCGACACAGGGGTGGTAGAAGTTGGGCAGAGAGAAGGGAGGTTTTGTGAAGGAACAAATCTGGGAAGATAGGTCAGGGCCCAGTAATCATGGCTCTAAAAGGCCATGCTTTAAATGTGGACTTATTCAGTGGGGAGCCACTGATGGTTTTTCAGCAAGGGAGTGACATGATCAAAGGTAAACTTTAAGAAACTAAGGGTGACTGATGTTGAAGCAGGGGATCCATTAGGAGGTGAGGTGGGAACCATCTAGATAGGGGAAATAGGGCAGGAAGTTAGGAAATGAAGGGAGGGCTAGAGGCCAGAACAGTACGAGCTAACTTCAGGAATTGCTGTGGCAACCAACCCACAACATTGCACTGTCCTGAAAGTCATGGGGTCCCACTGGTCTCCCCATTCCCTCAACTCTCCGCCCTTCCCAACCAAAGAGGCCCAGGGCAAACCCAGAACACAGGGCATCCCTCAAGGCCTGGCATTTGGTCCTCTTCTCACTGAAGTCCAGCCACAACCCTCACCTGCACCCCGACCCCCTCTCAGCAGTGCATGGAATATCTAGGTCTCTAGCCCTTGTATCTCCTCATTGTCCATCCACTCTTCGAGAGCAGGGCCTCGACTTACTCATTTCAGCTGAACGAAATCAAATTGAATAGGAGGCTTACGGGAGGTCGGGTGGAAGTTTCCACCTCTGCACGCACCCTCCGTGGTGCTTCGGACCCAGGTGGGAGCCAGTGCGACCTTGAACTAATCGCACCAATCTACTAGTAAGTATTTCCTGACCAGGTAAGTATTTCCTGTGCACTGACTGCACAGGGTGGGGTCTGGAAAGAAACAACAAAGAATTTATCATCCAGGGAGAGGAGGAGAGGGGGCTGAATTGAAGGGTAGGTTGTCCAGGGTGGACTCTGAGTGGGGCAGGAGGGCTGGGGAGGCGAGTAAGGGGTGTCAGGCAAAGAGCAACATCCCCACCAGAGTGAGGGGGGTGAAAACCCCTCTCTCATCCCATGCGATGGGGGCTGACAGTTGCCGATCCACAGTCAGGTCCCTAGGTCTCCCCACCCCAGTCTCTTCTACATGGAAGTTGTGACACTGTCTCTGCAAAAAGATCGGGGGGTTGAGTTCCTATCCACCCAGCACCCCCTCCTCCCCGATGAGCAGGGAGCCTCAGGTTCTCCTCAGAGACCCCCGGACTGCTGGCCCCAGCCTTGCCGCTGCTTCTGCAGAGGCCTCTGGCCCCAGCTGTGGCCCCAGGCTTGGTCACAGACTCCCATCCATGGGGTGACCAGGGGCTGCCTCTGCCAGAGGCCTCTTGGCCTCAGGTAACCAGAAAAGTACTTTCCTCTCAGCAGCTCAGCTGACACTGCCCCCCTGCTGCCGACCCAGTCAGGATGATCCCTCACCTGTCCCTCATTCCAGAGGGGGTGGGGGTGGAGGTGAGGGTTGTGGATGGACTTCAGTGAGAAGAGGACCAAATGCCAGGCATGTGCCACCATGCCCGGCTAATTTTTTGTATGTATTTTTAGTTGGACAATTAATTTCTTTCTACTTTTAGTAGAGACAGGGTCTCACTCTTGCTCAGGCTGGTTTTGAACTCCTGACCTTGAGCTATCTGCCCGCCTCAGCCTCCCAGAGTGCTAGGATTACAGGCGTGAGCCACTGCACCCGGCCACCACTGATTTAAAATACTTCCTATATTGTGTACTAAAATGCCACGTGTGCACAGGGCTGCTCCTGGGCTCTACTTGGTTTATGGACGGTATGGGAATTCAGAGTTTGTTGGCAAAGAACAGAAAAGTGTAAGGTGCATTTGAGCAGGAGACCGAGAGGTTGAAGGGAGTGGTCACAAAGCTCACTGGCCACGAGAGGAAGACGGATGCTGCTGACAGGGGTGGCAAGGAAGGGACAGGCACCTGAGGCCTCTGGAATGGCCTACTTGGGAGGCTGAAGCAGGAGGATCGCTTGAGCCTAGGAGTTTGAGGTTGCTGTGAGCTAGGCTGAGGCCACGGCACTCTAGCCCAGGCAACAGAGTGAGACTGTCTGAAATAATAAAAAATAAAAATAAATAAATCAGTGGTGAAATGATGGACTATTCATTACTAGAAAAACTACTTACCTTTTGGAATAAAATGGAATTAGACCCGGACTTCATAACAACACAAAAATAAATTCCAGATAGATTAAATACCTAACCATTAAAATAAAACTACGAACGATTTAAAATGAAATATTAGAGCGTATTTATATCATACTGGGGAGAAGAGGATCTTCTTAAACAAGGCACAAAACCTAGAAGCCAATATGGGAAACATTGCTGGATTTGAATATATAGAAATTTGAAACTTCAGTGAAGCAAAAGATGCCATAAGCACAGTTCTACCTCTAAAATGTATATCAAATTTCCTCCTCTTTATAAATATCTATGGGTAACAAAATCAGCTTTAAAAAATCATGGTAATGTGGAGTGTCTTGTCCTAGCAGGTACTAATATAAATTCCAGAGCCCTACTGATGGAAACAGTGCTGTTGGCATAAGAGTAGGACCAATGGGAACAAAATACAGGGATCAGAGACAGACCCCCGCTCCCCAAGGAGCTCAAGGTATGATAAAACTGGTATGACAAATCACTAGGAAAAGAACAAACTATTTAACAGGTGACATGGCAAAGTGATTTGCTATATAGAGTAAAAGATGACAGCATCCCCACTAATGCCAAATAAAAGGGCAGGCTATAAAAGGGATCAACCCAGGGACAAACCAAGGAAATGCGAATTAATCAGAAATGTAAGTTAAAACATCAGTGAGATTTCACTACAGCTACCGAATTGGAAAAAAATGAGAAAGTCGGACAATGACAAGTGTTGGCGAGGATATGGGGACAGAGGCTCCATCATGCTCTGCTGTGGAAGAGGAGACTGATACCGTCATTGAGGGCAATCTGTCACCACTTAGTCAAAGTGAGAATGTTCGTACAGCGGTTCTGGTTTGAGTCTAGAAAGGTGTGCACGAGAGCATTCGCCCCACATCACTTATGGCATTAGAAATGTAGAAGCAAACCTTGCGTTCATCACTGGGAGAGTGAGCGGGAAGAAGGATGCACGACCTGGAGTATGACACAGTGGTTCAAAGCGGCAAATTAGATGTGCACGTAGCAGCATGAATGGATTAGGAAAATGCAGTGTTTTTAGGATAAAGTTAGGAAAGAGTGGTATAGATCTCAAACACATCTACAAAAGATAAAGTATGGTTGTATAATATATTCAATAAAATATGCATTGGGCACAATAAGATGGTTTCCTTTCTGCGGGGAGGGAGTGGGGAAGGTTATGTGGGTGTAGGGAAATAGCAACCCATCAAGACAGCTAGCGAGGGACCTCCCGGGGACCTCTAGGGACCAACGTTGGACTGACTCAGCTCTCTGTACCTGAAGGGAGATATTTTTCTCCTAAATAGTAAGAGTAATCTCCTAAAGACATAAGCTAGAATATGTGACTGCCCTGATTAAAACCTGGCCACGGCTTCTGGTGGCTCCGACCTCTGCCATAGCTCTGCAAGGTCCTGTGGGGTCCGGCTGCTCGCATTCATTCCACTCCTTCTTCACATCCAAGTTCCAGCTGCACCGGCCCTCCCTGCCCCGGTCGAGCCAAGTTCTTCCTCATGTCAGGGGTTTTGCCCTACTGCTCCCTTGCTGGAAGTCCTTGGCCCCCACCCTGTGCACAGCTGGCTCCGTCTGGTCTGTCACAGCTCTGCTCAGATGTCGTTTTCCCCAGCAGCCCTTCACTGTCAATGGCCTAGAATGTGTGCCCCTCTCATCCACCTACTTGCCTCTCTGTTGCTCCGGTTAGCAATTTAATTTAACGTATCACATCTTGCATGACCTTGTTTTCCTATTCTTTTTGCCTTTTTCCACCAGACCATAACCCTTTCCAGGGCATGGACATTGCTTGTCTTATTCACCAGCTGGAAACACCTAACTCCCATCAGTAAGGGGATGGTTAGATTAGTTACGGCACATTCACACATCGGAACATCACACAGATGTCAACAAGAACAAAGGCCTCACATTTATTGAATGTTGACCAGGGGCAGGGATTGGTCTAAATATTTTATATCGCCTGTGAAGTAGATACTATCATTATCTCATTTTAAAGAAGAAGAAATTGAGACATAGGATAAGTACCTTGCTCAAGGTCACGATGGTAGTTGACAGAGCTGTGACGCTAGTAAGTCTGGCCTGGAGCTTGTGGATTTAACACGCTGCCTCTCGGGAGATGCACAGATACCGTGTAGAAAGCTACTGTCCTGGAAAATTGAGATTCTGCACTGTGTTTTTTAAAGGCTTCTTCTATGTTCCTATGTTCCTTGGCAAATAAAATTCAATTTCCTAAAACAAACATACAATAAGTAAATATGATTTTGACAATATAAAGTAAAACTAGTATCACAGTCCTCTGGGTGATAGGAGATTTAAAATAATCAACAACTGAAGTTGACGTGTTGAGATGTCTCAGGACTTTTAGCTAAAAAACTAGACGTGACTCTATTTCATGATGACATGATACAGGAGACACAAAGTAAGTGTAAATATGACAAGAAAGGGCCTTCACCCCACTGCAGGTAATGTTTATACTCTTATTGTCATCAATGCATCTGGCTCAGGAGCTTTTTCTGCCCTTCTTTATCTTTATAACAAAATGTTAAGGGCGAACTCAGTGTTTTTCATTCTCAAAGCACGTGGGTCCACAACTCACCATTTCTCAATCTCATGAACGGAGTTCCTGCTATTAAAACTTGTGGTCTCTGGATTCAACTAGATGGCAGGCTTTATTTTCCTGCTCCCAACTCTCTTGCTCACACAGCAAGGCTTCCAAGAGACTTTTTGCATTCTGAGTTTACTCTTTGTCACCAGCCACCTTGGTGAGGATGATATTGTCATTGTCTCGAAGCTGACTTAGCATGGCATAGTGGTTAAGGTTCTAGACTTTGAAGTTTAACAGACCTGGGTTTGTACCCTGGCTCTGTTACGTATCAGCTGCACGGACTTGGGTAAGTTTATCCCTCTAAGCCTGAGTTTCTCCATCTGTAAAAAGGGAAGCGTAATAGTTTCTGCCTCACAGGATAGTTGCCAAGGCGAAATGAGATAAAGGACTTAGCACATGGCTGGCACATACTGATCCCTAGTGATGGATTCACTGTAAGTGCTGTGATCCTTAGTACAATAACATCAGGGACAAGATGTTATCCCAGCCCCAAGGATCTCACAACCTAAGTTGGGTGAGACAGGAAGGTAACACAAATGGCCTCAGGGCGATCATGTCACATAGGGAAGAGGTGTAAAAATGAACTGCTCAGAAAGCATGGCCACTCAGGGCTGGGAAGGTCAGAAGAGGCTTCCTGGAGGAGGAAGAATTTGAACTTTCCCTTAAAGAGAGGGTATGGACTGGACAAATGAAAAGGAGGGGAAGAGCGTTTCTGTCAGGTGAGGCAGCACGAGCAAAGGTATGGAGGCTTGGAAAGGAGATTAAGGAGACTCCTGGATAGCAAGTGAAAGAATCATGATCTTCCTTCCATTGGTAATGGTGACTCATGGAAGGTTTTAGAGCAGAGAGCATTTAAGAAAGAGAGCAAACCCTGCTGCTATGGGAAGAACAGGTGGCCACCAGCACTGTGTGGTTAGGGTGAGCTGGAATGCAGGTGTGGCTGTCTCATCAGCCAGTGTGGCTCCTTGGGACAAGCTGTGGCCTGCAAAAGGCCCTGATCAACACCTCTCCCTCTGCACCCTCGAGGAACAGCCCCTGGGTCGAGTCCCTCCAAATACACTGTAGGCTCCCATGCAGGGCAGGCTTGACTTCAGATTCTGTAGCTGTCACTCTGGGCCCCAAGGAGATGGGGCTCAGGAAAGATAAATCTGCATGTCTGTCCTCCAAGGAGGACAAGGAATCTGGATCAGGGGCTGTGAGCGGCAGAGGGAGGGGGTGGGCGGCCAGGCTGCAGGCTGCACTCACCCCTAGACTTCACAGGGAGGGGGTGGGGGAGGACTTCCAGCAAGTTCAGCTCTAGGGTATTTGGCCGGGCTGGGTTTGTCCTGGTCTCGCTGTTTTAAGAATCGTGTCAGATGGTCCTAGTCTACCCCATTCACTGTCTTCTGACTGCATTTGGTTCCAGCCAAGTTCCAGCAGAGGAAACTAATTTCCCACTGGTTCCATTTGGTTCAAGTCCTTGACAGCCCCTCCCCACCTCCCAGGGCAAAGGGCCTGGGGACGGGGTGGCGTCAGGCCTGGGAGGGCCCAGGAGCAGGAGACCCTTCCTATCAAGTCGTGGATTTGACAGGGATGGCACAGCCGAGGAACGCCCTGGCTCCCTACTGGCTTCCGGGCCGAGTGTCCGCACGTGCCTAGAAAGGCAGCATGGAGCGCAGGCGGACGCTGGACCCGGGGCCAGGGGTCGTGGGCCCCAGTGCCAGCTCTGCTGTGCGATATGACACAAATCCTATCTGTAAAATGACAGGTTGGGCTGGGCCAGTCCAGACTGCCAGGAATGGGTCTCGGCTTCTGTGTGCTTTCGTCACCTCGGGTGAGTCTGAGACACAGCCGTGGTTCTGACCATCAGACCAGGTGGCCTCGGAGTCTGTTCCTGCGGCTGACTTCTGGGGTCTGGCTTGTCCCTTGCTGCCCAGCGAGGCCACCCCATGTGTGGGCATCAGTGCAGAATGAGAGTAAGATGTGGGGTTTGTGGGGTCCTTCTGCACACACGTGACAAAGACACCGGACTAGAAACAGCGTATTTGATCTCAGAAAGGAGGAACGTGGTCAGGAAAGAGCAAAAAGTAACCAAGAATGGGCTGGTGTTTAGTGAGGGGGCTGAGCCCTTATGGGGAGGGCATTTTGGGTATGTGTAAACAGCGCTTGTGGCCCGTCCTCAGCAGGACAGGCTGGTGACTCCCCTGCTCCCGCCCTCTGTGTGTGTGTGTGTGAGTGTGTGTGTCTGAGTGTGTTGTGTTGTGTGTCTGAGTGAGTGAGCGTTGTGTGTGTTGTGTGTAGGTACTTGGGAGCGCGATGCTCATGTGCTCTCCCTGTGCCGCAGGCCTCCGGGAGGCGGAAGGGCCCTGAGCCCTCACTGGAGAATAAACTCCTGTTGCACCAAACTAGATGCAAGTCCCCAGCCCCTGTGGGGCCTGCAGTGCGACCCTGAAGACCCATTTCTAACTGTCCCGGTGACCCTCAGCCCTGCTTGCCCTGTGAACTCAGGACGAGAGTAAGCCTTGTAGCTGGTCCAGGCAAAATACCGTCAGGATTCTTTTTAGTGATATTTAGTTGTTTTTAAAGTTCAAATTAAAGAATTTGCACTGAGGAAATGGAGGAGTGGCTGAGCTGGCTCTTGGGACAAGGTGAGGACTTCCAGGAGGGGCCTCTCCCCCAGGCTGCCGGCCCCTCCCTGCCCTGCCCAGCGCCTTCTCTGACTGGCTGGGGACTAGGGGCTCTAGGGTCAGGGCAGTGAACTCACGGCTGGGCGTGCAAAGGCGAGATGCCCAGAGGCGCCTGCAGAAGGCACTGGGGCAAAGGGCATCTGGGGAGGGTGGCGTGGGAGGGTGACCCTTGGGCTGGCTCTGCAGTTCGGTTGAAGATGCTGGTAACCAGCTCAGCAGGGGGCCATAGGTCTGCAAGGAGGAGCAGGAGAGGGACTGGAGCCACTGTCTGGAGCCCTCCTCCTGCCTGCCTCGGGTGGCCAGGGAAAGCAGTCTCCTGCTGCTCAGCCCTGGTGAGAGTGGGTGGTGGGCTCTGGGGGGCATGGGAGTTGGTGGCTTTGCAGGGATCCCCTGCCAAGGTGCAAACGACATGTCACTCCTCCCTACCACTGTCTCCCTCTGCATGTGTGTTTGTAGGCATGGGGTGGGCTGGGGGTGGGTGGGAGTGCGGGGGGGGGGACTTCTGGTCTCTTTCTGGTGATGTAGAAATTCACTGGGAAGGACCTTGGGTTCGAAGAGTGCAGACCTGACCCCCTGTTGCACCTGGCCTGTAGCCCTCAGCAACTCTTTAATGCAAACAATAACCAAAGATTCAGTTTGACCGTGATCAACCATCCCAGTTTGCCCAGGACTAAAGAGTGCAAAACTGGAAAGTTCCAGGTAAACCAGGATGATTGGATATCCTATTTCTAATTTTCCTTGAAAGTGTTTTCAGAAGCAGAGACATACCTGGGGTATGCCAGATCTGGGGTACTCCTAGGCTTTATAATTATTTGAGATAAAATAATTTGATCGTTTCTGATTTTATTTTGGAGAATATGAATAGAATCTATATGTGACAATTCCGAGTATTTGGGCCAGTTCCGAGCTTAAGGATTGATTGAGTCTGTGTGTGGGATCCTAGGGGTATAGTGGACACAGGACCCCTCCCCTTCCTCTGTTTAGAGAACACCCTTTTCCTTTGGGATCTCATGGAGCTGTCATCACAGGGAATTTCTTCCTTCCTCTAAGGTGGACCCCACTAGTCTGGCCAGTCAGCATTCTCATCCCCTTAGACTCTGTTAGGGGTTCAGGAACAATTAGAACTCCTCCTCCTTTTCCTTTTGAGGATTATATGGGTGTTGAGAGAAAGAGAAAGAATTCCCTTTTCTCTAGATTATGAAGAGGAGGTAAGCTTTGAGTTACTGGTGCCCATCTCTGTCACCATGTAGAAGGGCTCAGCCTTAAAAGTAGAGAGATGGAGAGAAAAAGAGAAAGTTCCGAAGACAGGATCTGGACTGCTAGATCCAGCTATACCTGAAGCCCACATACCCCTTGGACTTCCTAGTTACAAGAGACAATAAAGCCACTTTTTATTTGCTTAAGCATATTTGAATTCAGCTTTAGTTACCCTGCTGCTGGTGGCTGAAGGAGTTCTGACTGCTGCACCCAGTCACCACATCTGTGGTAGGTCTCTACTCTGGGCTCTGTGAAGGGGATGGGAGAGGAGGAGGAGGATGGGATGGTGCCTTCTCCCTGAACTGAGTGCCTTATGCCTTTAAATTAGGGCACATCCTCTTCCAGGGCACATGTAGGGTGGGAGGCACATGTCCATGCTTTTGCCTTCAGCATGTCCCTTTTGGGGATGACAGGGCACAAGGTCTTCCAAGTTCCTTCTCTCATCTCCCCCAATTCCTCAAGGATCTGCTCTGGTCTCTCTTTTGTCCTTGACTCTGGAAGTGAACACTATCATACATCTACTCACCACTCACATACTTTACTTCCTTGTGACGTCCCAGCAAGGGGAAAGCCCCTCCCAGTCATGGGAAGACCAACCCACACCTGAATCACTGCATTTCAAAATCCCGTAAACTACGATGGAGAAAGGGAGTTGGTCCCAGCCTGAGTAAGAGCGAGACCCTGTCTCTACTAAAAAAAAATAGAAAGAAATTAATTGGCCAACTAAAAAAATATATAGAAGCTGTTTCTAAGATTTTGCTATTACTGTATTTCATCAATTCTAAACCACACATTTTTCCCATTTTAAAATCTCTGAAATAAGGAATACTTTTTAAAAAATGATGATGTGTAATATTTTAATTGGCAGTGTTTTCCCATAGTGAATGATGTACCTTTGATATAATGAAGAATGGTACAAACAATGCAAACATGAACTTTCTTGTACATGTTGTGTTTCTTTAGTGTAAATACCCCTGAAAGGATAAGTTGCTGGGTTATGAGGTATATTATCATCAATTTTACTAGATATTGCTGAGTTTTTCCCATCACAATTTTTACTGATTTACACTTCTACCACTATATTTTCTTTGGAGTATACCAAGTGGGTATTTATTCTCTGACTTTTTGAGTTTTGTCTCAATCTAATGGGTATCTCATTGTGGTTTTAATATGCATTTTCCTGATTATTAGTGATCTTTGGCATCTTTCCAAGATCTTTTATTTTCTCTAACTCATATTTTTGGGACTCTTCACTGATCCCCCTGCTTCAAGCCTCTTATCCTCCTTTGCCATAGTGGAATCTATCCACCATCGATACTTATAAATATATAGCAGTAGTTATCAAAAGCTACAAAACTATTTATGCCCCAGTAATTCCACTCTTGGAAACTCACATTGAGGAAAAAAATGCTACATGCTCAAAAATGTTAACTTTTGATGGCGAAGAATTGAAAATCACCTACATGTTCAATGTTGGTAGAAATATTAATAAATTATGGCATATTTCCATGATTGAATTCTGTGCAATCTTGAAAAGAGATCTATAATATAAAGAGAATGTATCAATACAGAAAAATACTTTTGATAACTGTGTGACAGTGCTGTAAAAATTAGCAAATTGATCAATGGAATAGTACAAATATCTCCTAACAGAACCAGGTACATAATACACAGACTTAAATTTACGATATAAGAAGAATGGCGGATTACAAAAATAACTAGGCAAAAGTTATTAATTTTTCTATAAAAATCATAACCATAAGATAGAAAACAAGATCCCATACACAATAGCAATGAAAAATAAAATTAAGTAAATGTGAAGAAAAATAAACAAGAAATTTACAGACACTGTGTAGAAAGCTATAAAACTTTCCAAAGAGACATAAAACAGTTTGAAAATGGAGACATACTTTGTTCTTGATAGGAAAACAAAATGATCAATTCTTCCTAAATCAATCTATAAATTTAGTATAATAACCAATCAAATTTGCAACCAGAAGTTCTTGGAGAACTCGACCAAAAATTTGTAAAATTTATGCAGAAGAATGAAAATGAAAAAAATATTCAGTGAATTTGTAAAACAGATGTAATTAAGGAGAGAAAACGAATTCTATGCAGTAAATGTATTTTAAAGCTACAGTATTTAAAGTCTAGAGAGTCAAGAAACAAATTCAAGTGCATACAGGAAATTTACATGTGAAAATGATGGTATTGTAAATTTAATAGGCAAAAGACAAATTCTTTGATCAATTATGGTGTAAAATAGCCATTTTCTGAAAAAATAACCATTTTGCCATTTGGGGAAAAAATAAGCTATATCTATATCTCATTCCTTATATTAAAATAAATTCCAGATGTGAATATAATCTAACTGGTTATTACTTTATCAGTATTAGCAAGGAAGTAAGATACAAAACTGAGATGCAATACAGGAAAACAAACAAATAATTCTGACTATGTACATATTAAGTTTCTATATGTCAAAACACATAATAATAAAAGACTAATTTGTAAAAATATTTGCTGAACTTATGATGAAGGGTTAATTTTCCCAGTAAACAAAAATCTCTTTCAAATAAATACTAAAAAGCAAACAACTCAATAGAAAAACTGACAAAAGATACAAACAGGCAATTGATGGTAGTAATGTGTATGTCTGCAGTTCCTGAACTTTGCTCAACATTGGAATCACCTGGAGATCTTCGAAAAAATATTGATGCCTGGCTCTTGGGTACCCTGATGTAATTGGTATGGTCTATATGACTTGGGCATTGGGATATTTAGAAGCTCTCTGATTCTAAAGTTCAACAAAGTCTGGGAATAACAGAATATGCGATAAGCCTATAAGAGATTATCAGTAATCATTAGAAGAATGTAAGTGATAACAAAGAGATGCCATTTTTCATTTATCAGATTGGCAAGGATACAAAGTTGATAAGACTCAGTGGCGGCGAGGGTGCCAGGAAGAGTCAGCAAAACATTGTTGATGGGATGTTAATTGAAACAAACTTTTTAAAGGGCAATTTGGCAATCTTATGACTATGTAAAACTTGCGTGGCCTTTGACTCAGTAATTCTATTTCTAGGCATTTATTGTACATAAACTCCTGCACAAATCCTCAAAGACCTTTGATTTAGCATTATTCTTGTAACTTTTTTATTTTTGTTGTTGTTATTTGTCTGTTAGCTTTAACAAGGGCTATGGTTTGGAAGTTGTTGCTGGATAGAGGTGGCAGTCCCCCCTCCTATCCCGCCCCCAATGTATCCATGGCTTCTGGGCCTTGGATATTGTCCGACAGCACTCTCCCTTGGGAATCTAGCTGCATCCATGAATTTACAAAGGAAAAGTGAAGCCTCCTGGGGACTCTGACTCCTTCTCATGGAGGATTCCGGTTATTGCAATGTAATTAGTGAACTAAAGACCCCCTGAGGTCAGATGACAAGGAAGGACAACCTCCCAGAGAAGAAATGCACCCTAAGGATGAGGGAATATTGGACTGGTGTTCTGGACTCAGTATTAGCGTTTAGCTTGTTGGAGGCTAAGGCACAGGAATAATGCTGGAACTCCTTCATTTACTCACTTTGCTATTGTGCATCTACTTTGGGGGGACTGCCCCCTCCCTGTCTGTGTGGATTGAGAAAGCTCTATCCTTACCAAGTGATACTGTGCAACCAGGATGCTTTGCTGGGAACCCTTCTAGTTGATCCTGACAGGGCAGGTGCATTCCTTAGCCTGGGCAAATCAGCAGAGATGCTCTGGTGGAGAAGTCTAGGGTCAGCAGATAAGTGGCAGGGTACTGTCTAGTGGACTACAGCTCTGGAAATCCTCTGAGGTATTTGGAGGGAAATCTTGAATCCTCTGCCAACTTGGCAAGGAAGAGAGAGGAATCATTGTAATTTGGATATTAATGACATGTTTTCTAGGCTTTGGGGCAATATTAATAGCATCAGAAATTGGAAACAACCTAGATGATATGATGGTATATTATGTAGACATTAAAAAAAATATTTTTTCTGGCCAGGAAGGGTGGCTCACATCTGTAACCCTAACACTCTTGGAGGCTGAGATGGGAGGATTACTTCAGTTCAGGAGTTCGAGAGCAGCTTAAGCAAGAGTGAGACCCTGTCTCTACTAAAAATAGAAAAATTAGCCAGGTGTCGTGCCGTGTGTCTGTAGTCCCAGTTACTTGGGAGGCTGAGGCAGGAGGATCGCTTGAGCCCAGGAGTTTGAGGTTGCAGTGAGCTACGATGATGCCACTGTACTCTTCCCAGGCAAAAGAGTGAGACTCTGTCTCAAGATAATTAAATAAATAAACAATTTTTAAAAAATAAACTTTTTTAAAAAAAATCTTTTTTTCTAATGGCAGAGAAAAATATCACCATTTATTGTCAGGTAGAAATGACAAATTTTATAATGTGAGCTTAATTTTACATATTTAAGTAAAAGTAAATTTTATGTATGTAAAAATAAAACGTGAGTAAATATATGTACATACAAACAAAATTGATTTCTATGTATATATGTGCCTAGGAAAAAAGACTGGAAGGAAATATGTCAAGGGTCCAAGAAGTTATCTCTTGATGATGAGATTATTGGGAATGTTTATTTTCTTTATTAAACTTTAAAAAATGTCTAATGTCTATACTAAACATATATTATATATGATTTATAGTTAGAAAAATCAACTTTTAAAAAAGAGCAAAATTATTATATTGTAAATAAGGCAAAAAAAAAAAGTCTTTGGAGACGGGGAAAGAAAACTAACATTTATTTCATGCCTGCCATGTTCCAGGCCACCATACCAGATATTTATATATGTCAGCTCTGTCAAAAGAACATAGGCATATTCTCTCATGGCCATCCTCTGTGAGTAGCAGGAGGCCTTGTTCCAGGATGGGGTCCCTTCCCACCCAGGGAAGGCATTCTTCCTAAAGTGCTGGGAGGCCCTCTCTTCCTCCTACCAAGCAGCTGGCCCACTGTCCACCATCTGGATCCTCCTCTTTCCCCAGCTAAAACATCCACTCGGTGGGCAAGGCAGGGAGCCAAGCCATGGCTCACTGAAAGTTTGCCTGAAGCAGGCACTGGAGCCCAGGACAGCAGAGGCTTGGAACTGCAGACTGTGAAAGCTGTAATAACTTTGGGTATGGAAAGGGCTGGCAAGCACAGACAAGGAGTACACTGATGTTGTGCCACACCTGATGGTAAAATAGGGCCATTCTGGGTGGGGAGATTTGATCCCAGTGTAAGAAAGTACTTGGTCACTTGGGAAGTAATAAGCTTCCATTCCTGGAGTTATGCAAACGGTACCTGCTGGAAGGGACAGAGGAGATTCCTACACTGGGCAAGGGGGTTGCTCTAGAATCCAGCTGCTCTGTGCCAGCTTGGAGACTCTCTATCCTGCCATACCCCAGATTCTGGGGACAACTTGCTAATCCCTTTATCTGCTCGAAGCACCTGTGGGAGAGGCCTTCTGGAGGCCAGGCCAACTTTTGTTGCTTAATATGTAAGTAATTCTACTTCTGGGAATTTCACTAGGCAGGGAAAAGAGGACAGGGCAGGGCCAGCCTGGCTTGGTGAGGGAGGCATCTGGGGGAAGGCAGGCCTTTGGGCACCCATAAGTCAGAATCTGTGGATGGCCATCCACTCTACCTCTTTCAGAACCAGCCCTGGAACTCATATCTTGGGGCCACTTTGGTGGGAATATGGAATCTTTTGTCTTCCTACCTGGCTCTCACCTGCTGATCTGGGATGATCTCCCAGAGGAAGTAGCCTTTTGGCTAAAGCCTGGAGGAGAATCAGGAGTTATCTGTGGGCTGTCAGTACAGCACACCAAGACCCTGGGAGGTGGAAGAGGCCGGCATGCTGAGGAACTGAACCCGTGTGTCTGGGGCATGGTGAGTATAGATCAAGGAGGTGAGAGCTGTCTGGGAAGGTGGCTCACATGAGGCCTTGGAAACCATGGTGAGGATTTGGTATCTTATCTTCAGGGACTGGATGGCACTGGCCAGTGTTAAGCAGAGAGGTGGCGTGAATAAGCCCACTCTGGCTCTGGGTGGGGACAGGGTTGGGCAGGACTGGAGGTGGGAAGATGGGTTGTAGTGGCTCAGATGCAAAACAGGTGGTTGCTTGAGCCAGCGTGGAGGGCAGAGGTGGAGAGAAGGATGGGATTAGAGAGGTGTTTCCCAGCAGGACCAACGCCGACGGGTGACAGATTAGACATGAGGGCGAGGCAGAGGGTGCCCCATGGGCTTTAGGAAGCTGGCGTAATACAGAGGGGCAGGCCTGAATTACCAACATGAGGCTGGTGTGGAGGCTCTGAGGGGGCTGAGCCTGGAGCCGCATCTTGAGATGGGGCAAGGTGTGGAAAGGTGGCAGGAGGGGCAGGGGAGCGCTCCAGGAAGGCAGAGTGGGGTGAGGAGTAGGAACGAGCTTGCCTCATCCCACGTGGGCGGCGCAGAGAGTAGGGTGAGCCCCGCAGGAGGGAAGGGCGTGGGCTGTGGGTCACAGGCCACGGAGTGTGAAACCGGGGCGGGCGGCTGGGGTGGGGCCTCTGAGCCAGGTGGAGGTATCTTGATGCCAGAGATAGTGGGAAGCTGTTAGGTTCCTGGGCCAGCAGCCAGTGGCCAGGTAGCACCTGTCACTCAACCGCAGGTGTCAGGGGAGTTAAAGACATCAAGCAGCAGCCACAGAGCTTGTGCTTTCAGAAAGCATTTACTGACCACCTACTCTGCACTCAGGAAGATAATAGCATAGGATGTTTCCGGGGACAATCTCTTGGCTCCCAGGACACCACTTGCTCATTGGTTCCTTCCAACCTCATCGGCTATTCCTTCTCAGTCTCCGGTGGCCGCTCTTCTTCCTTGGCCAGCCAGGCATCCAAAGGTGCAAACCGGGAGGGCACAGACTGCCACCCCTTCTCTTCTGTCTCTTCACCCTGTCCTTTGGAGATCTTATCCAGCTCCACGGCTTAAAAAACATCTATATTCTGTTTTAGGTATTCAAAATGATCATCTCCCCGACCTGTCTCCCGAGTTCCAGACTTGTATTTTCAACTGCCCACCTGACATCTCCACTTGGATATGAATCTCAGGTTTAAAATGTCCAAGACAGAAACCTCCAGTCCCTTCCACCCCAACTCATTTCTATCCCAGTGTTCTCCCGCTGAGTAAGCAGCACCTCCCTGGTACAAATGCACCTGTGATTTCTCATTCTGTATATAACCTATCTGTAAGTCCTGTAAATTTTAGCTCCAGAAAAATCCAGAATCTGTCCACTTCTGATGTTCACTGCTACCACCCCAATCAAGCCGCCACCATTTCTCCCTGAGCTGCAGCCAAAGCCTCTCTTACTTGCCTCCCAGGCTCTCCTCTGTCCCCCAGGCAAGACACAGACCCGCCAAAGGGATCTGTGTGAAATACAAAACAGATAGGCAACCCTCAGATTGCGACCCTGCCGTCGCTCCCCACTGTGCTTCCGAACAAAATCAAAGCTGCTTTCTGCAGCATCCGGCACCATGTGAGGCTCTGACTTCAGAGCCTACCGTTGCCTTCTTCTCTCTTCCCCTGCTCTCTGCTCTCCAGACATGCTGGTTTTCTCTCTGTTTCTAGAACAGAACAACTCCGTGGGCCTTTGCAGGTAGAATGTGCTTTCTCTGGAACACTGTCCAGCAATCTTCTCACCATTCAGATCTTAGTTCAGATGTCACCCCACACACACACCTGGTGTCCCCTCCCTGCTGCCTGTCACTCACCATCACACTTTGTTCTGAGGGCACTGATATCAGACATAGTCAGATGTGGTTCATCATGTGTCTCCCACACTAGAATGGAAGCTTCACAGAGCTAGAGCTCGTCTGACCTGCTCCGCGCTCTGTCTCCCACTCCTAGAACATAGTGGGAGCCCAGTAAATATTTGCTCGATGAATGAAAACATGCTTCAGATGTGGTTCCTGGTCTTTTGAAGGAGCATGACAAGCCACAGGAAGAGTTACCTAAGCACATGGGGCAGGAAATGGTAAGGCTAAGAAGTGATTCACAGCTAAGCTGATAAACTGATATTTCCGTTAGTGTTACTAAAAGACCCAGTAATGGGTGCCTGGAACTGGGCCTGGAAAGACAGAGCCCTAATCCACAGGGTGGTCCTGGAGGAAGCCCTTTGAGGACCAAGAGGGAGGGCAGATGAGGAGCTGCCGGAAGACTGGTGTGTGTGACAGGGAGCCTCATCCCTGCGCCCGACAGGCACGGAGATGCTGGGGCCGAGGGAAGAAACAACAATAAAGTCGTCACAACGACAACGGCAGTGACCCACATGCTCCAGCTTCACATGCTCCAGGCGTGTGCTATGCACGTGATTTACGCCTCACATCGTTTTTCCCCGTAGATGAAGAAACTGAAGTTTGAAGAGGTTAAGAAACTTGTCTGAGGCAATAGGGCTGGCACATGACCGAGCAAGAGATCGAACCCCATCTGACGCCAAAGCCTGCGCTCTTAGCCTCTCTAATGAGGCCACCGCTTTCACAAATGTTAAACCATTATGTTTTAATTGCTCCTGTAACCTCTCAGCTGCCACCTCTAGGTGTGAGTCAGGAGGCTTAAGATGCGAGGGCAGGCAAGGGCAGGCCGCTGGCCTTTCTAGCAAGACAATAGGGGAGAGAGGCTGTCCCAATTCCCATCTCCCCTTTCAGCATGTCAAGAGCCCACCTGGCAGATGAGACAGAGAAACTTCTGGAAAGGAGGTGGAGTCAAGAAGAGGGAGAGGAGAAGAGCCTGCTCACCAGTGTCCGGGAGATTGCAGAAGACGTGTCTTTGGGAAGGGTGGGACCGTGTGGGGCAGAGAAGCTCAGGGAAATGTTTGACCCCTTTCCACATGTGGCTCTGAGATGGGTCGCCAGCAGAGGCCCCGATCCTCCATGGGGCAGCCAGCCCGGTTAAGGGGTGCAGCAGCGTCCTCCTGAGGACTGGGTCATCCCCCAAATGGCCCTCAGCTACCTGTGTGGTAGACACTGGGTTGAGGGACGCAGGTGTGAAGTGAGACCTTCTGGGGCCAGGCACAGTGACCCCACGGTTGAGGCTCAGGATGGACCCACCAAGCCAGGGACCAGAAAAAGGGACCAGAGACCAGAGGGCTCCACAGGAAGTGATGGGACCTTGGCCAGTGCCCCCTTCGAGGGAGGCCTCTGCCGGCAGGAAGAAGCAAGGCTCACCCCCTGTACGACTCAGCCTGGTGCCGCCGCTGAGACCACAGCAGCCAGAGGGGCACAAGAACACGCCACCTCCCCAAATCTCTGGAAGCCCAAAGGAAGCTCACATACCCACCCAGAGGAGAAGCAGGGGAGGCAGATGTGGGTCATCTGGCTGTTACCTAAAGATGCTGTTCGGGCCAGGCGTGGTGGCTCACGCCTGTAGTCCTAGCACTCTGAGAGGCTGAGGCAGGAGGATCGTTCGAGCTCAGGAGTTTGAGATCAGCCTGAGCAAGAGCAAGACCTCATCTCTACTAAAAATAGAAAGAAATTAGCT
>VBSM01001044.1:11215179-11260437 GCA_008086735.1 Cheirogaleus medius | reverse complement strand
AAAAAAAAAAAAAAAAAAAGATACTGTTCGATTTTTGTAGCCCACAAAATTGACCAGATGGGACTTGCTTATTAAAGGCTTTTTCTTCACTAACCACTAGGTGGCTTCATGGGGAAGGCCAAATCAATATAACCCCCACACCTGTCTCTGAGCTGCATGTAATTACATTCACAACCCTGCCGTGCCACTATGCTACATCGCACAGTTTGGGCACTTGTTTTGCACCAGACACTTTGCTACGTCCTTCACATACATGATCCCATTCACTCTTCTCAGTGTCATATTAACAGAAATATCCTCCACCCCAGATTACCCATTGAGACTAGCTTTGTGGCCTTGGGAAAATTCCATAACCACTCTGAGCCTCAGTTTCTTCACCAAATGCAGATACCATCTCTCCCTAGCAGAGTATCAGGCATACAGAATACATTTAGTAAGAGGTCACCACTGTTGTTATCAGCTCTTTTGAGCACCCAGGGAGGTAAGGGCAGGTAGGCAATGGGGGTTGGGGTAAAGCCACTCCTCTGGGGAAGAAAGAAATTAACAAAAGCACAACCTCTTAACTCTGCAGCGATGCAGGTGATCTCATTCGGAGTAAGGAAAGTGAGGTGAAATTTAAGGGGCGAGGAGCCCTCTCCCCAGGAACACAGACATACCTGAGAGCCCCAAGGGACCATGGGAAGTGAAGGTGGGAGATCGGGAGCTTCCAGGTCCTGTGTCTCCTCAAATGCACTGAAATTTCTTCCTGACCTGATGCTTTCTTCATCCCCTTCTGGGTTCTGTGGGACAAATGCATTAGTTCCCAGGCCAGGATGGCCTTCTGAGGCCGGCAGATTCATCGCAGCCACCTCTCTGGGGCTCAGGACAGGCTGTGTGGAGCTGAGGCTTTGTCAGGGCATCCTTGGGGGACTTTAAGGGGTGTTTGCAGAAAGTGAAAGCAGTGCCATCAGATTCCTCCTGGAGATGAGCAGGATGAATTATTAAGGAGCTGAAGGAAGTCTGGGCTCAGCTATAGGAGTCCCACATCTGTCTCTGTGAATATTTTATCTGGAACTGCTCTGGTGGAGAGAAAGTTCTTGTGCTGCATAAAGGAAAGGTAAGCAGGAGCTAGAATCAGGTTTATATAGGGCAGCTCTTAGTCAAGGGAAGCCTGCGTTTCAGGGCTGGGATCCAGGCTCAGAGGCAGCTCCCCACTGCTCAGGAGCTATTTTTAAAAGTGTGAAACTCAATATGTGTGTGTGGGGTGAGGGGAGGAGTGTGGTGGGGAGGGCTGGAAGTGAAGTGGGTGAGACCATCTGGTTCCTAAAAGAGACTCTCTTTCCTGGGAAGGTGAAGACACTCGCCTGGTTCTTGCCTGACACCCCCAGATCTCTATTTTGAGCTCTGAAAAGAATACCCAGCCTGGTGTTCAGGGCTGATGACATGGGCCAGATCAGAATCTAATCATTTACCCTGCCTCTCATTTCAGCCCTTTCTTTGGTTTGGTAGATGCCATGTCTGACAGCTTAAAGGGAATGCTTAATAGTTCCATGTTAAAAACACAAAGATAAAAGCAAAACAAAGCAAAAAGCCCTCTTTGTGTTCTGTTTGCAACTGTTTGTAAATGTACGTTCAAAATATGCATCTTCCTGTCTCTCTGTGCGCTAGCCCTGAGTTAGCCAGCATCCTCTCTGCCTGGGAACACTGTCATCTCCTCCTCTTTTCTGTGGCTTTGGGTGTCAAGTGGACTGTCTCTGGCCTAAACAGCCCTGTCAGAAACCGAGCAACAGCCAGACCTGCACTCAGGCTGACCAGAGTTCCCTGTGTGGGTAGGAGACGTGTGTACAGTGTCATTTTTCTGTTTCTGCTATTTGGAAAAAGATATCTTGAATGGCAGTGTTAATAATGACAAAAGGGGTTGAGGTTCTTTAAAGCACATGCCTGGTCCTCCCACAAATCAAAAGCAGTTTGGAAGTGACTCGAATAGTTGCCAGATCTCTCACCAGTATGGTAGTTAGCAGTTTACAAAGCACGCTCATTTGTGCTTTCCATTTCTTAGGAGGCTTGTTTCTGGAGATCTGCATTAGAAGGCAGTGCTGGCAAATGACTGGGAAAAGGGCAACTATTCCTGCAGGAAGTGTGCAGATGCTAGATAAGAGGAAGCTTGAAATTAGACGAAAAATATCTGTGGATAGAGATATCTAATCTACAAGGGTGTTTGAAACCAAGCTCTTAAAGTCAAAGAGAAAATCATGTGAAAGACCCAGAATAACTTCTGATTGTAGGTGAACTTTCAGAATGTGAGGGAGGCACCTGGATTAGACTGAACATTGACAGGTGATAGTTTATTTTGCAATAAAAAATGGAGACAAATTATCCGTCCTTTATTCAGTTTGCAGTGAGCATTACTTTTGTGAATAACTGATACAAAAAAAAACCAACAACAGCAAAAATTTCAAATGGTAAACTTTGAAAGAATCACATCTTGGGGATAAAAAATGGATCTGGCAAAAATTAAACTTGTTAAGAAATAGTGGCCACAAAAGGAAATTCACAAAGGTAAGGCTATAATGGAAAATTAGTGAAGATTAGTGAATTAAATACCTACTTGTACCTAGGTGTTCTCTTTTCTCTAAATTTTACCTTGATTATAATTTAAGAAATAAATATAGAGATTAGAATGTGGTAAAGACTTCTTTTGGTAAATATGTTTAATGCTTAGTTAAGGTGAAAGGAAGCCCAAGCACCACCATTCAGAGCTCTCCGCCCTGCCCTGGCGTCTGGGAGGGCACCTGGAAGGGCTGCTGTCTACTCCTCGTGACTGCCCACCCCACCCACGCAGCTGAGACCCAGGATGGACGCTGGTTCTAAGCCACTGACCAGTGAGATCCTCAGTCAAGGGTCTGACCTGGTCCCAGCTGCCCGGGATGAAGGATGGAGGCTGCGGCAGGTTGAGGAGTTACAGAGACAGCAGCCCTGTGGGCCGACTGGGTGCGCGGCCTCAAGGGTGGTGGGGAGGAGCCAGGCTTCTTTTCCCTGCCTCGTGGGATGTCCTTCCCGCCTGTTCTTTCATCCTACCCTTGAAGACCCTTTCATTGCTTGGGTCACTTCTCCCTACAGTGGTCCAGACTCCAGGGCTTCTCCCAGGCCAAGAACTATGGTGACAAGATAGACGGGCAGATGGGTGAGAGAGGAGCCCCTCCCTGCAGGCCCTCAGGGACTCAGAGCCAGGGGACGGGGCTCCCACTCCCTGACCTGGTGGGCAGAGGGAGCATAGCAGGGAGGTGCCCTCATGTCATTTCCAGATCTGTGGCAGGAAGCATCCGAAGGTGTGCATCCTTTAGAAATGCTTCTAGAGGATGTCTCCAGGCCTCATATAGGCTTAGTCCCCTGTAAAATGCACCTCCTACATATTAAAAATAAAAACCAAGCAAAAGAATTTCAGCCTCAGCCAAAACAGCTCCAACAAACGTTCTTGCATTAAGCACCATGTGCCCAGAAGTCCTCGAGGGGACCCGGCCACTAGTCCTGCAAAAGGCCCCATTTCCTGCCTGACCAGGCCCTGGGTGCAGCACAGTTGGTCACTCCTGGTGGTGACTCCTGGTATTGCTGGCCTGGGATTCCTGGTAATGCTGGCCTGGGATAGGTTAAATCAGCATTGTTCCTAATGGAAAGTGTGTTCTGAGCTTAAATATATACATAGTCCAAATTCACAACAGCTCCCAGCCCACCCCTTAGCGTGCCCATCTTGCCCTGCTCATTTCTGCTGTGGGTCCTGCTCCCCTCTGAGGCAGGGACTGCATTTGAGCAAAGTGTCCCAAGCATAATAGGAACTTGGCAAATGTTGACAGAAAAGGAAGAATGAAAGGGAGAAAAGGAGAGAGGAAGGAAGGAAGGAGGGAAAAGAAAGCAAAGCAAAGCAAGGCATGGGATGATGTGCAAAAGTAGCAACCGCATTTAATGGTGAAAAGTGACAGGGAACAAGCTGAGATGGATACCCTGAGGGACAGTATATTTGACCCTGACAGATGGCTTTGATGTGTGCATGTTTCAACTCTCCCTGTTTTATAACCTTGGGGAAGGTTTAACTTTGTTCTGTTAAACTTAAACATTTTTTTATGAGAAGTATACTAATTTAATAAACTTTTATCTAGAAAATACTTTATGAACTATACCTAAAATTTATAGTAGAGGAGAGTGGGATTGAGTGGGAGGTTGCATACATAATTTTAAATAAAAGAAAAAGAGAAAACATTTTCTGGAGCAAATTCAGTTAAGCCAATTTAATTTATCTTTTTGTTTAATTTCAACAGGATAATACTGCTTCCATTTTTTTTCACTTATTTTTGTTGGGATCAAGTCTTTTCCACACACCATGAAATTTTACCCATTATAACTTTACCTTTGTGAATTTTCTTGTGTGGCCACTATTTCTTTACAAGTCTAATTTTTGCCAAGTCAATGTTTAATCCTCAACATGTGAATCTTTAAAAGTTTATCATGTGGAATTTTAGCTGGTGTTGGTTTTATTTTGCATTGGTTATTCACAAAAGTATTACTCACTGCAAATTGGATAAAGGATTGATAGTTTCCTTTTATTTTAAAATTTTTATCTTTTTTTTTTTTTTGGAGACAGAGTCTCCCTTTGTCATCCTACTAGAGTGCAGTGGTGTCATCATAGCTCACTGCAACCTCAAATCCCTGGGCTCAAGTGATCCTTCTGCCTCAGCCTCCTGAGTAGCTGGACTATAGGTGCATGCCACTACGCCTGGCTAATTTTTCTATTTTTTTTGTAGAGACAAGGTCTCGCTCTTCTCAGGCTGTTCTGCAACTCCTGAGCTCAAGGGATCCTCCTTTAAGAAAGGGCTTCTAACAAAAAGCCCCTTTGTGAGAAGCAGAGGATGGAAATCACATAGAGAAAGGGGTTGTCAGACAGACCAGAAATCCCAAGCCACTCCAAGAGAAGTGTCCCACTGATGCTTAAATTAAAATTTCCAGAATTGGTTCTTGGTACATTTAACTAATTAATTATGTAGAGTAATGGTGTGTCTCCAGGTTTTGGAAGATGAATACTTACTTAATGAGCATTCTATCCATCTGTAGACCTTCAATTTTAGGGAAGTGAATAAGAAAAAAATTAACAAATATTTTAAAATCCACATAATAAAGTATGTTGTTTAAACGAACAATGGTTATGTTCTCATATTGTTAGGACTCCCTTTGCTCACATATCTATATGTCGCAGAAGAGGAGGCTTTGACAGAGTATAGTTGGGAACAGTTAGTAGAAAAAAGAAAATTGTTTCATATTTACTCCCAGAGGAAACTGAGAATCAGTTTGTGGAGAGCAGAGAGTAGAGCCCGGGCTGGCGAGCCCCGGGGGCACAGAAGCTGCTGCTATTGTCTTAGGTACAGGCAGGCTCTGCCCAAGGCACTTAGGTTTCAGGGAACAAAAATCCACTTAATTTTGCTCCATAAAAGGAGGACAGGGCTTTATCAACAGAAGCTGCCTTATCTCCAGCCATGGATCCAGGCGTATCTCCTTACAGGCCCGAGGAGAAAGAAGCAGGTGACGTCAGGAAAGACTCAGAGGCTAGACTCAGTGCTCCTTGGTGGTTCCTGATTCAAAGGTGTCTGGCACCCACCCATCAGGGACACAGCGGGGGCGGGGGCACTGTGACGAGGTGGGTTTCCACAGCTCATGAGCATATTATTGCAGTTACCTTTCTATAGAAGTATGAGAACTAACGCCTGCTAGATATCAGTCCACAATCAACGTTAGCGCCTTTTCAGCCCAATCCCCCTGCTACAGAAAGTGCAGCTTCAGTAACCTAGCTGAATCCCAGAACTGAGTCATTTGAACATTATAGGTATTTTTGCAACTCCTAAAATGATCTCAATATAATTATTATTTTTACAAAACTAAGATATATTGTCTATTTTGTCTCCCCTGAAGAGGAGGGTGGGTGTTTTCCTAACTTTCCTTCAAGAACAGCTTTAAGGGTGGTGATACCTAACCTTTCCCTGCCCTCCCTTCTCCTGCCCAGCTCTTAGGAGTTCTCCATCGCAGGGTAGGAAGTGGGGTGAGGGCTGGGCCTGGGTTAGAATTTCCCTTATTGTAGGAGCAGAATGCAGAAATGGGGAAAGAAAGGTGGCTCAGGGCTAGCGAGGCTGAAGCTGCAGAGTAGCAACCCTTTGGACTTACCCGACCCCGGCATGGAGGTGCAAACGTCTGGAGCTGCAGAGCCAGAGGTGCATCTGAGCCAGGAAGGTGTCGGGACAGCCGAAGCCCCCTGAGGGCCGTGGAGCCTGAGGGTGTGCTCTGCAAAGCCCTCCCAGTCTCAGTCCCAGAGAGTGGGCAAAGGGGCAAACTGGGCACCCGGTGCTGGTGGGGGGCCGTGGTCAGCCTACCAGACTGCCAGCAGTGGGCAGAGAGGACAACTCCAGAGTAGCTGGAGCATCTGTGACTTATCAACACTGTGGGGCAACACCAGGGTGATGGGCTTGTCTGTGTTTCAACAGTGACACCATGTGGCACTGAGAGCGAAAACAGATGAAGAGTCAGCTGAAAACCTCGGTGGATGGGAACTTGTCCAGTTTCCTCTGCTCAGAACCTTCATGGCCGGGACTGAGCCCCTTGGATAAGTAAGCATCGCTGGGGGTTTTGTGGTTATCACTCATGGGAGAAATCCAAGAAGGAAAGAAATATTTCTAAGCTAGACTGGTTGAAGGCTTGGAGTCAATTAGATTGATAATTTGAAAGAATAGAATCTCAATTTGAAGTCCAGACTAGGAAGTGATTCCATGTCCTTACCTTGGGGGCTGGACACCAGCCCGGCACACACAAAGGTCATGTAAAACACCTAGGCCAAGTAGTGAAACCTTTATGACTTGGGGGGAGCACTCACACATTCTGGGATGAGGTGGACTCACGATGCTTTCACTTTCTCCAGAAGAGAAGCTCTGCCCCTATGGTGCCACCTCCTTCAGCAAGTGGTCTCGCCGCCCACCCAGTTGCTCAATGGACTAGTCAAGACTCTTTCAGTTGCAGGTAGGATCCAAAGTAAACAAGCTGAAGCATTGCAATTCATTGCCTCACCTAGCTGGGAAAGACGCAGGATTAACAAACAGAATAGAAGGAAATGAAGATTCTGAGAAGTTGAGGAAGGTCAGAACCTAGGATTCGAAGCAGCCAGAACTCTTTGTCCTGCTCTTTTCTCCTCTGTCTATGTCCCTCTTTGCCCACGGGCCACCTTCTCTCCTCCCATAGCCAGTCCCCTTCTTCCTGCAGGGAATGTGACCACTGGCAGCCCAATCTCCGCAATACAACATCAAGGGAGAAGTGTTTTCAACAGGCGACTTTATCCTAGGGAGGGACTCTGATCAGCCCCCTGGGCCAATCCCCAGTGCCAAGGAGATGACATCTTGAGCTAGGCCAGTTCTGGCCACCCCCTCCCCTGCCCTGAGGCCATTGGGCAGGAGTTGTTAACAGAGAAGAGTGATGGGAACACTTACTTGGCAGACACGAATCAAAGGCTACTGTGCTCCCTTATGCAGATGCTGGCACCCCCAGATTTTTTTCTTTTTAGTAAACTCAATTGAAGCTCGACACACACAGACAAGAGTGCATGTATCACAAGTGTGCAGCTTGATGGATTTTCACTAGTGAACGTACCTGTGCAACCAGCACCCTAATCAAGAAACAGAACATTACCAGCATCTGAGAAATCCTCCTTGTGCCTCCTTCCAATCATGGCTCTCCGGCTTCCAAAGGAAAATACTATCCTGATTTCTACTACCATAATTAGTTTGATCAATCTTGGAACTTTATATACGTGCAGTCATTCAGTATTATTGTTTCATGCCTGGCTTCTTACATTCAACATCATGTTTACGAAATCCATCCATACCGTGTGTAATACAGTGTTTGTTTTCATAGCTGCATAGTATTCCATCGCATGACTGGAAAATGAAGAGAAAAATCCCAGCTGCCATTGGATTGCACTAGTACTGAGAGCCTTTGCCTAGGCATTTATGTCTTTGAATTTTGCTCTGAATTATATCCTTCTTTGAATATACTTGTGAATGCTGGTTACTAATGAATATTAATACATAATGTTTCTACCTGAGTTTAAAAGCATATTTTGTGGAAAGTTTACAGAGTGATGAGTATGCCCTGTGTTCTTGGGGACCACTCCTCCACACCTGGGCCAGCCGTGCGAATTGTCCTGACAACGGTCACTTGGCAACACCGCCCCCTGGTGGCAGGCAGCCTTCTGAACTGCAACCTTGGCTCATAGACTTTAATTGTTGGCTTTTTAAACCAGGCAGTATAAGTATAGCATGTGTCACAACCCAGGACATAGGTTATATGTGAGCCAGTTGTCATTTATGCAAATAGAAGTGCGCCATATCTATGGAACTGGATCCAGTCAGGATGCAGGTCCGTCTTTAAAATACTGATGCAAATTTTAAAATAACAACCACCATTTATGCAGTACCTCAACTATGCATCAGGTACTGTATTATACCAAATTCACATACAGTATGCTGTGCAGTCCTCCCAGCAATGCTGTGAAGTTGTTATTGCTGTCTCCTTTTAAAGATGAGGAGACAGAGGCTTAAAAATTTCGATAATCATCTCAAGGTACATGGAGCCAGGATTTGAACTCCAGCCCTCTCCCATGGTCATGATCTCTTCTGCTTCCTCCCAGGGCACAGGACGCACCTGGCTGCTAAGTGCTCACTGAGGTTCACTCCCACAGACCAGCCCCCTCCCTGAGGAGGGCTGGAGTTGGAAAAGAGCTCGCACTTTCTCCTGGGGCTCTCAACTGGGAGGCAAATACTTCTGGCCCCTGGCCACACTCACAAGGGAGACAGGTTGTTTTTCTGACTAGTAGAATGCCAAGACAATGACTGGGGCACGTTGTACCAGGGTGGGCTTAATGCACCTAAAGGCCAAAAGCCTGCACCAGGATGCAGTCAGGTCAGCTTGTTCTCTCTCAGGTCAGCTTGTCCCTACTTCACTGCTCAGGGGTTAGGTAGGATGGCCAATTGGACCCTGTTTGCCCAGGGTCTTCTCTATTTTTGCCCCCAAATTCTCCCATCTCAGGAACCCCCTCAGTCCCAAGCAAATTGACTCTCCCCCTCAATCTCGGACAGTAAGTCCCAAGCTGCGCTACAGATTCAGCCGTCCTAGATCCTGGGAGAGGACGAGAACTTCTTGAGGCCTCCTGGCCTAGGACATGTGGGCCAACCCAGCAATTAGCAGAGCTCTGCACTGGGACTGGGGGTTATCAGGGGCTTGTCCTGCCTGTAAAAACGTGCTCTGGCTGCACGTGGGGCTGCCCAGCATGTGAATTCTGCAGGCAGGTGGCCTGGATTTGGATCCTGGCTTCACCTGTTGCTGGCTGTGTGGCCTTGAGCAGATGATTTCACCAACTCCAAGCTCAGAACCTAACTCTTAGCACAGTACCTAAGAGTACTCAGCGGGCTGTTGTGAAGATTAAATGAAAAAATGCAAATGCTTAGAGGTGTTCAACCAACAGGTTATACAAAATAAATGACAGCCATTGCCGTTTCCCTTTGTTCCTCACACAGAGAGCTGCCAAATGGCCTCCCAGGTTATGATCCTAAGACTTTCACTTATTTTTATTATGAAATGTTTCATAAATACAAAGGACTATATATACTACATATTCACATATGTAATGTGAAGAGTAATAAAATACATATCCAGGTACTCAAAACCCCTCTCCTTCAGCTTAAAATAGAATATTACCAATGCTTTTGAAGCCCCTGTGCCTTCCTCTCTAACCTTCCCTGCCAGGGTAACAACTAACCTGAATTTTGTGTTTATCATTTTCTCACTTATTGTTATACAGGACAATTGTTATAACTTATTGTTATACAGGACACTATATATTATAGTGTCCTTTTCTTCATCTGTGGCTGCATGCAGTGAGCTGAAAGTCCCTAGGATCCCGTCCAGCCTTGAACTCTGGTTGGGCGGCCACTGGCTGCTGTGTCCTCCTCTTCCTTGTGCTCCTGCGCCTTTTAACATCATTGTGGGGCCTGATCTCTTTAGAGCTCCATGTGTCAGCGTTCCTTTTTCCACTCGTTCAGAGCATTTGCCTATTTTATTCTAAAAAATGTCAGACTGTGCTTCTGAGATCCCCTCTGTGAGCACATCCCTCTTACCAGACATGACTTCTCAGAGGTAGCTCACTGTGGGACAACTTCTCAAACTGCCCCATCTGCAAAGACCAAGAGTCTTTCTAGAGTACATCATTGCTCTCACCACCACTGGTTTTTCAGACTAAAACCTCAGAGTCTTCTGTGAACCTTCACCTTCCTTAAGTCCCTGCATCTGATCTGTCACAGAATTTGGGTATTTTTTTCCTTTAGAATGTCCCTCAGACTCTTTCTCTCTCTCGTTCTCCCTACTTGCTCACTTTAACAAAGCCAGCTGCCTCAGGACAAATGGCCCATGAGGAACTGAATCCTGCCAGCAGCCACATGTGTGAGCTTAGACACAGATCCACCCCTAGTCGAGTCTTGTGATGACTGCAGCCTGGGCCAACACCTTGATTGCAGAGGACCAGCTGAGTCACGCCTCAATTCCTGACCCACAGAAACTGAAGGAGTTCCAGGAAACCGTTGTTAAGAAATGGAGATGGTGGGCTTCCTGATCTTCCTGAAATTTAAGGAAATGAATCTAAGATTTCATAATTCAGGATGACAGGATTTTGTTTTATCATCAAATGGACACTGCATTAGTCAGTGCTCTGCAGAGAAACAGAACCAACAGGATATGTGTGTGTGTGTGTATTTTAGACCATTAAATATGAAATGTCTAATTTCAAATCAAAAGTTTAGTTTATTATATGTCAAACAAGAAGCAGTACAATTAATCAAAGTAGAAGCCTAAACTATCGACACAGTTTTGCTATCTTAATGGCGGCCTGTTTATGCCAGCAGCAAAGAAGCCTGGAGAGCTAGTGGTGATGAAATCACGAAAGGCATTTTCCGCAGCTTGTTGAGAATTGAATATTTTTCTTTGCAGGAAGTGGTCCAAAGCCTGGAAGAAGTGGTAGTCAGTGTGCGACATGTGGGTCCAGCGTTGTCTTGCAAGAGGATTGGCCTGTCTCTATTGACCAGTCTTGGCTGCTTAATCGCAAGCATCCTCATTTTGTCCAATTGGTTGCAGTAGACACCCACTGTAATCGATTGACCAGTTTTCATGAAGTTGTAGTGGATAATACCAGTGCTGGACCACCAAACAGACACCATTAGCTTTTTTTTGGATGAATATTCGGTTTTGGACTGTGTTTCAGCACTTCATCTTTATCCAACTATTGTGCCAAACACTTGCGATTGTCAAAAAGAATCCATTTTTCATCACACGTAACAGTACGGTGTAGAAATGGTTCGCCTTTATGTCATGACAGCAAAGAAAGGCAAGCTTAGAGATGATTTCTCTTTTGACACTCATTTAATTCATGAGGTACCCATCTATTCAGCTTCTTTACCTTGTTGATTTGTTTCAAATGGTCCAATATTATTGGAATAATAACATCAAACCTTGCTGCTAATTCACACATAGGTTGAGTTGAATTCTCTTCCGCTACATCATTATCCACCTTGGTCTCAGGTCACCCACATGGCTCATTTTCAAGATTAAAATCACCAGAATGCTCGTTCTTCAGACAACCATTGTTAAAAAGAGAGAGAGAAAGAAAAAAAATAATAATAAAAAAATAAAATCACCAGAACAGAACTTCTGGAACCATTAACGTACTATGCGTTCGTCAGCCACATCCTTCCCAAACATTTCACTGATATTTCAAGCTGTGTGCACAGCATTGGTTCCATGATGGAACTCATATTTGAAAAGAACATGAATTTTTTACTTATCCATGGTTTCACAAAAATTGCTATAAAAAATTTTAATGATAATCACAAGCCAAAAACCATGTGTTTGAAAGAATGAGGACATACCTTCATGATAAAAGCAAAACAAGAAGTGTCAAAGTGAAAATGTCAGAGATATCAACTGTCAAACTTAGTACTCAAGGAAATCAGACATTTCATACTTAATGGCTATATATCTGACTATATTTATATGACTATATATGATTATATATGTATGACTCTATATATATGACTCTATATATGTATAAGTCTCTCTCTCTCTCTGTCTCTCTCTCCATATATATATATACATATATATATGGAGAGAGAGGGGTATTTTAAGGAATTGGCTCATACAATTGTGAAGGCTTGGTGAGTCCAAACTCTGATGGGGTTGGCTGACAGGCTGGAGACTGAGAAAAGAGCTGCACTTTGAGTCCAGAGGCCCTCTGCTGGCAGAATTCCTTCTTGCTGGGGGAAGGTCAGTCTTTGTTCTATTAAGGCCTTCAACTGATTGGTCGAGGCCCACCCACACTATGGACCGTTACCAGCTTTACTCAAAAATCCACTAATTTAAATGTTAATCTCCCCTCACAGAAACCTCCAGGACACTTTTTGACCAAATATTTGGGCACTGTGGCCCAGCCAAGTTGACACATAAAATTAACCATCACAGTTACCCTACATCAGGTTAAGTAAATGCCCTGATTTATTATGAGCTTTTCATCAATTCTGAGTTTGTGTTGAATTTTCTCAAGCAATTGCTTTTATGTTGTTGTTGTTGTTCTCCTTCGGTCTATACACTGTTCAAAAATTGTAAGTTTTCTAATATGTACAACCATTCTTGCATTGTTGAGATGACTCCAATTTGATCAGGAAAAAAAATGTCTCTCAGTCCATCTTGTTCACCAGTCCCACCGCCACAGCCTGTGTTGAGCAGAGTGCCAGCCCCGTCCTGGGACAGGTGGTGACAGACAGACAGCCTACTGGGCCTTCCTGTCTCTGCTGGTTGTCTCTGGGCCTGGCCCGGGAGGGGCCCACAGGCTGCAGGAAGAGCATTGTGCGATTCACACGGGAGCCTGGGTGGGGGCCTGACAGCGGCTCACACAGTCGTGGAGGCTTGATGAGTCAGAGTCTGACGGCACTGGCTGACAGGCTGGAGACTGAGGGAAGAGTTGCACTTTGAATGCAACTGCAGCCGCAGTCCTCGCCCGATCAGGGTGGGACTGCTAGGGCCTCCTGGCCCTCAAGTAGTCAGGGGGCCTGGGATGATGGTAGCTAGTCAGGGGTCAGGGTATGACACAGACAAACACACTCACGTGGCAGGTATGCCCTTGAGCTTCAGCCCGGCCCACTCTGGCGGCCGTGTGGAACTCTCCTCGGCCATCTGTCTGGCTTTATCGAAAGTTCCCCAAATGGAAGGAATCTCTTTTTCTACTTGCACCCTCTTTCACTGTCCAGAGCAGAGATGCCTGGAGTTGGCCAAACCCCAAGGTCAGGGGCACAGTCCTCCCGACTGCCACATTTTCCCTGGACTTCTGACCCCCTCTACAGGGAGGGTTACCAAACTCTACCATCCGAGGGAACAGTCCCCACAAGACTGCCCTGACTTCAGTCACCAGCTGCAAGTTCAGGAGTTCTCCCAGACCACCTTCTATTCAGACCAGCTGGCTGCAAATTTGGGGGTGCTGACACCCACCCTCAGGTTCAATAATTTGCTAGGATGAGTCACAGAACTCAGGAAAGTACTAAACTCACGATCACAGTTTTATTATAGTGAAAGGATGCAAATTAAAATCAGCCAAAGGAAGAGACATACAGGATGAATCTGGGAGCAGTCCAATCACAGGGCTTCCAGGCAGGCATCGTCTCCCTGTGGAGTTCTGGGCGGTGTCACCTCCTCCTGGCCACAAAGTATGACGATACACACAGAGCATTGTCAACCAGGAAAGTCAAGGCTCAATCAGATGCTGCCCGTGTGACTGTCCTGTATTCTCCAGCCTTTCCTGGACTAATAATCTTAGTTCCTCTGGGTGGCCAAAGTCCCCAAGCAAACAAAGACACTGTTGTCAGACAGGACATTCCAGGGCCTGGAGATCACCTCCCAGTAGCCAGAGAGGCTAGACCTCTCTTTGGGTGAGGTTAACTCTTCACTCAAAATAGGGCATGTTACAAAGTCGGCGTCTAAAGATGCTGAGTGGTGTAGTGGTCAGAAACCTGGGCATTGCTTCCAGAAGCTTCCAGTTCCAGTCCTGGCTTTGGCACTTTGAGGTTAGTGATCTTGAACAAGTTGCTTAATCCTGTTGGTGCCACCTGCTAGAGACAGCTGGGAACATCCCAGTAGTGGAACAAATTTGGATTTATTGGTACTTGTTGCAACTAAGGCGACTGTCATACCATGGCGGGTTGCAGTAAGTGGTGTGTGTGTTGGGGGGTGCGTCTTGTAGGATTTGGGCTTGTAGGAGATGATTTGAATAAATGTTTAAGGGAGCAAAGTTTTGCTCTGGCTGGGTGCTGTCAGGAAGTGGGGGCAATTCTACAATTGGGTATCTTCATAATTTTTATCTAACAGGTAGGGGAACAGGGCAGGGCTAACAAGCTGTCACTGGTAAAGAAACAGCAATCTCTCGAGTGAAACGGCAGAGGTAATGTTGGGCCGCTTTTGTTATTTCACAGTGCTCGTGTCTTTGTCCGTGCTCAACTTATTTCTGGTGTGGCCTTGCTTCTGTCTTTCCCCGTCACGGTTGCATAGTGACCCTGTGGGACACTGGTGCTCCGCGAAGGGTTTGTGTTCATCAGGAGGACACCATGGCCCAGCAGCTGGTGCCAGGTCAGCTCCCAGCGGACTGAGTCAGGGCATCCTTTTTTTCTTTTCTCACGGCTGAGTTTCATCATTGATAACATGGAGATAATACCACCTAACACATTAGGCAGCTGGGAGAATTAAGGGAAATAATGTAAAATGCCTGACATAAAATAAAATACAACAGCCAGTAAATTCCATCGCCATCACTGTTAAAAACATAAGAGTTTATGATAAAATAGGGAAAATGGAGAATCAAAATAAAGCCAAATACAGATGAAGCAGAGGATGAGGGCAATCCCTGAGCCGAGGTCTGTCCTGAAGCTCCCATTGTGACCCCCTCCCCCGGGGGGCCCAGGTAGCCACAGTTGTGTGTGAGTGTGTGTGCGTGTGTGCCCTTAAGTGAGAGAGGTTAGAAGTGTTCCCTCAATCCATAAAAAGGATTATATACCACGATTAAGCAGAATTTGTCCCAGGTATACAAGGATGGTTTAACATCCAAAAATCAATTAATGCAATACGGCATATTAATAGAACACAGGATGAAACCCACATGGTCATCCCAGTAGATACAGAAAAATAATTTGACAAAATTTAGCACCTTTTCATGATAAAAACACTCAACAGACTAGGAAGAGAAGGGAAATTCCTCACCCTGATAAGGGATGTGTAAGAAAAACCCACAGCTAATACCCCATTGAGTGTTAAGAGACATAATGCTTCCCTCCAAGCGTCAGGAACAAGACAAGGACGTGTGCTCTGGCCACGTCTATTCAACATTGTGCTGGAGGTTCCAGTCAGGGTGATTAGGAAAGAAAAAGAAATAATAGGCACTCCCATCAGAAAGGAAGTAGCAAATCATCTCTATTTGCAGAAGACATGATCTGTCTATAGAAAATTCTACGGGATCCACAAAAAAGCATTAGAGCTAAACAAGTTCAGTAAGATTGCTGAATACAAGATCAGTATACAAAAATCAATTGTATTTCTATAAAATGTCAATGAATAATCTGAAAATGAAATTCAGAAAATAATTCCATGTATAACATCATCAAAAAGAATAAAATACTTAGGAATAAATTTAACTAAGCAAGTGTAAGACTTGCATGCTGACAGCAGGAGGCGGCGGCAGTGGGGGAGTGGGAAGGGGAGGGAATATGTTCCGGACATACTGTGATTTCTGATGCCTAAAGCCACCTGTCAGGTCAGACCATCTCCAGCCCTTCCTGTCCCTACTCCTGATCTGACACCTGCAGCTTGCACCCCAAACTCACTCTGTTCAGGTGTGAAAGTGATTATGTGTGTGTGGTTGAACCAGCCGTTCTACACACTGGCCTGGTGAAGAGTTTATTTTCAACTCTTCTCAAAACAGCCATGAACATAAGGAAGAACTTTGGGTGGGGTGCAGCCCCCTCTGGGCAGTGACACCAGCTGCAGAGGTGGCCCGGGCCTGGGAGAGCCCAGAACTCCAGCCACGGAGGGCGTGGCTGTGCCCAGCGGCAGATTGGGTTAAGCCTCCAACCCCTGGAGGGTCAGAGTGTGGACCTCAGGGTCCTGGGGACTCTGAGCGGCCTCAGGTCTGCGTCCCTGGAGGCCTCCCCTCTGGGGCTCTGTGCTTCAGCGCAGTCCTCAAGGCCTGCAGGATGGCGCCCTGGCTGTTCCGCACGTTGTAGTCGCTGAGCCGCAGCAGGCGGTCAAAGTCTTCCTCCTTGTAGGTCATGTTGAACAGGGCGTAGGGGGAGGTGGCCTTGGTAAGATCCACTTGGCCAGCCTGGAGCTCTGCGGGGCTGCGCAGGACACCTGCCGGGAGTGGGAGGGGATCAGGGGAGGGACACAAAGGCCCCCACAGCTGGGGCACGGGGGAGGGCTGCTCCCCACTGGAGAGGCACTTGCTTTTCTCCCCGCTCTCTGTGTCCTTTGCCCAGAAATACAAATGTGAGGAGTAGGGTCGTATTTGGAGGTATGAGGAATTTGCTGCTCCCACATTTTCTTGAGGCATGCGTGACACTTCTTCCACTACCCAGGCAACACCCCCCACCCCGCCCCTATCTGTACATTGCTCCAGGGTAAGGTGGAAACAGCCAGAACAAGGAAGTCAACTGGGTTAGCGAATAAATTCTCAAAGCTCACAGTGGAAACAAGGGGACTTCAGCTTTGCAAGAACCAGTCTTTGCTGAGAGAGAAAAGTTCTCTGGAATTCCAAGCTGTGGGCTGAGCATGTTAACAGAAAAGCTGGGAGATTTGCAATTGTGGCAGGAACTAGAAGGCTAGGAATAATGCACAAAGGCAGAAATTAGTTTTCCCACCAAAAGGAGATAAAATTCTGACCAGTCGGTGAGAGGAGAGGATAGGATGGAACGGGATGAGCGTTTAGATTTCAGGGGCCCCTGAGAAGGGGGCCCCAGGCTGGGCAGGGGTGGGATGGGAGAGAGGCCAACTGAACCCCTCACAGAGCAAGAGGGCAGAGGGGCCCAGGGGTCGCCAGGAGTACCAGGGGAAGGGGACGCCAAAAGAGGCTGGAGTCATGACAGAGAGGACAACAGCACAGTGACCTTGCAAACAGAGGCTGTGGCAGGGACATGGGCATCAGCGATAGAGGCCAGGGCAGGTGTCCAAAGACTAGGTGGGACAGGCTGCCTGGCTACTGGGGAGGGGCTGCCTCACCAGGGGCTGAGTGGTCCTTGAAGGAGGCATTGACCAGCGGGAAGTGCAGCAGGACGGGGGCCTCGGGGCAGGCAGGGTCCGAGAAGAGGTGGCACTCCCTGGGCTGACTTTGGTCCTGAGGGCTGGGCTCCACTCGGGGGAAGGGCAGCCCCTGGGCCCGGCAGTACAGCTCAGTCTGCTGCAGCGCCTGGTAGGGAGAGGGTGGCCCAGAGAGAGCCAGGCCAGCCCAGATCAGTGCTGGGACGCTTCCAGCCCAAGCTGGCTGTCTCGGTGTTAAGACAGCAACCTGGTTCTGTCCTGTTCATGGCCCAGCTAAGCTGCATAGTGCCTTGGAGGGAGACCTGAAGGGAGTATGAGGATCCCTGTGGTCTTTGACGTTTAAAATCTTTAGGTGGGACACAAAGCCAGCACCCTCCCACTCCAATCTGGATTGCTATTGCTGGATTAGTCAAGTCCTAGAGCCTAGAGGACCTCTGTAGGGGAATACATCTGTGCAGAGTCCCCAGGGGAGGTCTGGGGGGCTGGATGTGGAGATACCCGGGGTCTCCTCTCAGCTCTGTCTAGCTGTCCCTCTTTGGTGCAGGTGTGGAGAGGTCTCCCTTCCTGTTCACCTGTCCTGGGAGCCCAGGGCCCCAGCACCACACAACTCTTCCTAGTCGAGGACTCTGGCAGGAGCCAGTGGATCAGGGCCTGTCACCCCTCCTTCCCTTCCTCCCTGTGGGGACCTGGGAGGTGTGGGGCAATGGCTCAGTGGCCCTGCTGCCTTCCCCTGGAGCTTGGCTTGGCTGAGCAGAGGGGTTCCTGTGGGGTGACCAGAGGTACCTCAAAGGGCGAGGACAGGGAGTAGTCGAAGGACAGGATGAGGTCCAGCCTGCGGCCTGGCCGGAACATGGGGGGACAGCTGGTGTTGATGAAGTAGCAGGGGTCCACTAGGCAGAGCTGGGGCTCCTGGGGCGTCAGCTGGCCGGGGGTGGAGTCTAGTTGACTGTCTAGTGGGAGAGGCAGTGACAGTCAGAGGCAGCCACCTTGCCACCAGTCATCCACCTGCACTTACCTCCACGTCCCCTTCTTACCTTTGGGTCACTCCCTGAAAGCTCATGTGGCCCCAACCCTTCCCCAAGACCTCCCGAGGGGATCTTCTCCAGGCCACACCCCAGAAGGAGATGCTGTGACCCCCAAGGCCTCTGCCAGTGCCTGGCCATGCCTCTTCCCCAGTGAGGAGCCTAATCGTGTCACCTGGGGACCTAAGGGGAGAGCCCTTACCTGCCCAGGTGGAGAAGTCTTTCTGGCTGCAGTAGTCCCAGTGCAGCTGGAGGCCCCGGAGGAAATTGGGGCTGTGCTGGTGGAGCGGCCTGCCTGTCAGGAAGCCCTTGAATGCCTGGGCCAGGGCCGTTCCCGGCTGCAGCCACAAGGCATCCAGCCACGAGGAGGTCCCGGAAGAAGCCAGGGGCTCCTTCTCTGCAGCCAGAGAAACAGACCTTGGTCTAGGGGAGACCTGGAAATTCCTGGCCCTCCTTGCCCTCAGATGCCCCCTAACCAGAGTCTGAAGAGATCAGCCTCATCCCAGGCTCCCCCGGCGCCCCTGGCCCACCTATGTTCCTCATCTTGTCCTTGATGTGTTGCTTCCAGGCCTCCCCAGAGCTGGTGAGGTCGTACCAGGCGTCCAGCAAGTTCAGGGAGTAAATGTTGCTCCAGATACCTGAAGGCCAACCCCGAAAGACAGGTCAGCCCTCAGGCCCCAGCGCCCTGTCTCCCCTCACCTGGAAGCCAGTGGCCCCACCCTTGGGTGCTGGTGGAAAATGGGAGCGGGAAGAAGGCTGCACTGGCAATGGTCCTTCCGAGCCACCCAACCCTACCCCTCGTCCCGGGGCTCTGCTCAGACCCAGCTACAGGAGCCGTGTCCATCCAGAGCCCTGGCCTGGACCGGTCAGGGCCTTCAGAGTGACACTCTCACCTTCCAGAAAGCAGATCCGGGGCTCAGGGCGCCTGCTCATCAGCCGCCCCATGAAGAACTCGGAGCCAAAGAGTTCAGGAGGGATGAAGGCCCCATACTTCAGGAACCCGACCTCGTAGGGGGAAAACTCGACCCACTCTGATGGGGTGGGAGGGAGAGCAGGGGTGTGAGGAGACTGAACTGGGGGAGCCCCAACTTGGGCAGGGGCCAAAGATACTGCCCCCAGCAGGCCTCAGCCTCCCTCCTGCGTGGCACTGACACAGCAGAGGTGAGGAATGCACACTCTAGGCCAGGGGTCCTCAAACTACGGCCCGTGGGCCACATGCGGCCTGCCGAGGACATTTATCCCGCCCGCCGAGTGTTTTTGCCCGTTTTGTTTTTTTACTTCAAAATAAGATATGTGCAGTGTGCATAGGAATTTGTTCATAGTTTTTTTTAAAAACTATAGTCCGGCCCTCCAACGGTCTGAGGGACAGTGAACTGGCCCCCTGTTTAAAAAGTTTGAGGACCCCTGCCTAGGCTGACCACCCCCACCCTGCCTCGTCTACATTCTCAAATACCCCTCACCCCAGGGACAGAGAGCTCCCCTGGCTAGCCCCTGAGCCCATTGGCACCAACACCTTTCCAGAAGATGGGTCAATCTAGGCAGGAGTTTCTCTGGGGACTCTCAGAGTGCAGACGATTTGGGGGTGGTATATGGCAAAAGGTGGGGTGGACCTGACTGTACCCTTGAAGTCGAGTGTCTCCAGATTGTTCTCCTTGACATTGAGGCCCAAGTAGAGAGGCAGAGGGTTCTGACCCCGCTCCAGTGCGGCTCTCTGTCCTGACAGCTTCTGATCCATCACCTGTGTTCAGAGGGAAAATTGGTACTTTTACTGCAATTGCACAATTTCTGCCCTGGGGAACGTTTTGGAAAAGGTCAGCACACCCCTCCATTTACTGCAACAGCATTCAGTATGCCCTTTAATAGCTCACCAGGAAGCTGTAGCAGGACAGTCTCTAGCCCCCCAGGTCCCAAATGAGTATCCCCAACCCTGCAGAACACCATTCTGATGACCCAAGGTCCCACTGGAAACCTTGGAGCTTGGTGCGGTATTGGCAACGTGTTGTGGGTTGGGCATTGTGTGTGGTAGACTAAAGGGTGTGCAAAACCCGTTGTTCAGAGTTGAAGGAAAATGTGCAAGATCTTCTTAAGTCAGGGAAAGAAAAGGAGAAAAACTGTAAGTTTCGCCTTGTGGAATGGTAAGTAGCTTCTAAGCAGTTCAGTGCCAGCCAGCAAAAGATTAAAGAAAATAGTCTCAAATAGATAGTTTGGGAAGCTCAGATTATAACTGGTGTATTTTACAAGAAGGTTTTTATAAAAACGGAATCGATATTAGAGACGTGCATAGACTAATAAAGTTCTGAGTAAAGATTCAGAGTGTGATATTTCTTATGATTAATATTAATGAAATTGTGATTTGTCATGAATGGAGTTACATTTTCTGAAAATTTTAAATGACTTTTTATACTTTAGATTAGAGATAACATATACCTGTTTTTATCTATAGACTTTAAAAATTAGAAATAACATGAAAATTATCTGAATAAAAGATTTTTTTTAAAAGCCTGTAATGAATGTTATCTGTAAGAGGTAAGACATGATAACAAAGTAGATAAGGAACAATAAACTGAAAACATTTCATATTGGGGCAAAAATTTTAAAACAGCATAGGTGCTCATTTTTAAGAATATATAGATGTCTAATAATAATATCATAAGAACTTCTATTTTCATGAATAATATAAAACGAATTAAGTTTGTGTTTTAAAAAATGACTATAAACCTAATGCATAGAACCATGTGTGAAGTCATTACTGGAGGATCAAATGATAATTAAATAAAAGTCTTCTTTATAGCCTAAGATCAAACTGCAATTTCTAGTACCTTGTAAAGTGAACTGTTAAAACAAGCTTCTCCCACTCTACAGTAATTAATTGTTGCCCCCAGGCAGAAAAGTCAGTTATTAAAACACAACACCTTCAACACTGAATATGAACTTAAACAGTAGATCCAAAGAATATACAGGAAACAGTAATAAAATAAAAATATTTCAAGTAGTTCAGATGGCTTTATAAATTCAATGCCATGTCAATCAAAATCCCAACAACATTCATCACAAACCTTGATAAGCTGATTTTATCATGTAATTAGAACAGCAAAGGACCATGCACAGCAAAGAGAATTCCGAAGAACAACCCAGGTAGCAGAGGAGGGTAAACTTACTCTAGCAGATAACAGGATTATCCCAAAACTACAGTAATTAAGTCCCTGTGCTGTTGGCATAGAGATAGAAAATCAGTCCTGTTAGAAGCGAAGAGAGCACTTCGCAAGAGGCCCATGAATACAGGACACCTGACACATAACAGAAGCAGCAATGCAGATAAATGGAGAAAAAATTCAATAAATGAGACTGGGAAAATTTGCTATCAATATGAGAAAAAAATAAAATTGGATCTTAATGCATGTGATATCTGAAGATAAATTCTGGGTGTATTAAAGTCCTATTTGTAAGAAACAAATCTCTAAAACTTTTATAAGAATATATAGGCCAGGCGCGGTGGCTCATGCCTGTAATCCTAGCACTCTGGGAGGCCGAGGCGGGAGGATCGTTCAAGGTCAGGAGTTCAAAAGCAGCCTGAGCAAGAGGGAGACCTCGTCTCTACTAAAAATAGAAAGAAATTAATTGGCCAACTAAAAATATATAGAAAAACTTAGCTGGGAATGGTGGCGCATGCCTGTAGTCCCAGCTACTCGGGAGGCTGAGGCAGGAGGATCGCTTGAGCCCAGGAATTTGAGGTTGCTGTGAGCTAGGCTGACGCCACGGCACTCTAGCCTGGGCAACACAGTGAGACTCTGTCTCAAAAAAAAAAAAATATATATATATATAGAAAGGTATTTTATAACTTTGGAAGAGGTGAAAGGAAAACTCCCCAAAGCACAAACCGTAAAAGAAAAGAATAACTTAGATTATATTAAAATTATGCATTAAAGCCATTATAACTGATAAAGGATTAATATAGAGACTATATAAAGAATTCCTGCAAAACAATATGAAAAAGACAAATTAAATTGGAAAATGGAAAAGGATTTGAGTAGATAATCCATGGAAGAGGAAGCACAAATGATAAATATACTTGAAAATATGAATAGTTTCACTAAAAATCAAAGAAATGCAAAACTACAATAAACTTTTCATAGTTGAACAAAAATTTAAAATTCTGCAGAAGATGTAGAGAACAAAGGAACTATTATACACCGGTAGTAGGAGTGTGAATTAATACAACTCCTTTGGAGAACAGTTTGGCACTAGCTAGGGAAGTTGAAGGTGCATGACCGAATGGCCGAAAAATTCAATTACTGGGTACGTATCTTGGAAGCTTAGAGAATCTCTAATACGTGTGTATAAAGAGACTTGTATAAAATTGTTCATGCAAATGATATTATATTTTCTTAAGGATAGATACATTAAAATTATGTGAATTGGAAAACCTAGAAGAAATGAATAAATTCCTGGACACATGCACCCTACCAAGACTGAACCATGAAGAATTAGAAAATCTGAGCAGACCAATAACAAGTAATGAGACTGAAGTAGTACAAGGTTACAATGAGATATAGTTGTGCTGCTGCACTTCTGGCATGGGAAACAGAGTGAGACCCATCTCTAAAATAAATAAATTTATTTATTCATTAAATTAAATTTAAAAAGAAAAAACTAAAGACTCCATCAAAAAACTCTTTGAAGTGATAAATGAATTCAGCAAAATTGCAGAATACAAAATTTGTAGTGCTTCTATACACTAATAGTGATTGACCTGAAAAAGAAATCAAGAAAGCAATCCTATTTATAATAACTTCACCCCTGCAAAAACAAAACAAACAAACAAAAAAACACCTAGGAATAAATTTAACCGAAGAAGTGAAAGATCTCTACAAGGAAAACTATAAAACACCAATGAAAGGAATTACAGAGGACCCCCAAAAAAGGAAAGATATTCCATACTCATCATGCTCATGGATTGGAAGAATTAATACTGTTAACATGTCCATATTACCCAAGTGATCTGCGAATTCAGTCTAATCCCTATCAAAATACCAATGACATTCTTCACAGAAATAGAAAAAATAATCCTGAAATTTACATGGAACCAAAAGACTGAATATAGCTAAAGCAATCCTGAGCAAAAAGAACAAAGCTAGAGGCATCACACTTCCTGACTTCAAATTATACTACAGGCCGGGCGTGGTGGCTCACGCCTGTAATCCTAGCACTCTGGGAAGCCGAGGCGGGTGGATCGTTTGAGCTCAGGAGTTGGAGACCAGCCTGAGCAAGAGTGAGACCCCATCTCTACTAAAAATAGAAAGAAATTAATTGGCCAACTAAAAATATATAGAAAAAATTAGCCGGGCATGGTGGCACATGCCTGTAGTCCCAGCTACTCGGGAGGCTGAGGCAGAAGGATTGCTTGAACCCAGGAGTTTGAGGTTGCTGTGAGCTAGGCTGACGCTACAGCACTCTAGCCCGGACAACAAAAGTGAGACTCTGTCTCCAAAAAAAGAAAAAAAAAATTATACTACAAAGTCATAGTAACCAAAACATCATGGTACCGGCGTAAAAACAGACATTTGACCAATGGAACAGAATAGAGAACCCAAAAACAAATCTATGCATTTACAGTCAACTCACTTTTGACAAAGGCAGCAAGAACATACATTGGGGAAAGGAAACAGTGTCTTTAATCAATGGTCCTGGGAAAACTGGATATCCATATACAGAAGAATGAAAGTAGATCCCTATCTTTTATCATATAAAAAAATCAACTAAAAATGGATTGAAGATTTAAATCTAAGACCAAACACAAATGCTAAGTATTTAAATCTAATACCAACGCAAAACCTTTATTTGCTTAACAGACTTTGACAATGACTGATCCCTAGCTCTTGGGAGATCCAGAAGTTTCTGTTTCATGACGATTAATTTAAGAATACCTTAGCTGTCAGGAAGGCAGTGTCCCAAAGCTGAGCAGACAATCAAAACACTGCCTCTTCCACCCTGCAGGAAATGTGCATGTGCCTGTCAGCTGCTTGGATGCCCCGACCCCTCCGGTGCACATAAGCCCTGCCCCACACACACGGGGGCCCTACCTGGCCATGCAGAATGGACTCCAGCACCAGGGCCCACAGGTCCACAAAGGTCGTGGGGTGGCCCTGCTCAGCCTGCAGCTCCAGCTCCCGGCGGTAGCCCGCAAGGCGCTCTGGGGAGAAGACTTCCAGTTTGCTCTTGGCAAGGTGCTCCCGGGCATGTCTAATGGGACCCTCGAGGTCCCCATGAGACCACTCAGGGTCCCCGTATAGGTGGGCCATTGTCCTGGGAGAATAAGAGAACAGGACTGTAGGAGACTACGGCCCAGCATGGGGCATGGCAACTCCTCCTTCCCACTCTCCAGCTTCTCCCAGTGAGTGGCTCCTGCCGCCAGGGCTCTGCCTATCTGGAAAGTGTGTCAAAGGGCTTCCTCTCCTAGATCAGCACTGTCCAACATTAAAATAATGTGAGCCACATATGTAATTTAAATTTCCTAGTAACCACATTTAAAAATTGTTAAAAACCTGTAAAAATTCATTTTAATAACATTTAATTTAATAATGTGTTTCTAAAAATCATTTCAACACGTAATCAATATAAAAGTTATTGACAAATTTGTATTTTTTCAAACCAAGTCTTCAAAGTTCACAGTGTATTTATAACACATCTCAGTGTGGACTAGCCACATTTCAAGTGATCAATAACCTCATGTGTGGCGGGGCATGGTGGCTCACCCCTGTAATCCTAACGCTCTGGGAGGTCGAGGCGGGAGGATTGCTTGAGCTCAGGAATTCGAGACTAGCCTGAGCAAGAGTGAGACCCTGTCTCTACTAAAAATAGAAAGAAATTAGCTGGACAACTAAAAATATATAGAAAAAAATTAGCCGGGCATGGTGGCGCATGCCTGTAGTCCCAGCTACTTGAGAGGCTGAGGCAGGAGGATCGCTTGAGCCCAAGAGTTTGAGGTTGCTGTGAGCTAGGCTGACGCCACGGCACTCTAGCCCAGGCAATAGAGCGAGACTCTGTCTCAAAAAAACACCCAAAAACCACATGTGGCTACAGGAGCCCCAAACTGGATTAAATGAGGTAATAACAATGAAATGAAAAAAGAGCTACCAATTTGGAGCTTCTGGTTGTGGCTGGCATTAAGTGTTTTGCTTGGGCTGTGCCACTCCAATCCTATGGAGTATGTACTATTATTGCCCCTTTTGGAGATGAATCAACTGAGAATCAGAGGAGATAGTTTGTTCAAGGTCACCCAGCCAGTAAGTAGTGTTGCCAAGCTCAAGCCCAGCTCCTTCTGAGCTGGCTACCTCACAGCTCTTCAGGAGCATCTGGACCTCATGCATGGCCTTGTGCATGGCAGGACTGTTTCCCTCCTGTGAAAAAGCCGCTTGGGACCATCAGACCCCATTGCTCCCACCTACTTGGCCTCCCCATATAGAGGGACCCCCTGGTGTCCACTCTGCCCACCCCAAACCCCCTGGGCTCTGATCATCTCTGTTGCTCCAGGCCCCAGGCCCCTTACCATGTAGAGCCTGAGGTGCCACTTAAGTAGGTCACACAGTCCAGAAGGCCCAGCTTCTGCAGGGCCAGTAGGTGGCCGTAGAGTGCAGTCATGGCCCGGGCACCTCCTCCTGTCGCCACAATGCCCACAACAGGGACCTGGACCACACACAGACACAAGATGGCTTAACAAGGACAAAGACGAGCTGCCCCTCCACATTACCCAGGATCTCATCCTGCTCCCTGCCTCCAGGGAAGGGACATTGTGGACAGGGCCTAGTGGAGTCAGGGTTAGAACTGGGTCCAGCCCTTATTCTGGAAGCGACAGCTCTCAGCCCAGGATAGAGCCCCAAAGGGAGTGGGAACACCAAAGCTTATCCATGCCCCCAAAACTACGCCCACTATCCATTCTCTGCTGACTGCATGTCTGGAGAGGCACAGGAATCAGTTTCGCCCTTAAACCTAGTCCAGAGTGTCTGTACACACAACCCCACTGCGCCCCCAGACCTCATCCTCATGCAGGTCTCTGTCCAGCTGCAGGGCCTGCTTCAGGGCCTTGGCCACCACCTGCTTCCTCCTGCTCAGGAAGGCCTGCTCCTCTGCACACAGATCGAAGCCCAGGTGCACGGCCAGCTCCTTGGGGCTGGGGCAGAGGAAGATCCAAGGGTCAGGGGGTACCTGCACAGCTCAGCCGCTGGTTGGCCAAGCCCACAACAAGCTGCCAAGTAACCTCCCTGCTCCACTCCCACGGACACCCTTTCCCACAGCACCCCTCTCCCCCATCACCACCTCTCACTGTCTCCCACAGACACAAATGCCCCTTACCAGCTCTCTGACTTGAGCTGCAGCCTCACTCCTGGGGCCTGAAATCAAAGAAAGAGACCCTGCTGAGATTGTCCTAGACCCGGAGGGGCACATGGTATCCCCTGGGGCCTTGGACTCCCCTGTATTCATCCTCGATGGCACTTCCCATGCAGTTGAGGCCACTTACATTTGCAGCAGGAACATCAACGGTCACCTCCTTCCCCACAGCCAAGGACCTCAGGGGCATAGTGAGGTGCCAAGCTGAATTATCCCAGTTCCAGATATTGCTTGTGAAACTCTGGAGGGAAATATTCATTCATTTATTCATTCATTCATTTCACAAGTTCTGAGTATCTAGACTGCAATCCAGACAGACAGTCCCTCCTTGATAATATAAAAATAGTTACAATATTTACAATTAATGTAATTACAATGACTAATCATTAGAAAATAATATGAGCTAATATTTATTTAGTGCACAGGTATTGCTCTCACTGAATCACGTGTGAATTTACAAAGACACAGGTGATGGACTGATGTTAGTAAGTGCTGGGAAGGAACTAAACTGTGTGATGTGATGGAGTAACCACAGGTGGCTGCGTGTGGGGTCTCTCCAGGTGAGGGGCAAGGAGGGCTCCTCTGAAGAGGAGCCATTTGAGCTAAGATGTGGAAGGAGCCAGCTGTGGGCAGGGAATGCACTTGGCGTGTTGGAAAGAACGGTAGGAGACAAGTATGGCTGCAGCGTCATGCACGAGGCAGGGCGTGGAACAGAATGAGGCAGCAACGCTGGGCAGGGCCAGGCTGTGCAGGGCCAGTGGGTGCTGACATCAGGTTTTATTCTAAGGGCATCATTGGAGGAGCTACTGGAGGACTCCAACTAAGGCTGATGTGGTGTAGCAGTCCCCTTGCCTGCCCAGCCCTCGGTGATCTCCCTGTGTGCCCTGGGAGGGCTGACAAGGCCACAGGGGGCCTGGCCTTTCAGGGGTGGGCGGGGAGACAGGCCAGGGAGAAGCCCGCAGAGGCTGGAGTTGACCAAAGACTGGGATTGGTGGAAGACTTCTAGAGCCAAGACCCACCCTCAGGCGCCCACTCAGCTCTGTCTCTTGGGCCGCCATATAGTGGAAGCAGAAGGCAGAGGCTGTGCCCAGGGCCGATGTCTGTGTGTCCTCATATGATCCCTTCAGTGTCAGCTCCAGCTCCAGCTTGTCCTGATCTAGGGAGAAAGCGGGCAGGTTAGCATGAGGAGGAAAACAACCCGGACCCCAGCGCGGACCTGGGGAACCAGCAATGCTACCTGCACATGGTGGAGGCCCAGGAGGCTGGACTGTCATAAACAGGATTCTGAAAGGGGCCTTCCCAGCCCGCAGGGGCCCACAACCCCCATGGGAAGCCCACCTCCTGCGACATGCTCTGCCCAGGTCAGGGGACTCTCCTGCCTGGAGGAGACATGTGGCCTCTGGGCTGTGTGGCCAAGAAGGGAGAGGCCAGCTCCACCCTGCTGCTGGCCTCCCGCCCTGTGCAGGTTGCCCATCAACCCTCGTCTACCCCACGTTCCAGGCAGGGCCAGACCTAGTGCTGAGCAGGTCTCACCTGTGACCATGGCAGCGCTCCCTGTGCGGTCCAGACGCACGTCCAGGCATGACAGCTCTCGGGCCTGGGACAGACCACAGCATGGGCAGGGGGCTCTGCAGAGTAACCTGAGGTCCCCCCAACCTCAACCCTCTGTGCCCCACTGTCCCAATTCCACCACACACTGGACAAGAAGTGGGGTTCAGAATGGGACTGAACACAGAAACCCTTCACCCATCTCTCACCCACTGCGACTGCTAAGCCCAGTGTTCTAGAGCAGCCAGGAGAGCCCTGGCTCCACACCCGCTCCCGGCTCTCCTGGCTTTGCAAAATTTCTGGAATCCCTGAAAGCCCCCCTCCCCTCCCCAGCTCTCAGACATGGTTCTTTCTTCTCCATGTTTCTCTGCAGCCTTGGCCTGGAGCATGTATTCTACTATAGTGACTCCCAAATGGTGTAAGCAAACCAGTGGTTTGCACGATGATGGAACAGGTGTCAGAGAAACAGGTAAAACTGCAGCAACTAGACTATGTCCTAACCATCCTCCACTTAACTGATTGTGGAGTGTGCCCCCTGCACGCTGTCTGTGACACATGCCAGCTGATGCCCGCTGCCCACTCCCCATAGAACCGCCGGGTTCACCACCCCACGGCTGGTCTCCATCACCTCCTAAGAGGCAGTGCCATAGGCGTGACTTTATTTTAATGCGTATTTTTAAAAAAGTACTATGAGCCCATCAAACAGGCATTTGCAGGCCCCTGGGAACGAGCACCTCCTTAAACTCTGTGCTGCTGGTGGCTTTGCGCGGGACCGCAGGCCCGTCTGCTCCCAGGTGCTGCTGGTCTGAGGGCCACACTTGGAGCAGAAAGCTTCTAATGTACCACTGACTCGCCGCCTTGTGCTCCTGAGGCTTCATTGTCCCAAGGAGGAGCTGGCTGACCCTCTGGTCCCACCCCCAGTCTCCTAGATGGGAAGCACAGCACACTGGAACCTCCCTCTGAGCCTCGGGGACCTGGGCATTAACAAGCTGAAAGTGGGGCCGGCCTGCGCAATTTCTTCATCACTTTTGGGGAAGAGCCTAGGAGTCAACCCCTGAGAACTCAGCTCGTCACACATGACTAAACACCATCAGGAAGCACCTGAAGTTCCCCTGATGGTCCCTCAGCCGTCCAGCCTCGGCCAGAACCTCCTTTCAGCAGAGCTCTGCCTGCCCTCTCTCCTTGTGCCCTTTGGCTCCAGGCTCCTCCGTCACCCAGAGCCCCAGGGGTGGTCTTCTCACAGAGCCCAGTCCCTGCCCGTCCCTTCTGGTCCACACCCTGGCAGCTGCCCCTCCACCCCAGGTATCTACCCCAGGGCTCCTCCCCTAGGCTGGGGAAGGCAGTTACCACAAGGACATTGTTGGTGATGAGGTTTTCTGGGCGGTCTGACCTGGAAAAATCAAACCATCCAGAGTCAGACCTTGCAAAGGCACACGCTTCCTGCGTTGGCCTGCCCCCTGCCACCCATGTGGGGTCTCCCTAGGTGGTGCTGAGGGCTCTGTAAGTCCTGGGTAAGGTTGGGGGAGGGGAGATGCTTCTGCAGGAGGAGACGTGAGGGGAGAGAGCAGGGGGAGGAAACGCGGCCTCCTTGTCCTCATTTCCCTAAGAGGACCCCTACCGCACCCCACCTCTCTGGCAGGGTGGGAGAAGAGGGACAGCATATCCCCGCTGGGCTGACCACAGGGAGACCAGAATCAGGGCCATTTCCCCAAATAGAGCTGGGGCCCTGGGCTGTGCGGTATCACTCACGTTTTCTCCATCAGGAACTCCATGTCCAGCTCCTCTTCTCCCTGAAACCCCAGAGGACAAGCGCGTCAGCCACACTTTCATGTGGCTCTGGAGGTGACGCAGTCTTTTACAGACATTATCTCATCATCTCAAGCGGTCTCTCCAGGAGGCACGTTAGTGCAATTATTCCCAATTTGCAGCTGAGGAAACCGAGTGCAGGGCCAGATGGGCTGCCTGCCCATGCTACCCACAGCTAGTAAGTCCGCAGAGAACAGGTCTCCCTCCCCTTGGGTCCCAGACTCTGGGCAGGGCTGGAGGGAATGACCAGGAGCGCAGCCAAAGGAGGTATGGGCATGCGCACGGCCCCTTTCTTCTTCCTCATGTGGAGGGGCCAACCCCCAGAACTCTGCCCTCCCCCAGCCCCTGCCTGCAGCAGGGAGGGTTCCAAGACCCTCACAAAGCTGCCCCATGGGTTGGTTTTTGAGGGACAGTAGGAAGTTCTCCACCTCCCAAAACCTTCCCACCACAGATGACTAAAATTCCTCCATTGGGTGATTCAGTCTGTAACCGTAAGGTTAGGCCTGCTCCTTTCTTATTAAAATGCAAATATCTCTGGGAGGGGTTTCCATCTTCCTGTGGATGAGTAGACCCAGCAGCCTCCGAACAGGTGGGACAAACTGAGCAACTTCCTCAGCCTGGAGCCCACGGGGACTTCCCCACCCACCTGGGGACGCTGGGAGAAGGTCTTCCGGAGCAGCTTGCCAGGGAGGACTTCTGAGACGTCATAGAGCACCTTGAAGCAGATGTCATCCTCCGTGACTGAGTCCTCGTCATAGACAGTAAGCTCCAGAACATTCTAGGGACCAGGAACAGCACTCAGCACATTATCTACTCATAGCAACGATAATAGCTCGCCTCTGTCGGACGCTTACTGCATGTGCAGAAAAGGGTCTCATGCCTCCACACTTTTGTACGTCAAAATAAAAATAACCGTACAACTTGAAAGAAATATAAGGAAGTCTAGCAAAGTTCCTAATTTCCCCCTCTTGATTTTTGTTTTTATCAAAAATGAAATTCTGTCTAAGAATTCTGTCTGTCTGTCTCTGTCCCTTTCTCCCCCTGGCCTTGCTGGTCCCCTGAGGTGTGGTCTCGGGTACGTGCCCGGCCCTGCGCTGGTTGTCTTCAGGGCATCGTCTCACTGACCCGCCAACAGCCCAGTCAGGAGGAGACTTTTACTGTCTCCATTTCGTAGACGGGCTTCGAGAGGAACAGCTGGAGGTCGGTACCCGTGTGTTCGTTCATTCACAGGTTCTCTCGCACACAGCACACACGGACAGGGCCCCAAAGACACCCTCCCCCCACTCTCCCCGCCAGAGCCCCGGCGGACATGTGCTCCACCAAGAGCCCTCCCTGCAGGGGGACCGCCTGTTCACGGTGAGTGGCCAGGGGTGCCTTGGCCTTTACCTTGACCTGACTGTGGATTAGGAAGCTGAAGGTCTCGTTCCACACAGGATGACTGGAGTTGGTGACCGTTTTGGTCTTAAACTTCATACCCGGCGCGGTGGGCAGCTGCAGGACCACGTAGGGGTCTGCCTCGCTCACTGCCGAAGGCAAGAAAACACTGTGAGGGAGAACTCCTCACACGCCTCTCCAGGGCCCACGCCAGTGTCCTGCACAGACCCCAGTGGCCACCACAGGCAGCCCCGATCAGCCCCAGGGCGCTTGTCTGGGCCTCTTCCGTGGGACCTTGTCCTCCCTGCACCCGCTGGGGCCCAGGAGACTCACTCAGGTCAGCCCAGGGCAGGTTCCGCGCCTCCAGGACCCTTACGGTGAGCCGCCAGCAGGCAGAGGCCTCCCCCTGGAGAGAGATATCAATCTACCGAGTCCTTATGGCTTGTCACCTCACCCAAGCCCACAGCTGCTGTGCTGTGGGAGCCCCAGGCCGCAGACATGCCCTCACTAGTCCCCAGCACTTGGTGATGCTGCCGTACTGCCCTGCATTCTGGGGACGTGCTCTGGGGACCAAGCAGCCTTTGTCCACCACTGCCCTTGGGGTCCTAGTTCTGGACTGCAGCAATCAAGGAATGGCAGACCCCCTGGAGATGAAGTCTGTGGGGCTCCCTATCCTTTAGGGACAGGATTGCACAGCGTAGTGGACAAAGCAAGGAACTGAGGCCAAGGAGCGGCCACCACACTGGTCAGTCTGACATCGGCCACACCCAGTGCTCCCAGGGAGGGCAGTCCTTTGCAGAAGCATAGCCCTGCCCAGCACCCTGCCCCCAGCCCTTCCAGACAGGCAGTGGGTGCAGGACTCAAGGGGGTGCTGAGCCCCAGGTGATATCCACAGGCACTACACTGGAGCTCAGCCCCTCTGCACTGTCTGGGGTGTGGACGAGGAAACTACAAGATCCTCATCCCATTACAGGGAGAAAGGGTGCTGTGGGTGAAAGGTCATTGGAATTAAGATGCTCACAAGGACAAGCCACCAGGGAGAGGAAGCTGAGTGGGCAGAGGCTCCCAGGGCAGAGATATGAGCAAGCGAGTGGAGAGTGGGTGGCAGGAGGAAGAACTGAAGCAGATGGGGCATGGCTGAGTCCTGTTGGGGAGAAGGCACTGGGTGGTGTTCCTGGCACTGCTGGGATCCAAGGGGGGCCTTGGGTTTCTGTTCTTCCTGGGGCCCGGCTGCGTGGCTCTTTCTGAGCACCCTGCACAGGTTTCTTGTAATAAGACCCTAAGACCTGACATAACTCACTCAAATGGATCTGGCAGGACAAAGGGGCACTTTTTCTCTGGGCTGACCCCAAGGTCATTGGCCTTGCATCATCCTGAAAAGGAGGCTGCAGAGGTGGACTCCTGTGGGGCTCGTGGGCCCAGCAGGCAGAGCCCGCGTGGGAGGGGAGGGCCATCAGAACAGGAGCTGTCAGGAGAACATCGCCTGCTCCGGGAATGATGAGGTGGGAGCCCCCACCCAGGAGGGGACTCTTCAGGGCCATAGTGTGGCAGGTCTCCTAGGGGCACCACTCGCACAGAAGGGTATGAAATGCTAACCCCTGGAGATGTGCAGTGTGTTAGGCCTGGTGAAGAACCCACAGAAGACCCCCATGCCAGAAAAAATCTGTGCTGGGGCTTCTGCTGCTCAGTGGGCTCCACGCCCGCTTAGACCACACTAAGTGAATTCGACCTCCCGGGCCCCTTACTCCCCCTCCACCACTCTGTCCCCACGCTGAGGGAGCAGAGGCAGCAGGGTGCTTGCATGGTGGACACCGGGCGGGCATCGCGTGGTTGGGAGACAGTGTCGTGGGAACAAAGCTCTTTCCTGCCCTGCACTCTCTCCTGACCAGACCCATGCATGTCATGCGCGTGGTCAGAAGATCTCAGTGCTCACAAAGAACTGGTCTCTGCTCCGCACAGGTGCTGCCTGCTGGGGGCCGGCTCAGCACCCACGGGGACAACTCCCCACAAAGAACCATAAAGGACAGCAGGCCACAGCAAAGCCACTCATGACTCACAGCCCCACCCAGCATCTTCCCTCTCCTGTGGCTCCGTGGTGAGTGTCCCTGTCATTCCAGTCAGCTCCTGGCCAGAGCACACGAGCTCTCCCCCAGCGAGCTGGCTTGTTTCTCTCTTCTCAGGGATTAACTCCAATGACAGCAACATTTCAACTCTATAGATCTTAAGCCAGAGGTTGTAATTGGCAGGGACTTAAGGCATTTTTAGACACCTGGCTCCATTTCCTCCCTGCACCCAGATTCCTCCCCGGCCTGCCCAACGAAGGTGGTGTCTGGGATGCGGGGGCCCTGCTGGGTGCCGAGTTTCACTGCCCGACTCCAAGACCTGGAAAGGGCAGAGGCAGCCTGGACTCGCTCCCCTGCTCCTTGGGCCAGACCGAGGCTCCACAGGTCCACAGGGCTGCTCTAAAGCCACTTGGGGCTACTAAGAAGTGTCCCCAGTTGCTCGCATTCTAGCCAGTCACCATCCCCAGTTTGAGGACTGCTGTTCATTTCTCCCTCCCGCCACTGAGAGCTTCTCAACCTCAGAAAGCCCACCATTCCCTGGCAGGTTATTTTTCCTAGGGTGAAATCCCAATTCTCTTCACCTCTAAGACCATCGCTAACATAGAGCACCTAGAGCATTGTATTGTTGTGACAATGATTACAATGACTGGTCTTTATGGAGAGTTAAAGGCAGGCTCTGGAACCAGGTTATCTGGATTTAAACTCTGGTCCTGTCATTTACTTGCTGTGTGACCCTGGACAAGTCACTAAAGTTCTCTATGCCTCTGTTTCCTCATCTCTAATGGGAATAATAATAGTGTGGACTTCACAGGGTATTCTGAGTCTAAAAATGTTAATACTTATAGAATTCATAGAAGAATTCTTAGGAAAAAAATAAGCAGTTTCTAGACAATTACTCTTAATACTATTTCTTAAGTGCTTGTTATGTTTCTAGGAACTGTGAAAGTTGCAGATACCTGTAGGAAATCACTTTTGTCAGACCCAGACGAAACAGGGCCAGGAAGACACAAAAGACAGGATGCTCATGCTTACGTGTCTGACATAAGAACTGTTTCCAAGGACTTTCTAAAAACCCCACAGAAAACCATTTCACATCCTTCACACACCTGCTTTGACAAGGTTTATCGCTAGACATCCTTCAGGACAGCAGTCATTCAGGTAAGATGCTCTCAAAGAAAAACCACTTGCCCAGTAGCGGCATCTCCACCAATGAGCTGACAACTCTGGCTTCGAGCCTCTGGGGCCAATGACCTCTGTTTCTAAGCAGCTTATGTGAACCTCTCCCTTTTTGCTAATACAAGATTCCCTTTACCTACCCTCGCAGGACACGGTGGTGGACTGCCATTCTACTTTCTAGGTCACAGTCCTCATTCCGGAGTAAACTCAACATATCTAGAGGTAATTTTCTCTGGTGTCTTTTTTTAGACTGACAGTGCTATGCTCAGCACATTCCATATTCTAACTTGATGGATAATCTCACGGCCTCATGAGACAGCCTCTCACCTCCTCCCATTTTACAGATGAGGGAATTGAGGCTCAGAAAGGTTAACTCGCCCCAAGTCACAGTTAGCAAGTGACAGAGTTACAATTCAAACTCCATGGCAGAGCTCACAACCCCTGCGCTAGTCTACTATTCCACCTTTCCCGGGACTTTGCTTCTTTGTAAAAGCACCAAACTTTCCCCCTACCACCCATGGATATCTAGACGCTGGAATTCCACAGATTTGTTTTTGACATCTGACTAGTGACTGACATAGTAACTAATAGGCTCCTTTTCTCCTGAGGGCACTGGGGCTTCCTTTCGAGGTACCCTCCCATCTGAACTATTGCCCTCATGGATGCCTGACCCCAGCTGCCTCTGGAGGGGTTTCCGGCCCAGCTGCTGTGGGATCCTGGGAGTGCCTCCCTCCTGAGGGTCTCAGCCACTCTCTCCCCCAGCCCTGTGCAGGGACCCCAGAGCCTTTGCCCGGTGGAGAGGCCCAGGGCCCAGGAAGTTTTGTAAGAGGCTCAGTGCTGGCCCTGCGTGTCTCCAGGGACATGGCCCAAGGAAGCTTGAGGGGGCTGAGACCCCAGACTGGGGTCCAGAGTAACTGTGACCATGATCTTGGGGCTTTGGAAGGAAGAGGGAAACGAGCTGGCCTGCCCTTGGCCCCTGGCACCCCGTGACCCACGGTGGGGCCGTGGGGGAGGCTGGAGAGAGGAGGAGTGGAAGCCCGGGCGCAGCCTCGGGCCCTGCCCCTCCCGGAGTCAGGCTGGGCCGATGCTCCTGGACCACACGGCTGGCACGTCCCAGAACAGGTCCTGGATGCCCGGCCTGCCCGGCCTGCCCCGCTCTTGCCCCAGGGCAGGTTCCAGGCCTCTGTTCCACCAGGAAGGAGGCTTGCCCACCACAGGAACCCACCTCAAGGCTGAGGGTTGAGGACCTGGTCTTGGGGACTCAGTCCTGGGAACGCTGGCTGGGGCGAGGTGCTTCCCAGGTGTGGGGCAGACTCAAGCTCCCAAATCACTGAAATATGGGTTTTAGTTTTACCCCTGGGGCCGGCCCTAGAGCAGGCTGAGGGAGGAGAAGGGTGCACAGCCTTTGCCAGGGAGATGAGCTTGAAGGGTGGTATTTCCTCCACAGGCGGCTGTTCTGGGGCTCAGGGCTTCTGATTTGGGGCTGGGGAGGGGGCAATGGGGCCAAGGCTGTCCAGCCCTCCACGCCCTGTAGCCCTGGGCTCCTCGCAGACTCAACTTTCCACTGATGTCTGACTTGGGGGTGGGTCCTCTCAACCTCAGGCTGGGGCACGAGATACTGTCCTTCAATGCAGGGGGTCCCTCTCTATCTTCCCCCAGGAGTCCTTGGAGTCTGGCCTGTCCCAGGCCAAGTCTCTTCCAGGAGCACAGTCTGGAGCTGCCTATCCGGATCCGGCGCTGGCCTGGCTCTCAAGGCCGAGGCTCTAGAGCCTGCCACGGTCTGCAAATGAGGCAAAGAACCTCGGCATACTTAGCCCCCTCCTGGCTACCATCTGGGGCACCAGAGGAGACCTGAGGAGCCAGTCCTGCTGGCCCTGGTCTCTGGCAAAGGATGAGAAATCTGGGCTGAGGGGAAAACACGGCCAGGGGGTGGTGAGCAGTTTGTAGACCTCCTTGGCCTGGGTGCAGCCTCACAGCTCTTGGGCCCAGCCAATAATTGGCAAGGTTGGGGATTTGGGCCCCACAGCCCCTGAGACACACAGGGTGACCCCAGAGTTCCAGCCAGTTCCAGGAAGTCCACTGGCCCGTGGTGGCTGTGGCCTGCTGGGTCCCCTTCTCTGTCACGCAGCCCCTGTCTTCTCTGATGTGGGATGTGAGCCTTTGGAGGAGGAAGGATCCCTGAGGGTGCTGCTGCTGGTCACTCGTGGCAGAGAGGGGAGGCTCTGCTAGCCAGACTCCTGTCCCCAGGCCCCATTTCTCCAGATGCTGCTCACACATCCCACCCACTCTGCAGCCCCAGGCCCAGACCCCCTCACCCCCACCTCGGCCCAGGCAGAGACCAGAATCACGCTGATTTCAGCTGCGTCAAGCTTCTCAGAGTGCACCCCGGTCCCAGGCCCGGCCCTGACTGGTGGCCCCAGGCTGGGCAGACGCTGTTACCTGGGGAGGATGGTCAGGTGGTCCCCCAGGTGACACGCTCTCCATGCCAATCCTTCTGGCTCCACTCCAGGCCCAGCCCTCGCCAACACACCGGCTCTCTAGCTGGATGGCAGCGACTGTCCCAATGGGATGGGACTGGCCTTGAATCCACCAGCCTCCTAGGAGCCACGATCCTATAAACAGGTTGGGGCTCCACCCCCAGGTCTCTCCTTCAGCTGGGCACCTTCCCCTCTTCCCCAAGAGCCCGGGTCAACCAGCATCTCCAGAAACCTCTGGCAGGGCTCCAGGACCCGCAGGTGGAGCACCTCTTCCAGATCTGGAACGTCAGGCCCGAAGATGCAGCCAGGAGGAGGCAGACAAGTCCCGGGAGCAGCGGAAGGAAGCTGGTTGTGCTGAGGCCGAGGGCAGAGGGTGGGGTGAGGACAGAGCGGAGGAAACCCCGGCAGCCCAGCCCTGCCTAGGCAAGGCCAGCCCCTGGGGGAGGCGGCGGAGCACCTGAGCCTGGCTCCATGCAGCCAGGAGTCCAGGTAACAGCAGTAAGAGCAGTTGTGGTGGCAGACCCTGGCCAGAGCTTGCTCCTCATCTGCCCCTGAGCCGACTCCAGAGAGCTGCCGGGGGTCTAGACTCCACTAGTCACAGCTCCCTCACCTCTGGTCAGCCGGTCCCAAGACCTTAGGAAATTTCTATTAGACTTTGTAATAAAGGTAAAAGAAACTGATCAGGAAACTCTTAAGTTATGAAAATTGTAGAAGAAAGCTTTGTGAAGCCACCTAACTGTTTAAGGTATTCAGTGTGCACTTAGCACTAATTGCTTTCCTAAAATGACATGAAGTCAGTCATTTTATCATCAGTGTAGTATATAATTGAACGGTAATTTTTTTTTTTTTTTTTTTTGAGACAGAGTCTCACTGTGTTGCCTGGGCTAAAGTGCCGTGGCATCAGCCTAGCTCACAGCAACCTCCTGGGCTCAGGCAATCCTTCTGCCTCAGCCTCCCAAGTAGCTGGGACTTCAGGCATGCGCCATCATGCCCGGCTAATTTTTGTATATATTTTTAGTTGGCCAATTAATTTCTTTCTATTTTTAGTAAAGACGGTCTTGCTCTTGCTCAGGCTGGTTTCAAACTCCTAACCTTGAGCGATCCTCCCGCCTCGGCCTCCCAGAGTGCTAGGATTACAGGTGTGATCCACCACGCCCGGCCTATTTTTCTTTTTTTAATGATTTGTTTTTCGAGACAAATGAAACTGAATTAATGTTGAATTATTACAAACAGATGTAAAATATTTTATTACAGAACCAGCCAAGACAGAAAACTAATAATGGTCTATGAACGAGTGAAAATTAATTGAATGAGAACTACTTCTCATTTGCATGAACCAGATATAAAATCTAATGAAAAGGTAAATGTACAATGTAGGAAACTACTAACAACTTACTCCAAGTGGGTCAAAGATGAAGCAAGGTACAAAGTCACCCAGCTGGTACCCGGCAGAGCCTAGGGTTGGACTCTCTGTACTGGCTTCCCTGTTCTGGGGAGGGGGCCTGGGCTTTCAGCACAGAGTCCAATCCTGGGTTTCAGGAGGTGACCCCAGCCCTCTATATAAAACTGTGAGGGCCAGGTCGCCACACCCCCCAAGGACAGCTGGCCGTACAAGGGGGAAGACTCGGCGCTCAGTTCTCCATCTGCACAGTGACAGTGTGGTACAGGCTGGGCCTGGAGAAAACCACAAAACTCCTGACTTGGAGATTCTTAATTGGGGGCTCAGGGCCATGGATGGGATTTAAGGTACTTCCCACAGTCCCTGAAATCACATACAAAATTACGTGGCTACGTATGCATGTGAGTGTTTCTGGAAAAAGGGCCCAGAGCAGCCCTGTCCCACAGGAATGTCATGGGAGCCACAGGTGCCACACTAAACTTTCTAGGAGCCATATTAAAAGAAGTAAAAAGATACATGTGAAATACTTCAATAATGTATTTTATTTAACCCAATAATCCAAGGTATCATCCATTCAACATTCAATCGACATATACAATTTTTAAGGAGACATTTTACTTTTTTTCTATAGAGTCTTCAGAATGCGCTGTTTTGCACGTGCAGCACTCTTAGTTCAGACCAGCCACGTTTCTAGAGTCCCGCTGCCGCACGTGGCTAGAGGCGACCTCACTGCAGGGCGCACTCAGGTCTGTGGCTTCCATCAGGTCTGAAAAGAGTTTTACGACTATAAAAAGATTGAAAACCACCACTCAATGCATCAGACTTGGCCACTCCCACTGCAGGAGGGCCACGGGGCTCTGCATGGATGAGAGGGAGTATTTAGGACCCTCCCGTAACAATGTCCTGGGAATTATGTGCCAAGACTTAGGGCTTTACCTGGTTGAGACCCAGGGTGGGACGGTGGAGGGACCAAGGGCAGGGAAGCACGATCACTGGCTGAGGTCTTGAAGATCTCCCCACCCGGCCCCTCAAGCGCTGTGGGTAGGGAGTATGCCCAGAAGGAGGAAGGTCAAGATAAGAAGACAGAAGGCAGGCAGAGGACATGTGGAGGTCGTCCATCTGGCATGGGGCCAGCAGTACAGCGGGGCTGGGCAGAGGCCACATGCTGCTCACTCAGGCCGGGGGCGGAGTGGGGGGACTCAAGAGAGGGACATGCCTGCAGGGCCCATCAGAGCAGACCTGACACAGGCTGCCGAGCTGGAGGAGGTCTTGGGCATCCATGTTTCCCATCTGTCATCCCTCTCCCCTTGCTGGGCTTCCTTCCTACCTCTCTCTTCTCAAAGTTTGCTGTACGCTTACAGTAAATGAACGGCTATTTTTTTGTTTGGCATTTATATCTCCTAATTTCTTCGAATTTCCTCTGAGAACCAGCCCTCCCCCATCCTCTGCCCCCCCTGGTTTGGGTGGTGTCAACCCCACCTCCAGCTGCGGGAATGCAGCGTGTGGCCCGAGGCTGGCTATCGGCTCATGGAATCCCCCTGACCACTGTGCGGTTGGTTCATTAGACTCATGGCCCCAGCAGGTGCAAAGTAAACTCTGGTACATGAAGTTCTAGAAGAGACACTTTGTCTTTCCTGCTGGGCCAGAACTTGGGAGGAGATGAAGCTGCGGCTGCGAGCGCAACCATCTTTCCACCACAAGAGGAAAACCTATCAGAAAATGGAGCCAATAATAGTAAATCCTTATGTAGTACCTACTTGTGCCAGGCAGAGGGGGGGTTGTCGCGAAGCTGATGACGCTTAAGCTGGGACTTCCTCTTGCACGTGCCCTTCCAAGGCTCCAAGAGGAGCCCTAGCAATAGGTTCTCATGATCATACATTTTGGTAAAATTTGCCAATGTAAACTATTTTACCCACAACAGGTTAAGACCTCTGTCTTCCCACTCCGACATCTCTGTCAGCATGGATGTCGCTATGGATATTTTTAGAATCTGATTAAGAAGTCGAGTTAGAGATACATTTCATTTCAGTTTAGTGGGATATATTTATGTGGTTTTTGGTCAGTTTCATGCATAGTGAAATTATTGCTAGACATGTGCTTTAGGAATAGTTTCCAAAAATACTCCGTGCCAACTCACCTGGCACTGAGACACAAAGGTACAAGGCCAGAGGTTGCACTATGGTGTGGATGTGTCCTTTGATGTCAGAAGAATTGGGTAGAGGAAGAGAAACGAGGTCTGAAATATATAGAGCCAGAAACCGGTCTGTGGAAAATTCATCCGATCAGACATAAAATTGCAAGTGGAAGATTTCATTTTCATTGACACCTGATCAAAACAGAAGTTCTCTCCTGAAAAGGGTGTCTTCAAACATGCCTCAAATGTATGTTTTCTTTTATTTGATAGTAATTTCAAGAAATAGAATTTCTCATAATTCCTGCATGACGTTAGCTAGCACAACACCTACAATAGCTCATATATGAAAGAAACTTGATAGAAGTTGCGGCAGCTTTTATTTTCCAAAAATGGTTGCAGCAGTATCTCCTGTCCATGCCCTTCCGACACCGGCCACTTCCCTGTGCAGAGGTGGAAGCCAATTCCCCTCCTCTTGAATCTGGTGGGCTTAGCATTGTCTCTAACTTACAGGATGTGAGGAAAGTGACACAGCTTGACCCCTTGGGTTAGATCATAAGGCGATGCAGCTTTCTCCTTAGTGGCTGGAACACTCCCTCCTAGAGCTCTGAGCCACCAGGCAAGACATCCACCTCCTTGGGGCTGCCATGCTATGGGAAAGCCACACCGCACAGACAGACCACTAGGTGGCGCTGCGTCAGCTGTCCGAGCCTCAGGCCCTGAGCCCAGGCTCCAGATGGGCGGACCAAAGAGCCTGCAGATGATTCCAGCCCCAGCAGGTGAGTCACTGCCAGCCTGTGTCCTTCCTGAATTTCTGACCCACAGAATCTGTGAGCCTCACAGAGTGGCTGCTGTTGTATGTCATTACATTTGGGGTGATTTGTTACATGGCCATAGTGAGTAAATCAGAGTTTTCCCAAATCCACTGATAATCCTGAAGTTTCATATGATATTAGCGAAGAAGAGCTGTGAAGTAGAAAGAAACTGCCAATAATTAACCATTATTAACTACCAAAAATTTAAAAAAATTTTTTCAATCAACCAGACTAGAGAAAAGATTGCAATCTATTTGCACTAAAGAAAATGATATTATAAAATTGGTGTTGAATAAAGAGGCGATCGAGGAGTATGCAAGCAAACAATGAAGGGGAGGTGTAGAGGTGCACCCCGCAGATGATTAATACAAATATCACAGTATTAAAAAAATTTTTTGTGATTTTTAGAATTTGTCAATCTTTAAAAATTTTTATTTTTGTGATTTTTTATTGTTTTAAATAAATATTCACATTTGTACTTAATTTTGTATCTTTGTAAACATGTATAAACTTCACACTCCATAGAACATAGCCCTTGTGCCACCCTGTTCAAAGAACTTTATATAGAGAGCATCTTTATTCATCCCCCAAACCCTATGAAGCAGGTACTTTCATTATCCTTATTTTAGAAAGGAGGCAGGACTTGGTTGAGGAACTGCCCCCGGTCAGCCTGGGAATCCAGCCCAGGGGCAGTGCTCGTACCCACCACCTGCAGGTGGTCTCTGTCCAGAGGCAGCGCAGTCAAGAGGGAGCACAAAAGAGACCCTGGATCAAGCCTTGCCTGAAAGAGTACATCTAGTCACTTGGGTCTTAGCCACTCCCCATCCATTTTAACTCCAGGAAAGAAGGGTTCGTCACTCCCCTCCCTTTACCCTCCCCTGGAACAGCACTCAATGGCTGTCATAGAGAAGAGGAGGAAGTGGACAGGGTGGGAGAGGAGACAGGCCTGATGACCAGCTGAGTTTCAATTCCAGGCAAAAGCCCTGGAGCAGGTGGTGGGACAGGTAGCAAGACGTGTGGTGTGAGACAGAGATGACACACGCTTCAGTGCCTGTCACTAATTACCATTTCAAGGCACGAGCAGGTCTGTGCTCTTGCCTCACGAGGAAGTGCTTATTTACTCTGTTGACATGAGAGAAAGACCACTTCCTGTCCAGGACTGCTCAGGACCAAGCAGGAAAGGGGCACCCAGCCCCTCCCCTCATTCTAGGGCTACTGGAGAGGATGAGCCTCTCTCTATGCAAAAGGCAAGATGCCACCAAACCCAACCATTCATTCACCCGACAAGCATTTATTGAGTGTCTGCCATGTACCAGAGAGCCGGGTGAGTAAAAACAGGCCTGATCCCCACCTCAGGAAGCTTCCATCCAGGATACAATCCACTTTCCACTCCATGTCTCTTAGCCAATAGAGCACATCAGTGTCCTAGAACTTGGGACGTTACACTGCAGGCCCTGGAGTGCTGGGGCAGGTAGTCAACCCAGAACAGAGCCTCTGGAATTTCAAGGTAAAGAGCCATGGAAGAGCTGTAAACAAATGTCACTCAGCTAATGAACTTAGTGTGGAGGCAGTGGTAGCAGGTACATGAGCTTTGGGATAAGTTGAGAAATATGAGCATGTCTCAAGAGCTACTGATGTACCTGTTCCCACCTCCCTTAGAACTCCTCTGCCTCTCCCCACCTGGCCTTCTCCATCTCTGGGGGAATCTCCCCACTCCCCACTCCCCACTCTGCCTTATTGGTCTTTTCTTCTCTGATTCCTATTTTCTTCTTCTTTCTTTTTTTTAAGTGAAATGAGGTCTTGCTCTGTTGCCTAGGCTAGAGTGCAGTGGCATCATCATAGCTCACTGCAGCCTCAAAGTCCTGGGCCAGGAGTTCATATGAAACATCACGCTCCTCTACCCACCCAGCACTGACTCATCTGAAATGCAATAGCTTTATGTAAATACCCAACAAACCAACAACCCCCCGGGGCAGGACTGTGAGGCAATGATGTGGGGTACACCTGTGCCACCTGCCAGGCCAGAGTCCCAGCCAACCTGCTCCCTTCCTGCCCCTGAGGAAGCAGCAGCTGAAGTCCCCCTCCCAGTGCCGAGGAGCCTTCCCTTCTGGTCACCACGCAGGGTGGCAGTGAGTGACTTGCTATGGAGCCCAGGGCTGCCCCAACCCTGAGCAGGGAGCAGCAGCAGCAGGGAGCAACTGCTGAGGAGCAGCAGCTACAGTTGATAGCTTCTCTTGTGTAATACGACTTTAAAAACATATGTAAATGTACTTTTTATTTTTTTGAATCAGAGTCTTACTCTGTGGCCCTGGCTAAAGTGCGGTGGCATCATCATAGCTCACCATAGCCTCAAACTCCTGGGCTCAAGCGATCCTCCTGCCTCAACCTCCCGAGTAGCTGGGACTACAGGCGTGTGCCACCACACCTGGCCAATTTTTTCTATTTTTAGTAGAGACGAGATCTGACACTTGCTCAGGCTGGTCTCCAGCTCCTGACCTCAAGCGCCTCCCGCCTCGGCCTCCCAGAATGTAAATGTGCTTTTTTAATGTTTTGACTTTTCCTCCTCTTCATGTTCTCCCTCTTCAGCCAGTGGCGCCCATTGTTAAAGCTGGAGATGGGGGAAGGAGGGGGGCCCTCCTTCCGCCTCGAGTCTCAGAGCCAGTGCTCCAAGATAAGGCTTGAAGGCTGAACATTGTGAGGCAAAGAAAGGGTTTTCTAAATTCCAAAAGTTTCCTTCTATACTTCGTAAGCAAAGCTCTGAAGCGTGAGTCCTGTGAAGAGAGAGTACTTAGGGGAGGTGATCACCCACCATGAGCTGAAAGGAGAAAGCCTCGTACTTCCAGGAGGGGGAGAGGGAGAGGACGACTGATCAGAGACTCGTGCGCCTCCCCAGCTCAGCCCCAGTCCCTGAGCGGGTATTATGCACAAACGAATAACGTGGGTGAAATCCCAGAACTGGGGGCTTGGCCCTTTCTCCAAAGGTACATCCTGGGAAACGTCATGTCCCCGGACAGAAGCACCAGGTCCAACACGGTGACGCCCACGGTGGTTGTGAGAAATGACTGAGGAAGGGTCTGGGTAGGGTAGGGGCCAGCAGTGGTGCCTCCTAATCTTCCTAGGCCCTCTTGTGGCATGGAAGGATTCAGAAGTCTTCCTGAGCTCCCACAGGGGTGTGAAGGTAGGTTGGTCAAGAGTCAGAGGCCTGTGCAGGGCTGCCGTGGACAAGGGTGAGGTGTGGCAGAGCTGGGGACGGTCAGCCTGAGCCAGGGCCTGGCCCCGACCTGGCCAACATAGGACAGAACAGCAGTCCCACCACCTGTGGTTTCAGCTACGGGGACAAGCAGGAGCCCAAAGGCCAGGCCAAGGAGGCCTCGGAAGACCCCAGATAGATCCTAGACAATAACCTCCCTCCCGCAGCAAGGCCACTGAGGGTCCCCCTTGCTTAGCTGCCAGCTGGGCTACAAGGATGGGGGTAGAGAAAGATCTGAAATGAGCATTTCCTAAAAGAAGCTGAGTTTACCCAAACCTAAACCTGAAGTTTGTTTATGTTAAGCAGCAAATTTGAATTCCTCCCAGCCCATTGTAACCTCCTCCTTACACAAGTATCTAGAGGTCTGGGGGCTAGGAGATAAGATGACACAAGTTATCAAAAAAAAAAAAAGAGA